>JANKKI010000007.1:3298086-3957704 GCA_025175665.1 Cinchona pubescens | reverse complement strand
AGTAAATAATTATTTCTGGTAATAATGTCTAACCATTATGTCTTGAAATAATTATTTAGGTAAGAAATTCTAAGCCAAAAGTTTATGTCTCTAATTTGAAAAGGAAAATAATTGATTGCAGGCCTAAATTTGGGTAACATAATTTAATCTAAAGGAATTAAGGGGAAATATTCAGTAAAGGGAGTCAACCAAATAATAATCTTGTCCTTACGAATTATTTCCCCGACAGATTCAAGTAAAATTCAAAATGAGCTAAAACATTAATGTGATAGAAGGGGCATGATACATCTCCCGGATGACAAATAGTTATTTCAAATTTGAACAATTCTTGATATGTCCTCATAAGAAGTCTTAAATAGTCCATATTCTTTGCCCTTCAATTTTCTTAATGAAGGTCAAGATAGTAAAAAGTAAATCATTCTTCAAAAACCACATGGTAAAATACTATTTATCAATATGACAACGTTCTTAACGTTAGCTATTATCAAATTAATGGATGAAAATCATATATCAAAAACTCAAAACCACTTGCTAAAATCAATTCACGTAATAAAATTGTATTAAATCATAATTTATATTTGAAATATTTAATCGGATATTGTTTCTTCTTTTATAAATTTAATAACACATATAAGTGAGTTTCTCAATTTATATAAATGTATTATTAATGTTTGAATGTGTAGTGAATCCTTGTATAAGATCTAGATGTTTAAGAGACAGCTGAAAATTTGCTAAATTTTTTTTCTTTAACACATTTAGATGTGGCAAAAGAGACAAGTCATATGCCTGTCCTTGGAGATTGGGTAAAGCCAAATAATTAAGGATTTCTGTTTCTCCCTCTTAAAATGAATCCTTTAACGGTATTGTCTTCATCTCACTTTATGCTATATATATATATATATTTTTTAAGGCATATATATTATTTAAGGCAAATGCATTGGAAATTCAACACGGAAATTCAACTATTTTGCAAATTCCTCTCCTCCTAAAAAATAGTTTTTGAAAAGAAAAGAATTGCTTATATATGCTCTTTTATTCTCAAAAATTTCGAACTTATCTAAAGACAATCAAAGAACTATCATTTGCTGTCAAATAGATGATCATTTAAATTGGCTAATATGTTTGGCTCGTATAAACAACCATGAAGACCAAACAAAAGTTATACTCGTCTACGAGTGTCAACATCAAGGTGACAATTCTTGTTGAATTTTGAAGGGTTCGCCATTTGATATTGAACTAAGAAAATGTAACCATATTGAGTTTTCAAATTTTTCTATTGACTATTAAAGGGTTAAATACAGTAAAACCCCTGAGGTTTGGGTTATTTTGTACTAAACCTTCTAACATTATTTTTTTTTCTCACTTTACCTTTTCCGTTAGTATATCAATAATTTGACAATTAAAAAGGCAAGAAAGACATTTTTCTCCCTTGACGCTACAAGAAAACATAAAATTAACCCCTTAAAATTTATTATATTTGTCATTTTAGTCCCTAATTCTAGTTTTGTATCAATTGACCTACTTTAGTCATTAATCAATATAAAAATATTATCAAAACAACTAAAAATATAATGATGTCCACCAACACTAGAGGTTTTTTTAAAAAACTTGCAAAAAATTTAAATACAAAAATTTCTTAGTACTATCTATATTTTTTGGTCTTTTGATCTTATTTTATTTTTGTGGAAGCGTAAATCTTTAAATATACGAGACTCACGATCATCTATTAAAATTCTATCAGCCTCTTTTCTTTTTGCTTTTCTTTATGTTTATTTAAAATAATTTTCTTCTTACTTTATTCCTTTGCTAATATTATTCAACTATCACCTAAATTATAAGAAGTAACTTTATACATATAAACTAAAACTCAAATTAAAATAATTTAGATAAAATAGATTTAATAATTCAACAAAAATTTTAAAATTAATTATTTCATCGTGTATTTAAATTTTAAATATTGAATAAAGTATAGATGTGAGAAGAGACAGGTAATAATATATTTTTAAAAATATAAGTATGCTGTAAATTAATTACTTTTATTTATTCCAAAGTATTAAATAATACAAAGCTTACATGAGAGAATTAAGTAAAATCTACGCTTAAACCTTATGTTTGGGGTTTACTACAATTAACCTTTAGGAGTCTAATATACACTTTTTAAAAAACTATGGTGGAGAACCTATATTTGACCGTTAAGATTTCACAATTGTACTGGAAAAAAATACACATTAGGAGATTTAAAGCAAAATAGTCTAAATCTTAACGAATTTATTATATTTAACTATTAAACTAAAAAGTTTGATTAGGAGAAAATTTTCAAGCCTATCGTTGCCATCCACATACTACATACTATGAACTCTATGGCTTTAACAAAAACTTAAATAGTAAAACCATTTCCGACTTTGAGTTTGCTAAAAATATTCATTTATTTGTTCTGAGGCCATGTGGGTAAGGTGACATCTAGCTACGAGTATTCATCTTTACATGCTGATCCAAAAAATCAGCTAAAATCCATTTTGAATTGTAGAAATAGAGATTTTGATACGATCTAGCTAATGTATAAGATCAGATAGTAGGTCAATTAATAAGATGTGTACCTAGATGAGAATGCAAACCGATCCACATACGATGTCTCTTATATAATTTGGTACATATTTTCTTCTAATATTAATAGACATTTCCCCCCTTATCTTCCCATTTAAAGGGATATTAAATGGGAAATGCTAGTAATCAATTTTTTATTTATGTTTCAAATTATGTATATGAATTGAGTGTTTCAATTTTCCCGAGTCGCTTATCAATCATACCAGATGTGTAATCAAGACTATATGTGAACTTTCTCTTATACACATAAACAAAATAAGCACAAATATTATATACACATCTAGCTGTGTTTAAGAGACTTTTTTCATTGTATAAGAGACAATTACGTTCAAGTGGGTGAACTATGTTTAATTTGATAATTGATGAATGATAGTTTATAAATATTTATAATTATCTATGTATCATTGAATTCATTACAACCTTTATGTTTTTTGTATGAAATTCATTTACCAATTGACCTTTAATGGATATTTCAGAATCATGTAGGTATCTTTAGTGAATGTATGTACACGTACTAATAGATTTTTCTTTAATACATTCCCCTTATGACTGCATGTATTTTCATAAAAATGTATTTTAATTAGGTGAGATACATTTATGGTGGCATTGGTTCAAGAACTAGATCTTATAGGAAATGTATTTTGCTTTTGACACATTATTTGAATGGTGACTATTGACGGTCTATAAATAGTTAGACTAATTATTAGAAATTCATTCATTCTAAAATTACTCAATACTTGGAGTGGAGTAAGTGATTAGATAATTCTTCAATACTGTTAATTGAAGTACTCATAAGGTTTCGTTATATCCTAGTAGTGTTGTTGCCTAAACTCGTTAGCAAATTTTGTGTGTGAGAAAATAACTCTCTAAAGAAAGCGATTTATCGTGTCTCAAAATCTTGATTCCTAATTATGTTTTCTATCTATCATCTACATATTTGCCCAATAATTTTAGAAAGTTATTCGAAGATGACCATAGAGACAAACACCACTTTCAAAGTATTGAATCAAGAGTTCGGGAGATTGGATCATGTTAATGGCACTAATTTCAATACAGATGGAAGAACAAGATGATATTTCTTCTTATCGTGTTGAACATCTCTTATGTTTTAGATCCAAAATTGAAGCTAATATGATGATCCTACTTATGATACTAGTCCCAAGGAGGAGAAGGTGGCTCAACAAAAGAAAAGGTGAAAGGATGATAAGTTTGCTTGTAGGGGACTAATCTCTTAACACTCTCTGCGATCGCCTATATAATCTCTTATACACATCTAGATGTGTATTGCCAGACAGATGCTATTTCTTTTTGTACAAAGTATAAACACCGAAAGGCAAGGATTCCGTCTAGAAAAATGAAAGTTTCTCCATATAATTTATGCAAATGAAGGAAACCAAATTCGAAATATCTTAAAGTCTTGGGGTGCTTGAAAAGGTAAAGTGCTGTCTCTTATACACATCTAGATGTGTATAAGAGACAGGTCATCATCGTCCGAATTGCCTTCTGGTTAAAATTCTTGACTCTAGTTTCAAAATTTATTAGAAACTAAGTCTAATATTGTTATATGCTGTCTCTTATACACATCTCTCATACCCATTTTGATGATGACCAAATCATTCTAAAGGTTTGAAAACAAGTGTACAATAAACTGGAAGGTTCAGACGTAAATGATTGTCTGAATACAATCAAGAAAACAACCAGAAGACAATTCGGACGATGATGGTATGCGAAAGGAAAGCAGATTTGGGCGATGATAATCGTCGACACCAGAACTTGAAGCAACCTTGGGCGAATTATAGCGTTATTCAATATTTAAGAATTTAAATACACGATGAAATAATTAAAGATGTGTATACAGAGACAGGACGTCCGAGCGAAGGAAGACAAACACCTCAGAGAACGGACACAACATCGGCGCTTGAGGGCTTATGGGGACCATCCAAAGGTCCAACAGCTGAGTTCGTTCGGAGCACACTTACCCTTGCCGAGTATGAAAACTCTAATGGCTAGTTTTCCATGTAAGAGAAAATAGCCATTGGAAAGTTGTTGGAATCAGATGCAAAGGATTAACATCAAGGAACCTATAAGGGAATTAAATTGTGTGAACTTCTACATTGATTACAAGTAATTCTTGAGCTATTTGTGAGAAAAATAGTGGGTACAAGTGTTGTAATAGTGTAGGTAGTTTTGTTAAAAGAGTTTAGAAGTGTAAGAGTTCTTCAACTGTAAGAGTGGATAGATAATAATTGTAACAAATGGAGGTTGGGAATGTAAAACTCTTGGCTCAACTAAAGGAAATTAATGTGAGCAAGAGTGATCTTCACTTATGTACAAGAGGCTATTGTCTCACCTACTTTGAAGAGACTCTTAGTGGCTAAACTTCAAGTTGAGAACTTGGTAGTTTCCTTGAGAGAAGCTCTTTGTGGATGTAACCTCCAAGCTTGAGAAGGTTCGGAGTTTGGTTTGATATTCTTAATCTCAATTGTTTTATGTATTCTTTGACATTCATTTGTTGAATATCTATTGTATTCATTTGTGCTTAAGTGTTTATTTGATGCACAAAGTTCACATTTTCATTAAGCACATTAAAAGGTTTGTTTTTTGACAAACAACCTAATTCATCCCCCTCTTAGGTTGCTTTGGGGCCAACAATTGGTATCAGAGCTTGGTCTCTTTCTTTTGGATTAATCACCTTTGAGTAAAGATCATTATGGCAACCAATAATACTTTGTTTTTAGAGGGACATTCCATTACTAGACCTCCCATGTTTAATGGCATTAATTTTGTTTGTTGAAGGGAAAGAATAAAAATTTTATACAATCTATTGATATTGAATTGTGGTACATTGTTGATGAAGGTCCTTGTGAGTCTAATATTCTTGATGAAAATACACATAGATTAAGGCCTAAGACTATATATGAGTTAAATGCACAAGATAGAGTAAATTTGTCTTTAAATGCTAAAGCCATGAATATTTTGTATAATGTTTTGGATGCAGATGAGTCTACTAAAGTGAGAGGTTGCAAATCGGCCAAGGAAATATGGAACAAATTGAAAGACAATCTATGAAGAAATATAATGTTATAAGATAGTAAAAGAAGTTAAACCCTACAAAAAACATTTTCTAATGTGTATAAGAGACATTTCAATTTGTTCTAAATTTCATTATTCCTTGCAACACACCTTCTCACCTGTCTCTTATACACATCTAGATGTGTATGAAGACAGAATAGATCTCCCTTTTTGACACTAATTTACTTAAGGAATGGGAACCTAAATCCATTGCCATAGAAGAGTGTAAAAATTTAAATTCACATGTAGATTGAGTCTTAAGATACATTCACTAAGATGTCTTATAAGATCCAGTTCAAAGAACCTTGGTGTTCTTAAAATTTCATCAAAGACTGTGTAATATACATTTGTGCAAAGATTCATACATTTCTAGCATGTGTATAAGTCTTATATGCATAAATATGGCCAATTGGGATACTTTCCAAATGAGTGTCCATCCAAGAAAAAGAAAGAAGGAAGGAAGCCTCACTTCAACAATTTCTAAATCACATGGGATGATTGCAATTTGGATGGAGAAGTTGAAGAAGAACATGAGGTGACTCAAATGAAGCTTTCATGGCCATTGGAGATAATAAGGTATCTGTAGTTATGATTATTACAATATCTAGATCTTATACACATCTAGATGATGCATGATGATATTGAATCATAGAATTTTAAAATCCATGAATGTTTGAAATAATCATATGCTAAGAACAAAGAGTTAAAAATTTGGATTAATGCTTTATTGAGTGCAAACTCAAAACTTGTGCATGAAAATAATATGTTGACACAAGAAAATGATGTTTTGAAGAAAAAAGGATTGGATCAAAAACCAAGATCAAGGAAGAACAAGCTTCACTGAAGAAGAGATTAGATGATCTTGATGTACTTTTGCAAAATAAAAAGAAAAATATTTTTGAAAAGAAAATTACTAGAAATATGCTTATCAACAATAATTTTACCACCATAAGAAAAAATGGTTTATACTTTGTAAAATCTAAATCTTCTTTGTATGGCAATAAGAATATTATTTGCAATTATTGTCAACAACATGGACATGTGAAAAATGATTGCGTATGTTGAACAAAATGAGAAACTTGGAATGAAAGCAATTTGGGTGATCAAACATGCTACTAACCCAATTGGACCCAAAAAAGTTTGAGTACCAAAAGTTGTTGCTTAATTTTTTATGTAGGTATGCTTAGATAGCACCAAGGGATTCAAGATGGATTATCTATAAAGGGTGGTCAAAGCATATATAAGCTAAGATGACATTGAAATAGGTAACATTTAATTTTTTTTTTTGAGAATGTGTTAATGTGAACTATAATCTCTTGAATATTAGTCAACTATATGATTGAATTTGTTTAGAATGCTTAGGTATGAGTATCCCCAAATTTTATCTATATTAAGTTACTACTTGCAAAAGAAAGGGGGGGCATTCTCATTTCTACATGGATTATTTGTTCGAAATTAATCTGCATCACATATGCTTTATTGTTTTGATGATACTTTTTGGTAAGGAATGAGTTATAAAATCCTTGATGTTAATCCTTTGCATAGATTTCCGCATTTCTACTTGACATGGTTTTTATATTCTTGAAAGGAAGAAATGTTTTGAACTTGACTTATCCTCTATATACTTAATTGAATTGCATGCATAGTTTAAGGGTGAGATTGTGTGTATAAATTGTTTACACTCTTATGTTTTGATGATGCCAAAGAGGGAGAAAACAATGGACAAAACCTCTTGTCTTGTGCTTTGTATATTTTGGTCATTTTAGAATTGTCTAGTTGATTTGTCATCATTAAAAAAGGGGAGATTGTTGCCAGTTGTGATAATCATGTTTTGAAGATGACAAAATCATTCTAACGGTTTGAAAATAAGTGTGCAGATAAACAGACAGGTTTGGACGTAAATGATTGTCAGAATACAATCAAGAAAACATTCCAAGAAGATGTCTCTTATACACATCTAGATGTGTATAAGAACAGCTGAAGACATTCATCCGATGATAATCGTCCGACACTGAGAAGGTGAAGCAGCCTCGGATGAATAATAGCGTCCGATCAATATTCCAGAAGACTTTGACATTGACCGGAATTTGCAAGTTCGGAATCAGTCTCGAACGTCTGAAAAAAGAAAGAAAAACACCCTCTAAAGAACGAATGCAACATCGGATGCAGGGTTTAGCAGCGACCATCTGAAAGGTCCAATAGCTAGTTCGTTCGGATGCACATTTACTGCTTCGGCCGTCCGAATACTCTAACGGCTAGTTTTCTAGTAAATAGAAAATAGCCGTTGAAAAGTTGTTGGAAGCAGATTTTAGGCAACTATAAATACCCCTATGCCTGAATTAAATGGTGTGAACTTCTACATTGATTAAAAGTAATTCTTGAGCTATTTGTGAGAAAAATAGTGGGTACAAGTGTTGTCATAGTGTAGGTAGTTTTGTGAAAAGAGCTTAGAAGTGTAAGAGTTCTTCAACTGTAAGAGTGGATAGATAATAATTGTAACAAAGGGAGGTTGGGAATGTAAAACTCTTGGCTCAACTAAAGGAAATTAGTGTGAGTAAGAGTGATTCTCACTTGTGTATAAGGGGGTATTGTCTAAACACCTATTATGAAGAGACTCTTAGTGGCTAAACTTCAAGTTGAGAACTTGGTAGTTGCCTTGAGAGAAGCTCTTTGTGGATAAAAGCAGAATAAGGTGAAGAAAAAAGCCAAAAAAATATGATATTCTTAATCTCAATCTATCCACTCTTACAGTTGAAGAACTCTTACACTTCTAAGCTCTTTTCACAAAACTACCTACACTCTGTCTCTTATACACATCAATTAATGACATTATAAGATTTATTATTCGAAACAACCTAATTCACTCCCTCTTAGGTTGCTTTGGGGCCAACAAATTGTATCAACAAAATTCTTCAAAAAGAATTGCAAGTAATCAAAACAACAGTCTTCGTGATGAAGTTATTAAGAAATCAAGGAAAAGTCAAATGGTGAGGAAAGAAAATGACTTATATCCGAATTTCATTTCTTTGCAATCCATAATTTTCCTTGTTGAAAAGAGATAAATGATTCTTTAATTAATAAAATCCCTATAAAGCTCAGAATATAGAAGGAGATCCACAAACCTATAGTGAAGATATAGAGATTTAGAATTTTGGAAAGAGGCAATCAATGATAAAATATATTCAATATTGTTAAACAATATTTAGATTCTAGTAGATTTGTCTAAGGATCAAAGCTAATCGGGTGCAAATGGATATCTACAAGGAAATACAATGTGTATAGATTTAGTAGTCGAGGGAGAGCAAATTGTAATGATGTAAATTATTGGTGAGATGAAGGGCCAACTTGAGGATAAGATGACTTTTATCCAAATTCTTTTGGCATTAGCATCTATTTATAAGTTTCATCTTATTCAAATAGATATTAAGACGGCATTTCTAAATGGTGAACTTCATGAAGAAGTATATATGAAATAATCAAAAGATTTTGCATTGCCTAAAAATGAAAAAATATATATATAAATTAATTAAGTCATTATATGGCTTAAAATAAGCACTTAAACAATGGCATGGGAATTTGACTCGATAATCTTGTTAAATGGTTTTTTTTTACATAATAATGCAGATAAATGTGTTTACTTTAAATTTACAAAAACTTATGGAGTAATTAACTGTCTCTATGTGGATAACTTATTAATTTTTGCAACAATTTTGGAAAGTATTCGTGAAATTAAAAGTATCTTACCTCAAATTTTAAGATCTTTGTTCTTAATGAATTAGATAATATTCTAGGAATCAAAGTGTAAAAGCGTAATGGAGGTTTTGTATTAAGTTTATTGCATTACATCAAAACAAAATATTGGAAAATTTTGAGCATCTAAAATTTAAGGATTCCAATACTCCAATTGATCCTAATTTCAAGTTACTTGAAAATTCTAGAAGGGCAATAACACAATTATAATATGTCAGTGCTATTAGGAGTTTGATGTATGCGATGCATTGTTCAAAACATGATTATTCTTTTAGTGCAAATAGATATCAAGGTTTACAAATAAACTTAGTACAAACCATTGGAAGCTATATCTAGAATTTTTTATTATTCAAATTGTTTCTTTTAATTTTAGCAACCGCAAGAAAAGAAGCAATCTGGCTACACAATCTTTCTCTTATACACAATCTTGATGTGTATACCTATGTCTCTTATAGTGAATCTATGATGTGTATAATTTTGATCCAATAAGGTGGGTTCCTCATACTCCAATGATAATTTTGACTAAAAGTTTTGTTTAATTTTTGTAAGGCAATTATTACCAAATGGTACAATCACCATCGCCTATGTAAGGTCAAGTAACAATTTAGCATACCCATTGACAAAAGGTTTGTCAAGGGATTTAGTAAAAGGTACCGCTGCTAAAATGGAACAAAACTTTTATCAAAATTTATCATTGGTGATGGGAACCCACCGTATTCTAGCAAAAGTTAGTTTCGAAATTTAAAGGGTTTAAATAGATGGATTTAGTTTTGAAATAACAAGTCACTTAATGACTAGACACTAAGAAATGGATTTAGTATTGAATATTTTAAGAGTATGAGTTAAACCCTTAATGGATTAATAATTATATTATCATAGAATTCCAGCTATATGAACATAGAAGTAGTGTCTCTTCTAACAAGACTTTAAAGGGTTTTGTTCTTGCAAAATATTCATGAAACCTGAGTGAGCACATGGCTATAATAGTGCTAAAGCAATTTAAATCCTCTCATTCCAAATTAGATATTGTTGTATGTGTAGTTTTCTGGTTCTAGTTTAAGAGTAATAGTTTAAGAAAATATCTACCAATTACTTATTAGAGCTTTGAAAAGTTTACACTAGTGGAAGTTTAAAGCCAATGATACCTTTCATTTATGCATAATTATATATGTTCTATGAGTATTTTTATCAAAATTTGTAATCTAATGGAGGATTGTTATGAATGATAAATGATAGTTTACAAATTTTGTAACTATCTATACATCATTGAATCCATTACTACCTTTGTGTCTTTTGATATGAAGTTCATTCACCAATTGACTTCTAATGGATACTCCACAACTATCTAGCTATCTTAGATGAATGTATGTATATGCACCAATAAATAGGTTAAGCAATAATACATTCCCCTTGTAAATACATGAATTTTCATAGGAATGTATACATTCCCCTTGTAAATACATGGATTTTCATAGGAATGCATCTTAATTAAGTGAGATACATCTATAGTTTCATTGGTTCAAGAACTAGATTTTGTAGAAATGTATTTTACTTGTGACATATTCTTTGAATGTTGTCTATTAATGATGTATAAATTATGTTAGACCAAAATATTAGATGTAACTTTGATAAAATTAAGATGCATGTACCAATGAGAGTTGAATATGATGTTAAGGAGTACTTCAATTTCGTTAATTGCAGTATCACTAAGGATTCGTTATATCCTCCGAGTGTTGTTGCTTAGACCCATTAGCAAACTTTTGTATGGGGGCAAATAACTCTCTAAAGAAAGCAATTTATTGTGTTTCGAAATCTTGATTTTCAATTGTGTTTTTTGTCTACCATCTACATATTTTCCCAACATAATGCTCTATATTTTTTTGGCTTTTTCTTCACCTTATTCTGCTTACACTAAAAAAAGGAAAACATAGCATCATTTGATACAGTCAATGGTCCAACATATTATGAATTAAATACATTTTAGTGAAATTAAGAGAGTAAAAAAAGATGAAAATTTGGAAAAGAAAAAAGATAGTGAAACAAGATTGACAGAGAGAAAGAAGAGATTTTATTAAGAGAATTTTAGGAAAATACATTCAATACATGTCTCATACATTTGTTACAATAAGCTCAATGTACTTAGCTTTATTCTACAACAAGAAATTAACTGATCAACTCAATTCTTGTTGCAACTAAACTACTTCAACTATTTGCTACGTGTAAACTAACAAAATTCTACATCATTTATTTATCTTTCCCTCTCATTTCTACTTCACTCAGTAGCATTTACATCATTACAATTTGCTCTCCCTTAAAGTAGGGATGAGCATAGGTCGAGTACTTGTCTCACAAGCAATTTGGTTGACTTGACGCTCACCTGTTAGGTCAAGCTGTCAGCCATTTTGTGACCCTTACTTGCTCTTCAAGTGATCTGGTATCCGGTTAGGGGATACCTTGTCTGCTTGCAAGTACCCGTGATATATACATTCTACCCTCATCATCTATTTAAAAAATTAAAGAAAAAATAATAACAAGTGTTTGGTAATTTTTTAGAGAATGGAACAATATTATAGAAATCAAAACAATATTAAAACATACAACATAAAACAAATAAGCAAAACTTGTCTTTGTTTGTTAACTAGGTCAATTTTAATGTTGATGAAGATTATATCAATAGTTTCAATTCTAACAATTGATGAAAACATATTCAATCACACCATTAGATGAGTAATAAAATAATTTAGTTATTTAGAATTAGAATTTGTACCACAATATTACATATCTACTGTCACGCCCCAAAAACGGGACCGTAACACGCCTCATTAATGGTGCTGTCTCTTATACACATCTAGATGTGTATAAGCAACAAACTTAACCGCAATGTAATAGAACCATCAAGCCATTTCTTGACTATAAAACCAAATATTTCATTTTACACAAGAATACGAATTACAAAATTTCTTCTTAGTATAAAAGATGCTACAACAAAAATAAAGTTCATCAATCCAAAACCTATCTAATACACTACCCTGTGTACGATCCGAGATTAAGATGTGTATAAGAGACAGACTTATGATTATGGTTTAAAGACATTTAAATGGCATCTCGCATTTTAGAATGTCTTTATGACCATGGCTTCATAAGTAGTTTCTAAAATGTCTCATGCCAATTAAACGTCAGGCATGTCCAAAACATAGCCAAAAAGATCCAATCATTTCAAAACATAGTAAGTATAGTTTCAATCCGGAATTTAATAAAGCATAGCGAACAAATCCAAGTACAGTTTCAAAAATAGCATGAGTATCTTTTAGGCTCAAAAGTATGACTTTCAGTACTAGCCAGATCTAGTAATCTACCACACCTACTAGTCTGACCGGGAGGTCAAGTTATCCCATCACAAGACCCCGTATCAAATAATTCATAACAATCACAGAAGTCACCATAAGCGTCCCATGGATGACTATATAACAATTGAATAAATACAAACAGTTCCAAACACATCCAAAATTATATACCTAGGTCACCTATGAGCCAAAACAGTCATAAAATGCTTTCATACCAAAAGAGTTTGCAAACATATCAATTGATTAACATAAAATAGCTTGGTCCCGATTTCATATGTAATAATTCCAAAACTTGGTAAAAGTGCAGTTCCAAACATCATACACATTTTAAAATCCATCCAAACATGAGCATACTGAAAACTTCGCCTCCCTAGGCTATAAGTAGGTTATCCTCCCCTGCCAACAAAATCCATTCCAAGGTATTCAAGGGACCTTGGTTACAACCCAACTCAAAACAAAATATTCAACCAACCAACAAAATCCAATTCCAAGGTATTCAAGGGACCTTGGTTACAACCTAACTCAAAACAACATATTCAACCAACCAACAAAATCCATAAATAGACAGGGTTTTAGAGTAAAAGCTGGGACTATATCAATAGCATTCCACAACAAAGGAAAACACCTAAGACCTTCAAAATATCATCAAAGATGTATCAAACATAACCAATTAACCCAAATTGTGGATGTGTTGCGATAAAGTTCCGCTTACTTAGAAAATGAAGAGACAGCACCAGGTCTATCAGATTTACACATTCCTAGAAACTAACCTTAAAACACTCTTAAAACATCATTAAAAGCATAAACATAAGCATTCATAGCATAACATTCTAGGCTCATATGGAAGACAAAACCCTAACTCATAATCTTAAAATTTGTAATCTAACCATGGAAAGTTGTTAAAAATCAACCCCAATCACTTCCCAACCTCCAAAACACTAAAAACAACCCATAACATACATAAATCACAACTTATAAGGCTGCAAAGAGGGTTTTCTCAGCCATAAATAATCCTACAAAACTTGAAATTAAAGCTTAAATCATAAAGCCCATAAGCCATAAATGCTAAAATACATAAAATTTTACCTTCCAAGTGATTCCTACTTGAAATCCAAGAAAATTTTTGATGATATTTTGATGGTTTTAGGTGTTTTCCTTTGTTGTGGAATGCTATTGATATAGTCCCGGCTATTGCCTGTCTCTTATACACATCTAGATGTGACCAAATAGTACCCCATTGACCAAATAGTCTCTCTTATTGACTATTTGACCCAAAAACTAATTTTTGTCTTACCCAGCTACTAAATAGCTTATGAATCAGCCATCAAACTGGTTTAACATGTTTTGATGCATATAATTTTTACACTTAATCCAAATTTTGGCACCTTATTTACCCGTGGCGAGCCGACGGACATCTTCTTATTTGCTTTGAAAAACGAATAAGTTGAAGTACTTTATGACTAAAAATAATATGAAAAAAACATTTTAAACCAGTTAAAATCAAAGATCAAAGCTATTAAAATACTGGGTTTCACATTGACCCATCTTAAATTTGTATAAGAGAATTGGTATGCCAAATCACCAACCTTGTTCAACACCTCATAGGGGCCTATATAGCGTGGACTCAACTTTCCACCTTTCCCAAACCTAGCTACCCCTTTAGTCGGCGATACTTTCACAAACACTTTATCCCCAATCGCAAACTCCATTGGCTTTCTCTTGCGATCCGCCCAGCTCTTCTGACGATCTTGAGCCGCTTTCATATTCTGGCGAACAATAGCAATTTTATCAATCATTGTCTGAATCTTATGGAATTCTCACAAAGTTGTGCCACAAGCTCTCTGGTAGGTTGTCCAGAACACGGATACAAACACGGGATCGCGATCGAAATAATGCTCTTAGGCACACCGCAAACGGACAATCTCTGTTTTACCAAGTTTTGGAATTATTCATATATGAAGAGGATACCAAGCTATCTTGTGTCATGTCTCTTACTCTCTGATACGGATGAGCATGTGATGCTTATGGTCATTACCTCGCCTAGTCCGTGGTAACCCATGTACAAAATCCATAGTAATATGCTCCCATTTCCACTCTGGTATCTCCAATGATCGTAGTAAACCGCTGGGCCTTTGGTGTTCAGCCTTAACCTGCTGACACACCAAACAACTCGCCACAAACTCAGCTATCTCTCTTTTCATTCCAAGCCACCAAAATCTCATTTTCAAGTCCCTATACATCTTCGTACCCCCAGGATGAATAGATAAGCGCGAAGCTCTGCGCTTCTTTCAGCAGGCTCTTAACACATCTACATGTGTCTAAGAGACCAGTTATCGTCTTTCTCTGTCTCTTAGCTACACATCTAGATGTGTATAAGGTTAGCAGCCATCCTGGTAAAGCTAATTAGGTTGCCGTAGCTGAGAGTCGTAAATCAGCTGGCCCTAATATGGCTCTCCACCAGTGTAGATTGAACAACCAATGCTGCCAAAGTCTCATTAGACTCAACAACCTCCAAATTAATGATCTTTTGATGGTTTTAGGTGTCTTTGCAGCCTTGTAACTGTCTCTTATACACATCTAGATGTGTATAAGAGACAGGAGCTACGATGGTAATGGGGTACAGAATCTGTCTCTTATACACAGCTAGACGTGTTTAAGAGACAGAGGTCATAGTTAAGCTCTTTTTGAGTGAAGAGATACTTCAGACTTTGATGTCAGTGAACACTTCACACTGCTCTCCATACAGGTAATGCCTCCAAATCTTGGGAAGCAAACACTATCTGCTAATTCCAGTCAGAAGATTGAGATGCAAGGAGATAAGGTGATAGCTTTGCATCTTTCACTTATGATTTGGGTCTGATGTGTCTTAACTATACAGCTTGAAAGTTATTCTTTGACTGATGGTTGATTATGTCAACACTGGGCTGTCACCAACCTATGCTTAAGCTCTTGAAAGCTTGCCTCACACGATCGACCATACAAACTTGGTTCTCTTCGGGTAAGCCGCGTCAAAGGGAAGCAATTCGTGAGAAATCCTCCACAAACTATTTGGTCAATGGGGTACTATTTGGTCAACCTTGTGGTAGGTCTAGGCCAATCAACAATGGCCTCAATCTTCTTGGAATCTACAGAAACCCCTTCCTCTGACACCACATGACCCAAAAATGCAACACTCCGAAGCCAAAACTCGCATTTGCTAAGCTTACCATACAACTGCTCTTTCCTCTTGTTTCGAAAAACTGCTCGCTTTGTTGCTCAGCATGAGCCTTGAATCCTAAGTCAGTAGATTCTGTATCATCGATGAATCTAAGACCACTACACATGGTTTCAAGATAGTCCTTGAACACCCTATTCATCAACTCCATAAAGGCTGCAGGGGCGTTAGTTAAACCCTGTTCATAACCAAAAACTGTGTAGTGGCCATAGCGATTAGCGCGGTCTTAGGTACATCCTCTTCCTTCACCCTCAATTGATAATATCCGGACCGCAAATCAATCTTAGAGAAGTACCTCGCACCCTTAAGCTGATCAAACAAGTCATCAATCCGTGGCAAAGGATGTTTTCGATTTATCAGCAGACTTAGGGTGATTAAGGCCTTAGATAGGGGCACTGAAAGCTATTTGGCTTATGTGATAGACTCTGATATAGTAGAGCCAGGCATTGACTTGGGCGAATGAATTTCTTGTCCAAGAGTTCTTGAAGCTGCTCCTTCAACTCCTTTAGCTCCGCAGGTGCCATACGGTAGGGGGCCTTTGAAATTGGTGCCACCCCTGGCTCTAAGCAAATCTCAAAATCGACAACCCGCGACGGAGGTAAACCTGGCAGCTCATTGGGAAACACGTCCGAAACTCTCTAACCACTAAGATATCCTCAATGCCTGGCTCTACTATATCAGAGTCTATCACATAAGCCAAATAGCTTTCACCACCCCTATCTAAGGCCTTAAACGCCTTCACTGCTGATATAATCGGAATCCTACTCTTGGGCTTCTTTTCATTCCCACGAAAAATCACCGTATCTAAACCAGGCATCTGAAACATCACATACCTCTCTTTACAATTAATCGTCGCACCATTAGCCGCCAACCAATCCATACCCAAAATCAAATCAAAGTCGGTCATCGGTAACTGAATAAGGTCAGCCTCAAACTTCCTATCACATAACTCTAACCGACAACCTTCCAAAACAAACCTAGACTCCATAAGAGACCCGTCCGGGTCCCCACTCTATAAGGATCCTCTAACCATCTAGGTTTATCGGACAGACATCTAAGAAAACATCTAGCTGTGTATAATGTGACAGCACCAGAATCAAATCCGCCTGAGGACAAGAGGCGGAGGACTCAGAGCATAAGCAGGTATGGAATTCACTAAGATCGTGCCTGCAACTACTGAATCGGTCTGATCGGCCTGATCTTGACTCAACGCATGCACCCTCGCCTGAGTCCTCCGCCTCTTGTCCTCAGGCGGACCACCCTGCACTCCACTAGTCTGCCCTCGATTTGGTGCGACCTTAGGACAATCTCTGATCAAATGGCCGTGCTCGCCACATTTAAAGCAAGCTCCAGTCCTCCAATAACACTCCCCTGTTTCGTGTGTAGTCGACCACAAGACCGGCATGGCTGCGGTTGACCCATCGAGATCTCGAGGTGGCTCCCAACTGCAGAAGAAACAGAAGAACCTGTCGACGGACCCCTCCTAGGGAAACCACCCTGATGTGTATCCTAGAGCTGGAGGTGCTAAAGTCCCTGTCCGTGTATAAGAGACAGTTTTGTTATCCTCATGAGTCTGGGGACGACCCACTATCAACTCTCTCCGAAGCTCAGCTCTAAGACCCTTCCGAAAATGATACATACGTGCTGCTCGTCACGCCGACAGCGGGAACATACTCCCAAGCCTCTGAAGCTGGAATGCATCTTGCACCACGGACTGATCTCGCTGCTCCATGATAAAACTCGTCCATCTTCGAGCTCACGATGGACGGGGAAAATAATGAGCTAGAAAGCTGTCCCGAAATATCTCCCAAGTCACAGTTTACACATCTAGATGTGTATAAGAGACAGGTGGCAGACCGTTTTGCTCATGATTTCGTCTTTGATCTGTCTCTTATACACATCTAGATGTGTATAAGAGACAGGTCCTTGACCTACAGGCAAGGACCTTCAAAACCTCCCCAAAACAAGTCAATCAATAACTCCAGGTCAAAGAATTCCACAGATCCTGTAATGTCGCGAGCAAAACAGAATCTTATATAATTCTAAGCCCGTCGAGGAGGTATAAGCTGCTAACGTGGTGGGGAATCCAAAACGAGCACCTAATCTGAAAAATTATAAGTCACGTGGGGTGAGCATAACTAGCTCAGTGGATATCATAAAAACTCTATTCAAATGGGGCCAAGCATTACGATAAAAAGAAAACATAAAGATAATAACATTTATGAAAAGCCATAGTCATAAAGAAATTTCTAAAATGTCTCATGCCATTTAAATGTCAATAAACCATAATCATAAGTAGTTTCTAAAATGTCTCATGCCAATTAAACGTCAGGCATGTCCAAAACATAGCCAAAAAGATCCAATCATTTCAAAACATAGTAAGTATAGTTTCAATCCGGAATTTAATAAAGCATAGCGAACAAATCCAAGTACAGTTTCAAAAATAGCATGAGTATCTTTTAGGCTCAAAAGTATGACTTTCAGTACTAGCCAGATCTAGTAATCTACCACACCTACTAGTCTGACCGGGAGGTCAAGTTATCCCATCACAAGACCCCGTATCAAATAATTCATAACAATCACAGAAGTCACCATGGCGTCCCATGGATGACTATAGAACCGGTGCACCCCAAATCAAACATTTCCAAACACATCCAAAATTATATACCTAGACGTCACCTATGAGCCAAAACAGTCATAAAATGCTTTCATACCAAAAGAGTTTGCAAACATATCAATTGATTAACATAAAATAGCTTGGTCCCGATTTCATATGTAATAATTCCAAAACTTGGTAAAAGTGCAGTTCCAAACATCATACACATTTTAAAATCCATCCAAACATATTTCGAAAGTCGTTAAACAAAATACAAGTGGAAGAGAATCTATGTTACCCACCTATCAAAGCAAAAACTGCACAGGGATCACTGAACGCGAGTGCCGGCGACTGTGGCGTGGTACCTTAAAATAGATATAAGAGGACTCTTAGAAGAGATTTAGAAGTTAAAGAATGACTAGGGAAACGAAAACGACGCGAAACGATAGAAAACGACACCAAAAGCTCTTTGGTCAAAAATGACCTATTCACAAAAACCACCCAACTTCGACAAGCTAAAACCTCAGTCAAAACACTTAGTTAACCCCTCAAATTTGTATTACAGCTAGATTAGGAGATAATAAAGCTCAGTTTTCCAGAAAAACTGAAAAACTTCGCCTCTCCCTAGGCTATAAGTAGGTTATCCTCCCTGCCAACAAAATCCAATTCCAAGGTATTCAAGGGACCTTGGTTACAACCCAACTCAAAACAAAATATTCAACCAACCAACAAAATCCAATTCCAAGGTATTCAAGGGACCTTGGTTACAACCTAACTCAAAACAACATATTCAACCAACCAACAAAATCCATAAATAGAAAGATTCACCGGAGCAATAGCCGGGACTATATCAATAGCATTCCACAACAAAGGAAAACACCTAAAACCATCAAAATATCATCAAAGATCCTTCAAACATAACCAATTAACCCAAATTATCCTAGTTGCGCCAAACTTCCGCTTACTTACAAAAGTCATTCTAGGCTCATATGGAAGACAAAACCCTAACTCATAATCTTAAAATTTGTAATCTAACCATGGAAAGTTGTTAAAAATCAACCCCAATCACTTCCCAACCTCCAAAACACTAAAAACAACCCATAACATACATAAATCACAACTTATAAGGCTGCAAAGAGGGTTTTCTCAGCCATAAATAATCCTACAAAACTTGAAATTAAAGCTTAAATCATAAAGCCCATAAGCCATAAATGCTAAAATACATAAAATTTTACCTTCCAAGTGATTCCTACTTGAAATCCAAGAAAATTTTGGGAGAAAATGGAGGAGGAGTTCGGCACATCTAGATGTGTATAAGAGACAGGAATAGTTAAATATCATACAGAGGCTTAAGGGTAGATGTGTAACCCATATTTTAATAGCTTTGTATAATTGACTATTAACTGGTTTAAAAACTTTTTTTTCATATTATTTTTAGTTGTACTTGATTCATGATTTAACTGTTAATTACACTCTAATACACATCTAGACCCGTCATAATTTTGATCCGAAATCGCGTAAATCGAAAAATTTGCCGAATTGAAAAACGAATATTGAAGTCAATTTGGAGACTATTTGGTCAATGGGGTAAAACATTTTAAACCAGTTAAAATCAAAGATCAAAGCTATTAAAATACTGGGTTTCACATCTACCCTTAAATTTTGTATGATATTTAACTATTCGGTTCGGTTTCGCTACGTAGGTTTTAAAATGCATAATGCATACGTGACTCTCACTATGTTGATACCTGAACCTCATTTGACCTAGATAATAAGGGTGAATTTGGGAGTATAGGAAAGAAGAGAAAATAATATAAAGTATAAGTTAAAAAAGAAAAGAAGGTTAGAGAAGGGATTATAAAAGCCTTCCACGTTGTTTGGGAATTCAGGACGAAAAAGATTAGTAATATGTGACTTTTACAAGTTTATCCATCTCTTTAAATATTTTGCACTATATGTATTAGAGGCTAAAATTGACATTACAAGAAGTTTTTATAGAACAAAAATTATTTTCCTTCTATTTCTCTCCATATTTTGAGATAAGAGTTTTTAAGTTTTTCATCCTCCCATTTCTTTCCAAATCACTTCTTTTCTTCCTACTTAAAATTTCCAAACAAAAGAAAATACTTTACTTTCCCTTTTTTTCTCTTCTTTTCTATGCAATTCTCAACTCACAAACTCATCCTAAAAGATTTTTGAGTATCCTACATTTTTTTATTGGGTCAGGGTTGGGTAGTATTGGTTTGCTAGTTGAATCGTAATTTTACCCATCCCTACCTCAAAGCAATCCTAGTCTAGAAATAACTTATGGATCTTTAAACGTTGCATTTTCTAGTGCCTGATTTTTTTCATTGAATGTCATTTGTGGTGGTAGTGGTACTATCAATTAGTCTCATGAGAAAGAAGAGAATAAGAGGAGGATTGAAGCTTGAGGAAGAGGACAATAAGTTTAGGGTTTGATTTGTTAAAATAATCTTCGTTTTGTTTAAACTTGGGTAAAATTGTTATTTAAACTTTAAGGATATTTACATAAAAGAGTGTTAATATATATTTCAAATTAAAAATTTACCCCGATTAACTCGACCAACCTTCGATGCAAGCACTAAACTGTTTGAGCTTGACTTGTCGAGCTATTCGAACAACCAAAATTTCGGTCAAGTTCGATCAACACCAAGCTATCGAGCTTGAGCTCCCCTTAATACAAAAGGAAATACTCGACAAAAATAAACCCTTGATTATCAGAGGCTGCAAAGCAGGATGCAAAATATTTTCCTTCTTTACAATTGATACATCTCAATTGCTTCTGAAAAATTATAAGTTGTTTTTTTTTTTTTTTTGGCAATAAAAAAGTAAGTTTGAAAAAGCAGGTACAAAGTTGATTTTAAAAATAAATTTTATCTTCTCAAAACATCAAAAACAAAATCCTTTTTGAATTTTTTCAACAAGATCTTTTTAAAAGTTATTTTTTCAGGGATTTAAAAGAGAAGAACTCCTATAAGCAACTTTGAATAAGCTATTGAGAACAATCCCATAGTAATGGACATTTTGATAAAATAAATAAAAAAATATGAAAATAAGTTAACCCAAAACCCCTATAGTAGTAAATGGGTTGGATTCAGGTCGGAACTAGTAGATCCAGACCAGATTCAATTAGTATATCTAGATTCTGATCCAAATCTAGATATTCGTCAGGTCTGTGAAAGTAAATCCATACCCAAACTTGTTAGATCTTATTGGATACGAATTTGAGTCTTGTAATATTATTTTAACTTTAAAATTTTTTATATAGAAATTTTATAATCTGTAGAAATTTTTATTTTTTCACAATTATCGAAAATTTATTTCAAATTCTATATTTATGCATGGGTTGTAGAATAGAATATAATTTACATTGACAATTTATACAATATATCCATCTATATATCGATCTACCTATTGGATCATATTTTCACTTTTCTCTTAACTATCAATGCCTAGTCATTCACCATGCTTATCTACATTATAATACTTCTCAACCCATTTAGCGATAGAATTAGCAATAGATTTTTGATAAAATTAATAGCTAAATGATTTACCGATGGATTTGACGACGAAATCCATCCGTCAAAAAATGAATTGTCGATAAAACATAGCAACGATTTTATTGACAAATTTTAACGACCAATTTTTCCGTCGACAAATCGCTTACTAAATTTGGTTTTCAGATATTGTGGAAATCTTAAATTAGCAAAGTTTTTTCTTTTTCTTTCTTTTAACTTAATTTTGCTACCGAGATCAGTTCCTAAGAATAATAGTATATATTTATAATAATGTATTACAAGGTTAGTATTGATAGATAGATCTATATATTGATAGATATGTTGTATAAATTATATATGTAAATTATATTCTATTATACAACCCATGCATAAATATAGATTTTGAAATAAATTTTTTATATTTGTGAAAAAATAAAAATTTGTATAAATTATATAGAAATTTCTATATAAAAAATTTTAAAGTTAAATATATATATATATATATATATGTATGTATGTATGTATGTATGTATGTATGTATATGCAAGTTGTTTCATCCAATTTTTGTTTCTCTATTATTTTTCTGATACACAAAATATCCATCCCTAATGAAATATAATTTCCAATTCCTAATAGAAAAAATAATTAAGTGTTTCTCTACTTTTTCGATATCTAAAATACCCGTCCTTAATCAAATATAATTTTCAATTGTCAATAGCAAAATATATTTAAGTATTTCTCCCCACTTTTTGTGATACATAAAATACCCACCCTTAATGAAATATAATTTCCAATTTTCAATAGAAAAACATAATTAAATTAGACAGCATAACTCTATTACCTATATTTTAGGATACTACCACCTAATGTTTGTCTTACACTCATATCCTAGATAAACTACTATTTTTCTCTTTTTTTGCACGCCTATTATGCCCTTAATTAAATAGTTTCATGTCTAAAATATTCTTAATGAAGTGCAACTGACCTACATAAAATTCTCCCGATTTAATTAAGTGTTTCTTTCATTTAATAGAATGCCTAAAATATCTGTAGTTAATGATATATAATTCCTAACTCCCAATAGGGGACATAATTAAATGAATTACTCTTCATCTATTCTAACTACCTATTTTCTTTTCATGTGATGCCTAAAATATCCGTCCTTAATGAAATATAATTCTCGATAGACGATAATAATTAAATTACTCCTCATTATTCCAACCATTGGTAATCTAACTACTTTAATCTCGTTTTTTTGTCATGTTTAATACATCCTTAATTAAATCATTTCATGCTAACATATCCTTAATGAAATATAATTGACCTATCTAAATAATCCTCATTTAATCTTACCCGATATAATTTACTAATTTTTCTCATTTTTTGTCATGCCTAATATACCATTATTGAAATAGTTTCATTCCTAACATGTCCTTAATGAAGTGTAATTGACATATCTAAAATACACCCTACTTAATCTAACAAGACTACTTATTATTTTATCATTTATCAAAAGAATTCAACTCTACTAAACCTTTAACAAAAAAGAAATTGAAGAACATGAAATGTCTCCAACAAATTTTATGGATTGAGTTTATGTGGTTTGAATTCAATAACACATCTTTTTAATATTAAACTTTTACTCTAAGTTAAAAGTCACAAGATTAAAAATCATATACCAATTAAAAATTAAAAATTTAACATATCTTTTTAATATCACTATTATATTTTAGAAACTATAATACAAGTTGTTATAGTATTTGCTAATACAACAAAGAAATATTGGTTTAAAATAACTATTGATGAGGTAAAAAAATTTCAACCCATGATATGATGCATGCCCAAAATGTTTTAGAGTAATCATTGCAAGACATACAAAAATACTATGTATAAATTGTAGGAATGATAGTATAGAAAAAATAAGTAAGTAGTTTAAAAGACAACATAAATTATGCCAATAAAATCATACTATCAAGTTGAATAATCTAAATAATTGTAGATATATATTGAGTTTACGTTATTCAACTTTGGATAATACAATGCAATGGTACACTATTTAATAAATCAAGAAAAGATGTAAAGTAAAGGTCTTGGTAAGCAATACAAGGAATTCATCGAAAAATGAATGCAAAAAATGAAAAAAAAAATTCATACATTTTTATTAGCTTTAATTTTGTTTATATATTTAATACATGAAAATTTAATTTCACAGTAAAATAATGTATCGAAATACAATTTTGGAACACTAACCACATTCGATGCCATTCATTTGCGAATGAATGTAAGAATTTAAAACACTGGTGAGAATCCAATGCCCCGAAAACCTAAGGGTTCACTACCCCTCTCCAAACAAAAGAGTGGTCAAATACACATCTAGATGTGTAATGCACTAATTCTGTCAAAGTGTACACATGATTGCTGATTATTCAGAAAAAAATGTTAAGTTAGTAGCAAAAAATATTAGTTTTTGGGTCAAATAGTCAACTTGGAGACTATTTGGTCAATTTGGCACTATTTGGGTCAACTTTGGAATTTGTTTTTAAGCCTTCTTCTTGCTTTATTTTTCCTCATTTCTTCCTTGCTGCTGGCCGACTCTTCTCCTCCATTTTCCCTCAAAAATTTTCTTGGATTTCAAGTAGAAATCACTTGGAAGGTAAGATTTTATGTATTTTAGCATTTATGGCTTATGGGCTTTATGATTTAAGCTTTAATTTCAAGTTTTGTAGGATTATTTATGGCTGAGAAAACCCTCTTTGCAGCCTTATAAGTTGTGATTTATGTATGTTATGGGTTGTTTTTAGTGTTTTGGAGGTTGGGAAGTGATTGGGGTTGATTTTTAACAACTTTCCATGGTTAGATTACAAATTTTAAGATTATGAGTTAGGGTTTTGTCTTCCATATGAGCCTAGAATGTTATGCTATGAATGCTTATGTCTATGCTTGTAATGATGTTTTAAGAGTGTTTTAAGGTTAGTTTGGATAGGAATTGAGACTTGAAACCAAGTGGAATTGATTTCCCTTCATTTTGTAAGTAAGCGGAAGTTTGGCGCAACTAGGATAATTTGGATAATTGGTTATGTTTAAAGGGTCTTTAATGATCTTTTGATGGTTTTAGGTGTTTTTCATTGTTGTGGAATGCTATTGATATAGTCCCGGATATTAACGACAGTGAAAAGTCTCTTATTATGGATAATGAAAAAATAATATGCAAACAAAAGGTGGATGTAACTAAAAAGATATACATACATTGGAAAACATGTAGACCTGTCTCTTATACACATTTAGATGTGTATAAGATGCACTTAAATTAATTTGAGACCTGTTCTTATACACATCTAGATGTGTATAAGAGACAGGTCAAAATTCCAGTCAAAACATTATTTCTGTCTCTTATACACATCTAGAAAGTGTATAAGAGACAGGTGATATATACCCAACTAGTCATTCTTTAACTTCTACATCTTTTCTAAGAGTCCTCTTATATCTGTTTTAGGTACCACGCCACCTACCGCTGGCGATCGCATTCAGTGATCTTTTGTGCAGTTTTTGCTTTGATAGGTGGGTAACATAGATTCTCTTCCACTTGCACTTTGTTTAACGACTTTCGAAATATGTTTGGATGGATTTTAAAATGTGTATGATATTTGGAACTGCACTTTTACAATGTTTTGGAATTATTTAGTAAATCCACATATGAAATCGGGACCAAGCTATTTTATGTTAATCAAATGATATGTTTGTAAACTCTTTTGATATGAAAGCATTTTATGACTGTTTTGGCTCATAGGTGACCTAGGTATATAATTTTGGATGTGTTTGGAAATGTTTGATTTGTGGAGAACCGGTTCTATAGTCATCCATGGGACGCCATGATGACTGCTGTGAATGTGATGAACTATTTGCTGAGGGTCTTGTGATGGGATAACTTGACCTCCCGGTCAGACTAGTAGGTGTGGTAGATTACTAGATCTGGCTAGTACTGTAGGTTATACCTTGGAGCCTAAAAGATACTCATGCTAAAAGATACTCATGCTATTTTATTAAATTCCGGATTGAAACTGTACTTGGATTTGTTAGCTATGCTTTAGCATACTATATTTTGAAATGATTGGATCTTTTTGGCTATGTTTTGGAAAAGCATACGATGTTTTGTAATGTTTGGATCTTTTTGGCTATGTTTTGGACATGCTTTTGCATAGATGACGTTTTAATGGCATGTGGAATCTGGGGTCTCATCAAAAGTTAAGGACGCCATACCAATGTCTCTTACTGAGACATCTAGAAACTTTATGACTATGGTTTTCGCAAATGTTATTATCTTTATGTTTTCTTTGTATCGAAACACTTGGCCCCATTTGAAGAGCTTTTATGATATCCACTGAGCTAGTTATGCTCACCCCACGTGATTATAATTTTTCAGATTAGGTGCTCGTTAAGAGACAGTCTCCACCGTGTAGCTAAGCAGCTTTAGATTTTCTCCAGATTCCACATTACTGGTAGGACTCATGCGGATAATCTTTTAAACTTGGATAAGGTTAAGAGGTCTAGTGTATTAGATAGGTTTTGTATTTATGAACAACCATTTTGTTGTAGCATCTTTTGTACTAAGAAGAAATTTTGTAATTCGTATTTTTGTGTAAAATGAAATATTCGGTTTTATAGTTAAGAAATGGTTTGATGGTTCTATTACATTGTGGTTAACTGTTGCTGTTCGTTTGTGCCTGGCCTAAAACAGATATAACCGGTGTGCCATTAGCGCGGCGTGTTACGGTCCCGTTTTTGGGGCGTGACACAACCTCTTTTTAGGTTCGTACTGATAGAGAGGCCAGATAGAAGGTTGCTTATCCAGCCTAGCGGATCCACAGTAGAATTACACAACGCACGCTGCTGGTGTGCTTCCTGCTGGCAAGGAAAGAAAGAAGAGCGACAATGCAAATAATCTATGCAGCTTCAACATCTCTTGGCCAACGAAATTTCAATCCTATCTCAATATATGCTCCTCCAAAGCCTGAGGCTCGATAAGGCTTCTCTTTGGGGGCATTTTAAAATCAATGATATGGCATTTGGGCCTTAAAGAAGTACCTAGGTCGGATTCATTTGTGAAAGCCACATCGTTATTTCCTCCATTGATATACAAAATTATCTGCCCATTTCATCTTTTTGTCACAGAGATCATCAAAAATTTCGTTGATAGGATCAATAGGTACCTCTTGTATTTCCTACCATGTAGTCCTTTTTGAGCGGCTATAGGACAGACGGCCGCTTATAAGTGGTAGGGTAGGGTGGTGGTTGAATTTGCCAGCGGTGTGAAAGGAATAGCCTTGAATCTTGAAAATGAGAATGGTCGCCTTTTGAAGCGTTCGCCGGTAACCGAATGATTATGGGGCAGGGAAGGGCAGCAGCTTCTCAAGATTCTTAATATTATGTTTTTCTTCCATTGAAATTCTTTAAAATTATATTACGCTATTATAAAAATTAAACTTTGCCTCTCTAAAATTTTAGAAAATATATAAAATTGATCACTATGTATGTATTTATATAGCGTTATCCCCTAAGAGTTTCAAAAACATATTGTATTTCTTGATATTTTTTGAAAATTTCAATGATGCCTCCCTAAAATTTTTGTAAAAATTATAACTGTCTCTCCAAATATATATCTATATAGTTTTTGCCCCCTCCAAATGTCTAACTCCTCGGTCCGTCCTTGGTTTAAAACATCAATAGAGTCATAAAGTACTCTAAATGCCATCATAAATTAAAAAATATGAAACAAATACCAATGTAATCTTTATATGCACACATATTTTACACAATATGTTAAAAAATATTTAATTCTGATAAAAATTATATAAAATTTATGTGTTATTTTAGATTTTTTAGAAATATATAGTTTTGATTAGAGCAACACTCTTGATTTTATTAGAGTAAACAACACACTTTAACTATAAAATGATGATGATACTTGATAGTGATGTTATCTTTTAGAAATAATAAGGAATATATAGATATATTTCACAGTTCAATATAGAAATGTCTTTATCTTTAATTGATCGATATAATCTAGGAACCTAAAAGACAAATACAAACTATTTTACATTAGAATTAACTACATTTTATATCATTCACAATGAATGGATAGTGAAAAGCATTAATTGAGTACTAAAGTAAATGTTATTATAAGTTTAAGAAATATGAAGTAATCATGAGTTTAAGAAATGTGAAAAAGTACTAATATATTCTCTATATGCATACACATCTTAGACAATATGTTAACGAAAATTAATTGTGATAGAAATTTATGTAAAATCTCACTTAATGTAATAACGTGTAATTTTATATATTTTTAGAACTATATATTTTTCATTAGAATTGAGTGCATTTTAGAATAAATAAAGGACTGTTTTTCTTGATGTTTGCTGTATCTCAGAGAAAGAAAGAAAAAAAAAACTTATATTCCAATTTTTATAATGAGATTAATATATTATGTGATACCTATCCATAATTTTAAGAATATATTAGTTTTCTATACCTAAAACGTAATTTTTATTTGATGTATTTCTATTTATATTTTAATTAGATTTATTTATTTCTTATTTTTAAAATTTTAATCAATCATTTTTGTAATTGTTATCTACATATCACTTGATTTCCTGTAAATATTTTTCCTAATAAAAGAATTTCAAAATACTTCATTTATAAAATGATGTTTGATATTTAATAGTGATTTTGTCTTTACTAATGATAAAGAATATATACGAATATATTTAAAAAGTTTAATACTATGAAAAATATCTTTATCTTTAACTGATCAAGCAGTTTGTGGTATCGTTATAGAAAATTATAATCTAGGTGCCTAGAAAAGAAATAAAAATAAGATGCAAATATCATACATACATTCTTCTCATAAAAGATAAAGTTTGTTTAATTATTTGAGAAAAAAATAAAATTTATATATAGTTGTAACAAATAACAAATAATATACAAAGTAAAAAAATATAAAGGTGAAAATAATCACAAATAAAATAGCAAAGATAATATATATTAAAATATATAACTTTGTTGTCAAAAAACTCAACATATATAATTTTTATTCTTGGTACTTTATATTATCATTCACTAAATATTTATTTATTTTTGAAAAATTAAATTTTAACAAATCAAGAGTGTTACACGTGCTGTAACACGTGAAATATCTAGTTATAAAATTTATAATCCAATAATTAACTAGATAACAAGATAGAAAAAGATTCGAGAGGTTGAACCCACAAGGATTGGTTTAACAAGTATCGATAATTTGAATCAAATGCTATTTGAAGAAGCAATTATGAGAAACATTTAACGAAAATTAATTTAAAGACTAAAACTATAATTACTCTAAGAAAAAAATTAAATTATTCTAGCCATTAATCTACGAAAGCAATTAAAGAAAGTATTGAATTGAAGGCATGGATGAACAATCACAAACCCTAGAAAGCATTTAAAAAAAAAAATGGAATTAAATAGTATAACAAAGATCTAATAAGATTCAAGAATTCTCATCTAACAAAGAGTCTCAAGTTTTTGGTCCAAGGTTGTTAATCTTGAACCTTCTCTTGAACTCTTGTTCAAAAATAATGAAAAGCCTAGTTTAATATAGTAGTCCCCAAAGGAAAGATGAAGGAAAAATGTATATTTGAGGTCTGAGAGACCCTTATTTAAAGGTTTTAAGTGTTACAATACATAGGGCTCTGAGCAAGCTTCGAAAGGCAATGTAACTGAAACGGGCCCAAAATGAACACTTTAGAATAAAAACACACATTAATATTTTAAAAATAACACTAAAAAAATACTTAAACATTGAACAAAACATTCACGAATACATAAAAATAGACATACATGAAAACAAGCAAATAAACCCAAAAATTGTCGAAACTAGAGTAAAAATCATTCGAAAAAGTATATGAACAACCCTAATTTCTTGGAGTTATCAATACCCTCCAACTTAAAGTTTTGCTAGTCCCGCACAAAACAAAACTAAGAAAGACACAAAACATATTAACTTCCTTTAATACATCAACAATCGTAAAAAAGAAAATCAAATAAGTAGAGAAATGAACCAAACATGTAATAAGAGAACTTTGATAATCAGACCCAAATCACCACAAAGTGCTAATCTCTCTACTCATAAAAATCATATATCAATCAACTCACTAATCAATGAAAAACCCGTTGAACAAAAGTTTAACAAGTGATAGACAAGTTGGAAGAAATTAACTCACAATATTCAATTAAGACAAATTAACTTGAACCAAGAATCAAGTAGGTCATTCAAGCTTGTAACATAGCCTAAGGGATAAAGGTAAGATAAATTTGGATATAAGTAGCTTATATCACATTAGATATGTTAGTAAATAATTAAGACCCATAATCCTCTAGATCATTCCCCAAACTACCATATCATTTATCCAACTACCAATTTGAAGACAAAAGTAACCTTCTTTATTTTAACTAGAAAGAACTTTTCATCTTTATTCACAAAACACTTAAACAATTCTTTTTTGTTTTCTTTTTTCAACATTTTTTAGCACATATATTTTCCTTTTAAGATACTTCTTTTTTGTTCTTTTTTTTTAACTAACAATATAACTATGAAACCCCACAATTATTGGGGGCATAGTTGTAGTATTTAGAAAGTTCATTTAATGCCTAAATTAAATTTTGGGCACTAACCTAATAAACTTGAGGGTCTAATATTGCAATTTGTAGAGCCTAATATGTAATTGCCAGTCTCTTTTAAGGCGGTTGTCGAAAGCATATAATGTATCTTGTGTTCTGGCAACTAGGACAAGAGAGTAAAGAGCAGACAAGGCAAGAATGGAAGAAGTTAGAGAGGAATCATTTGTCTTACATCTAGAAGGTAACCCTAGAATCCTTTTGTTAAAATGTCCATCGAATTGTACAATAAGGAGGTCTGTTAAATAACTTTTAATCTTAATTTAAACTAAAAGAAGGAAAGAAAAATATTTGCATCTGTCAATAGTATAAATGAATTTGGATTAACAGATTAAAGGAAAAATCACAGGGCTTGAGAATTCATACTAGAGTTTTGGTAATCATGGATGTGTGTGTGATTGAAGGTGTCAAATTGGGCCATCCATGAATTACAGTTTTCAAAAAAGAAAAAAATAATCGCATTGTTCATATTGCAAGCATGAGGCTTGCAATAATGTTTAAGCTTTGCCAGGCCATCATATCGTTGATTATGGTCAAACAATGGTGATGGTTTGAAATAGTCTCTATAGAGTATTCATCCATACTTGGGCAACACATATATGATTGGTTATTTTATAGCTCAAGCTCACTGATGCTTTTGGAAAATAACAGTGTTGGAAGAAAATAAAAATAAATAAAGTATTGAATGTTTCTAGAAGTAAGGTGGAATGTGTTTAGGGTGTTTGGTCTCGTGAGTATTATTTGGAAATTGATGTCATATTATTTTAGGGATTTTTAGGTATCTTTTTTTGTACTTAGAATTAAGTTCTTCTTTTTAAATTATCTTTTAGGTGAAGAAAGGTCATTAGAATTTGAGTATTTGAGCTAAGAGAGATTTTGAATCAATTATTCAATTAAGTAGTTCTCCTTTCCTTTTATTGCTTTATTCAAATGTTTTACAAATGTATAATGTTTAAAAGTACTTTATACTATGAAAATCGAATTGAGTACATTTGTGTGTAGTGCATATAAATTTTTGAATTATATTTGTGATTGAATTATGAAAGTGTGTGAGAATGTGTCGAATGAGTGTGATGTGTACTTGATATGCTCTTTGGTAAACATGTGCTTTTAGTGAGAATTATTTCTCATTACTATTACTGCCATTGCCATAGCCATTACCATTGTCTAGTGGGTTCCTGATAGTTAGACCTGGATATCCAGTAGCCAATAGGCCTATATCAACCAAGAGCTAACCGTTCAATGTCTACTGTTACTAAAATTATATGGTATTTGAAATGTTAAATGGATAATTGCCTGATCAATATCATATATACTTATATTATTAGCTCTATTCACATAAAGGGAAATGTGAGCTGCTTGCTGAGCAAATGTGTTTGCTCATCCCATTATTTAATATTTTTGAAACTCTTGAAACTGATGACACTAATGATGATACTAGAGTGGATTATTCATAAAACGGGGTTCAAGATGTTCAAATGAGTAGTGTCCATGATAGATTGACTTACCCTATCTAGTATCTATTGTTGGTTTGCATAAGGCCTGCATGCCAGATAAGACTTGTTTATTTTCTAGTAGTAAACTCTTGCTCTTTTCTTTCAAAGAGATGTTTTAGTTTGATTTTATTCCAAACAGTGTTGTTACTTTATTTAATGACAAAGAATATTTTTGTGGTTTAAGTTTTGACTTGAATACTGTAACCTAACATACTAGGGTTCTATCCCATGATACAACGTATGATAGTCATAATTTTGAGGCATGACATTTAGTGGTATTAGACCTAGGTGTTGTTCTAAGTATGACTAAGTTGAATCATAACCTAAGCTTGTATCGAAGACAAGGGAATTGCTTGTGATGCATGATATGGGGATGGCATGCCCATTTTGAGCATCATTGTATTTCTTTTGACTTTGATATAGGGATAGTAATAGGTGGGTTTGAGTGTGATCAGTCTTGTGATTTAACGTTATACGCATGTGTGCTTATTGTGATTTTATTTATTGTTACTCACAACTTCTTTGAGCGTAGGATCATGGGTCTAAGGAAAGATAAGGGAAATCAAGTTCTTGTTGCACGAGAAAACTGATCACAACTATCAAGAACTTCAGTAGAATCAAGATACGGTGGAAGAATCTTATGAAGTGAATGATGAGGATAAGGACCATGTTGAGATGAATGTCCCAATTGGAGATTACTAGGAGATGATAGAAGGGTTGCCCGGAGGCAGCATGAACTAGAGGCTCGGAGACCAAACCCCTAGTAGACTGAGGTTACTTTAATGGCACCTACCATGGCTCAAGCTTTCAATACCTTCAAGCAATAGACCACTTCTAACCCACCACATCCTTCTCAACCTCCAACTTGGGTTAAGGACTTGGAGGATTACTTTGTATCCATGTAGAAGGTGTGTACACCAGCTTTCGATGGAGGGGATAGTTTTGAGAAAGGTGACAAGTAGTTGACAGAAGTTGAGGAGTTGAAGGAAATGCTACAGCAGCCTGATTATCTCAAATGTTAGGTTGTCAAGCCTTTTCTAATTGGTAAGGCATCCAAATGGTGGAAGGTAGTGTTTCCTACTTTGTCGTCAAATGGGATACTTGTTTCTTGGGCTGACCTATGGTAGGCATTTCTGAAACACTACTTACCACATTTTCTCTAAGCTGATAAGAGAAGAGAGTTCACTTCATTAAAGTAGACACTTGGGATGTCTATGATCCAGTATGCTCACTGATATCATACTCTAGGGTGTTATGCTCTGACTATTATGAGTGATGAGGCTAAGAATATCAATTTCTTTCGTGACAGTATGCATAATGATATACAATCAAGGATTGCAGTAGTTAATCTCACCATTTATCAGTAGGTTTTGAAAACAGTAATGGTAGTTGAATCCCAATTAAAGCGAATTGCACTTTTCATGGGAGCTGGTAGGGGATCGTATCACCTCGACTACTGATGAGGAGACTAGTGGTGCCACAGGGTAGGGGCTTTAGACCAGGAGCCCTATTTAGACATAACCCTACCTTTGACATTTCCGGTTCCTCCTATATGATTGCAAAAAAGAGGGTGCTCAGTTATTCCTAGGCCAATAGACCAACAGTTACCTCCAGGAATGTGATTATTACCAAGCCGCCATTCGGGGAAATGTAGATAGATGTCAAGTACATGTTTAGCATATGGAAGGTTTGACCACAAGATAGTCAATTACCTAGTACGCAGACTAAATGCAACTAGGGCAACTCAGATCGATGGTCAAACAAGAAATGTTGGAGGTGGATTTGGGACGCCAAATGCTTGAGTCTATGTTATGACCTAACTAGGGGAATAAGGTTCTAACGATACACATCTGGCAGGCATACTATTGATTAATAATGTGCCTACTTATGTGCTTTTTGACTGTGGTGCATCTCTTTATTTTATATTTAGGAAGCATGCTAGAAAACTTGCTATGAAACATGATTGGTTAAATGAACCATATAGAGCAGGAACCCCGAGAAATAAGATTATAGAGTCTAGATGGGTATACCATAATTGTAGGGTGACTCTAGAGGAATGAGAATTTGGAGCGGACGTGGTACAGATAAATATGTCAGAGTTTAATGTAATCTTGGTTGTGGACTGGCTATCGTGTAATTATGCTCATGTGGATTGTCGAGACAAGAAGGTGAGGTTCCGTTACCCAGGAGCAAAAGTGCTAGTTTATCAAGAGTATACCAATAAGAGGGTTAAACCAGTTAAACCAGTGTTATCAGTCATGTAGGTATGGAGAGCACTTTGAAAGAGTTGTGAAGCTTATCTGGATTATGTGATATATACAAAAAAGGAAGGGTTGAAATTAGAGGATATATGGGTGGTGAAAAATTTCCAAATATATTCCTGGATGAATTTCCAAGAATACTACCTGATTGTAAGGTAAAATTTGAGATCAATCTCTTGCCAAGATTGGTAGCAATCTCATAGTCCCTTAGTGGATGGCACTAGCTGAGCTCAAGGAATTAAAGAAGCAACTGCAGAAATTGTTGGATCAGAAGTTTATTTGGCCTAGTGTGTCACCTTGGGAAGCTCTAGTGCTGTTTGTGAGAAAAAAAAGATGGTAGCATGAGGTTGTGTATTGACTAACCAACAGTTGAACAAGGTCAACATCAACACATCTAATTATCTAAAATCCAAGTGATGAGCTATTTGACTAATTAAGGGATACATCAGTTTTCTCAAAGATAGATTTGAGATCGAGATATCACCAACTAAAGATCAAGGCAAAAGATATTCCAAAATGTACTTTCAAAACCAGGTATGGCAATTACGAGTTTTTAGTTATGCGATTTGGTTTAACTAATGTGCTTCCTATCTTTATAGATTTAATAAATAGGGTGTTTAAACCGCTTTTGGACAAGTTTGTGGTGGTGTTTATAGACAACATCTTAGTGTACTCCACCAACAAGGAGGAACACAAGAAGCACCTAAGGGTGGTTCTTCAGACACTAAGAAAGCAAACGTTTTATGCTAAACTCAGCAGGTGCAAGTTTTACTTGAAAAGTGTAGCCTTTTTGGGGCATGTCATATTAGAAAGTGATATTGCTATTAACCCCAATAATATTGAGACGACTATTGATTGGCCTCAACCTAAAAAATTAATATGGTAAAGGTGCGAAGCTTCTTAGGATTGGCAGGCTATTATTTGATATTTGTCGAAGGATTCTCCTTGTTAGCCATTCCATTAACCTTCCTTACTTAGAAAAAAGCTAGGTTTGAATGGACTGATAAGTGTGAATCAAGTTTTGAAGAGTTGAAGAAAAGGCCAGTATCTACACTAGTGTTGACACTACCCTCAGGGTCAGAAGGGTTTGTAATATATAGCGATGCATTGAAGGGTGGTTTGGGTTAAGTTCTAATGCAAAATGGTAAGGTTATTGCATATGCTTCAAGACAGTTAAAGCCTTATGAATAGAACTATCATACCTATGATCTGGAACTGGTAGCAGAAGTCTTCGCACTAAAAATTTGGGGGCATTACTTGTATGGTATGCAAAGCTGGCATTCACAGATCATCAGAGTGTAAAGTATCTTTTTACACAAAAAGGGATGAATACAAGGCAAAGGAGGTGGCTTGAAATGTTGAAGGATTATGACTTGAACGAATTAGCTATTACCCAGGAAAGACGAATAAGGTAGCTAGTGCCTTGATCCAAAAGTCTATAGGTTCTATAGCAGCTATGTTGGCAAAGCAATTCGAGAAGGTTAACCTACAAGTTGTTGAATCCACAATTGGCCTTGACTACTCAACCAACTCTTATTGACCGAATCAAAGCAGCTCAAATAGAGGATGCAGAATGTGTAAGAATCAGAGATAGGGTGAGTAATGATGAACCAAGGGAATTTTAGACTAGAGATGATAATAGTTTATGGATGTTGGGACAACTTTGTGTACCTAGAGGTATAGAGTTGAGAAAGGAGCTAATGACTGAAGCTCATAACTCTAAATTCTCAATACATTTGGGTAGCACAAAGATGTATAGAGATTTGAATCAAAACTACTGGTGGAATGGCATGGAGATAGATATAGTGGATTTTGTATCTAGGTGCGTGGTGTGTCAATAGGTAAAAGTAGAACGCCAAAAACTAAGTGGGCTTCTTAAAAAGCCATTGGATATTAGAGAAATAGAAATGGGAGCGTATCACCATGGATTTCATGGTGGGTCTACCTAAGACAAGACTAGGTAATGACTGTGTATGGGTGATTGTGGATAAACTTACCAAGTCAGCTCACTTTCTGCATATGCAAGTTACTACTTCAATGGAAAAGTTGATGGAACCGTAGACCAAAAATATAGTGAAATTACATGGGGTACCGGTGAGAATTGTTTCAAATACGGACGTAGGCTCGTTTCTCGATTTTGGACCGTTTGCTAATCAACAACGGGAAAGAAGTCAGGCTTAGTATTGGTTATCAATCTCAAACTGATGGTCAGTCTCAGAAGACCATTCAAACATTAGAGGATATGTTAAAAGCATGTGCTATTGACTTTAAAGCAAATTGGGATGAACATCTTATGCTCATAGAGTTCTCTTATAATAACAGCTATCATAGTATCATTGGGATGACTCCATATAAGGCACTTTATAGCAAAAAATGTAGATCTTTTGTTGAATTGGGATGAGGATGGAGAGATGACATTGACTGGGCCGGAGTTAATACAAAGCACAGTTAAGAAGATATTCATAGTATGAGGAGATTGGAAGCGGCACAAGATAGACAAAAGCATTGGGTAGATATGAAAAAAAGACCCCTAGAATTCCAAATAGGAAATAAGGTGTATCTGCTAGTGTCGTCGACCAAAGGTATGTGGGAAGATTTGGGAGAGGTACAAAGTTATATCCTAGATACGTTGGGCCTTTTAAAATCTTAACGAAGATATGGGATTTGGCTTATCAGTTGGCATTACTTCAAGAATTGTGTAGGATACATAACGTGTTTCATGTATCTCAGTTATGGAAATACGTATCTGACCCAGCTCATGTGATAGAGTATGATGAGCCAATGTTAAGTAGTCAAGAAGGGCTGCCTTACGAAGAGGTTCCAATCAGAATTGTCGATTGGAAGGATCAAGTGCTTAGAAGGAGGACTATACCTTTTGTGAAAGTACATTGTTAATACAAATCACTTACAGAGGGAACCTATAGGGAAACTTGAGAAAGACATGCGTAACCAATACCCGTTCTTATTCTAAGATCAAGGTACGTTTAGTTTCAAGGACAAAATTATATATAAGGTGAGTGAAATATGAAACCCACAATTATCTGGTATAAAGTTCATTTAATGCCTAAATTAAATTTTGGGTACTAAAGTTTAACCTATAAAGAGTAGATAGGGCAAGAATGGAAGAAGATAGATAGTATTCATATATCTTACGCATTGAAGATTACCCTAGAATCCTTTTGTTAAAATTTCTATAGAATTGTACAAGTATGGAGGTTTAATAAGTAACTTTTAATTGTAATTTAAACTAAAAGAGAAAAATATTTGTAGTTGTTGATAGTATAAATGAATTTGGATTAATGGATTAAAGAAAAAATCACAATGCTTGAGAATTCATATTGTAATTGTGATAATCATAGATGTGTGTGTGATTGAAGGTGACAAATTGGGCACGCATGATAATTACGGTAAAAAATAATAATAATAATGCATTGTTTGGATTGCAAGCCATGAGGCTTGCAATTACATTGATGCTTTGCTAGGCCATTGTATCGTTGATTATAGTCAAACGATGGTGATGATTTGAAACAATAGAATATTCATGCATACTTGAGAAATACAAATATGATTGGTTATTTAATAGTTCAAGCTTACTAATGTTTTTTTGAATTAAAATAGTGATGGAAGAAAATTAAAATAAATAAAGTATTGAATGTTTCTAGCAACAAGTTGGAGTGTGTTTAGGGTATTTGATCCCATGAGTTTTATTTGGAAATTGACGTCATATTAATTTAGGAAATTTTAGGTATCTTTAGTAGTAGTAGGCATTCAACAGTTTTTTTATAAAATTGTATTTTAGGTGAAGAACGGTTGTCAGAATTTGAGTATCTAAGCTACAGGTAATTTTTGAATCAATTATTCACGTAAGTGGTTCTTCTTTCCTTTTATTATTTTATTCAATTGTTTTACACTAAATATATAATGTTTAAAAGTACTTTATAATATAAAAATTGAATTGAGTACATTTGTGTATAGAGCATGTGGAATATTTGAATTATATTTGTGACTAAATTGTGGAAGGGTGTGAGAATGTGTTGAATGTGTATGCGTGCTTTAAGCTCATTGGTAAATATGTGCTTTCAGTGAGAACTAGTTCTTATTACTATTACTCCCGCTGCCACTGCCATTGCCATTGTCACTGTACTAGCCCTGTCTAACGGGCAATAGGCCTATGTGAACTATAAGCTAACTGTTGAATGCCTACTACTACTAAAATTACATGGCATATGAAATGGTTAATACATGAATGCCTGATCAATATCGTATATACTTATACAGTTATGTGTTCTATTCAAATAAAAGGATATGTGAGCTACTTGCTCAGCAAATGTGTTTGATCATCCCATTATTTTAATATTTTTGCAGCTCTTGAGACTAATGCAACTAGTGATGATACCTGAGTGGATTATTCGTACTATGAACTGGGGTTCAGGATGGAGTGGATCCTGATGAGTGGGGTTCGTGATAGATTAACCTACCATATCTAGTACTTCCTCCATCCCATTTTATTTGTCTTTCTTTCTATTTTAGTTTGTCTCAAATTATTTATCGTCCTTAAAATGGCAAATAAATAAATGCCAATTTACCTAATTTACCCTTCATGCAAGTTTTGAAAAAAGTGCATTAATGTTATGTTTCAACATTAATTACTCTCATAAACCATTTCAAATTTTAAAACAAAAAACTGACAAATCCCTTGGTTCATCATTGAAGGATAATATCTCTGATTCTTACACCTGTCATGCTTTATTTAATGATATGGTTTAAGTTTTGGCTTGAATAATGTAGCCTAGCATACTAGGATTCTGTCATGTGATGTGACCTGTCATAGTCTTAATTTTGGGGCATGTCAATAACATAGGGGATTTGTAACAATCAAAACATATATTTGACTTTTTTCCTAACAAAACACTTCTCTTCCCGACTATCTACCACAACAACATCTTAACCACAATATTGATGTTAAAACTATCAATACTATCTAGCTAAGATAATGGGTAGAAAGAAAGGTAAAACTAAATAATATGTAAAATGGTTAAAATAACATGGCTAACAAAGAAAATAAATCTCATTAAGCTCAAAAGGGATAATATTTCAAATAGATAGATAATTTGGCTCAATCGAGCCAAAGAAAATTCCAAAATTACACACCATTCCAACGAGTATCAAGAGCTAAACAAAAATCATAAGATTATAACAATCATGATTAACACTCATAGGAAATTATCTAGGCTTTCACACACCCTTACTCAAGTGAATGTATGTGTGTATAGTGATAATACTTTCACATCTCAAAGGGCTCAACAAGTGAAGAAAGCTTATATACATTTTCAATCTAAAAACTCTACAAATAGTCCCCTTGAAGCATTTTAAATTATTGATACATAAATACAAAAGTTAATGAACACAAAAACTGCTAAAAATAGAAAATCTTTCTATTTTAAACCTACTACAGTACTTCAAGTAAATAAGGTATAGAAATCTTGCGGGCAAGCCGTTTTTCTGTTAGTTGGTAAGGTGCTAAACCCCAGTTCTTGGAAAAGCTACCATCCGATAGTTAGAGAGTCTTTTAAATAGTCATATCCTCAAAACTAAACTCTCTACTACTAAGGCACTATATAAAAAAGGAAAAAAAATTTAGTTTTTAGCAAAAATTTTCTCAAATTTTTTTTCTTTCAAAACACAAAACATCACATAAAATTTAAACACATAAAATATAGCTAAACATAATACTAGTGAATCACTTACACCTATACTTGAATAACCAAAAAGTTCTAATATATGAGGAATAAAATCCATACAAGTCAATGTGAATGCAACTGACTAAACAAATTTTAGATTAAAACCTAGTTTCACTTGTAAACATGAAATTCATCAATAATGTACTTTAAACACTACTTAGAAAATGAGCAAGTTTAAATGAATTACATAAATACAAACTCTAATTAAGCACATGAATCTTAGAAATTAGTTTTCCTTTTTCAACTAGCATGGCTACACTAAGTAGGGGGGTCATTGAGATTTCACGGAATTTAAACAAATGAAAAACAAGACAAACATATGGGTAACGCATATAGAACAATACAAAGGCCATTTTTAAGCCCAATTCATACCCCCAACATAGCTTTGTATACAATAAATTTCATAAATATTCAACAATGAAGACTAACAAATTTATGTCAAGCATTCACAAAGATTCCTATCAAACTACTCAACAATAAGTTGCTAAAGATAGTGTAGCCACAACTAAATGTCCACAACTAATTAGCAAAACAAGTTCAAATGCACCTATATATCCCATATCACAATCACCATCACTAGAAATAATATAACCTACCATCACTATTATCAGCTAAACAAGTATAACCAAAAGCAATTCATAATATAAAACATATAAAACATATAAAATTAGCTAATCATGAGGCTTAAAGCCATATTACCCCCTTCAAAGATTTTATACTAGAGAATATAATAAAATGAAATATAAATAAAATAAAAGAAACACTATCATAGTAAAGCTAAGGATGGCTTGCCAAGGATGTTATAGTCGTTTGTAAATGTGCTCCACTACTTTGCATATCTGAAGTTCCCAAGGAAAGGTAAGACTCCGGTATTTGAACTCATCCTCTCCCTAACTCCTTCTAGTAGATATCCTTTTTCTTCTTCTACTCTATGAGTTGGCTCTTCATCCATGCACACTCCATAAGGCATTTCTTTGTATGCGATAGTCCGGGGAAATTGAAGCATTCTCGTGATTCTTCTTTGTTGCACAAGCTTAATGACTCAACCATCTCATCTTGGTCTTCAAAGTGTCTATTTTGTCAATTGGTGAAAGAGTTAGGAGGTGTTGACGTCCATTGGTCTTGACTGCCCACCATTCTTGCAAACTCGACAAATTGGTCTTCTAATCTCTTCATAGAGTTAGCTTGATTTTCCATAAAAGTCATCATTATACTCTCTAGATGTGTATAAGAGACAGGAGTGTCTCTTTGAGTTGGTGAGACCTCCTTAAAAATGTATTGTGATCCAGTTGATGTGAAACAAGCTCCATTATTTCTTCATTGTTGGATTAAGCATTGTCACCATCAACCAACTCAAATGATGTACCTACCACCTTTTGTGCTATTTCATCAAATTGAGTTTGAATCGTCTATAGATGGATATTTGATTGCTCTACGAGAGTCATCATCATCGTCTCCAAACTTGCATTCTTCTTTCCTTCGGTTGATGATGAGATTGAGTGTAGTCATAGCCATATTAGGGCTCTCTTTGTTCATATGTAGACTCTTTGTACGTAGGGAAAGAATAAGGTATTCTTGATAGCTCAAATATGATAGTCATAAGGGTAAGGAGAATAATCATAAGAAACATGTTCATTGGTCATGCCGTCACAGTCATAAGGATAATAATATTCTTGACATGAATCATTCCAAATCATTCTTTGCATATTCTTATAAGATTGAAATGAAAACAAAACACAAAAATGAATACTAACACAAAAATGCACAAACAAAAAAATAGGAGAATTTAGACTAGTAGATAGCCTAAACTATCCACTAAAAGAGAAAATCTTTTTGTATTTTTCAATAAAAAAGATACATAACCACAAAAATGAAAAAATGTTTTTGGTTTTTTTTTTTCAAAAAGAAAATGGAGAACAGACAATAAAACACTAAGACAAATAACAACAATTTACACTTCAAAGTCTTATTTTTGTCAAATTATACTAATATTCCAAAGACTTAATTCTCGACAGATGCACAAAAAACTTGGTACGTCAAATATCTAATTATAAAATTAATAATCTCTTAATCTAACTATTAACTAGATAATATATCGCAAGTCTATGTAATCAATAGTGTATAGCGAAAGTAGAAGTTGAACCCATAAGGATTGGTTTAATAAGTACTGATAATTTGATTCAAATGTTATTTGAAGAAACTATTGTGAGAAAGATTTAACTAAAATTAATCTAAAGACTAAAACTATAATTAATCTAAGAAAGAACAGGATTTATTCTATCCATTAATCTACGAAACCAATTAAACAAAGTATTGAATTGAAGGTAGGATGAACAATTGTAAACCGTATAAAGCATTTAAAAGAACAATAAAAATAAAATTAAATAACATAATAAAGATAAAATAAGATTCAATAATTCTTATCTAATGAAAATCCACAAGTTTTCAATCCAAGGTTGTTAATCTTGAACTTTATCTTCAACTCTTGTTCAAAAATAATGAAATTACTCTAGTATAATCTTACATCTTCTGAAGGGAAGTTGAAGGAAAATGGTGTTTTTGAGATCCTACAGAATCTTATTTATAGGTTTTAAGTGTTACAATGCGGAGCATGTTGAATAAGTTTCGAAACACACTAAAATGGGTCCAAAACGGACAACTGAAACCCTAAAAATAAGTCAAAATTGTTAAGGAGCCGTCATGATTTTGTCCATGTTTGCTAAAAGCAAACATTTGTGCTATTCTTCTTTGCTAAAGACGATAATGCTTCTACCAATGTTTGCTAGAAATGAATCTTTTAGTCTATGGAGTTTGCTCAAGGCAAACTCCCCTTGATAGTTTGCGCCGGTTTTGCCATTTTGCTTCTAAAAATTTTGTTCAACATTCGCTTGATGTGTCGTTTGTTCTTATGTTACCCTAGAATAAAAACACACATTAATATTTATAGTATAACACTAAATAAATACTTAAATATGGAACAAAACTCTCACGTACAAAAAAAGAAAAGAAAAAGAAATACATGAAAACAAATAAATAAACTCTAAAATTATTGAAACTGGAGCAAAATTCATTCAAAAAAAAATAAATAATCCTAATTTCTTAGTGTTATCAACATGCCTTTTACTGGGATGTAAATATACATATAGAATAATACTAATTATATATAATTTTATTACATATTAAATATTTTGATCAGATTCTAATCGGATCGGAATAATAAGATCCATATTCAATATGTTCATTACAATAGTTAAACTCGTTTATTATAATAGTTAAACGAATCTGAATCGCATCCAAGTAATCAAAATTTCTTATGAATTCAGTCCCACATAAAATGAATTGTGATCTAGACCCGACCCATTGATGGCCTAACCTAAGGCGGTAAGGCCTACTCCTATTTCCGGTTCACCCGAACCGGTCTCCCTTTGCTTCCCTTTTTCCCCAGTAGACTGATGGAGTATCCCCCAAGCAAATGAAATTACCAAATTATACTACACCCCTTCTCTTCCTCTGCTGCCTAGTTCTTCTCTTCAAACAAAACACACGCACAACACACACTAACTCAAACCAGATCCACTGTCCCTCCCATCTGTCCCTATGTCGGTAAGCCCTTTTTCTCTATTCATATTCGTGTCTCCCTAGTTTTTATTTTAATTTTTTTTTCCAAATTTTAATTAATTGCTTGGATTTCTAACAAATTGGGCAGATCTTCGAGTACAATGGAAGTGCCCTAGTGGCAATGGTGGGCAAGAACTGCTTTGCCATCGCCAGTGATCGCCGGCTCGGAGTTCAGCTGCAGACCGTCGCCACCGACTTCCAGAGGATTTTCAAAATCCACGATAAGCTCTTCATGGGACTCTCCGGTCTAGCTACCGATGCCCAAACCTTGTAATTTCTCCATTTTACAAAACCCATTTTCTTAATTAAATATCCTTTTGCATATTTATTCCGAAATCTAGATTTTTTGGGTTTCTCAAGATTTAGTAATTATTTCTTAAAGTAGTGGTTTTGAAGTATATAAGTTGGTGATATTGAATTGAATTTGGAAGATGGGTTGCAGTTGTACAAGATGGAATTTTTTGTGGAAGAATTAAGCTTGGTAGAAGTTTTAGTTGGATGGAAATTTCAGAATATCCTAAAGATTTGATTTTTGGGTTTGTTTATTTACTTGTGTTTTTCCTCAATGAATTTGGGTAGGCATGTTTGGGTTTTTTTATTTTTTATTTTTTTAATGTGGCATGCTTTTGAAGGTATCAACGGCTTGTTTTTCGTCACAAGTTATATCAGCTAAGAGAAGAGAGGGACATGAAACCTGAAACTTTTGCCAGCCTTGTTTCTGCTGTTCTTTACGAGAAAAGGTTAGTTGAATTTTCCATTGAAACAACATAATTTTCTTTGTAATCAAGGCATCTGCATTATGTTACTGTATCACAGGAATTTGATGATTTGGACATGTTTGCACGTTTCACCAAATTATGTCCATAGTGACAGTGTGTTAGTTTTCCAATGTGATACAGATGTTAGCCGATGAGTTAATGGTTATACCTTGTAATGGAGGAAATGTTTCTGTTCTAGACAGTGATGTAACACTGATGCATAATTGGACATAACATCCTGTTGCAATGTCTATAATTTGCTCATGCGTAAAGTCAACATTTTAGTAACGTGATAAGAATGTAGAATCCTCCTGGAGGATGAAGAAGCAATGTCCTTGTGTTAGGCATAAGAAAAGAACCTAACCAGCTCTTCACAGAAGTGAAAGCTGTTGCTTTACCAAAGAATAGTTTTTGAACTGAGAATTAGATGGGCTTGAAATCATCAATTATGAAGCAATAGCATCTTACCTGAAAAGGTTAGAAAATGTCTCCAATCCTGTTGTTACAGGAATGGAACTATGATAAGCTGTTGTTGAAGATTAATTAAAAGAGGGTAAAGGAAGCATTTTTTTGTAGCTATTTATCATCTTACGTTTTTCATTACGAGATCATAGTATTTAAAAGTGCAAAAAAGTGACCATTAAGCAAGAAGTGGGGCAAAGCGCTAGTAGGTCGCTTTTTTGAGTTTGAAGAGAGCAAGGATGCAGTCAAAGTGCAAAAGTGATTGCACAAAAAGCGCTCTTTCTAATATTTTTTTTGGTTTGAATTTTTATGTTTCCTGTTCTCTTTTTTAATTTTTGAATCTCTTTCTATTTTGTTTTTGGATCATGGGATGAATAAAAAGTGGTGGGATGCACTTACTTGCAATGTCTTGTCGCTTTGTGCTAGAATATTATTTTTATTATGCATATTTTGTTATTTAAGAAGTTTGCACATGTTATTATTGCATAAATTTGAGATATAAACTTATGACTAAAATCATATTTCATATACATAACAGTGCTTTTGCCTAAGAAAGTGAGCGCTTTGCTTTTGCGCTTTGTGCCCTGGAAGGCCCTTGCTGTCTAGTGTGCTTTGCGCTTTTAACTACTGTGTACGACATTTAGAAAGCTGCTGTTCCATAACATTCTTTGAGACAAATGATTATAGCGTTACAGAATTCTTAATGTAGGTTACGTCTGACGTGTTTTCAAGAAACTAAAAGAAAATATAAGCCAAAATGGTTATGTTTCTCTTACACTCTCTCTGTTTGTAATTATATAACATCTGGTTGTTCTCCTTTTAGTCTGTACTTTTTTTTAGTTATCAAAACACTTAGCTTTTAGTTTGGTTTTTAGCGCAGTTAAGTTCAATGTTTTTGTTTCTTAGTAAGTTATTTTCCTACATGTTCTCATCTTCCTTTCCTCCTTCATACATGAGACTTGTAAATTGTGATTGTTTGATGTAATAGATTTATGGTGTCAGTCATGCATAACTGGGAAGACTACTTACAGTTCTCACATTTTATGTTTTCTGTCTTTGTTTTAGATTTGGTCCATATTTCTGCCAACCTGTTATAGCTGGATTAGGAGATGAAGACAAACCCTTCATTTGTACGATGGACTCTATTGGAGCTAAGTATGTCAAGCTTCTCCTTTCTCTTACTTTTCTTAGTTGGGGACTTCTTGGTGAGGCACATTCAAATTTCTTCTTTCTCCTGTTCAATGAGCTCCTCTTTTTCTTGGCTTTGTTCTTATTATATATGTATTTAGAATACATGGAAATGTGTGATAACTCATATTTGGAAACTACTACCCTGATTTAACTACATATTTGTTGTCCTATGTCTGTTTATCGTTGATGAATGCAACTTAGTCATAATTGTTGTTGTCAATCATGTCGAACTTTGCATATTTCAGTTAGCTCAATGTACCGCATCCAGAACACTTCTAGAAGGATGGGTTTAAGTTTATTAAGATTGGGTCTGTTTAAGCATATGATTTGTATTTTACACACCTATGTATATGTATAAGAGACAGCATATACCGCATGTATAAAAATAACTAGAGATCCCATAAAATCTTTCTTTATTTTTATACATGCGGTGTGTATCTAGACCCACTTGTGTAACTGAATTTCCCTGTAGCATATTAATCTTATTGATATGTTAACATATTTTATTCCTTGGATATGATGATCAAATTAGAGTTGAGTATTAGATCTAATAAACATATCTCAATTATATTAAAAGGACATATGAAGCAAATGTATGACTATTTGGGACTATTGATCACATTACTGCAGCTTTGTCCAATACATTTATACAAGTTATAATTGAACAAGATCAGAAAAAAAATCAAGCAAGCAACTTTATGACCCTAAACGTAACTATGTTACCTGGACTGTTCTCCTGCCCCAAAAGTACCCGTGTTGACATTACACGACTTGGATATGATGATACAAGAAAGGAATCTGTGTTCAACACTTCATTTTGAGTTTGAATATGCCAAGATCAAGAACCCCAAATAAAAGAGAAGAAAGAGGAGGAAGAAACAGTTGAAAAGATTGCATCTTTGGCTTAAATCTTTGGGTTAGAAAATTGGGATTAAGTTTAAAATTCATTCTTATTTTTTAGCTTATGATGTGCTTGGAAGTCCTCGGCCAAACGAGTATTTCACAGAAAGCCGACAGGGAATTCCATTAATAACTGGCCGTTTTGAACTAACTTGATGAATTTAGAATTCCATTAATAACTGGCCGTTTTGATCCTTTGGAACAACTTGATGAATTTAGTATATCTTTTCGGAGGCCCTAATGACTATAGATCGAGCCTATCCAATTTTTACAGTACTGGTTGGCTGTTCACAGCCTAGCTGTACCTACCGTCTTTTTTTTGGGATCAATATCGGCAAGTCGTTTGTCCAAAAAGGGGGTTAACTTCTATTTCTTTCACTTTCATTCTTCCACTCATTCATTGTTAAGATGAGATATTCTTATCTCATACTAAAACAGGAAAGTAATAAACAATAAATTTAGTAATAGTAAAGTCAAGGATTCTCCAAGTAAGAACCCTTGGACCATCACTTATTCCATGAATAGATAAAATGACTAAAATTCGAAGAAATTTTTTTCGTTCTAGCGTGATACATCATATCCATTAGATGTTATGCTTATTTGCAAGCTTATTTAGATGCTGATTGTTTTATAAGTTTTATGTTTTTCTTTTCATGCTTCTATTTGGTAAAGCTAATACAGGGAGCTTGCTAAGGATTTTGTGGTTGCTGGAACTGCTTCCGAATCCTTATATGGTGCCTGTGAAGCAATGTTCAAACCTGACATGGTTTGTACTGTTCGTAATATTATTTTTTTACTGAAGCTTGCACAAATATGATTTTCATTTTTCCTCCCCCCCCCAAAAAAAAAAAAATTTGTCTTCTTCTGATCATCAGGTTGTTGCTTAAGAAATTTACATGTTTGAATACTTGGGTATCATCTGGTGTTTAGTGTAAGTTTATAGATCAGACAGATACTTCATGCCTACTCATTTAATGTCTATATAAGCAACAACACTTACTGCCGGCCTCTTCCTTGCATTTATTGTGATTCTTTTTCCACAAGTATTGGAATTGAGTACTCTTATTAATAAAAGAAATCAAGTTTTGATTTTTCACCAGAAAGAAGTGAAAGATTATTATTCTTATTTAATTCTCACGTATGTGAATATGAATTCATTTTCGTCTTTCTCGTAACCAAAGCTTCTCATTTGCATTCAATAGCTTGTTGAGTTTTTTCTTGGACGAATATACTGAGATTTGAGGGATTAAGCATCTGTCTCTTCCAGAATACACCAATTCTTTAGGACTTGTATTAGAAGTTCCAGGATAATATTGTTTGGCAGATATTGCATTCAGTATTATGTAAATGCTGAAGAAATGCAAAGTTTTCATGTCCCGTCTTGTTATTATCATAAGAGTACATTTGTTTTTTCAAATCTTTGTGTCCTAAGTTCTGGATATTTATGGAGAGATAAGTATTCTTACCGAATCACAACTTGATCAGATTGCCCGAATTGATATTTTTATCGGTTAACACTATGATTTGTTCATATATTGGAATATTTGGAATGACACATTTGCTTCTTCTTTTTTTATTTTTTTATATTTTTTACTGGTTTTGGAAATTTTGAACTTCTGGAAAACCGTTATAGTGAGCTATTTTGGAATGTATTGACATAGACATCAGAGTAAGGAATCTGGTAACCGTGATATTGAGCTATTTTGGAATGTATTGGCATAGACATCAGAGTAAGGAATCTGGTAACTCGTGGCAGTGTTTTCAGAAAGAAATTGCAGAAGCACATTTCTGAAATGTTCTTGGAAAGGTAGTCTTTGGAAGAAAACTTAGGAAACTCCTATAGGGAAAACTTAAATGGACTAAATAAATTTAAAAAAGTGATTCCTCTACCGAAGCTTATGGTATCACAAAGATGATTTGTTAACTGTATAAAAGATAAATTATTGTTTAGGCATTCTCCAGTTCTGGAAATTCAAGAAACATTTTCAGGAAATAAAAGTCAAATATTGCCTCTAGCAAGCATATCTTCTGTTCTTAAATTTTCAACCCAGAAAATAAGTTGTGAGACAATGTTAAGCCATTATCATTGATAGCCACTATCATGTAGTTTAGATAGGATTGTCAAGTAATTGAGACAGAGTTAAGCCATTCTAGAATTGTTACCTATTTATTTTCCACGTATATCTAAGCTAATTTAGAGCACTGATTATTCTGTAAAATCTTCTTAGCATACAGTAATATCTATTGCTTTTAGATTTTGTTTTGGTTAGTATGATGCACTTTTCTGAAAATTGTCATGAATATAAGCCGTAGTTCATCATTCTAGCTCAACTTCTAATTTGCACCATCTATGTAATTTCAATCTTGATGTGTGGTATGGTTTTCATGTTTCATGAGCTGCCTATATTTCCATGGATTTCAGGTGGTTTCATTGGTTTGTTGTGAAATATGCTTCTTGATCTCTATCATTTTTCAGTCTCTGGTGTAAATATACTTTTTAACCTACCCTCAACTTTCAACCTCACATTAGTTGCAGATAGTTGCATTTCCTGTTTGAAATTTGTTTTGTGGAATCCAGAGCTATGTATTTTCTTTTGTAAAATGAAGCAAGTCATTACATATTTGAGCACATTTGTGAGGGTAGTCTAGCTGAACATTTTCTAATATTGGGTTTTACATTGGAAAATTTAATCTCTTGGTTTCAGCCAATCTTTTCAGCCTCTGTTTCAAGGACAACCGTCCTTGTATTTCAATCTTACATCATATTGTTTGTGGGAAATTTTGAAAAATTGCTTTTTGAGTGGCAACTACTGTTACAGCAGTTATTGTTGTGGTTTCTTGATGTTACCGAATGTTCGGACTGACATCTCATTTTTCTTCAGCCCTTCTTTTTATACTTATAACATGTGCACTGATTTTGCTTTCCATGCTAATTTTGTTAGCTTTACGACATTTTTTAAAATATTTTTCCAGGAACCTGAAGAATTGTTTGAGACCATCTCTCAGGCACTCCTATCATCAGTAGACCGTGACTGTTTAAGTGGCTGGGGAGGACACGTTTATGTCGTGTAAGCCTTTGGATTCTCCTATTTCTTTACGGGATTTTCTTGAACTACATTGGTCTTTCATTTGGTCTCTGCATTTCTTCTTGTTAAAGTTGTTTAAAGAAGCTTGTAGACTTAATTTCTTGTGGCTAAATCTTCATGTTCTAATATTCTTAATTTCGTTGTTGCAGTACACCTACAGAAGTAACAGAGAGGATCTTGAAAGGAAGGATGGACTGATGTAGCTGGAAGTTTGCCTTGCTTTTCTATATTTGAGTACTTGATTCCATCATTTTCTAACTTCGCATGAAAGTGAGACAAAATGGTTTATGATGGAAATTGCTATAGTCCACTGTGTGACTGTAATCTATTCTCAACATTTCAAATTTAAGTTACAAGTAAAACTGAATAGTTGAATGCAAATGTTGGTCTTTGATTTTTTTTGCATTTACACCCATGATTTCAGATATACCTTCAAAGGTTGAACTTAACTAGCCACCTGGGTGAATAAATATGCGAAATTTGTTGAGCCTCTATTTAATTCCAATTACGTGTGGGAGATTTTCTTTATCAAAAGCCATGTCTCTGTCTTTTTCGATCTTCCTGTGTGCGTCAACCCATTGTTAAATAAATCATGCATATTATTGATGAGAAAATTGAATAGCATCAAAATCAGAGGCCAACCTCTGAAACTGGCTATAACACCAAACAACACAAAACATAATACAATGTAGAAGATAGTACTGCATTTCCCGATTCCATCTAGATGTGTCCTTGTTAAGGTGTCAACCGTCGTACCAAATTTCCGTATTTACTTGTTTCGATATTGATGTCTTGGACGGCTAAGTACGTTTCTGGATTTTTTCGCTTTCTTTTTCCCAAGGAAACGTCATTTGCTGGATATTTTTTCTTAGACATTTTAGCGGGACATTCTTACTTTTGAATCAGATCGATAACATTATGTTATAGATTCTTTGATCTAAAAGAAGTCAATTCAAAGTATTATGGATCTAGTCTATTTTATAATTTTGTTGCGAGCAATTTGGATGACTAGAGGAACTATTTTCTAATGGTAAGGCATTTTGTTCTGTAAGCTTTTCAATATACGTAATCTAAGCCGTTCCCATCTTTTTCTTTTTATGAAATTTTTTTTTCTGGATAGTGATATTTTGTCCTCCTCTTTGTTTTGACATTATTGTTGATTATTGTAGTTAATAGACAACAATTATGATAAATAATACAAATAATTCACCCCATGCTATGCATGGGTTTAGAAGCTAGTGCATAGCATGAATATACACATCTACATCATATTCTATACAAAGATACAAAATAAAACAAATGACATTTATAGGAAACCTTGGAGAGCAAAGCTCTTCATTAACTAAAAATTTAAATTTAATTTGTTAACAACCTCAGAGAGGAAAAACATAATAAAATACACAAATAAAACCTTAATATGGCAGACTAAGAATCCACACTCATCATCCACAGAAATTCCAATATCATTTGCAGTTAATTTCTTGAACGACTCTGTCTGCAAAACCAATGCTAATGGTGCAATTCATGCTTGTCGATTTCTTTTTCTTGAAAATAAACATTAGCTCCACTTTTCCACTCAAATTGGCTTGGGCATTCAATTTCAAGACTCCAGAATTGAAATCATTTCCAATCTGCAAGCTGTGAATTGATAGGCAAATTACTTGAAGAGAGGTCCACCACAACATTCATTTTCTTAGTTGATTGCCATCCCACTTTGGTCTGAGGCACAATAGCCTGCCCTATTAATGCACCCTCATAAAAGAAATAAATTGTGCTGTTCTGGAACTTGTAGTTTCCAAAATTTGTGTTCTTCACGCCAACCTCAGCATTCATCCTGAAATTAAATCGAAGGGTTCATAGCTGTTCCAGCATCAAAGGTCTCGAAAGTAGCTGATCGTACTCGAAATTTGGGAGTTTTAATTTTCATCACCGTTAGTGAAAAAAGGACTATAATGCCTGTTTGAAACACAACAAATGCAGCAAAATATGCTAAATACTTGATGCGCTTCTTGCGACGAAGCTCGTCAGATTCCACGGAAGCTAACTCTTCGTCACGCTTGACATTAAACGCTGCATCAAAGCTGTAATTTTGAGGCAACGGATGAACTTGTTGATCGTTATTTTTGTCAGCCATTTTAACAGTGTTTCGTAAGAAAGAATAGGGAGGAAATTTCAGATTGAATTTGGATGTGTTGGAATTAATTGCTTAAGAGATGAGTGTATTGTGAAGATTAAGTTGAATTTTGTGGTATATATAGAGCATAGACAAATGATCATTGTGTTACACTTGATACTTTGACTTTATCGTAGGAATGGTGGAATGGGTCTTAAATTTCCTACTACATGAAACTGAAAGTCCCCAGTCTTTGACTCTCGACTCTCCTGATCCACAGTGCCAGAACTTTGACGTTAAGAGGCAGTTTAATGAAGGGATATAGTTAGGTATATCCGATTTTTGTTCTTACTTGTAAATTCGGTAGTCAGGATTAAATTTAAAATTTTTTTTTTATATCAGCTGATATCATAGATTTTATAAGGTTTAATCCACACCACAGGAGACAGTTATATAAAGGAATATAGTGAGATAGACCCGATCTTTGATCCTACCTGTAGACCCTATGGTCACGATTAAATTTTAAAAAATCTTACTTACGCATCAGCTGATGTCATAAATTTGATAAGGTTTAATCCACACCACAAAATCTATAAGTGAAATAAAAAATCGGATCTATCTAAATATTTGCCTTTAATAAATTTAGTCAACTCTTAAAGTATAATAACTTTTTGTATGACAAATAATTTTATGTACAATTATAAAAATATTAAGTTTTAATATTGACGAAATTACACTATGTTCAATTTTAACACGATATGTATTTGAAAAATGAATTTAAAATAAAAATTATCTGTCTATTTTATGTAATAAACATTGAAGTCTTTGAAAATTTAAGTGTCTTGAGTCTTGACTCTCCAGATGTGACCTTTTTCTGTTGAGGGTTAGGCAAGTGATAAATTTGAACTTCGCAGATTTATTAGTAGATATGATTTTATAAAAAATAAAAGAAGTGTGTTTATTTGTTTCATTTACGTGTAAAATCAAATTTGGGTAACTGTTTAAGATTTAAAAAATATATAGCTATATTTACTTTGTCGTCAATTCTTGTTCATTGACACATGTTGATTGTAATTTGTAAATATGAATGGAATTCTGTGCGCACAATTATCAAAAAATATAAATCAACTAGCGTAGTAATAAATTTGTTTTGTGCAGTCTCTTATCCGGCATGTAAGTGTTTCCCGAGGTATTTAATTTAGATACATCTGACTTGATCAAAGCTTTTAATTTCTAATAATTAAATATTCCTTCAAGTATTCAACATTTGACTAAAATTCCAGCTTTCTTGTATTAAGCCACTGTTTGTTTTTTTTTTTTTAATTTTTTTTAATACAGCTACAGTTTTTTATTTCTTGGGGTAGGGAAAAACAAATTTAAGGGGGTAAATTATTTCTCTTTTTTTGAGAGTTAGAACAAATTATTGACACATTTCAAAGGATTATGATGGTGCTTATTTCAATAATTTATGGTGGTATTTACGGGGTGAATGTCAAACTTAGTTTGGTTCCTTTATGAGAATTAAATTTTGGATCTTTTAATAATCTAATCGCCGTTACTTTATTTAATTACTGTTGCCCCCTACACATATTTTGAAAACACCAAATAAGTTGTTGATTTTGTACGCCACAATTTTGTGTTTTTGATTTTTACGGTAAGGGGATTCTTGAGACAGGCGCAGGAATCATCCAAGTCAATTTTTAAAGAGAAATTTAATTGGACTCAAGTAACTTGCAACTTATCATGAGTGAAAGTAATATAAATCTATTCACGCCTAAGGTTCAAATTGACTCAAATATGATGTTATTGATAGCTGGGTACATGTTGGATATATATTCCTCCTTATTCAGTTAGCTCATGATGGTTTACTAGAATGATGACAAGGTTAAAAAAGAAAAAAAGGAAGAACTAAATAACGAATTTCAGTATTAGAAGTCGGGCGAAATCACTTTCTTTGCCATATAAATTCTTTAGACTAACCCAAAGAAAAATGTGCTAAAATAGAATAACCAATTTTATTAATTAGCTTTGTGATTTCAAATAGAAAATGTTGTTTAGCATTTTAGCTTAAATGTATCTTATTATACATATATTATTTTTATTTCAATTGTATGCTTTGCACAAAGGATGACTAGAAGTAGGGGAGATTGGGAGGGGGTGGTAGGAAGGGTATATCATTACAAATAATAATGTTTGAATAGTTTTGCTTTAGTTTCCTTCATGATGAGTAATGATACAAGAATGACCTCTAATACTAATCGTTACAAATGTAATCAAAAGTTTTGTGAGAGTAAAATTTTAAAATAATTTAAACTGTTATAAAATTAGTATTGATCAGAGATTCAGACTCTAAGTCAAATATCTATAAATAGAGATTCACCCTATCTTGCAAAAAAAGAGACAAAAAGAAACTAAGAAAATCAATAATAGAATCATATACAAGACATAAAAAGTCATAATATAAAAATTATATTATTACATCTCGCTTTCTCTCTTGAACCAAACGAGGTAACACTTAACTAAGTCCAGTTAAATGTCCCGTTAAGCATTGAGTCCTATGATTGATAACTGCATCAAGAATCTTTTTACTAAAAATTTAAAAAATACAGACGAAAAAGACATCCCAGAGGAAATATGGGGGCCATTTCAAACCAGGGGGCGTGGTGGAATATATTCAACAAATATGGCTGCTTTTTCAAGGAAAAAAAAGTGACTCATCACTAAAGAACTGGAAATAAGATCCCATCCATAACTACTTTTAAAACAATGAGTTAATTATTCAAACATGGAAGCTTTCAATCAAGGCCATATGCGGTGAAAGATTTGTAAGGTGTTCAGAGCTAAAAATGCTATTTTCCATTTTGTTCAACTATTACAAACATCATTGAAATATATCGATTAATATTCTTTACCGTAACTATTACTTTTTTTTATACTTATTTAAATTTTATAGTAACTATTACTTTTCTACATATAACATGCATCAAATTGTAATTTTGTGAAAAAAGGTTCTGTATTAATTGTCTAGAAAATATTAATCATTCGAATAATAGAGATCACAATACATTGAATTTAGAGTAATTCACACCTATTTTTATTGAACGTGGTTTTTCAATCGTTACCAAAGTTTTCCATCAACCAATGGCTGTGCCAAACTGACCCGAGTCAAATACATCCTATAGAGAATAGGTATCATTTGGAGGACTTTCAATTCATCGCTGTAGGAAATATACGACCCATTCCACCATTGCTGGGATGACATATCGACCGAGTCCTCTCCCTTAGTCCAAGTATCAAATGTTGCACATTCATTTGTCTACGATCTATATATATATATATATATATATTATATATATATATATATATATATATATATATATATACACACTCAACTTAATGTAAGTTTGTAACCTCATGAACCACAAAAGTTATAAAATTGATTTATATATGAAAAAAAAAAGTTGTTCATATCATTAATATAATACAACTATTGCCTTATTCTCTATGTAACAATTTGTCAGTAACTTTTTTTTTCTTGAGCAACCCAAGTGTGTTGCTCCTTAAAATGTCCAGCACAAGATTACATTCTCTCTGTATTTTCCTAAAAATATATTTAGGTGTTCTATCATTTGGTTCTAATGGTCAACCAAAACAATAGTCAAGGCTGTTTATAGACTTATTTGGCACAGAATTTTAGGTAAGATTATTAGGGATTTTATTTCAAAATATATGGGATAAATAAGTCTCAACTGATTTTAATATGATATCAGGGGTTAAGTTAATCTTACGATTATTTAAAACTGATACACAGGCCATGAGTTAGTGATTTATCTCCTAACTTGATTTAGCAAGTTTTATTACCCTTAAACTCTTATACTAATTTCATTAGTATTCTGTTTGTTACATTACTAATCTCAGCTACGTATTTATAAAACTATTAATTTTATTAGTATCCCAACTAATAACAACAATATCCATCAATACATCATTATTTATTTCGAAATAAATATTTTAGAGAAAGTCCTTTTAACAATTTGCACATTTCACCATAGGCTACTGTCAAAATATTAATTCTCATATACCATGATTTTCATATTCTAATTGGACTCTGAAATTATTTGTAAAATATTTATATAATTAAATATAAATATGAAAACTATTTAAAATAGTACCAGTCGGTTCTTTTGAATCCAATTCTAATGAATCAATTGAATGTACTTTCTCGTTATTCGATAATAATAGATTTCTTATTGACTATTTATATAATTTAATTAATACATACATAATCCAACATTGCCTGTATATAACCTTTAATTTAGCATCAATTTTTGGCAATTCAAAATTATGTACATAACAGTTAAATATATATAAATCTCTCAGGTCTAAGGAAAGATTTTGTGGTATAATATAATATGATAGTAACATTTATAATTATATTCTTAAATGGATCTTGTTTAGTGTCACCCACTTGTTTGCTTAAGGTAACTATTTCAATGAGGGAATATATCATTCTATCGTGTAGTAGCACAACAAGCGTAAACTTTATTATTATTTTTTATAGTCTAGAATAAACTTAGATATTAATTAATTAAATTATAATTCTCCAATATTGGTTCATCCACCAATAGAATAATTTAATAATATCTAAGTAAAGTCTTATTGATATCATATACCAATTTAATTAGATATACTTAAGATAAATATTATGCTCATGAAAAATAACTTCTATTAATCGAATAATTTATAATTAGTTTTGATGGCATATAATTCTAACAATCTCCCACTTGCACTCAAAACCAATAATGCATGTATTTTACACCCATAGTTTTAAGTTGTTTTTCAAACACCTTTTGAGTTAAATGTTTAGTGAATAGATCAACTGTATTATCAGCAAAATTAATTTTTGCTATTACAACATCTCCTCTACGTATAATATAACGAAATAAGTGAAATCTACGTTCAATGTATTTTGTCCTTTTATGAACTTTAGGTTTCACAACATTTGCTATTGTAGCATTATTATCACAATATATAGTGATAGAAAACTCAGTTGAAGGAACAACACCAAGCTCTGTTACAAACCTACGATATCCAACCAGTTTCTTTTGTAGCGCTTCACTTTCAACTATATATTCTGTCTCTGTGATAGAATCTGTAGCTGCATCTTGCTTGCAACTTTTCCAAGTAATTGTCTCATTACGAATATTAAATACAAACTCAACAATAGATTTCCTATCATCTATGTCAGATTGAAAATCTGAATCTGTATAACCATGGATTGTCAAATCCTTGGCTCCATATACCAAACAATAATTTTTGGTCATATTTAAATATTTGAGGATATGTTTATCATTTAAGCAAAATCTGAGCTTGTGAGATCATATTACTATTTTAGCAGATACTCCCACTAGTCATAACTATACTCATTTTCTTAAAAAATAAATAAAAATATTATTAACCTAAATCTAATCTATACTTTTGGCTCCAATCAGACATCAATTTAATAATATATTTATTTACTAATAATGGAGAGCCGTAGCAATCATTTGTATAAAATAATTCTATTTAGCACTTAATATTTGCATAAGTAGAATCTTGTATGCGGGAGAAATTGATGTCTAATATCAAATATAAACAAGACAATTAAAGTTCATGTAAAACTCAGCTTTATGTTAATTTTTTCTTATTCGTTAGGAGACAATTTCAATATCACATATGGAATATATAAATGGGATCACAAAAATTTTTAACTCTATAAAATATTACTCAATCACAATATGGTAAATTGATACATACCCATTTGTAAGAAAATCATTTGCAGAAAAGGGATCCCAAAATTCTAACATGGAATTGTATTAAGGACAGCATCATAACATGTCAATAACATATCAAATTATGGTTAGACCTATAATTACAATAATAATCGAATGATCAAAATTATAATTAGATGTTGTAGACTCTGATACACTGTTAGTTTATAGCACTAAGTATCTCAACAGTTATAAAATTGATTCATATATGAAAGGAAAAAGTTGTTTGTATCATTAATATAATACAACTATTATCTTATTCTCTTCTATAGCAACTTGTTTGTAACTTTGCTATTCTTGAGCAAACCAAGTGTGTTGCCTCTTAAAGTATCTACACACTCTCTGTATTCCCCTAAAAATATATTTAGGTGTTCCATCATTTGGTTCTGATGGCCAATCAAAATAATGCCCAAGGCTATTTATAAACTTGTCTGATAGAGAGTTTTATGTGAGATCCTTACAGATTTTATTTCAAAATATATGGGACAAATAAGTCTCAGTTGATTTTAATACGATATCAGGGGGTTAAGTCAATCTTATGATTATTTAAAACTGATACACGTGTTGGGTCTTTGAGTCAATGATTTATCTGTTAACTTGATTTAGCAAGTTTTGTTACCCTTAAACTCTTATACCAAGCTCTTTAGTATTCTGTTTGTTACTCTGCCAATCTCATCAATATGTATTTATCAGACTACCAGTTTTATTAGTATCCCAACCAATAACAATTATATCCATCATTACATCATTATTTATTTCGAAATAAAAAATTTAGAGAAAAGTCCCTTTACGTACAAAATAACTAATTTGCACCTCCATCATACTACATTCTATATAGGCCACTGTCAAAATATTATTTCCCATATATCATGACTTTCATATATTCTAATTAGATTCTGAAATCATTTATAAAATATTTGCATAAAAAAATATAAATATGAAAATTATTTAAAATAATACTAGCCAGTTCTTTTGAGTTTAATTCTAATGAAATCAACTTATTGTACTTCCTCGTTATTCAAAAATGATAGATTCTTTGTTCAGCACATACATAATCCAATATTGCCTGTATATAGCCTTTAATTCAGCATCATCTTTTGGCAGTTTAAAATTATGTACATGACAATTAAATATATATAAACCTCTTACGTCTACGGACAAAAAGATTTTGTGGTAGAATATAATTTTATAATGACATTTAAAATTATATTCTTAAATGGATCTTGTTCAGTGTGCATACAACTTATATCACACCCATTTATTTGCCTAAGGTCACTACCTCAATCACATAATATATCACTCTAATGTGTGCTAGCAGCACAAGTGTAGGCTTTTTATTATTATTATTATTATTATTATTATTATTATTGTTGTTGTTGTTGTTGTTGTTGTTGTTGTTATTATTATAGTCTAGAACAAATTTAGATATTAATTATTAAATTATTATTCTCCACGATTCATTCATCAACTAATAGAATAATTTAATAGTATCTAAGTAAAGTTGTATCGATATTATATGTCAATTTATTTATATATACCCAAGATAAATATTATGCGTATTATTATTATTATTATTATTATTATTATTATTATTATTATTATTATTATTATTATTATTATAAAATAGTCTAGAACAAATTTAGATATTAATTATTAAATTATTATTCTCCACGATTCATTCATCAACTAATGGAATAATTTAATAGTATCTAGGTAAAGTTTTATTGATATTATATGTCAATTTAATTAGATATACCCAAGATAAATATTATGTGCTTGAAAAAATAACTTTTATTAGTCAAATAATTTATAATTAGTTTTAAGCGTAAATGATTCTAATAATTAAATTTCACAATTCCATCATCTCCTAAGAAAATATCAACCTTAAATTTCCTTCAATTCTTTCTTGCTACATACTTGAAATGGCTGACAATTATAATGCAACTTATAATGTCAAGTATGACCAAGAGTTGCTGTCCATGGATTCTAATGAGATGTCGCAAGAAACGCATCAAGTACATGGCATATTTTGTTGCATTTGTTGTGTTTCAAACTGGGATTATAGTTCTCTTTTCACTAACTGTGATGAAATTAAAAACTCCTAAATTTTGGGTACGATCAGCAACTTTCGAGACATTTGATCTTGGAAGATCGTCCAATCCTTCATTTAATTTGAGGATTAATGCTAAGGTGGTGTAAAGAACCCAATTTCAGAAACTATAAGTTCCAAAATAGTGCAATTATTTCCTTTTATAATGGTACACCCATAGGGGAGGTCATTGTGCCCAAGACCAAAGTCAGATGGCAAACAACCAAGAGGAAGATAAATGTCGTGTTGAACCTCTCATCAAACAGTTTCCCTATCAATAGTTCACAATTTGGGAGTGATATCAATTCTGGAGTCTTGAAATTGAACTTGCAATCTAAATTGAGTGGAAAGGTGGAGCTAATGTTTATTTTAAAGAAGAAGAAATAAGATAACATTGCACCATCATTATTGGTTTAGCATATAGAACCATTCAAGAAATTAGCTGCAAATGATATTGGAATATCATGGATATGTGAATTTATTACTTTTGTCTCCTAGAGGACAAAGACACTATAGTTTACTGTGGGTTGTTGTTGTTGTTTTTTTTTTTTTTTTTTTTCTTTGCTCCCTTTGTTTCCCTCTTTGATGTTCTTGATTATTTTTTCAAATTTAAATAAGGGGCTTTGCTTACTAGCTAGTACTGTTAGCAATATGTAACTCCTTGTTACATTATGAAACTGCCCGACTCCAATCGAATTGGTTATTACTCAAGTGTATGGGTCGGCAAGTAATATAAAATGAGGTATTCAAAGTAAACCTAAGAACTAGAAGTTGCTAAAAAGATGGGTTAGGACATAAATAACCTAAATTGTAGGGTTTATGGTTATCTAATCAACTATCGGGTCGATAATCTTTTAGTGAAAGTCTAGTTTCCCAATTCTAATTCCAACTCGATCTCTCAATGAAGTGATTTTATCTCAGTCCTAAGTGGATGTTTGAACCCTCATCTATCATCCTTCTTAAGTTTATGTCCAATTATTAGCTCATAGAAACCTTAGAATTGACCACTGAAGGTAAGTACGTCATACCTCAACATTATCCAACCCAATGTCAATCATTATCTAGCCTATAATTAGTGATGCTTTTATTGCTAGAGCAAAAAATTTTCGGCCAGAGGAACTTCTGTAAAATACTAGAACTACCTCTCCATAAATGAAGATTAAAATTCCCCTAAACTCATCATTGGGCCTACCATAAAGTTGTCCCTTTTCAGTACCACCTCCCAATCTCGTCAAATAATTCCCTCGACTACTATGGTTCATTTTTCTCCACATTTTCTTAGTCATTATTCGTGCCTCTTCCTCGTCAAAATTTTAAAAAAATTTGGAGAAAACGACAACTTCAAAAAATGATGCATCAAGAGGTATTAAAAATCTATTTGAACAACAACTTCCCAACTGAAATCAGTTGGTCATACCCCAGAAAAAAATCCACTGTCATCACTGCACGAAAAGAAGCGGTGGCTCCGAAGATTGGCCAAAATAGCCATGGAGGACATTGGATACATATAGTACAAATAAAAGAATTGAAGCTCTTGTAGCCATAGAATGTGGAAAGATAAGCAGATAAATTTAGAAAGGTAGAGCGGAAGGGAAGGCTAAGGAGATATTAGGTGGTCCTTATAAGCTACGAATGGTAATTGTGTTGATATTTGAAGGGTATATTTGTCAATAAAGTGAAAATTGCTCTGGCATGGAATCTTTTGCTCTGGCAATAACATGAGCCTATAATCAAAGATTACCTCCCATGTCTCACACCCTAATTAGCTAAACTAAAAATAGAAATGATCAATTCCCAATTGATCTAATCAAACCAACAATAATTGGCCAATAAACCTATCCAACCAAGCAATTAACCAAATTATAGAAAAACCCATGGAAAAATAAGGATGATTAGACCTAACACAACTCTAATCTATCACATGATTAAAAAAAAAAAAAAAACAAAGCAAGAATAATAAATTAGGGAGAAGACCAATTTGGTCCCTTATCTTTAGAGTATTGACCAATTTGACCCCTTATCTATCAAAAAGACCAATTTGGTTTCTTGTCCTTATAAAAATTAACTAATTTAAGACTTGTGATGGAAATTGTGAACAAACTAATAGAGTCTTTGACAACACATCTACGGCATGTTAACGGGCACATAAATATCACTTACTTGGCCCAAAAATTTGTCCATAATTTTCGTCATAGGTCCTAGATTGGTTAATTTTTTTTATAAAGATAACAGACCAAATCGGTCTTTTATAATAGATAAGGGCGACCAAATTGGTTGACATCCGAAAGATAAGGGACTAAATTGGTCTTTTTCCCTATTAAATAAATCATAGATAGCTAAAGTAGGCATAAACTAATTAGGAAATTAAGCAAAACATTAAATTAAACTAAAATATGAAATAAATTATTAAAATAGATAATGTTAACATAAATAAAGAGTCAAAAAAAGTAAACAAAGAATCTTTAAAATTAAAACGCAATCTAAGTATGTAGAAGTGAAAACACAAAACTAGCCTAGAAATGTTCCAGGGAGGAGAAAAGAAAGAAATAGAGAGGATAGAATGGTCGTAAAATGTAACCCAAGGGTTTAAAAATATAGTTGTACAAACCTTGGGGCAAAAAAGACCAAAAATACCTCGGAAAGTGAAAATACTTGCTGAAAAGTATTGACCACACCTTTCTAGGTTGCCCAAAAGTATATGAAGTACTAATGTAGGTAGGGTGAGTTAGATATCGTTCTCATGAGGAAATTTTAGACAACTATCAAATTTTATAGGAATTATTGTTATTTAAAAGGTTGATTAGGAAGATAATTGGTTTATATCACTACTTAACCTAAATTTAACTCTTAAAAGTACTAAACAATAGAAACTAAAATAAAATAGCAAACTACGAGAAATTGAGGTGTAATTGATAAAAACGGGTTAGAGCATAAATTCTTAATGTATAAGGAGTCATATATGTATATCCTTAATCTATAAGGGGATTACCAAGTTATGTATCAAGTGGTACCTATCTATTTTTCTTAAAATATAGGGCAAAAAATCCTGCGGACCATAAAATTATTTAACTAGTATAGTTTAACACCAGTGAACTTCTTTTTTTTTCAAATTACCCATTAAACTAAACAAAGTGGTATACTTCTGACCATTCTATTAAATTTGGGGTTAAATTAGATAGCATTGCGATGCCCATGATGATTCGGAGGGACAAACTTGTCCAGATAAAAAAGAGTGGTAGCTACTGGCGGGATAAACCAAGCCACCGCATACCACCGTGTATTTCAGCCATCACCACTAGGTGGTGGTTTCACATGATAGGGACATTTTTTTGACTTGTTTTTCATATAGAGCATGACTTCAACCTCAGATTTTGCCGAAAAGTAGCGAGAAGAAACCAAAGGGGTTGAGACTCGAGGCAACTCCCCCTCTTCACACCATCCTTCAAGTTATTTTTGTGTTAGATTGTTGTTTGAATCATATCTATTCATTGTAATGAACATTTTGACATAAATTTTACAAGATTTAGTGTTAATATGAGTGGTGAATTGTGGTGGTGGCTCGTTAGAGTTTGGCAAAGAAAAGTAGCAGCAACCGTCGATTAGGGATAAATTCCATAATAGCAACCAAACTCCCAATTTTATCTTTGTCCAATTATGAGTTTGACCATAACCACAAAAGCAGACCTGGAGGTCAGTGTCAATTATCTCGGGAAGGTGACGAACTCTCTCCCATAGTTGGTCCCCAGTCAACCTCAGAGGACTGATAGAACACTCTTTCTTTGCTATGAATGTAAGAAGTCATTTGTATTCCTTCTGAAACTATGATTAGGCTTCAAAAATTGATGATGACAGTCAAACCAAGAATTTTCCCTCCCATTTTTCAAATAGAACGCTTTTGAATGCTCCATGCAAATAGGGCATGCTAGTTTCCCAACTATACTCTACCCTGATAACATGCCATATGTAGTAAAGTCCCCAATTGTCCACATCAATGACGCCCGCATTGCAAAGTTTTGTTTCTTAAAGGCATCATAAGTCAAGACACCAACATTCCACAATTGTTGCAACTCATCTATAAGTGGCTGTAATTACACATCAATTTTACTTTTCGGATTGTGTGGACCTGGAATGATCATAGTTAAAGCATGAAAAGGGAAGTCATGCACAGTTTAGGAGAAATATCATAAGGAGTAACAATTACAGACCAACAAGAGTAGGGTGTTGCAGATTGGCTAAAGGGAGTAAACCCATCAGAACACAAACCAAGTCTAACATTTCGAGGCTCAAAAGCAAAGTCATGGACAGGTGTGATCAAATTGTTTCCATGCTTCTCCATTAGATGGGTAACACAATACACCTTCCTCCCTATGGTTTTCGTGGTGCCACCTCATGTGCCTCACCGTTAAAAGCGTTGAAACCTTGGAATAAGAGGCAAATATTGCATCTTTTTACATGACACCTTTTTGCAATCATGTTTATGCCCTCTATGTTCTTTATAATGAGTTTCATGGCAAAACCTACATTCCCTGAACTCCCTATCATGCTTCCAATATAACATGCATCCATTAATGCAGAAATCAATTTTTTGCCTAGTAAGACCCAATCTGCTACTAGTTTCTTTGCGCAATAAAAATCAGAGGGAATCTTGTTTGAAGAACGACAAACTTCATTCATTAGTTGTGCCATGCCATCAAAATATCCATGGGACATATCGTAGTCATATTTTAAACTCATCATCCTAACAGCTGCCAACAACACCGAATGCATCTCACATCCCGGCCATGATGGTTCTAGAGCTAGATTCAACGATATCATAGAATCCAGTAGCGTCCATCTTTGCAGGTTCCTCCACATTTTATTCACCTTCTTGACTAGATCCTAACCCTGCAAACCATGCCCTGATATCTATTGACATGTTCATAACTGCCTGTAGAAGGCCCACTTGTTTGCCCATAATGCACGTCAAAATCAACCCTTCTATCGGTTGAATCCATATCAAAGTCTAAATTAGTTTGAGGTGCTTCCTCCTGGTGTGATCTCCAATACTAGTATCTAGGTTTAAAACCTTTCCTCAGAATATGAACATTCACCATATCAGGGACATGGTGTCACTCATTTTTGCACGTCACACACAGACATCTAATAACTCCCTCATCTAAATATGTCGGTTGTTGGCAAGCAAAATTCATAAACCCAGCCAAACCCTCTAAAATTTCATCCACATATTCTAGGTGATTTGGAAGAGGCCTATTATACATCCATCTTCGATGCTCCGGGATTTCCATTTTTCCTAACCAAACTAATGACTTAGTCTCCTGATTAAACAATTAATTTCCAAACAAATATAAGAATATAATTTCATGAAGATTTTCCACACGAATATCATAATTAAAATTTAATATGTGATAGTAAGTTGACTAATCTAAAAAGACAAATATATTTATGTGTTCATGTGTTCCTCTATTTAATTACATATATTTATCCTAATCATTACTCCTTGATATTTATTTTTTATTTTTTTATCAAACTATCTATATGAAATTTTGGTTGCCATTAACTTGTCTAAATAGAGCATCATCGGTCCTAGATATCTAGATCAACCCAGTCACATCGATTAGTTAATTGCAAGCTTTACAAGCACCAAAATTCTTCAAATTCTGTGTACTTTGGGAAGTTATCTTCAACAAATTGCAAATGATTAAGGTGGTCATGCAACATTAGCACAGTACCAAAATGTTATCCATTCCAAATCTGACAAGTTAATGGCAACCAACATTTATGAAATGCACTATTACATTCTGTCTCATAACTGAAAGTGAGCTAATATGCGAGAGGGAAAAAATTCCTCCACGTAACTTTCAATTTTCAATCTTCTATGAAACCATAAAAATTACTACGCCGACTACAAACAGGCCTGAGAGATGCATGCAAAACGAAAAACTTTCTCTCCATTAAATACTACAAGAAAGTCATTCTTCCTATTCCTTCATCATGCACGACATTATTTTCCAGCAAGAAAAATACCAAAAACTCTTATGTTCATGAAGCCAAATACTTTCCAATAACTGAATTGTACATTTTCAACAATTCCAGCATTTTTTAAATAATAAAAAAATCCTAAATACACTTTCCTTATGGATGAAATACTTATGATTTTACCGCAAAACAAGAAAATAATTTTTTATACACATCTTCTTATACATCAAAAAAGCTCAAATAGAGATCTGGCTCAATCTAAAGCCGAAATTTTGCATTATGATAAAACAAGGCTCAAGATTTGTGTCTTGAAATCAAGTTGATCATTTTCATAGCTCATTTGAAACAGAACTAAAATCTTGTTGATTTGAAACAAAAAAAATTTCATAGTTTACTTACCATCAAGCTACTAGGTCTAAAACCAAAAAAAAGGAAACAACAAAAATATAGAAGTTAGAAAATCAAATACAGTTTCGATGCTTTTACACCGCAGAAAAAAATGAAAACAACAATAAAATGAAATCACAAAATATTGAATCAAACTATTGCCAGCAATGAATTGCCAATGTAGCGAAAGGAGAAGACAAAATCACTTAAATGAAGGTTGCCTTAATCAAACACTTTCACGCTTAATTGAAACCAACAAAATATAGCTTAGTTACCATTTTTACCCAAGAACAATTGTCAATCAAAAAGGGATTCAAAAAAAAAATTGCCTTGAGCCAATAGCAGTAGAATCACAAGCCTTAATTATCTCTCAGGAAAGGAGAAGATGTTTATTGTCTTTGGTAACTTGGTAAGCTTTAAACAACAAAAAAGTAGTTCCCAAAGCTCCTGTATAAAGTCTGTTGTCACTATGACATGCTTTTCTCTAGCTCTCCATGCCTCCTTCACCACCTGAAGAATAAAGAATTCATCTCAAAATCAAAAAAGGTTATTGAGAAACACAAAAATAAAACCATTTTTTTCCGCTAAATACAAAGAATTTTTTTTTTTTTCAAGAATGAAGAATAATACTGTTTGTTTGAGGTCTAAAGCTGCAATTTTAGCTTCTCACGGAAGGTTTTGAAGGGAAGATGGAGAAGCTTTGTGAGTGAGTCCTGGGCTATCTCAGAAGCTGATTCTTACACTAGAGTTTCAATAATTGGCGAAGAGACTGTGGACTGGGCAAAAAAAATGGAGGATATTTAGAATGTAGACTGGCCGAAAAAACATATGGCCACGCCGACGGCTTAGCCAATAAGGACAAGGGTTCGAATTTCTTTTTTGAACCGACAATGGTGGTGGCTTCTCTTTCACGGCGGCGGCAAAGTAAGGCTGGGCCGCAGTGGTGCTGAATTTGTAGGCGGCGGCCGAGAGAGAAAAGGGAGTGAATTAGGGTTTCTAGTATAAACCTATCGACGGATGAAAGAGTGCAATGGGGGCTAGGCTTTTGAACACCTTTTTAGTATCACCTTCGGAATTAGCTGCGAATTTATCCGTAGGTAATCCATGACACATCCGCTGCAAATTCCGCAAATAATTTGTTGTGGTATTTGCTGCAGAAGTTTGATGCACAATTAGGGTGTGTTCGTTTGGATTGAAACCTGAAAATTTTTTGGTGCCAAACACTGAAAAATATTTTCCGGTGGAAAATATTTTCCAATTTTCCTTCTTCCGGCTGAAAATAACTTACGAAATTTTTGAGTGTAAGTTATTTTTCGGATACTTCAAGAGTAACATTAAACTTCAAATACTTACTTTTAGAATTTCGTTTGTTAAACTTATTTTCGTTTTTAATTCTTTTTCATTCATTTTTCTCTCAATTATGGGTCCCACACTAATATAACTATTATTATGCATATTTTACTACTATATTGTACTATCATTTACATTTTGAAAAAAATCAATTTTTTATTAATTACAATTACTTGTAAGGTATTTATTACCATTGTTATAAGTTTTTTTAACTTGTATTTATAAAATTAAAGATAAAACAGTTAAAAATTTTTATTTCAAAATATTTTCATTTTGTCAACCGAACACCGGAAAATTGTATGGAAAAATAGACTTTTTCATGTAAAATATTTTCCAAGGTCAAGAAAATATTTTCAGTCCAAACAAACACACCCTTAGATGCAAATATTTTCACCGGTATAATATTTGCAGCTAATCCCACAAGTAATTGTATGAAAAAGCTAAAAAAATTCTGTCATAAAAAATCCGCAGTTATATCCGCAGCAAATATACATGCAGATGTTTTGTAGACAGAACCATTTCAATTTATTTTAAGTATTACATGCGGAATTACTGCAGATGCGTTACCTACGGCTATATCCATAGCTAACGGTTAATGCATTCCCGCCTTATGGAGGGAGTTTTACCAGTGGATTATGTTGTGGATGGCTTATTTATGAATATGTAGCAAAACGTTAGACACGATACTAGAAAAGCAAAATCCACAACAAATTCTGCAACTATTACCTGTTAAAAAAGCCATAGCAAAAATCCGCATGAAATTTGAAATTTTTTAGTGTTGACACGAGTTTCAAACGAGAATAAAATTGAGGCCGATGATATGCTACCCAACTAGTTTATAATTAGTAGTTGCATATATAACATGTTTCCTTTTTCTTCTTATAATAATTTTACATATATTTTCCAACTCTAGCTCCGAATGTACCCCAAGTAATGGTGTTTCATGCAACTATATATACCAAGCTTGAAGTTGTGTACTGAAGATAGACCATTATCTTTGTACTCAATGATTATTTTATGTGAATAATAATCATATGCTACATGTTATATATATATATGTAGCATATATCTCTCAGGCCTCTATGAATATTAAGTTTTGAGAATCAATATTTAAGGTCAAAAACTTGAACAATAATATGTTACCCATCTAATATATTACTTTTTAGTTGACTTTTATTTTTGGTATTGATATGTTAATATTAAAATTTCAAGGATATAGTAGTATTGATCAAGTATTAATTTCTAGTAAAAATTAAACTAAAGAATTATGGACATTAGTGTTTTGGGCACATTGAGTGTGCATGAAAAAATAGAGTATTAGATTTAGGGGCATTTATTTTGACTCGCTGACCTGAAAGACTCGATTAGCATAATCTGAATATTAGTTAAACCTGAATAATCTGAATATTAGTTAAACCCAAAAAATTCGTTGTAATTCACTTATATCGTTATCACTTAAATCACAAGTTCATAACATCATTGAAATTTTTGTTTTATCGAATATATACAATTTATTACTTTAATTACATGTATTGTACTAGATAATATGATACTTTGAGTATATACGTGAGCATTGGTAAACCGATCAGTTAATCAATTAATAAAATTTGTTAGAATTCAGAAAAAAAACGCTCTTAAATTTTGACTAATTTTAATTTTAAATTCAGTTTGGTTAACAAAATTTGAATTCAGTACTTGATTTTGAATTTAATTAACCAAATTTATGTTGGATTAATTGAACCTTTGTCATTGGGTTAAAATTATATAAGAATCTATCTTTCTAGCAAAATGTTCTTAATTTTATTTTATTTTTAACACAATTTGATATGCATGTGAGTTATTGTCCTATTGTTTTTTATGAATATTATGTTACTTTGTTGGTAATAATATTTAATTAATATTTTCTCCAATTTCAATGTCAATGTAACTTTTTATTTTAAAAAACAAAATGTAAATTCCTAAAAGTATATTTCTTGGGCAATTGAACCTCTAACTAAAGTCTAAGAAACACCTAAGATTACAACACCACCATTGATAAAAGACTAAAAAGATAAGAACAATAAAATAAGAGACTTAATAAAGGATCCCAACGACACAAAGCGGCAAACGGACAAGTAGACGTCGTATAAAGCTCATTACCGAAGAGGCCTCACAAGGATTACCTCCAAATTTTTTAATCAAAAAGCACAGTAAGAATAAAGCTTTGTTGTGAATTGTTGTTTGGGATATGGGTTTCAATTTGTCCTATTGAACTAGTGTTTTCATGAAAATTTTGGTTCCGTGGTTGAACAGATATACTATAGAAATCTTTAAAGTTTTTTATGTCCTTTAGTTTGTGAAAATTCCCGAAGGAAAAAGATGCTGCTGTTTTTATTATTATTTTGTCCACTCTTATGTTAACAATTAGCTTCATTAACTAAATATCTTTTTCAATCAATATACTGCTTAAAAGGTTCTGGGTTGGAATTTTCTTATCCGTAAAAGATTCAACCCTTTTATGAGTTTGATTTTCTTTCTAAAATCGGAACCAAATCATTTCCCTTAGTTTCACAAAATTTTGACACTTTTTCATAGCTTTGGTAGTGTTTCAGATTTTTCTTGAGTGGTTGATGTTTTAGAAATCAGAGAAGAGTATCTTTGGATGAATAAGTATGAAATTAATCATTTATTAATATCTTTTATCTCTTTCTTGATAGTGAGGAAATCCCTATAGCAGAAATTGTTCTGTCTACTACTGCTGCATAGTTGCCCATCACTCTAAGGTACTTCTTGAATTTACACTATCTAGTGATAATTTATGTTTTAGAGGAGCAAAGACACGGTCATAAAATATCTGAGATCAATTGGCCGGTCCTTTGAATCGCTCATTTAATTGGTTTTCTCTTTAGCTGGTCCATACTTGTGTGCTATAATATCTGCTATCGAATTGTCACCTTTGATCCCAAGCCATCCCCTTAAATTTGCTTCTTTTATCATTTATACTATTTTTGAGGACATCTATTTGCTCTTTGCATTCTTTAATGAACCTAGAAAAAAGTGAATCTATTTGACAAGCTGTTATTATGGGCCCACACTCACATATTCATCAATTCAGCAATAATCTATTAACCTCAATTACAACAACATAACTAATCAACTCAAATTAAGTAAGTTGGCTACCAAGTTGTATGTCTGGGTGTAAGATTGAAGGCCCAAGTCTCTGGCCTTGCATAGTTTGGATAGAGGATAGTTTCTCTAGTCCCTCGGCCAGTTAGGCCTATCCCTTCCCCTTAGTAGATAGTTAGGATTAAGCCAAAGATTGTTATTGACTGAAAAAAAAAGGAAAAAAGAAAGAAAGAAGTTACAACAGCATAACTACGTTGAGTAAAAGTCCTTCAAAACATGATATAGAGTGGCTTCATATTCGGCTCACTATTTGCTAATGAATTGAAATAATTTAGATGTAAAGATGTTAAGCATGGTAATGTATTGGTATTGACTGAGGAAGTGAAAAATAATCTTCAAACATCAAAGCATATTGTTGAATTATGGTCAGATCATGAGCTTAATTAGTACTAAATTATGATTACTTCAACAATTTATTTAAGCAAAACTATGTGACGTATTTGTTAGATAGATCTCTTAATAGCGCAAAGCTTTTTGCCTTATTTAGGTAAATTCCACTGTACCTCGCTACTTGTTACATTACTAGCATTAAACCCGAAGCTTGTTTTTTTGGGAATTTATGCTTGAAAAATTGTTATCTTTTTCATATTGTACCCAAAGTTTTTTTTTTTTTTGGGAGACCAAAAACTTGTTCGAGTAAGTAGTGATTAGGTAATCTGATTGACAAATAAGTAATAAATTAAGTCTCAACAACCCTAATCAATACATACACATGCTCGCAAGGATACAAGATATGTTTGTAGATCGGGTAAGAAAGGAACGTTCTCACGAGAACAATTGGACAAGTACTATGGTTCATAAATCTTTTTCTAGTTAGACAAATTAATTGAAGGATTTTATTCCTACCTAACTAAAGTAATTATAATCACTAAGAAAAATAAGAACAATCATCAAAATTAATTAAAACTAGAGAAAGCAACAAAATTTACTGAAAGCAAATTCCTAATTTAATGAACTACAAAAGTAAACATAGGATGATTAAATTAAAACTACAGAATTAAAATAAAAACTAGAATTAAACTGAATTTAAATGAAGAAAGCAAACTGAACAGCATAGTCAGAACAAAAGTTGATGAAGGTTGAAGTCTTGACAAGAAAAGAACCCTAATCTAAGAAAATTTAATTTAATGAACTACAAAAGTAAACATAGGATGATTAAATTAAAACTACGGAATTGAAATAAAAACTATAATTAAATTGAATTTAAATGAAGAAAGCAAACTGAATAGCACAGTTAGAACAAAAGTTGATGAAGGTTGAAGTCTTGACAAGAAAAGAACCCTAATCTAGTGATTTTTCAAATCTAATGTCTAATCTAACTAATGACTACTATATACATTCAACTCTCATACAATGGGGTATTTATAGGAGATACATTAGGGTTTAGTACCCTTAGATGATAGAAATACGCTAAAACTCAAAAAGGAGTCCTACTGGGCGAAGAAAATATCAAAAAAATAATAATAATAATTCCTGTAACTAGCTGCATGTCATGTGCACATGCGCACAAATTCCTCATGAATATGTGAAATTTTAAAACCAAAAAATTCCATTCTTCGACTTGCACACATGCGCGCATGTGCACGAATTCTAGTGCACCAATCTAAATTTCACCTCAAGTTTGACCCTAATGCTTATGGAATTTGGAAACACTCAAAACATGAAAGTTGTAGTGAATCATCTCAATTGGAGTTTGGACAAGAAATTTTCGATCAAAATTCCAAATAGTATCCAAATTCACTCCTTATCAGTCCACGTCTTTTATTCTTTTGATTTTTCTCCAACTTTTGATCCTTTTGGCTCCTTTGTCATGCAGAACCTTCACATACTAAAAATAAAATAATTAGGCTCATAATTCATTCAATTATTGCTTGCATTACATGAAAATTGAGGTAAACGATACATAAAATATATAACATTTATGAGTTTATCAAATTTACACCCTAATGTTTTATCTTACAGATATTACTTGTTACTTCGGTCTAACATTTAATAGGATCCACTGTGTTAACATAATTTTTAATGGTTAGACTGAAGTAGCAAGAAGAAAAAAAAATAAGAAAATAAGAAGATTAGTGACAATAACCTTTCAACAAGTTACAAATTCCTCTATAATCTTATCTCTCATTCTCAAATTTTAGGTTGACCTTATCTCTACTTTTTAGACGCTCATTCGTTAAAATACAAACGATCCCATTATAATTATAACTAGTATATGTACCTTTAAAAATCACAACATTTATAATGCATGCTATCACTTCTTAAAAACATATATATATTAGTATGCAAAGTGATCCAATCTGAATCCTATTTGTTGTAACTACAAATCCCTAGAAGCTCAAGGCACTTGAAGCCTTCTCCATCTCACATTACTATTTCACAACTATACAGTTTGCTTTCTCTTTTCCTAATCATAATCTTAAACTAAGCTAACTATAAGCACCATATAAACTTCCACCCAAACTTATTGAGTTCACGTTCCAGAATTTTCCCAAAAGTTATTTCAACCAAAAGTAAAACAAAAAAGATATTGAGAAACACTGGAAGTAGTGAGACTAAGAAATCTTAAAATGGTGGTGCAAACGTGTTAATGATTCTAATCCGTAGGTTTACTTTCCTTTCATGGTTCTTCTTTATCATCTCTACAAAATTTATTTCTATAAGAATTTTGCTGTTGCTTCAAATAGATTTTTTTAGTTTAGCCTATTAGTGAATTTTACACTCTATCATGCTTTCGCGTATAAATGTTACCTTAATTGTAATACTAAACTGTTGCGTATAAGATTACTAATTCTCCAACTTGGCACCTATATGGAAGCAAATGCCTGGAAGATACCTTTCTTATTTTCATTTCATTAGATTACCAAATCTCTTAGGTTGTGCTAAAATTGATAAATGTTAGATTAAATACAACAAATATCTATATCATTTGTCACATTAGCATCCCCAAATCTCAATGAGAACAAATTTGAATATATTAATTAGTCAAGTAACCTCATTATCTTAGCATATTGTTTGTAGTATAATTATTATACAGTTCATGTTACACCTAATTTTAATTTGTTTTATAGGTCAAAAAATTTGATAAGAGCTGGACACTCTTAACAGATAGCCGATCAAAAGATTATCTAAAGATGGTCAATGATTTCATAGAATTTGCTAAGCACAATATGGGATATGAAAGCACAATTCCTTGTCCCTATAAAAAGTGCATGAATTCAAATCTAGGACTCTTTGTTAAGTTAAGTCACATTTGAAGCATTTGGGAATTGACAAATCATATGTGTTTTGGGTTCCTCATGGGGAAACTTTAGAAGACGAGGATGATGACAATGTCAATGTTGATTTGGAGAATCACGTGGCTATTGATATTATACATGAGGATGAGGATGATGATGTTCACCAAATGATAGAAGATATACATAGGAGTAAATTTATTGAGACTGGGCACTATGGCTTAGAAGGCTCGCCTAAAGTTGACATTAAGCATAGGAAGATAATATAGCTTGGTTCGACAAGTTGCTGCAAGATGCACAACACGAGTTATATCCTGGTTGGAAGTTGTCCTTGTTGTCTTCGCATTTGAAATTACTTCATATGAAGGTACAAAACAAATGGAGTAATAAATCTTGGAATATGCTAGTCCAAATGCTGAAAGAAATTCTACCAGAAGGTGAAAGGCTTCCAAAATATTACTATGAAGCTAGAAAAGTCTTAAGGGACATAGGTTTGGGATGTGAATGCATTGATGCATGCAAGAAAGATTGCATTATATTTTGGAAGGAATATAAAGATTGAAAAGAATGTCCAAAGCACTTAGAGTCGAGATGGAAAGTTAATGATGGTAAAGTTAAGAAGATTCCTCACAAAGTTTTGTGTAACTTTCCACTAAAACCAAGATTACAACGGTTATACATGTCAAAGAAAATAGGATCAGACATGAAATTGCATAAAGAGAAACATGTTAAAGAAAATAGGATCAGACATGAAATGGCATAAAGAGAAACATGTTAAAGAAGAAAACACTATGTGACATCCATCTAATTCTGAGGTGTGAAAGCATTTAGACAAGCAATTTTCAAGATTTGCAAAAGATCCTCGTAATGTACTACTTGGGTCAGCAACAGATGGATTTAATCCTTTTGGTAATTTGAATAACTCATATAGCACATGGTTGATAATTGTTATGCCTTATAATCTTCCACCTTGGCTGTGTATGAAAGATGAATATTTCATGATGCCATTACTTATTCCTAGAGCTCGAGCACCAAGGAAAGAAATCAACGTGTATTTGCAGCCATTAATTGATGAACTAAAAGAACTATAAGAAATTAGAATGAAAACTATTGATGCTAGCACCGTTGAATGTTCCTAACTGCATGCATTAGTCTTATGGACCATAAATGATTTTCCTGCATATGACGATTTATCAAGATAAGGAACTAAAATAAGCATGTCCATATTATGGTGATCATACATTCTCATAAAACATAGATTAAGGAATAAGATATGTTATATGGATCACAAAATTTCTTTTAACAAATAATGACATGTGGCGTAGAAGTTCCAAATTCAATGGGAAACATGAAAGATGGTTGAAGCCGATAGAGCTATCAAGTAAAGAAATCTTGACCCAATTATAGCCCTTGAAAGAAATAAAGTTTGGAAAGCATCCAAAAAATAGAAAAATGATGTTTTCGAGAGTTTATTTGGAACTATGTTGAACATTGAAGGGAAAACAAAAGACACATGCAAGGCTTGTCTAGATTTGGAAGACATGAATATCCAACATGAGTTGTACTTGCACTTGAAAAATGGGAAGTATGTGAAACCTATAGCAAATTACACGCTGCCCCTAAAGAAGAACAAAGAGTTTTGTGAATTTCTCAAATTTGTGAGATTTCCCAATGGTTTTGCATCAAAACATTTCTAAATGTGTCAATGTTAGTGATTGCAAAGTATCTGGATTAAAGAGTCATGATTGCTATGTATCTTTTGCAAAGAATATTGCCTATCGGAGTTCTTGGATACATGAATAAAGACGTAGCAAATGTCATGAGTAAACTTTCTAGTTTCTTTTGGAGTATGTGTTCTAGATTTTTGAGGTTGGATAATCTAAAAGAGTTACAAAAGCAAATTGTCCCAGTTCCTTATAAGATAGAAAAAAAAAAATTTACCTGCATTTTTTGATTTTATGGTTCATCTTACGATACATTTGGCATAAGAAGCAATGCTTGTGGGTCCTATTCAATATACATGGATGTTTCCAATTGAGAGGTATCTTGTTTGAATTTATTTATGAAAAATATATTATTAATTGTTTTGCTTAAATTGAAAAGTTTTTCATATTGATGTTAGTATCTTGGTAGTCATAAAGGAAGTGCTCAAAATAGAACTCATCTTGAAAGTTCAATTGGAGAAGTCTATATTGTGGACAAGTCCCTAACTTTTTACTCAAAATACCTTCAAGGAATATAGACAAGATATAATTGAACAGAGATGATACTATGATGGAGAGATTCCTTGTGAAGGATGATTATCCATATTTTTACATAAGATTCATCCTTTTGCAAGAATCGATTACATTACATTGAGAGAAGAAGAGTGCAGTTTGATGCATTGGTATGTTCTAAACAATTGTAAAGAGTTGAAACCGTAGCACGAGTAAGCTTCTACATTTCTCAATAAATGTTTTATATTGTTTTAAGTTACAATTACAATCTTAGTACATTTTTTTTTTTTTTTTTTTGCAGTGAGCATAGGAAGGAGGTAATGATGCAAAATCCTACATTAAAGCTTGAAAATATAGGAATAATGCAAAAGAAAGCATTTCTATCATGGTTTGGGAAACGAGTAAGATATATATATATATTTAAAAAATTGTAACTTTTTTATATTTATTTGGGGCCATATTAAAATTAATTCATTTTTTTCTTTGTTAGATAAAAGATCTTTGTAAGAAAGACATTGTACGAGATAGTGATGATATATATTCGCTAGCATTAGGTCCTGACATGCATGCTGGAATAGACTCAAGATGTATTGTCAATGGGATAAAATTTCTCAACGAAAAGCATACTGCCTGGCAAGTAACTCAAAACAGTAGGGTATGTGTAGAAGGTTTTCATAAAGAAAAACACATTACTTTTTACAACATTCTAGGTGTGGTTATTTAGTTGAACTACGTAAAAAATTGTAAAATTGTTTTACTTAAGTGCAAATGGTTTGATTTGGATAAAAATAAACCTATGTCAATTGATGGACATTTCACTAGTATCAATATTAGTAAACTATGGTATGATAGTGATCCTTATATCCTTTCTACACATGCAATTCAAGTTTTCTACATAAATGACACAAAATCAGGTGGGAATTGGCTAGTTGTCCAAAAAATTCATCATAGACATTTGTTTGATTCGTCTTTTTTATAGTTCTTCCGAAGAAAATATACTAGCAAACAATCAAACAGTTTGTGGTGATGCTTATCAAGAAGATGAATCTTCCAATATGATTCACTCAAATAATTGATGAAGTTTTCAAGCTTGGTCCTTTAATTAGGGAAGAAGACATTGATGATGAAATTGTATATGTGGTTAACAATGACATTCAACAAAGACATGAAAACTTGATTTCTATATATGACAAAGGTGAAGAGGAATGGGACAAAGATTATGATAGTGATGATAATGATACACTCTGTCATTATGATGACAAAAATGAAGTTGATTTGCACCAAATTTCAGATAGTGATATGGTATAAGTTGTTGAAAACATATGTTTTTGCTGCGTAAGTATGTTAGTTCATATTTTGTTAACTATATTGTTGATGTTTTGTTGAAAACTTACATATTAACCTTTCTTATTTATTATGCAAACTAATTTGTTTTTTTTTTTATAATGGGAGATGTAAGCTATCATGGTTGAAGAGATCGTAAATGTTACCTTATATGTCTTAACACATAGGAGAGTACAATTATTTCTTTCAAGAACAATATTTTGGTTAATTTTTTTTTTATCACAAGTTATTGAATTGATAGCAATGTATTGTTTCATTTTTTATACTTAGAAGTAACCTAGCATAGGATTTGTCAGATTATTTTATTAGGACATCATGATGTCTCTACTTATTGTTACAAGATTTCATAATATTTTAAATGCTAATTGATCACAAATAAATTAGAGCATTTAAATATAGTTATTCTGATATAAGTATCATATGTTGTCGAAATTTGTTGTTCTTTCACTAGTTAATATTATAGTTTTAACTTAGTAATACTATATTTATTTTTTCTTTTGTTTTAAATTATAGGAGATTTTGTTAAAATATATTTATTTTTTTTCTTTTTGCATGACTCCAAATTATTGTCAACTAATATGCATATGTTTATAATATTTTTTTCCATTATTTTGGAAATTTATGTCGATGGTACAAACAATAAAGTTGTGTACAAAATTTTATTAACGCTAAGTTCTAAATTTTTTTGTGCTATAAGGATGGAATAGGTGGTGATAGTTTTAATTGCTACATGTGTTTTAGAGTATACAAAATTAAAAGTTGAGAGTAAGTTGTTTTTATGCTTGTTTTATTTGTATTAAATTATAATTAAAAGATCCATAAATTTAAAAGTAGTACAATGTAACCTTTTCTTTTCTTTTTCCATATACTTTTACATGTCTTAATACAGTCAACAAATGATTGTCAAATTTTGAGTCATCCGTTAAGTGTGTAATTTTTGACACTAATCTAAAAAACGATTTTATGTATTAAAGACACTAAGACTAGCATTTTACGAATTTTAAATAACTCGCATTTTATGTTAATTGTTAAACTTTGAACGATTATTGTTAAAAGAACAAATAAGAATTACTTAAATTCGATTTCTTTGACTTTATATTATCAAAGGCCACTATATTTTTTGGTTAACAATATGTAGAATCAGGTAATTTTATTGCAACGTATCTCTAATTATGTCAAATAAAAATTTCATCGCTAAAACTAAAATAAATACTTTATGGAAACCTTTCAGGAGCTCATATCTTTATTTTGGTCACTCAAATTACTCACTAAAAATAAAAATAACAATAATTTATGAACCTCATTTTTTCATCGCTAAAAGGCATTATATTTAGTGACCAAATTTTGGTTGTTGTATCTACTTCATGCTTGCTAAATTAAATCGAAGGAAAGAAATTTTTGGCGTTCAAGTTTTAGCAATGACATTAGCAACAAAGGTCATTATTTGGCTGCTAAGACTTTTCTCATTTTATATTTTTTCTACAAAGAGGGATTTTGGTCGTTGTATATGTGTTTTAGCAACTATTTTCTTTTTCTCGTTAAACTTTTGGTCACTGAAACACATTTCTGTTGTAACCGTGATCACATTAGAAAGTGATCTCAATGTGTAATCTATGTCAGTTTGAGAAGCAAGGTATACATAAGGAAACATAACTTTCGAGATCCAGGTAACAAGAAAAAGATGATTGTTATGAAGCTTTGAGGTTGGTCTTTGAACCAAACTGCACAAACATGTTCAATACAAATCATGAATAAGTTGGTCGCAAAACATATTAGTCCCCTTGATTCTATAAGTACGTGAGATATGTTATTTACAAATGCTACATTCTTTTATGGAACTACTGTATCCGAGTCATTCATTTTTCTTATGTTTGCAAAATAATCTGGTGAAGCTAAGAGATTGAAGGTTGAAGCCAAGTCTACAATAGAAACTTCTAACTTAATTCGCCTCTGGTGATAATTGCATATGTCCTTGCCAATTTTTTTGGAACAGAAGAAAAGTGGTGCTTCAATCAAAAGCCCGAGGCAAGTCGAACTATAAAAAAGATTAACTATCTGGAGGTGCATGCCTTATTGGGTATCAAACTATATTTGTAATTATGCCTGACCTACAAATGTTTTTTTTTTTTTTTTTTGTAGCATTGGTTGCATTGCGTGGTCTAGAGACTGCATAAGTCATATTAAGATTATCTAAATTTGATGGTGATTCTATGTGTTCCAAAGCTTCAGGAGTTCTTTGGATGTGAAAGCATTTTTCCGTATTGGGATTATCCAAGATGGTAACACAATCATTCATTCAGGCATCAGTCATTTTGTTTTGTACAAAATGGGTAGTATAACATGCATGATGACAATTATTGCCTCATTACATTAAAGAAAGTTCATAGTGATCTACTGGCCTATTGTGGATTGTAATATCTTCCTACATGATTACTCTGTAATGTGGTGACAGGTTTTTACTCTCAAATTGTTGCATCAGTTTGAAAAACTTCTTTTGTCCGTCATACGTTGGTAATATCATTGTCCAGTAATTATTAAGTGTATTATGATTTCATTATCTTCATTGTAATAAAATCACGGTCTCTCAATGTAAGCAACAATAATAATGGATCATCAAGTGATTTTTATCCATGATTGTTCTTTTCATTTAGATATATTATTCTTCTTATTCTTCCAATCTAACTTTCACATCAGCCTTAATAATCGAAAATGTAGATAGCATGATTTTTTTTTTTTTTACTCCAAAATCTGGGCACTTCTTCACGCGAAGTGTGAGGTGAAAAGCTAGTGTGTGTGTAATAAAGTTAATGCTTTGAACTTATCTATATTTTCCTCCTCATTCCTATTTGTCACAGCCTAATTGGAGAGTGACTTGCATGCTTAATCAAGCCCTCTCTTGATTTTCTCTTCACACTCTCTCTTGTCTCTCCTCCCCTATCTCCAATTCTCATACCTTGCTCCAAAATTTTCTCATATTTTAAAGTCAATTAGTTTTATCATAGGATTGAGCTTATCTTTTCTCATCATAATTGGATTTTCTCTTCTTTATACTTAATCTCGATCTCCTTTTTCTAAGACCTATCAATCTCTGTCTATTAATGCATTTACATGGTATAAAATAATAAAATTATCTGAGTTCAAGAATAAGAGACAGAAATAGTGAAAATGATTTCTATTTCAGTAAAACTCAAATCTAAATTATTTCATCACATTCTCTCTCCAATTCTCTTTTTTATCCAGCACAACTTCATTGGAACGTGTGCGAATTACACTCAAAATATAGATTACAATCGCTCTCCTAACTCTCACACGAATTTCTTCCTCACTCCTCATAACAACTTTATCTTCCCAATCTAAATTCTCAAACCATCTTATAATTTCAAGTCTTCCCAATTTTTGAAATTCAATATTGAAATACTTTATCTTTGTCAAAAAAAAATTCTAATTATCTATATATAGTGGTGATTTACACGGATTCCATCCCTATATAAAAATTATATAGGTTATCAAAATCATTATTATTCAACTATGGAGTTTTAAGTCCTAGTAAGTTGTATAATTTCTAATATTTTGATGTTATTTTTTTGACATAAAGTCCTAATATGTATTCAAGTTGTTATTTTGACAATCTCCAATCCAGAAAACTACAATTATATCATTAATGGCCCTTACCAAAATTAGAGGCAAGCTATTATTTTATTTTTTTGTTATTAATCGTACCTACTTTTTAACTTTATGAATTGAGGGTTTGATATATTGGTTGTTTATTGCCTTTTTTTTGGTGTCTTTTGTATTGAGTTAATTGTTAAACCTGTCAATTCATCTTAGCTCTGAATTTTTATTTTTTGCATGGAATAGTATATTTTTAGAATATTGAGGGATGATTTATTTTCCTTAAATTGGCTTATTCAATATTTTTGTGATATTTCAATTGAAATTAATAGTTTAATCAATGAAAATAAGGATTGTTGACTGAATTGTCTTGTCTTTTGATGAGTTTTGGAGTTGATTGTATATGGTTAAGTAACTAATTCAAATTGTCTCATATAAACTGTATTTCTATTAAAAAAATGTGTTTGATTTTTTTTTCTCTATTTTTGTTTTGGCTTTAATTTTGGTTTGCTTATTAATTTTCTTATGTATTGGATGATTTGCAATACCAAAGTTGTGAATTTGAGTATTTCTTAGATATTGCATTATTAGAATTAATGTTTTCATTTTGATAGTATGTTGAAAGATTGGCTTTAACTAGGACAATTTGATGACTTATCCCACACAAGATCTTTTATTAGAAAGGCAGCCTCAATTTATCAATTATTATAGATTACTATTTGAATATCTTGATGCTTTATATTAAAGAATATGAGTTTCTATCTCGAAACCAATTTGCTATAAATGGTGAGGTCCATGATTCTTATTAATTAGTTTAGGATCTTTAGGTTAACCAATGTGAGATATTTTTATATTGAACACCCCTCTCACACGTGATTTGGGTTGGTTGAGTTCTCGGGGAATTGAGCACCGGGTGGTAAATTTTTTTCTCTAACCCCAAGTGCTCAATTTACCGGGAGGTCGTCCAACCCAAGTTACAGGTTTTCTCTCCAACCCTGAGTACTCAATCAATTCAAATCACGTGTGAGAGGGGGTGTTAAATATAAAAATATCTTACGTTGATTAGTCTAAAGATCTTAGATTAATTAATATGATTCATGGGCCACACCACTCATAGCTAATTAATTTTGAGATGAAAAGTCATGTTCTTTAGCCTGGCCTCATGTTTTCTGCTGTATCTACAAGTACCTTGGGTACTCTCTAGCCCAACTTAAGGGGCTCGCTCAATTCCCTGGGAGCTTACCAAATCCAAGTCAAATTGATTTTAAGATAGAAATTTATATTCTTTAATATGGTATCAGATTAGTCTCAGGTTTTCTTCCATCTACACGTGCCATGAGTTCTCTTTAACCTACCCTAAAGGGCTTACTCAATTCTCTGAGAGTTCGTCTAACCCAAGTCTTGGGTGTTTTTCTCTCTAGTCCCAGACACTCAATTCTCTAGGAACTCAACCAACCTAAGTCAAGGGTTCTCTCTCTAGTCTAGGGAGTTTGATCAACCCAAGTCACGTGTGAGAAGGGATGTTAAATATAAAAATATCACACATTGGTTAGCTTGAAGATTTTGAACTAATTAATAAGATTCGTAAGCCACATCACTAATAACCAATTGATTTTAAGATAGAAACCCATATTCTTTAACACTCTACATACTTTTAATCGTGGATGTATACTTTATTTTTGACAATAGAATCAATGATTTGCATAAAAGGTTTGCTCATATACTTTGTTTTAACCATGTTTGATTTTTTGTTTCAATGAAAATTTTTCTACTCTTTTATATTTTTTGAATTGCTTTTGTGCGTTTGACAATTAACTACTAATAATTGGGTTAAACATGAATTTAATTAACTGCATTTGGCTCCCAGGAGTATAGATGATCCAGATGAGAAAAATACGAGAAGAAACCCACAAACTGTAATGATAAGAACATTGAGGATGCTAAATTGGGTGGATCGTGATGACGATGAGGAGAATTACACTTTGCATATCGGAGCAAATAGCATATAGATTTCTATGGTTCCTCAAAAACAATAAAGCTTAGTCATCAAAATGAATTTGATTGTAACAGAAATTTATAAGTTCGATCAGAGGGTGTACCTGATGTGAATTAAGTGATAACGTAAAGGCATGAAATTCAAATCCAAGTCCAAATGTAGCACTTATACAATTTTACCGATTGTTTATTACATAATAATTTTGAAAGTTTGAAGTTTAACCTGTGGAACACAATTTGCTTTGTGCAAACTTAAGCCCGCGCTGGGCGGGGGAAGAGGCAATTTGAATATCGCTGTGCTGAAGGGAATTTGCAAAATGATCTCCACCTGGATGGTAGTGCCTGTAAAATTTATTAGTAATGCTTTATATGTCCCCGCAGTGCTATTCATATTATACATTATAACTGCCAGCTTTTATTTTTTTCACTAGTGTATAAGATGGTTGATAGACTTATTATACTCTCCCTAATTCATTTAGTGCATTTTATTAAGAATATATTTTTTTTTATACTTTTATGACTAGTGCATTTATATAAATTTATATAAAGTAACAAAATTACTGATGTGTCATTAAATTTAGAAAAAAAAAGAAAAGAATAAAATTCAACTAAATATTTAAAATCAGAGTGTCAGTGATTTAATATATTTTTATCACGTGGATTGACTTTATAAAGTAAGTTTGAATTTGTGACTTTATAAATTATTTTCTTTTTATGACTTTGTTTTAGCATTTCTTTAATAATAATTAATTCAATTAGACATTTGTGCCGAATTTGAACAAATCATTGGGAACGTAAGAAATAGAAGGGTAGAAGAAAACGAATAGATTGGAATAGGAAAAGGAGAAAGCCAGAGAGAAGAGCTGGAGAGATATTGAAGGTTCTAGAGGGCATGGCCGACACTTGTGCAAGAATTACGGAAATGACCCCCACAAATCCAAAAATGACGGGAAAAACACAATGAATGTGTGGAACTCCCGCTTTTATACATGTTAGACTCATGGTGCAGGATTAATTAATCAAGATTAGTCCTCTCTCTCACTAAAATTTTAAGAATACTACATGTAACAGATTAGTCATATGTTTTCTTTCTTAATGTTTAGAAGATTACTGAACATATAATACTTGAACTTATCTCATTCTATAGTTAAAACTTAAAAAATAAAAATAAAAACTCACAACTTAAAAGGGATATTTTATTGGAAAATATACTAACATAAACCCGGTATTTGATCCCATCTGTAGATCATGCGATCAATATTAAATTTTATAAAATTTTGCGTACATCAACTTATGTCATAGATTCTATAACATTTAATCCACGCCACAAGATTTACAAGTGGGACTAAAGATTAGATCTACTTAAATCTTTCCCTATTTTATTTACAAGTGGGACTTAAGTAGATTAGATCTACTTAAATCTTTCCCTATTTTATTTAGATTTATGACTAGTGCATTTATATAAAGTAATAAAATTACTGATGTGTCACTAAATTTAGAAAAAAAAATAAAATAAAATTCAACTAAATATTTAAAATCAGAGTATCAGTGATTTAATATATTTTTATCACGTAGATTGACTTTATAAAGTAATTTTGAATTTGTGACTTTATAAATTATTTTCTTTTTATGACATTGTTTTAGTATTTCTTCAATAATAATTAATTCAATTAGACATTTGTGACGAATTTGAACAAATCATTGGGAACGTAAGAAATAGAAGGGTAGGAAGAAAACGAATAGATTGGAATAGGAAAAGGAGAAAGCCAGAGAGAAGAGCTGGAGAGATATTGAAGGTTCTAGAGGGCATGGCCGACACTTGTGCAAGAATTACGGAAATGACCCCCACAAATCCAAAAATGACGGAAAACCATACGGGACCAAACACAATGAGTGTGTGGAACTCCCGCTTTTATACATGTTAGACTCATGGTGCAGGATTAATTAATCAAGATTAGTCCTCTCTCTCACTAAAATTTTAAGAATACTACATGTAACAGATTAGTCATATGTTTTCTTTCTTAATGTTTAGAAGATTACTAAACATATAATACTTGAACTTATCTCATTCTATAGTTAAAACTTAAAAAATAAAAATAAAACTCACAACTTAAAAGGGATATTTTATTGGAAAATAGTAACATAAACCCGATATTTGATCCCATCTGTAGATCATGCGGTCAATATTAAATTTTATAAAATTTTGCTTACATCAACTTATTTCATAGATTCTATAAAGTTTCTAGTATAAGATTTAATTCACGCCAACTAAAGATCAGATTTACTTAAATCTTTCCCTATTTTATTTACATCATTGTCTCAAACAATATTGTTTACTCAAATTTTCATCTCTCACATGTTAGAATCATACTCTCATTTAAAATAGGGGTTCCACTCATTTATAAATCATGCCCCTTTATTTTTAGATGTTGTGGGCTCTCACCTACTCATACTATAAGCTGTCATAGATATTTTGGTCCACAAGGACCAAAAGTACATAACACTTATCATAAATTCAATCTACTTAAAAATTAGTGTAAAAATACTATAGAATTTCAAAGGTTGGAGAATGACAATCTTTATAATCTGATGGTCACAATCTTGCCAGCAAAAAAAGTTGTTTCCTTGCAAGTGAGAACCAAATGTGGAAATTTCCTTCCTTAGTAGAAAAAGCAAAATACAGAATTTAAGGGGTGTTAAAGTATAAATTCTACATCAATTAGGCAAAAGATTCTAAACTAATTAATAAATTTTTGAATGTGATCACTCCACTTATCTCCAATTGATTTTGAAATGGAAACCTATGTTCTTTAACATGGTATTAGAGATAGCGCTCAAGTTTTTTTTCATCTATCCATGTGTGTTTTGGGTTCTATTAAACCTATTCTAACGGGCTCTCTTACATTTGATTTACGTGTAATAGGGTTTTGTCCAACCCCTTCCAACGGATTCTCTTACGTCTGACCCACGTGTAACGGGGTTCCAATCTACGTTTGACCCACGTGTAACATGATTCCATGTCCTCCAATCTATGTTTGACCCACCTGTAATAGGGTTCCATGTCCAACCCAAAATAACGTGTAAGAAGAGGTGTTAAAGTATAAATCACATACTGGCTAGGCAAAAGATTATGAATTAATTAATAAGTTCTTAAATCACTCCACTTATCACTAACTGGTTTTGAAATTGGAAACCATGTTCTTTAATAGGGGAAAAGGAAATATCAAATCCAACATAAATTCATGATAAAAAATATTGAGATAAACTTAAAATAAGTTTTAAGTTTTATTTACAAATTTTGTAATTAGAATTAAATTTTATAAAATTTTATTTATATTCGTTTATTTTATGTGGTTTAATTAACATTATAAACTTTATAAGTGAAATAAAAAATCGAATAATATTATCGATTCAGAATAGTAGGTGTTCGCAAATGGCCAAAGATTGACTCAGTACAATATGAAGGATCTAAATGTTCATATTTACAATTAGCAAACCAAAAAAAAATATATATATATATATATATATATATTCTTACAGAGCCTAAAGATTCAGACTTAATTTATAATTCGGCCGCTCGACAACAGTTACATGAACTCCTTTGGGCTTTCTGTTTCATTCTATAGTCAGTTTAAAGTAACGAATTGACAATTTGCCCATGCTTGTCGCCGGTTAGGATAGGACAAGCATATGGATGCGTTGTCTAGAAACAGCAGCCGGCGGCCACTTAAAAACAGTCCTTGTATCTTCGAAAATATTTGGATAAATTTAGTCTTTCACTTTATTTGTAAATTTGTGGTATGAATTAAATATCATAGAATCTATAAATCAACTGATATAGGCAAAATTTTATAACATTTAATTTTAACTACAAAATTTATAGATGGAGTTCAAAATCGAATTTATGATAATATTTTTCCCAATATCTTTATCGTTTTATACAGTGTATTAATGATAACTTGATTTACTTTTTTTTTTTTTTTTAAATCTAATGAAAGAATTTAGAAAGAATACGGTTGATTAGGTCGTGACAAAAATGTCTCTATTATTTAAGAAATTATGGATCTAGTCCATGTCATCTTAGTCTTTAAAGTTTCATATCACTTCACATTATTTTTGGTGAGTAATATAAATATTTGGTTAAATGCAAAAAATCTGCTGAACTTACACATCAGTTGCACTTTGCCCCTCTCAACTTATTTAATAAATACTTTACTCCCTATCCCTTACTTCTTTATGTTTTGAGACAAAATTGACCTTACTATTTTAATATTTTTTCCGATTTTTTTCTCTTCTTACCCGTTTATTTATTTTCTCTCTCATATTTTTCCTTTTATCTTTTTATTCATCTTTCTTACTACTGTTATATTATTATACTAAAAATAATTGGTTAGTTAAAAGCTCTTTTTTTTTTTTACATATTTATAAATAATTTATAGATTAAATAAGTTATTTTAATACAAACAACATATATTAAATAGTATAATATAGGTTTTATGAGTTTTACAAATGCTATAATTAACAAATAAACAAACTATAAAAAGATAAAATAATTTTTTTTAAAAAAAATAAAATATATATTCTGAGTATGCAAACAAAAAAATTTTTGGTGCCATATCATTCACAGGTCATATTTTGGCTAAATTTAAAGTAACTCCAAAATCCCTTATATTAGGCAGTCGAAATATTTTCTTAGTATATTTTTTTTGATATTACACCATAAATAAAATGTTGTACATATTTTTTCATTCTATAATTTTATTTGTATACTATAATTTTTTAATTTCCTTTAGCTCAAAAATTTTATTTTTTATTTATTAATCTTACTACTAATAGTTAATCACAAACTTTATATTACAACAAGGTATATTTATTGTATTATATTTATTGCATTAAAAGATGATTAATATGTAAATTAAATTATTTAGACACGTGTGAAAATTTAGAACTTTAATTAATTATTATTAAAAGTTAAGTAATTATTTAGTGGTAGCAAGAGAGAATAATGAAAAAAAAAATAAGAAAAAATTCAAACAAAATAGTGAAAATAAATAAAAACAAAAAAAGAAAAACAAATTTTGTCTCAAAACATAAAAGAGTGTGTAAAGTGTTTATTAAATAAATTGAGGGGGGCAAAGTGCAACAGAGTGTAAGTTCAGGAAATTTTTTGCATTTAACCCTTAAATCTAATGAAAGAATTTAGAAAGAATACGGTTGATTAGGCCGTGACAAAAATGTCTCTATTATTATTTAGAAATTTTTTATATGGATCGAGTCCATGTGATCTTGGTCTTTAAAGTTTCATCTATCACTTCACATTATTTTTGGTGAGTGATGTAAATTTTTAAAAATGAAAAAATTTATGATATTATATCATAGATTTGGTACATATAAGAATTTTCTATACTCTATATCTATTATTTTTTTTCCTTTGAAGCAAAGTCGACAATAATTCTAAAAGAAATGCTTAGGTAAAACTGGGTATTTGATCTCATTTGTAGATCTTGTAGTATTAAATAAACTATATAGAATAAATTGAATTAATTGATATAAACAAAATTTTATAAAATTTATTTCTAATTGTAAAGTTTACAGATTGGATTCAAAATCAAATATATCTAATATTTCCAAATTAATTAAGCCCACAAGAATTTTGTTTTATTCTTCGCACCGAGAATGGGTAAATTTACCAGAAAATATTACCTGTTTATTATAGGATAAAATTTGTTGATTAGAAAAGCATCAACACTATCTCGCACAATAAACCTTATAGTGTGAATCTGTGAGAGCCGATATATCATATGCTTTTTGCTATTCATATATTTCTAGGTGACCATGACTTTTGTCAAATTGGATTTTTTGAAACGAAAAATTGGGACTATAAGCTTCTCAAAAATCATGAAATTTATACTACTTTAAGTTTCCCATTATTATATTATCTAGATTTCTAAATGATTAAAAGATAAGGAATGCTTCACCAATTAAACCGTCTTATGCCTTGTATTCAACTACCTATAAAAAGTTATAAGTTTGCCTTTCTGAAATTGAAAACAGTACTTTTAAAAAAGTATGTGTATAATTACTTTTGAAAATAATTTTTAACTTATATCAACATGAAAATAAAAATATATATATATTTTTTAGTTTTTTGTCAAAAAAAAATTTCTTTAAAAAGTGATTTTTCAATTTTAATAAAAAAAGTAACATTCTTAATAAATTTTGAGATCAAATCCTTATTATTTAGACACTTAGAATAAAAAGGGAAAAGTTTAGGTAATTTTGATCTAAGGTTCTACTCATAGGTCTTGTGATCACTCAATAGATGAAGTCACACGAATTATTTGTGTCATCTAAAATTACATGACCTATGTGGTATATTGAGCGACCACAAATATATAAGCGGACCCATAAACCAATATTACATAATTTTTTATAAAAATAAAATATGACACATGAAATTCAAGAAAATTTTATCTTGAGGTAATCAATTTACTATGTAAAATAAAATTGCGCAGCACATGCGCTTAAAAAATTTCTTAAGATACAATTTAGTAGCATCACTACATCAATACAAAATTACAAATTCAATACCACTTGACAAGATCATTAGTGATGTGTCATTAGATATGTAAAAAAAAAAAATGAATATAACTAAAAAAGAGCATTCCTATTATAAACTATAAGTTTCATCCGACTCCAACACTCACGTGGTTGTCATGTTGTTTATTAATTTCTACCTATTTTGCCCTAATTGGTCTCCTCTCTCACCTCTCCTGTCCATTCACACAACCACCACATCGACATTTAAAACACCAAATCACCACCACTATACTCAGTAGGGGCGGAAAGAGAGGAGGGGGAAGAAGTTAAAGTAGAAGGACAACAAAACAAAGACTCGTGGGGTTCGAGAAAGAAACAATGAGGTTGGCTGTCGGTTAACTAAATGCTGAGGATTGTTGTGTTTATCGTTTTGCTTCTTTTATTCGCCATGCAACAAGAAGGGGTGAATATTTTAGCTATGCAGTTTTTGTCATCGTCATCTTCTTCTTCTTTTTTTTTGGTAGAAAAAAGTGTAGCAAATAGTAGAGTACTGATAAGTATGTCATAAATACATATTTCAGTAATTTATAATAATTTTTATGTATAGCCAATTAACAAAAAATTGACAGTAACGAGAATTTTAAATTGCCTAACTTATCATACGAGCAATCCATAGGCATTGCTGTGTTAGTTTTTGTCTTGGCATCTCGCATTATTATCAAAAGTCATGTTTAGCGAAATGCATCTATCAACACTACATAAACATTGTCAAAACAATAAGGTTGTGTTTAGATGGGATGTGCATGGATTTAAATTAAAAGAAGGATTTGAAATGAATGAATTTGAGTGAATTTAAACTTAAATTAAAAGAAGGATTTGAAATGAATGAATTTGAGTGAATTTTAAATTCACTCATTTAATTATTAAAATCACATTTTCTATTGATTGGTAGATTTCAAATTTATAACTAAATCATTTAACTTATTTAAATAATTTATTATAAATTAAGATTTTAAATCAAATATACCGAAATCCACCCATTCAAACACGTCTCTCAAGAATCACATGGGCAAAGAAAGATTAAGAGAATCTATCTGTATTTTGGAGTTTGATCGAGATTCACCTGCACATCTAACAATGAAGTATAATTTAGTGTAATGTGATTCATGTGGTTAAACAATTGTATAGTATAATTTGTATTGCATGCGTGTGTTCGCAAATGTATGATTTATTATAAGGTTATTGTCGGTCTTAACCTTTTAAATTATGCGAAAATTCTAAGTTTACTGTTTCAATTTGGAAATTTTTTTGAGATAATTTCATAAACCTTCCCTGAGCCATATTATATCTAAGGTAGTTTCAAAAATTATATTATGAGATAATTTCAGAAATACACCCTTGAATGTGTTGATAAGAGACAGTTGATACCTTTTTATCACTTGACACCCTTTTAGTTTTTAATAATTTTTTATCAATTTATTTAAAATATATATATAAATGCATGTATTAATTTGATTACTTCTATATGTTTTAATAAAAATCTTCACCACGTAAAAACACATAATTAGAATTTTGTTTGGAGAATTACAAACTCACCAATAAAAAAATATTCTCTTGATAAATTTTTTAGCCAATAAATTTATGAAAATATAGCACATATTAATGTATTTTTGGGCATTGATTTGAATAAAATTTTTGAATACGTAAAACACATCATATGATATAATAAATAAATATAACAAGTACTATTTTGTCTGTAAATCAAAACTCGAAATTGAATATTCATTTTTTTTAAAAATAATAAATTTATTTGACAAAAAATATAATTATGTAATATGCTAGTGTGTGTTGATTCGAACAAAAGTTGAATGTGTAAAAGAATTATCATATATTATAAGAAACAAATATGATTCGAATTTGTTTGAAAAATCACAAACTCTTAAAAAATCAAATGAATTTTTTGAAAAAGTTTTTAGCCAACTTATTTACTAATAATTAGGAACACATTAATGTATTTATATGTGTTATTTTGAACTAAAATTTAGAATATTTAAGCATACATAATATATAACAACTGTCTCTGTTATTGGTATTTTATTTTGAAAATCATTAACTTGTAAAATAAAAAATAATTAAAATATATTTTTTGATATTAATTGGTGTAGGATATGAAAAGTTACAACCTATTGTTGTTTGTTAATAATTATTTTATACCTTTTTTCCTTTTCTTCCAACCATGTTGATCAATGAAAGATTTGAACTAAGGGTAACATTTGAAGGAAAATAGTCTCTCTCCATTTAAATTAATTTTTTAAAAGAATTTTGAGTTGAAAATGTTATAAAAAGTTTGAAATAAGAGAGATAAATTATATTTTTTAAAGTTCACAAGTACTAAATGAAATTAGTTTAAACTTCAGGGAAAATTTCTAAAATTATCCCAATTTTTTTATTTAATCATCAAATTGAGGACGTGATTCGTCTTGGAGTATGATGAAACTTATCACTTAGAATAGGAATGCTCAACTCCAGAAAGTATTTAAAATAATAGTAGTTTTTAGAGTTAATCTTTTATACACTGTTGTTATATAAAATTTTCTATATCATTGAGTGTAGATGCATGTTATCACACCCCTGACCCACACTTATCAGGCACGTGTCATTCGCCATATTCCTGAGATTATACTCCCATGAATACAAGGCATCATTCATATATAGTAACCTCAAATATAAATTACGCAGCAAAAATATCTACTCACAAATGATATCCCATTTAATGAGGGACTTATTTAAATTATAAATCCTAAAATAAATAAAAGCATAGTGTTACGGAGCACACATGTTCTAGATGGACTATGCAAAGTCAAATAACAATAGTAAAATCCTATTATTAAATAACAATTTTCTTTGTTTGAGTGTGTCTATACTTCATCCTCTATGATGACATACTCGTATTCATCGTCTATACAAAAATATAAGGAATGGGGTGAGCGACAAATCATCCAGTAGATAGCACTTACACCCTCTGGATCATGCAGTTACATGCATATACATTTCTCAAAGACAAGTCATACTATCACACGCATATGCTTTTATCAAAATCTTTTTAAATCGTATGTCATTTTCATTACATATAGTCACGTAATTCAACTTGCATTTCGAATTTCATGTATCATTTATCTATATCAAATCATATAACATATACTTTTTAATTAATCTATGACATATCACAAATTCATTTCCAAATCATGTACATGATCCAGATTTTCATAATCAAATAATCATTTCGTAAAACACATTTCATAAACAATTCAGAAAAACATGCAAATTCATAATGTCGAAACTATTTAAGAAAATATATGGGTTCGTAAAACAATTTACAAATTAGATGGTAAGTACCATCTATCTCGGTATGCGAAAGAGTCACATTACTCTTGTACTTGCTCCTTTTTAGTATTTCCTATCAAAAATTCACGTTTCTATCACTTAGTACGTGCTTGGTATTTACTTAAATATCCTATAACAATTCCCTAAATACTCAACCTTTCCATACATCTATAATTGTCCAAATATTCGCAAAGCTAATATTTACTATAATATCCTATAGTTTTCTTGTATTAAAAAAAGTACTTTGAAGTCATTATTAAGACTTACTATAATTAAGAAAACTCATCTATAATATTTCAAAAACTTTTTGGACCCTATTTGTGCTAACATTTTAGAATAGTTTACAAATTTAGAAATCCATTCGGGGTATTTTTGTAACTTTGAAAAACTAATTTGGGCTTTTATGTAACTTTTAAAAAACTTGAGGGTATTTTGGTCATTTCAAAATGTCATTTAGGACAAGTCTCTATATATTCTATAAATTCTTTTGGGGTTAAATATTAACTTTATTTAAACTTTTAGGGGTTAATTTGTCATTTATTAAAACTTTCACGGGCCTATGTCAAATATTGACAAACTATAAGGGCCTTTTGATAATTTTAGAAGCCTTCTATGGATTGATGGAGTACTTTGAAAATTCATCCGGGCTTATCTACAATTTTAGAAACTCTAAAGGACTCAATTTGTTACAATAAACGTATTTTGAGCCTTGGTAAAAGTTGAATAAAACCTTGGGCTTAAGATGCAATTTCGAAAACTTTTGTCAAATCTCATCTTCTTCTTCCGGCAACTCCATCGCTGCAACTCATTGTTTTTTTTTTTTTTTTTTTTTTCTAGTCTCCTCTGTCTGATCTTTCTTCTTCTCCTTTCGATTCTACTCCATAATCTCTTCTCTCAAATCAAATCTTTTTTTTTTTTTTTTAAAAAAATCCAGTAATAATAAAATACTATTACAATTCTTAAAAAAAAATTATTAGAAATATAATTTTTATATACACAAATTCGATTTTAATCTCAAGAAAATAATTTTATAAATTAACTAGTAATAGTAACTTTTACATTAATTAAACTAACTTTATAAACAAATAATAAAAAAAAGTGAATAAAAAAAAGGAATCAGATACTCTAGATGTGTATATATATATATATATATATATATATATATATATATATAATCTTCAGATACTTGTATCATTATTTGTAGATATGTTAATTGTACTAGAAGTAAGATAATATTATTTCAGTTATTCATGTGTTAGGATTCTTACACGGTTTTATCTTCTAGTAGGTTTAAGTATTTTATTTTAAATAAATAAAAAAATTGTGGGTATTACACATGTTACATGCACAAAAATCACATTTAAAATTCAAACAATATACACATAATATGTATCCACATTTGAGGGTGAAGAAAAATTTGTAGGCGGATGGTATATGAAAAATTAATCATACTTTTTTATACTAATAAAAGTTACTTAGCAGCAAAAATAATGTCCCATAAAAAAGCAAATATTATAAGTCTGTTACAAAATTACTACCTTGCTCCTTTTTGTTTCCTTATAAAAGGAAAAATATAAGTTGTACCAAGTAGTCTATGGAATACATTTCCTCCCTTCTCTTTGGCCAGATTTTAATCGATACGTAACATTACTAAAGTAGCTGCAAATTACTGTTGGAATGAGATAAACTTTGAGAAATTTAAAAGAATTAGCTTCTTTTATAGCTACACCAAAGAATAAATAATAATCTTATGTAGTGATAGTCCTAAGAATTGATCTAGCTGCTAAATTTTACGATTGTGCCCAATACATACATACATATATATATACGTACGAGGCAAGTTTCACTAACACTTCATCTGTTACATGGCTAGTTTCACTGAGAACTAATAATACTATTATTAAAGAAGAGTAGTAACAGTATTACAGATATTATAATTTTAAAAATCATACACATCTAATAAAAGAAACACTAATTATAACATTTTGCGGATGATTTTTTTAGTTTCTCCAGAGAATATCTAAAAAATAGGATGTTGACAAACCTAATTTTTAGGGAGGAGAGAGAGAGAGTGAGAATAAGGAGGATTGGGAAGAATTTAACCATAGAAGCTATTGTATAAATACTAAGTAGAATCTGTGGGTTGCAATCTTTCACCTTCCTGTTTTCTCAAAGAAAAGAAAAAGAAATGTTTTAAAAAAAGACACAACTTTCCATAAAATTTTATTTGCTGCTTACTTTTCCAGCTAAAAATTTTGAAAGACTATATTTCAGAGTTAGAGTTTAATCCTAATGTGTAATTTATAATAATTTTACGCAAAATGATTAGAAATGTAAATATATACAAATTTTCAAAATTCAAAAAAATTTCACAGAAATTCTCATAGAAATTAAATGCTTAACTGGAAATTTTCATCAAAAAAAATGTCCGGAGGACCACTTTCAAATAGCGCATGTTTGACAACGAAAAATAGGAAAGGAAATGCCGTTTTTGTTAGAAAATTCTAATGATCACATAATTTTTTTTTTTTTTTTTTGCAAGAAATCACATATATTATTCAAAGACTAACGGAGAAATTCCCATCCAAAATAATGGCTGCAAGGTAATTTTTGGGCACTACGTGTTTCTGGCATGAAAAACAAGAAAATTATAAAATTGCTAAAAAACTCAAAACCATTAAATTTGCACAAAAAATCAGATATATTTAGTAAAGAACATTCCTAAAATCTCAGCTTGAAATAACATCTAGAAAGTTGCCATTAATTTTATAAATTTTTCTCATAGTAAACTTAAAACGAAGATAATGTAATAACTACAAGAGTTATGGAATTTGTGCAAAAAAAAAAAAAAAAAATAATTATATATATTATTACTACTACTATTATTACATTAATGTCCGCTGACAAAATTGTGTATATAAAAAAATGACATCTGAAAAATTACTTTTCGAGCTCCAGTGAATAAATCCAAATTTAGAAAATTTTCCAACAAACGGAATTCAAAAGTTATATTCAAAATTCATTGAGATGTTTAAATGAACAAATTGAATTTATAAACTCAAAAGTCCGAATGAGGTTTAAATGCCAAAAGACTATTTTTTCCTTGTCATCTCAAAAATATTTGAAACGGTTATTCCGCCTGAAATTTTTTTTGAAAATATGTAATTAAGTTATAAACCCATGAAAAATTAGTGTAGGGCCGGACAACAAAAATTTTAGGACAAGAAATTCAAATCTTCATAAAAATGGCAGTTTTCTTAGAAACGCACGCAACTCGAAAATTTGCCCTATTTTGGGTACTTAAATTTTAATTTATAATGGAAGTGTGTTAAAATTAGGTGTCTACAATGAAATCTCAAACAAGACCCCAAGTTTATTTTAGAACTTTTTCATCTTCAACTATTTCTTTATCTCATAGAAGTCACTCGTGTTTGTATTAAAGTTGTCCTCCTCCAATCCAGAGTTAGATTTTTAAGCAAAAAGAAAATACAAGACTATCACATGCAATACTTAGAAGGGTAAAATTGCCATATTTTCTTCTTTGTTTTTTTGGTGAAATTGAGTCAAATTTTTTATTTTTATTGAAAGATATGAACTAGATTTAGACAAAAATCATAATCACTACTCAATTTTTCATGCAGAATACGATTTCGTAAGTCCTTTACAAGATTATTAAAAAAATAACTTAATTTTGTCACTTTGACTATGCGTGTGAGAGTCATATTTTCTTGTGGTTGAAAATTTTAATTCTAGCATAGCAAATGACTACAAAAAATAAAAAAAATAAAAAATTGTGAGATTATTGAAAAATACTTGAGGGAAGACATATTTACAATAAAATTTGGGAAACATGTTAGAGATTGTGAAAAGAGTTCAGGGACGTCTATAGGACTTAATAAAATAATTGTGGGATGAAAAACTTTAGGGGAAAAAAACCAATTTAGAGATTTTTGCGAGACCAAAATAATAAACGAAGGATAAAAAAATTTAATATAATACTGAATTTGGGGACTTCCGTTGAGATATCAAAATAGCTGAGGGACTGCCTCGGGATCTTTATTTGGGTAAATTGGGTTCCACTTCCCTATAAATGCTACTACTCTTTTATACCATATTCTTCAGTACCTACGAGCATAAATAAATAAAAAATAAAATGTGGGCTTCTGCAACTGCTGGCTTTGGTAGCCATATACATAATTGCGCTAAAAGCAGTGATGGAAATACTAAAGTTGATGATCATCAGTCACCACCTAGACGATCAGCAAATTATCAGCCTCCAAATTGGGATTTCGATGATATTCAGTCACTAAGCAATGAATATGCAGTAAAAATTATTTCAATCTTTGTGCTTTTTTTTTTTTTTTTGGTTAACAATAACGAACTTCAAAATGAATTAATTAATTATTATTTTTTCTGATCAGTTATGATGAAACATCTGTGCATATATAATGCAGCGGGAGAGGTACATAAATCAGTCACGAGTGCTAAAGGAGCAAGTGAAGATGATGCTGTGAAGATCAAGTAATGGGGTCTCTAAATCAATTGGAGTTAATTGATAACTTGCAAAGGCTTGGTTTATCTTACCACTTTGAGGATAAAATCCAATCAATTTTAGGTGGAATTTATCACCGAAATCACGTCAATAATATGCCTAACCAAAGGGGCTTACATGAAACAGCTCTCGAGTTCAGACTCCTAAGACAGTATGGTTTTGATGTCTCTCAAGGTACGCTTGCTAATTGCTATGCAACTTTTTCTTGTTTCAACTTTCAACCAAGTATTTTCACCTTATGCAGTATTAAGGAGCTATTGGTTTATGGGTATGAGACGAATGAATAAAAATCAAAATTAATAATATCTAAAATTGTTGTTTGATTGAATATTATGCGAATTATTCTATGAGAATGAAAGTGTTATAATATGTCTACTCTCATTCCCTATTTGTGATTTGAATTTCAAATTAATTAATTCATTAATATAATGAAATTCATTCCTCTTCAAACCAAATAAGTAACGAGGAAAAATTACACAAACCCATACCTATAAGATTTAGGATTCTCATTCTAATTACATTCTCGAATTCGAACCAAACATCTCTTAATGATTTCGAATAGACAAATAATTATTTTCAAGAATGTAATATTTACCCATAAAAAATCTGAATTTTTTTGTGGGTGTGTTTGGTTGCTCTCCTGGTGTCTCTCTGGAGCAGAGTTCCCAATTAGGCAAATTAGGATTTGGGTTTTGAAACTGAAGAATTAAAGAAAAAGAATTAAGAGAAAACAAGAGAGAGGAATAGTAAGAGTTGGGATAGAAAGATCATTATTCCAAATTTCTTATTCTCTTCACACAATTCGACAGTTACAAGCTAAATCCTAGCTGTCTGAAGGCAACTCATCATTATAACTGTCTTATTCTAACTCAATAACTAACTACATGCCATATCATACTGAAAATCAACTAACTATCGAATAACACAACATACAAAATGATGATTTTTACAATAAAAACTACTTTTACATGTACTAAACGACTACATCCTAGGCTATGATCATGACAATTCTTGCCCCCATAAGACAAGCCTTGTCCTCAAGGTTGAAAATCTGGAAATTGTGCCTTGACGAAATTCAGATCCATCCCAAGTCGCTTCTTCCAAGCTTACATTATGTCAACGAACCGAAATTCGTATGACCAGAACACCATTTCTCATCAACACCTTCCTCTTGAACACAGCTTTAATGGCTACCATCCACTCCTAACACTGGTAATGTAGGAACAACAATCTGTGTTTTTCCTAGCCTCTTTTTGAGCTATGAGACATAGAAACAGGATGCAGTTTGAACCCTACGGGCAACTTTATCCCACAAGCTATCTTGTCAATCCTTTCCAAACTGATGAAAGGCCCATAATACTTTGAAGACAACTTAAGTTACCTTCTTACTCCCATAGACTGCTGATAACAAGGTTGGATCTTAAGATACACTTCATCACCTACAGCTAACTCTCTTTCAGTTATTTTTTGATTCGTTTATACAAAGAACTCTATCCTACTGTGAGCTGTGGTCAAGTGTTGATGTAGCTGGAACAATGAAATCCAACAACTCCCTCATAGGAAATTGTCTTGGCAAATATCCATACATAGCCTCAAAAGGGGTCGTCTATATACTGGAATGATAAGTGGTATTATAGTATTATACCACTATTTAGCTAGTGGTAACTAATGATACCATCCGTTTGATTTGTGCCAGTCATACACCTGAGATAAGACTCCAAGCATTGGTTGAGTCTCTTAGTTTGACCATCAATTTGGAGGTAATATGAAGTATTGCGGTTCAGCTGAGTTCCCGGAAGCTTGAAAAGCTTCTGCCAGAAATTGCATGCGAAAAGAAGAAAAATTTCTATATTTATGCCACTTTTGAAATGTGTTCTATTTGGGTGCATATTTCAAAGTGAAGTTCCGGAGGAGTTCCAAAAAATTAAAAAAAAAAAAAAAAAATTTAGTGTTGAATGCGAGGTCAGTCAAAATTGACCGACCTCGCATTCTTCGAATGCGAGGTCGACAATTACTTATCTTCTGCGAGGCCTGTTTGGGTGCCTATTTCAAAGTGAAGTTCCGGAGGAGTTCCAAAAAATTAAAAAAAAAAAAAAAAAATTTAGTGTTGAATGCGAGGTCAGTCAAAATTGACCGACCTCGCATTCTTCGAATGCGAGGTCGACAATTACTTATCTTCTGCGAGGCCAGTAGCAGCCTCAGAAGATAAGTCCCCCACCCCAAATCCCCAAAGTCCACCAAATTAATAAATAGGGGAGAATGTTTGTAAAATAGGGGAGGTTCTGTCAAAATTTTATAAAAAATATGATAAATTAATAAATTAACGGGTAAACACATTTCATATTGCGTAGGATATTTGTTAATGTTAAACCATTATCTTTAAATCATAAACTATTCTTGCATAGCAATTAGCAAGCATACATAGTCAAATTTCCGAAATCATTCATTTTTTTTATTTTTGTAAAAGTGCACGATTTTCATTCGCAATATACATAGTCAAATTTGCTAAATTCTAAAAAACAATATATATATATATTTATAGTCAAATTAGCTATAACCAAAAAAAAAAAAAATTCATTATAACGCATTTTTTAAAAAAAAGAAAAAAAAATAAATAGGACCTAAACCCTAAATAAAAAATAAATAGGTCAATTTGACCGACCTCGCATTCAGATTTAGTTTCTTCAGTTGTCAATTGTGTGTTTTCTTGGGGTTCATCAAATTCTTGACCAACAATACTCCATAATCTACTATAAGTGAAAAAATCCTTCATCTATTTTTTCCAAGTCTTAAAATAATTTTTACCACCGAAGACAAAAACGAGACAATCTCGTAAGATGTATGAACTATCCATGGAATATTTTTTTTTATTTATCCAGGATCACACAAAACTCTGATACTTTTTGTAGAATTTATAAGAGACAAAACTCTCAAATAAACTAATCCACAAGAAATTAAGACTAATAATTCAAGAAAGTAAAGAAACAGTTAGCCGAAGAAGAAGCAATAAAAATTACAACAACACAAGTCAAAAGTTAGAGCAACAAAGCAAACTTTTTAATATTTCTCAAAGGCACAAAAGTCGGGCCAGCAAGATTCCTATTGAATCTAAATACACACAGAAGGACAAAGTGAATTGGGTTGTAAAGATTATTTTAATTTTTTTTATTCTTCTTGAAGGTTTACTATGCGGCAAAGGACTAATTTTTAAGGCTACTCACAGCACACATACGGGCAGCAACCAACCTTTATATAAAAGGAACTAAATCAAAACTTATTTGGATTGAGGCCCGTAAACCTAAACACATACAGATAAGACTTAACAAGCAGGCATAATTCTTATTGATACTTGGTCTAACTCCTATAGGAACTGTCCACCTTCAAACCCATTCTTACTCTAAGATTTTCCTTTCTTGACAATAACCTCCGAGGATGTCTCCTGTACCTCAGCCATCTCACAAGCCAACAACAAGGTACCAAGCTTAAGTAAATGCAACATAGGTTTTATTTCTTCCTTTAGGTCATTAATAAAATTGGAAACAAAGTAGGTTTTAGAAAATGAGGATCTTTCACTTGCATGATAGATTTCAACTCTTCAAATTTTGCTTGATACTTGGCTACGCTACCTCTTTGCTACAATTTATTAAACTCCTCCACCACATCTCTCACCCTATTTTGTCCAAATCTACGACAATCCATCTATAAATTCTTCCCACTTCATTCTACCTTAAAGCTCGTGTATGTCTCCATTCCCATCCAAATACATCTCTACCAAGCCCATTCTTTGATCTTTAGAAATGTGGTGAATCAGAAAGAACTTCTCACATTTCCTTACCCATTCTTGAGAAAATTCACTTTGAAAAAGAGGTAACTAGATTTTTGGACCCAAGAATCCAGGGTTCCTGAAATTTCTTTCTTTAGGCCCAAAATGAATTGACCATTTTTCATATCTTCCTTATTCTTGGACCGAGTATTTGGCAACAATGGGGCATTTCTCTCTTAGGTGAAAAGTTCTTCGCTACGTTCCTTGCAGATCATTCTCAGGATCTCAAAAAATATTCCCTCCATGTTAAGGCAACACGGTCTCCATTTTCTTAGTATTGTCATCTAGTTTGGCCTCTGTATTTTGAATATGATCTTGCAACTACAATTGTTGGTTCACACTATCCTGAATTTTTGAATCTTGCTTACCAAATTTTTCCTTCATCGATTTTTGCACGGCCAAGTCAACCATTTAGATTTCTGGGAAAGGCTGTTCTGATACCATTGTCAGGAGCATAGTTCTCGATTAGTCATATTAGGGTTTGGGGTCCTGAAATAGAAGAGTTAATGAGATAAAGAATTGAGAGAAAACAAGAGAAAGAATACAAAGAGATAGGAAGAGAGAGAGAAATAAATATTCTAGAAATGATCTTCTCTTCACACAATTCGACAATTGTCATGAGCTGAATCTTAGCTCACTCTAACTCATTATCATAACTATCTGATTCTAACAGAATAATTGGCTACATGCCACGCCAAACTCAAAACCAACTAACTATCTAGTTATACTACAAACAAAACGACAATGTTTACATAAAAGCCTATTTTTACATAATACGACTTTGTTAGGCTATGATCATGAAAATATCCTCCCCACTAGTTCGATCTATTTGTATTCTAGTATCAAGAATTATTAGCGTCATTATCCTCGGAGGAATTGTAGCTTTTGTGAGTGCGATTTTAATTGCATGTTGGCTTGATTAAACTAGTAATTATACCTTTCCTTTTGCTTCTTTTTTTTTGTTCACCCAAAGGCAAAGGGGAAAATTTTTTTATTTCCCTTTTATCCTTGACAGAAAGGGGATTTTTCAAAAAAAAAAAAAAAAAGATTAGAAAGGAGGAAGTCCTTATTTACCATTTACCATTTTCTATTTATGTCATAATTAATGCTTATTATATATACTTTCATGTTATGATGGCAGAGATTTTTGATATTTTCAAGGACGAGAAAGGAGTGTTCAAATCTAGTCTTTGTGATGATGCCAAGGGAATGTTGTCCTTGTATGAAGCTTCTTACCTTAACAAAAACGAAAGTAACTTGGAATTGGCAAGAGAATTTACATCCAAATATCTTAAAAATGATGAGAAACAAATGGATCAACAAATTGTAGCACTAGTGCAACATGCCTTGGAGCTTCCGCTACATTGGAGGGTGTTACCTTTGGAGGCAAGGTGGTTCATAGACGAATATGAGAAAAGATCGGACACGAATCCTTTTCTGCTTGAGCTTGCAAAACTCAACTTTAACATTGTTCAAGCAACATACCAAAATGATCTGAAATATGCATCAAGGCAAGAGTTCAATCCAAAACCATTTCATGCATGTCTAGCTATGCCAATTTAGTTTCTTCATTTTTTCTAATTTTTGCAGCATTTTTCTGAGTATATGTTCCCCCTACTGTATTCTTTTTCCCAGTATGTTCCCCTTATTTGCCTCTATTTGATATATATATACATATACATATATATATATATATTTGTCCCTTGTACTCGAATAGAAAATTATATTGCCTATATATATATATATATATATATATATTTGTCCTTGTACTCGAATAGAAACTTATATTGCCTTATGAAATATACTAAATGGCTAAATTATCCTCAAATGAGCAACCATTTGGGTAAGAGATTTTAATAATTGCAATTGCATTACCCATAGGAACTAAATTGTCCTAATTCAAAGTTGAGAGGCTAATATGAAATTAGTAAAATAACATGGGGACTATTTGTATCATTTTTTCTTCCAATTAATTAATTTTTCGAAAAGAACAAGAATTACAATATCCTACAAGCCCATTTACTTTTTAGAAAGATTTCATAAAACATACACTTTACATTTATTTGTGTCCGTGTTCTACCCACAAAAGAATATCCAATATGTTTTCAGTAGTGGAAATTTATATAAACATGTAAACAAAATTAATCAAATCAACGAAAAGTTATTTATAGAGATTTGTAAACAAAAAACTGTATTATAGGAACGTCTTATCAAATAGTATGTCTAGTAATATTCTTAATTAATGAAATTTAAATATTTTTAAATAGTGATTCATCAATTCATTTTATTTTTAAATTCACTATTTTAAATAGTAAAATTTAATTGGTTTAGAAATATCACTTGACATACCACTTAATAAAAATTTTCTATAATAAAATTTGTCATTAAAGTCAAATCAACAGGGTGAAAAACATGAAAATTACCGGTCTTTTTCTATAAAACCGGTTGACCCGCATGTGGGGCCTTTTCTTGAGTCTTCTATTTGTCATTTTTAGCAAAGAGTCCAATCGATTATAGGGAAATTGGATGATTACACACCATACATTGAAATAAATTATAAACTCTTTTTAAATATTTATTGTTATTTTTAAATTTTAAATTGACCAACTCCTAATTTTTCTCTACAAATAGATAGATCATCTATTATGCTAGTGTAATAAATTGTTAATTCTTTTTGGTTTAGACCTCATGACTTTCTTAGATATATTTTAATTATTTGTTTCAGGCGGTGGAAGAGTACATGTCTAGCAGAAAAACTGAAATTTTTCAGGGACAGATTGGTAGAATGTTTCTTTTGGGCAGTAGGATCTTTTCCTGATTCTCAACATGGATATTCTAGAAGAGTGATAGCGATGGTCGTTGCTTTCATAACTGTAATAGATGATGTGTACGATGTCTATGGCACATTGGATGAACTGGAACTTTTCACTGATGCCATTCAAAGGTTGGACACATCATGCATGGTAGTGCACTTCATAGCTGATAACCCTGACGGAAGATAAATATATTTAATTTATAAAATAAAATAATATTAATGGAATAATTATTTTGTACTAAATCGAGCATTTACAGTTTTTTTCTTTATTAACTTAATTTCAGTTGGGAAATCGATGGAATGGATCAACTGCCACATTACATGAAGTTGTGTTACCTTGCACTTTACAACTCTGTTAACGAAATGGCTTACAATGCTCTGAAAGAACAAGGGGTCAACGTCATTCCATATCTAAGAAAAGCAGTACGTCATAGTAGTAATTCTTACTGATATTGAATACTTTTTTTTGTTTGAACAATTATTATCGAGATATTATTTAGAATATAAGTATTTTGATAGTAATATTATAGCAAATTTTAAGATATGACTTGTACGAGATAAAAAGATAATTAAAAAACGTGTTAAAAATATAAAATATTATTTAAAAAATAATATTTATTATTTTTAGATTGCTATATTTTTTAAATAATATTCATAACACGTTGTCTAATCACCTTTTATCCAAATACAGCTTTCATCATCATTTTACTCAAAATAAGAAATAAAAATCTTATATGGTCACATTATTGAAGTGTATGAAAGATATAAGTCCCCAAATATGGATATTTTCTAATTGTAATTACCATTTGATGTTTTAGTGGGCAGATTATAATTCCCTATGCAGAGCATATTTGAAGGAGGCAAAGTGGTATTTTAGTGGATATATACCAACACTAGAAGAATACCTGAACAATGCTTGTACATCAATAGGGGTTTATCTAGTGCTACTACATGCTTATATTTGTGTTCATAATCCGATTAAAGAGGCGGACCTGGAATACTTGGAAACACGTCCCAATATTGCTCAAAATACAGCATTAATTGTGCGCTTCGCAGACGACTTGGGTACATCCCGGGTATGTGTTAAGCTACAACTAAGTTCTTTTTTAAAAATAAAAAATAAAAAATAAAATAAACTCAACCCTATATCTACCTTAATGACTCGAATACATGACAAATAGGGAATTAAGTCGCACTATATAACCATGTCAAAAATCTTGATCTGAACTTAATCTTTCGATGTTGTGGTCGTGAATGACCCATTTATTATTGATATGGACAAGTGTAGTTTTAATCCTTTTTTTGTATTCATTTTAATTTTCTCCCCTATGCTTAACTTTCAAACAAATTTGGTTTTTTTTTTTATTAGCAAAAGCAGGATGAAACTGAATGGGACCAAATATATCTCATATTAATGATGAAAAATTGAGAATTGTATTAAAAAACCGGAGACACGGTGACCACGGTGCAACGTTGGTGGTTTTCGGAAAATTTGTTGTTTCCTTTAACAAAACTATATGCGTACCACGGGTCACGTTTTTCTCCAAAAAAACATAAAAATGTGGACATTGTTTTCTCAAAGAAAAGAAATAACAAATTCTTAAAAACATAAAGCCATGGATTTTAGATTTTATTTATCCAGTATATTTTGCGATAAACTATCGCAATTCCAAAATGTCCTTGCATTATTTGTTTATTGAATTTTTGTCGAGTTCTTGAAACAAAATAACTGATCAATCGACTTTGACACCAAAATGGGTTCTACCATATGAAGACCCATATCCAATTTCTACTTTTCTTGGCAAGATGACATTTCATTCTCTGATTAATTACTAATTGAGCAGGAGTATATAGAGATAGAAAGAGGTGATGTACCAAAGTCAATACAGTGTTACATGAAGCAAACTGGTGCTTCGGAAGAAAATGCGCGAAAACACATCAAGTTTTTGATGAGTGAGACTTGTAAACAAATGAATAAAGATTGTCTCTCAAGCTCACCATTCTCTCCTACATTTATTGGAATTGCGATGAACATTGCAAGGATTGCACAATGCATATACGAGCATGGAGATGGACATGGCCACCAGAATGCTGAGACTAGGCATCGCATTTTGGCACTGCTCTTTGATCCCATTCGTCTTCCGTAGACTTAAAAAGATATTAAGCATTTGAGATTCGCTTTACATGAAACTAGATTGTATTTATCTTGGAAAAAAAAATTGTACTTCTTTTGATAACTAAATGCTTTTGGATGTCTTTTCAGCATTTGGATTAATTAAGGCATTCTTCAATGGCAAATCCAATATGAATATTGTTGAGAGCAAACGTAGAAAGAGAAATTAGAGAGTGTTGATGCATTCAAACTTTTCCCAAGTATAAATTTCAAGTGCAGAATAGTCCAGTGTTTAGGTAAGGATCCCGCGCGTAGCACCCACTTACGGAACACCTGAAAAAACAGAGGCGTGGTTTTGTCTCCTGAGGTAGGATCCGACGCTCAAGTTTGTTACTTTAGACAAGAGGAAAATTCAAAGAGAATTCAGGGTTAATGAGAATGAAAAAGTGAATCATTTCCTAAATTAGACCTATCATTTCGATATTTATACTTCCGGCTGATGGGTCGGATCGATTCACAATTTCTAAGTATTTATTTGACCCATATAAGCTTAATTTGGCTATAAGAGTAAAATTACTTAAATGCCCGTAGTGAACACAGGCCCAGAGCCACGTGCATACATTTTAGTGAGCATATAATTTTGACATCATCATTTGTCCCCCACTCTCAAGTCAAATATTCTTGGATTGAGAGTAATAATTTTTTGACGTTGTTACTGCATTCTAGCCGGAGCCGTAAAATTGATCGGAGTTAATTAATTCCAAACTTAAAAAATTATTTCACTCAGACAAAATAATCTGGGTTGAAAATAGTGTTGTGATACTTTTGGAAGAGGAGGGGTGATGTCTTGGCCAGAGCTGTCAACCTTTTTTTTTTTGTTTTTTTGGAGAAAATGATGCTACCTGAATATGGGTACTACCACTTTAATGGGTGGTACCACTTAGATGAGCGGTTCCACTTGAGTGGAAGTTACAACCAAAGTGGAAGTACCACCTGAGTAAGGTAAGGTGAAGTAGAGTAAGTGAGATGGAGTCAACGAGGTAGGGTAGGTAACGTGGGTAAGTGAGGTAGAGAAAGTGAGGTAGGGAAAGATAAAGACTTAGCCAAAAAAAAAAAAAAAAGAATGGCATGAGTCTTGATATTTTTGGAATGCTCCTTGGTACTCCCGCAGGAGTTTATTAAACTTACATAATTTTGAAGGAGACGGAGTATATTTTTCACCCAAAAGCGGAGTTCATTGTTTACCTATATGCGGAGTATATTTCTTACCCGGAGGTGGTATGAAGTAAAATTTTCACCCGGAGGCAAAGGCATAACCTCAAAGGGTGTCAGTAGGGCTGAACCTCGGAGAGCAAGTGTTATATATCCTAGAGGGCATGTGTAGGAAGCAAACTCGAAAAATGCGAGTAAGGTGTAACCCCAAAGGGTGTCAGTAAGGCTCAACCCAAGAAGGTATAAGGAAGTGTTCTACCTCGAGGGCATGAGTAGAGAGCGACCTCGGTGGGCATGAGCAAGGTATAACATCGAAGGGTGTCAGCAGGGCTCAACCCCGGAGGGCGTGAGCAAGGAGTGATCTCAAAAGACGCAAGTAAGGCATAATCCTGGAAGGTGTCAGCAGAGCTCAACCCTGAAAGGTATGAGCAAGTGTTCTATCCTGGAAGGCGTGAGCAAGGAGTGACCTTGGAAGGAGCAAGGCATAACCCCAGAAGGTATCAGCAGAGCTCAACCGTAAAAGAAATGAGCAAGTGTTCTATCCTGGAAGGCGTGAGTAGGGCTATTAAATTAAAACCTCGGAAGGCACATGTAGGCTTGACCCCGGAGAGTGCTAACTGAGCTTAAACCTGAGAAGGTGAGAGCAGAGCGCAGGTGTGCAAGAGCAGAGTACAGGTGGGTACATAGGTACATACATGTGATGCGCACGAGTACAGGTGAGCTTATGCTACACTCAGGCAATTTTCGCTTATTATTGTTAATATTCTTAACATAGTTTTTGTTGTACATGGGAACGAGAGTTGATGACTTAGGTAGGTTGTCCCAGGTGAAGGGTCTTTTGAAAGATGCATATAGTAAGCTTTGCCTCATAAAGTCTGAATGTTGTCAAATTTTGAGCAGTCCCTTAGGAGATTTTATTGTGCCCCAGAAGGGGTAGGACGGGCTCTGGAAGGTATGATCAAGGCGTGATCTCGAAAGGTGTTAGTAGATCTCAATCCTGAGGGATGTGATTAAAGAGTGACCCTGGAAGGCGCAAGTATAGTTTGACCCAGATGGGGTCAGCCGAGCTCAACTCCAATAGGCACTCATTTCATTTGAGCAAGTTTTCCATCTTGGAAGATGTAAAATAAGAGTGACCCTCAGAAGACATAAGGAAGCAACCCAGGAGGCAAACTATAAGTGTGATCCTGAAGGATTTCAATTCGGGTTAACCTTGGAGGGTATACGTAAAGTGCAACTCCGGGAGGTATAGGCAAGGTATGACCTCAGAGGATAGAAGCTATGTTGAGAAGATACTCTTTTGACTTTGTCAGTGTTGCTCTAGTGAGTGTTACGTGTGTTGGATGCCACATTTTTGTATGACCTTTAATTTTGTTTCCCATAGACGGCGCCAGATGTTGATGCTAAAATTTTTCCAAGTATAAATTCCAAGTGCAGAATAGTCCAGTGCTTAGGTAAAGATCCCGCGTGTAGCACCCATGTCCGGAACACCTGAAAAATAAGAGGTGGGGCTTTGTCCCCCCTGTAGGCCCCGACACTCAAGTCAGTTATTTTAGACAAGGGAAAAATTCAGAAAGAATTTAGGGTTAATGAGAATGAAAAAGTGAATCATCTCCTAAATTAGACCTGTCATTTCATTTATACCGCGACTGATGGGTCGGGTCGATCCAAATTTGTAAGTATTTATTTGACCATATAAGCCTAATTTGGCTATAAGAGTAAAATTACTTAAATATTCCCTAATGAGCACAGGTCCGGAGTCACGAGCATACTTTTTCGTGAGCATATAATTTTGACATCATCATAGAGAATATTTATAGTAAATGAGGATAAGAGATATTAATGAGGCATGAAATCCCTATTTATAGATTTCAGATAAGAGATCCTATTTGGCATAATTGTCTTATCCAAAATAATAATTTACAATAATTCCCTCTCTCGCGTATAATCGATAGGTTTTTCAATCTAATGATGAACTTAACTTCAGAATCGGGCTGATATTACCTTGAAATCCCATACGGGAAGACACATATGTATATTTGCTTGTACCGGAGATTCCATATCAATGGCCGTATTGTCTTTAATTATATTTTAAAGCCCCATCCAATGCCCGCACACATATATTCTTTTTTCCTAATTTTCTGATGAGGCCAAGCAACAGTCCCCATATGAAACATGTGGTTTTCCTTTATTCTGTTATTCTTTGTCGAAGCATTAGAGGTCCCTTTTGAGGATCTTGCCGAGGCTATGGAATGAAGTTTCCAGCTGAGGCATTTCTAATATTTTACGGCAATAACCAACTTCCAAAGCAGAGGACCCCTTTTCTCATCCATGACAGTTCTATTTTTTGACATAAAAGTCCCCAACAGATAAACAAGTGACCATTCTGAAGCTAAATCCGAAGATGAAATTCCACATCTGAAGCTTTAAATGACTCTAGGCATCTTAAAGTTTCTTTTGCCTTAGATATTTCAACCAATAACTTAACTTGACTAAAAATTTCTCCTGTTTTTTCAATGGTAATTTCTTCAGTGGACCAAGATGTATGGGTGTGCCCTTACACCTTGTAGTCCTTAAGAAACCACATACTTCATCTCATTTTTAAATTTTAAAAAATGACAATATCTAATTCCCCTAAAATCCAAACTAACCATGGTTACTTAATTCTCTTCAAATTCTCTCTATACAATTGCATTTTAGCACCAGATACAAGTGCATGTGAGAAAGTCAAAAATTTTAGAAGTTCCAAAAATTTGATTAATGAAGTAAATGAAGAACTAAGTGAAAGAAATTTTTTTTATTGAACTTTCACTAAAATACAGCAAAAAAATTAAAGGAAAGTAGTTCTAAAAAGTGCAGCAGTAGAACTATTTTGATACCTTCAGTGTCCATTTGGTTCACAGATAAATTATCTCCGGATAACTCATTTTCGGATTATAGTTCTCGGATGGTTCATTCTCGGATTTATAATCTTGTGTTTGTTTAGTTTAAGATATTGACAAGATATTTTGATAATAATACAATTTTATATTTTTTATGAAAATGATAGATAGAGGAGAATTGTAATCATTGAAATATTCTCTTACCATTATCCACTATTCTTAATAACTTTAAAATTTTCAAACATAAAATAATTTAATTTGTTAAATCATATAATGTCATGTTTAAAAATAAATAAACTAATAAAATTATTGAAATATATACATAAATTAGCAAGGAATGATAAAATTTGTAATAGTAGTACTATGTTGAATTAATTTTGAAAAAAAAAAAACTAACAGGTACATTGATGAATTAGAAAGAATTTAGCGTCTTGGTACAATTAGATATTTCCATTTAGTTAATAGTATTTTACAGTACTTGTAAATATATGTTTTATAAAAAAGAAACATTTAAATAAAAATAAATAAATATAAGGCATTATACTTTGTAAAATAAAAAAAATGATAAAATAAAAGAACAAGTGTGAATCATGTACTAAAATATGTATTTTTTCACTTAAAATTTTAAATATATATATAATGATAATTTCTTTTGAAGTAAAAAAAATAATTATACAAGAAAATATTAATTTAATAGGTAGTTTAGGCATATTACTTTTTTTCTGGACTTGTGGGATTATTAATACCAAAGACCCCCATATAGTCTAAGGTATGTACCTTCCTAAAGGGGTATTAAGTTGGTTAAGTGGGATGATAATCCCATATTTAAAATCCAATCAAACATGGGATGATATGGGATTACTTATCCAATTTCATGTCATCTCATAAACCAAACGGACCCTAATCGTATAAGATTGAGCAACATTCTAGAACATAAAAATGAAAGCATAGTCCACCAAAAAAAAAAAAAAAAGGCAAAAGCCGAGCTAAATAGGAATTTATTTTTAATTTTGCAAAGTTTTGAATGTCAAATCTTAGAAGTAGTATTATTTTAAATATCTTGTCTCGCCTAGTGAATTTCAAGATTTGTGAATCTGAATTGTATAGGAATATATTAACAATATTTTTCACGATTTTTATGGAGATTTATTGAGATACTTATTATTGTTCACCTAATTATTTATCATATTAGTTATACTTTGATTGCTGTCAGGAGTAGAAGTAGAATTATAGGAGTTTGGATATGCGAAATTATAATTTAGATTTGTTGATATTTACCTGCATTGACACTCAGTCTATCCTGAGTTTTTATTAGCTAAGTATTTAGGGATCTTGTATTTAAAAATAGTTATCTTGAGCAATTATGAAAAACTATAAATAATTAAAGCATTAAAAAGATGCATATAGGTAATTATATAGAAGTCTGTTGAATTTGATATTTACAAAATCATATGCAAAATAATGTTTAGTTTAACCAAGTTAACATTGAAGACAACTATTAACATAACTATTTTTTTCCTAGCAACATTTCTATTTCTTCCACTTTAGATATTTCAACTTGGAGAAAGCCAACCAGCTTGATGAAAAAGTTTTCCATAACTTGATGCAATAGTTCTCCACTGCTTGATGGTGCCATTTCTTTCTCTTTGGAACTTCCATTTGTGAGGAAAAGTTCTCTATCAACTAAATAGCTCAATCTATTGAATCCTGATGCTTATGAAACCAAAAAAAAAAAAAAAGTAAAAAAAAGTTAGGAATGCACCAATAAGTTGGTCATCCATATATTAAGAAGTCATATTGAACATTCTATTACCAGTGAGAAATTTGGTTGAGTGTTAAGCACAGGTGTAAACCAAGAATTAGGTGTAAAATTCCACATTGCAGCTCTTGGATCCTTATCATGCCAACAAAAAAAAATGTCCTAACATGACTAATTTGATGTCTCCATGTATATTTAAATAAAACAAGTTTCTTTACTTGAAAATTTATATTTGGATAATGAAACATCATCTCTTGAGGCATTGCAGCATTGAAACTTAAATTTTCTTGGGCATGTGGAGCAATATTTTCTTTTAGCTCTGTACCTTATAAATAAACAAAAATATCAATGTTCAGAATTTATATAAACTATATATGAAGGTATTTATTAAACATGATATACTTTACCTTGAGACGATGATTTTTTTCTTCGTTTCTCGAAATGGCCTTTTAGGCAACCTCTTTTTGCTCCTTTCGATCTTATCTTAATAGGATTAAGAACAACAGCTGTTCCATCATCTTCAAATTTTTCATTGGTATCTTCATGTGTATAAGAGGTTCTGTTGAAGCATTATTAACCAGAACCTGTTTTTGTATCACTTTATTCTCCTTTGAGACATCATCCACGAGAGCTGACATATCCTCTAGAGCATTCCATACCATGTGTCTCTTTGTCTCATGTGGCGTACTTCTTGTGATAATATCGTATGCAAAATGCATTGCGCGATTAGTGAAAACAAGTTGTTATCCAGAACCATTCATTTAAAAAATTTGTTGTTGATCCTTGTCATTAACACGTTTCTTAGCCTCCATGCTCCATCGCTTCAACAAATACATATCTAGAATTCTAAGGACATTGTTAACTTTAATTGCTCCAAGAGCATGTATACAAAGAATGCCCATAGACTCAAATTTCTTGCAGCTGCATTGTACCTTCAAATTTTCCAAATTAAGACAATTTTTGCTTGTTGTTGGACCCCATTTTGTTTGGACAGTGACATTAGCTTCATAGTAAATATCGCTGGACCTTGTCACTTCAATACTAGAAGCCAAAATGCCCATGAAGATTCATTTTCAAAAAATTTGTACAACTTGTGAGTGTAATGTTTTGCTGCTTGTCGTAAAATTGAGATCTCTTTTACTTGAATTGGTGGCCTTCTATTCTTACATAGAAAATCTGCCTCGGCTTCATTTTGATGCCATTCATCTATTTTCTTTCACAGTCAAGAACAAATTTCATAAGCGAGGTGGTTTTACTCCCAATCCCATTCAAATATATGATTTATACCTCACTTCTAGACGTAGACTTAAATCCAGCACTAAAGCTATCATTAGTTAGTGCAGTACACCATTTATCTCGTAGGCTATACAACCGTTTGAGCCAACTATGACCTTCAAGATTATATGAAGCAATCATGGTAGACCAAGTTTCTTCAAACTCATTTTCTGTTTGACAACGAGATAAACACTTCTGAAACAAGTCCATAAATTCATGGTCATTTTTAAGACCTCCAAGGTGAGATGGGGCATTTTGGCAAATATGCCACAAACACAAGCGATGTTGACTGTTTGAAAACCCCTTTTCAGCTGCACTCATCATGGCTCTATCTTGATCAGTCATAATAGTTTTAGGAGAAATGTTACCCATAGACACCAAGAAAGTACTAAAAGCCCACTCAAAAGTTGCATGTTTTTCATCGGACAGAAAAGCACAACCAAAAATAATATTTTGCCAGTGGTAATTTACTCCAATGAATGGAGCACATATCAAATTGTATTTGTTTGTCCTATAAGTTGCATCAAACACTAGAACATCTCCAAAGAATTCATAGTCTATACTAGATCTTTCATCTCTCCAGAAAAAGTTTAGCATTCTGCCCTTATTATCCAACTCTACATCAATAGAACATTTCCCTCTTCATTCAACTTGCTCTTAAAAGGATTCATCAAACTTTAAGCATCCCCCTTTTCTATTTCAGAATGTCTTGCATTGTCAATATAGTTGTAAGCATTTTTTCTTGAAAATCCTACATTAGCAATACCTCCACTTTCTTTACTCAAATAAGAATATGCTTACTAGGGGAATTCGTTATAGAAATTCTAGAGTTGACAAGCATTAGTAAAGTGTTGCCTTTTTCTTCAGAAATTAACTTACCAGACTTGAAAAGATGCTTTTCATGCTTGAATGCCATCTCATGATTATGTTCCTTAACAAACCTATTAACTTTCCAATTCCCCTTTTCATCAACACCAAACACAACCATTGTCAACAAGTTCTAGTCTCTAATTTGTTATATGCAACATTATCTATACATTCTGCTTCTCTCTTTTCTCCTTCCTTAGAACAAAGATACCATTTTGACGATAAATTCTTTGTCTTAGAATGATAGAATTTTTTCCCCTTCAAACACTAAAACCAACCACATGGGTATAATTACAACACAAATTGTAAGCCTCGTCTTCTGAATATACAATTTGATTCATTAATTTTTTGTTTCCAACTCTTCAATTGTAGATTGATTGTAGGTAATTTTTTCTACCACACTTTTTCGCACTGCCCACTATCCCAACCACTTCAGTATCACTATCAAGTTGTGAATATAACATTTTTACATTTTTCAATCTCAATTTCAGATGTTGACATGCCTAGCATTTAAAGGAAAAAAAAAATCTAAGAACAAATAATTACTTTGAATATTTACCAACTAACAATCAACTAATATAATTAAGCATTTAATTAGAAAAATAATTAAATTACTATCATTATCAATTAATTCCAATCTATTATCATCAATAATTATTTCTAATTAATTACAAAATATCTTCACTAATATGCAAATTATTTCATAAGAATTCAACAACATAACCATGTATTTTGTTCCTAAAGTCCAAAATATGATGTAAACCATCATTAGTAATCCTACTCAACGGAATAAACATGTGACCATATACACCTCAAATGAACTAAATATCATGAGTTTGATTACTTACTTTGATTCAAAAAATAGTATATATGAAGTTTGAGAGTAGATCGTGAAGTAAAGTTCTTAGCTTCTTTAACGCTCTGTTTTTGGGTCTTCCATGGTTGCACAATCACCAATATTTGGGTCCTTCTTTTAGTTGGGTCTTCTTAGTGTATTTTGCTTTCTGGTGCGAAGAATGAGAAGTGGAAAGCAATTGCTTTTTTCTTTTGGGAAGACAAGGTTGCAGAAGAATCCAAAAAGCTAAACAAGTGGGTTTTTAGTTTGTGGGGACGCTTTGAACTTTTGAGGTAAGAAAGATATGAGAAAGTAGAAATCTGACATATCTAGTAACCATGGTTAGTTCGGAGTTGAAGGGAATGAGAAAGTAATTTTTTAGAATTTAAAAACGAGATGAAGTATGTGGTCTTTTAAGGACCACAAGGTGTATGGGCCCACCCATACACCATGGTCCACCGAAGAAACTGCCCTTTTCAATTGTCTTTCAATACAATAAGTTACTTTATTTGGAGTTATTAACCCTTATTTAATTCAACTATTACGCTTCTTGATGTCTAGTTTGAGTTACCCATTGGCCATTTTATAGTAATAACCTATGATTTTACCCATAATTTGAAAGTTACTCTTATCAATTAAGTGTCCCATTATCTATATTATCTTTCTATATATAAAGAGAGAGCCCCTAATTGATATGGTGATTTTTCCCTTTATCGACTATTCTTAAATATTTTAATTTTTTTAAAAAAAAAAAAATTACAACTCTCACATTCACACACACCCACAATCACTAGCAGTTTTTCTATCTCAAATACAAAAACTACCACAAGTAGTTATTTGACTTATCCTTCTATTGCAGCCTCACTCATATTTTCATATTAATTATACTCATCAACTCACATCTCTGCCAAGAATTTCATACAAAATAATTGCATTCTTCTTAATACGAATATTTTAGGGAATCCAACTGCTACAAGGTAAGTTCTCTCTGTTATAATTTTGTCTTATTTATTTATTCTTTTGTCTTTATCATTGAGTTTGTTTGTATATAGTGATCTTGAAAATTATTTTTTTTGGATGAGATGCACACACATCCAGTATGCGTGGATAACTAGTAATATATAAGAATGTGAGATCCATTTTAATATCTGTCACTTTTTAAATTTTTTATATTTATCATTATTAGCATTAATAATATTATGTTACACTATTATTAATAACTAACTCATATACCTTTCTTTTTTTTATTTTTTATTTTTAAATCATACACATAACATATACCTTCCCCACTAGTGTGAATTATTCAAGCTCCCATTTCACGGCCCATTATTGAATTTTTCCCTTAGTATAAATACTCAGACAATTTTTGGACTAAAGATTTTCTTTTTCCTACTTTGTCTCACTCTTTGATACATTACTAAATAAACTATCAGGTTTATTTTACCAAAATTACTCAAAATTAATTTTGACAGTTCATTAGATAATATGATAAAGAGTGAAACAGGGTATGAAATAGAATATCATGTGGCCAATTTTTGCAATCACTTTTTGTAATAAAAAACTGTTGCCATTTTCTTCCTTCCTTGCAATCTTATCCCATTGCATTTTTATAGCAATTTTAGAACAGGTTCAACAACTTCATTTCTTAAAAACCTTCTTCCAAATGTTTCAATAGTTTCTCCGACGTGTCTGGTGGGTCTTTCCCATCAAATTCTCAAAATCCTCCAACAGATCTATTCTCCCAACCTCTAATTTAGCACGCCCCTTCTAAACACTTATTTTATCTAAAATCTCTACCAAATCTATCACTTTCCTCCATCCTCCCCATCTTGCCCAACATTCCCACTACTCTTACCTTTAAAACCTCATCTTCTGGCACCATTACAGGACCCTGCTTCACTCTCATCACAACTGCTGTACCCAACATTTTGTTGATTAACAGTGTAGCCAGTCTGTAATTTACCTTTTTTATCCTCTTTGAAGCACACCTGAGGTTCCCTTTAAATGAGGATCGAGACCATAACCCACCTTTAAGGAATATGGCCATTTATGAGGACCAGCTAATTACTGGCTTTCGAATTCTTATTCTCGCATTTTTTACCAAACTGGCCAACTATTGGAACATATGCATTTCTAGAATAGCAATTAACTCCGAAATCTATCTGGATCATGGTGGGTTTTGGAATTCTTTGTAAATATTATGGATTTTTCCCTTTTTCTAAAACTTTCCAAGTATTCTTTATGTTAACCTCAAATAGGGACGAGGGGCTATTCTATGTCACCACTTGCCGAGAAGGCACTGATCTAATCCAAGAAAACCAATCAGCCGTTCACAACTAGAAGTGTAAATTCTTCTGTATTTGTTATCTAATTCCCAATGTCTCTTGATCTTCTTGGATCTTTTAGGAGGATCCCTAAAATCTAGGAATGTCAATAGGTAGGTTGTCTATCGTGTCAAGTGTGACACATTTCTTATCAAGTCGTATTCGTGTTGTGTGAGATCCGTTTCTTATCGTGTTGTATTCGTGTCTGACCTATTCGAATTAATGTCGTATTCATGTATGACCCATTTACTATTGACAAAGTGTATCAGCCTATTTGACAATTACATAACTTTCGAAATATTTGAGTTAAAATCTCAAATTTTGATGGGCTATTTAATAAGTTAACAATTATTAATACTAACATTGTTATTCTAATAATTTAAAACATATGACTAAAATTATTGAAAATTTTTGGATAATATTTAAAATAATTATTATGTTTGATTTCATAATCTAATATTAATCTATTACTCACAATTTTAAATTATATTATATTAAATATGTTCAGTACAGTTTATACATAACATAACTGGTTAATGTGTCAACTCATGATAGACCCAACCCTACCCATTTAATTTTGTGTCATAAACAGGTTGATCTAATAATGACCCAATAAATTTTGAGTCGTATCACAACTTGTTAATTTCGTGTTATGTTCATGTCGTGTTATTAGGTCGTATCAAAATTGCCAACCCTACTAAAATCTAGAAATTCCATACCCTGATACCAATTCAAATACCTTTAATTATCTGAAAGAACAAGCTTCATAGACTTTCAGGGTTAGAATATCAATTCAACAATGATATGCTTGTTTTGGACAGACTGACCTTCATACCACATAGTCCATTCTTCAAATTTTAACCCTCAAACAGGTCTTCCTTTAAATTTCGACCCTTAATTCATGTTCTTTGTTGTTCATTTAATCATAACCCTAATAATTTGGCTTCAATCTCTAATGTCAATGAATCTTTGCTCATTTTTGTAGTGGTGGTCTTGAGGTCTTCTTGAGAGGCTTAACTTTTAACCCCGGAGAAGCGACCCCAATCGATCAACCAACAAGGGTCATATTTGAGCTCATTTCTATGTCGGAGACTCTAGCAAAAACTTGCGTATTACGCTTGAAGCCCATTGTTTGTATTTCTTTAACAATAGTAGTGAACATAGATACTTCCAAGTACATACAGACAGTTGTGGCTGTGGCCACAATAAAACCCCAAAGAAAGAGGAACTGTCAAATTATAAGGGAAGACATGGAAAAATAGGGTGATAGCCTTACCCCAAGACAAGTTGTCCGAAGATTTAGAGAACCAAAGCTTTATTAAAGAATCCTTCCATTGCCATAGCAATTCATGAAAATAAATTGTGTGGTAGGAAATGTTTTAGCTCAAGTAGGTGCACGAGTCCCTTAGTTAGTTCGAGATGTTAAATAAAATACTCGAGCCTAATATAAAGATAGAAAAGGCTCTAGTCGTAGCTGCTTAAAGAGTTGGGCCCAATTAAAGAGTCAAGGTGTCTGATCAAAGAGTGTAACTACTTAGAGCAACGTGACTCTGCTAGAGCTTCAATTTTAGAGACAAACAATTCAATTGAAGATGGAGGGTAGAAATAAGTTCTTAGCCTCAGATAAAGCCAAATAGATGCTTCAAAAGTTCGCCATGGTAGCCTTTTACGTGGGGTCCCTAAAAGCTTGCAACAATATCAAGAAATCCTTGCTAGAGGTTGACTTGAGCAAGTTTAGAGCCTACAATTCAATGTTTATTGCTCAGAAAGTGAACTCTTTGTATGCTAGTTTCGAGCTCCAATTCTAGTTCTTTACCTTAATCCCTATGAGATTCTGGAGCAAAGTTGGACCAAGCCATTCTCAAACTGGAGTTGACACTGAGATTCTAGATTCCCAAAATGTTAAAGAGGGTTTATGCATTCCTCCATTCAATTTTGAGGAATTCCTAATTACTAACCAAATGGCTGGTCAACTACTTGACTTTGATTTTGACCCCAATTTTTTTGATGATCTAGGAAACTGAGGCAGCATTTCCAATGTCAACCGTGCACCTTCAACTTTTTTGCGCAGGACCAATAGTATTAATAGATAAGCTTAGTTTTAATACAAAATATGATTAGAACCTCATCCTTTTTCTCAGATTCCTTGAATCTATTTGTTGATTCCTCTTCATGCTTTTTGTTTTAGATAATTCATATAGAAAAAATTTTCAAGTATTTTGCGTAAGTTCTCCAACATGTATATGTGCTTTAGGTGAAAACTCATGTAGCTGATCCTCCATACTTAAAAAAAATTGTTTAAAGTTAAAATAACTTCTCTCATGATCATTTTTTCTGTTTTCTTTTTCCTGAAGTCCTTTTTTAGGCTCTTCATTCTCTTGAGTCATCCTACCCATGGACATGTCCTTTTCTTTTTCTTTTTTTTTTCTTTTTGACTCTTCGATCACTTAAAGCACTCTGGCACTTTGGTGGGTAATCTAGCCTTATTTTCCTTTTCTTTTGGGTTCCCAACCATTTAAACACTTTGGCAGGTCATCTGGCATTCTTTTTTCTTTACCATATTTTTTCTTTTCTTTTCTTTTGGGTTCTGCAACCACTTAAAGCACTTCAATAGGTCATCTGATCTTTTTTTTTTTTTTTTTCCCTTTTCTTTTGTGGTCTTTTCGGCCTTTGGTTCTTTTTCTTTTTCCTATTAATTTTCTTTTAGCATATTTGGCCTGTTATTCTTTTCTTTTGGCCTTTTTAAGAAAGTCTAAAACTTGATATGATCTTTAACATCAAAAAAGAGTAAAGTGAAATTTTAACTCATGCTCAGAGGCAAATAAGATTTTTATTGATCATTGATTGAGTTCATAGTTCTACAAACTCTATGTACTACTTTTCAAGTTGATGATATTCAACATCCAAGGGATCAGTTGTAATATCCCAATTCTAAAGGCTAGCCCAATAAGTTTTGACCTTAAACCACAGTGTCAAATTATTTAAACCAAATTATTAGTAGCCCATGACCCTAGATGTTATATACTAATTCATCCACTTTACTCAAACCATTGTGGGACTTTACAATCACCCCTCTTTAAGTCCTTACTTCCTTGCAAGACCTATACTAGACGACACTTGGTATTTATCATCACAGAACATTTAACTCTTATCATCACACAACATTTAACTCTTACACTCATTTGCATTGTACAACACAATACCATTGCCCTAGGCTCACCTTATGCGGAGATCACACGACATTCATCTAATACTGTTTGTAACAGTCCGAGCCCTAGGCAGGGCCAATAAATTTTGACACTAAACTAAATTATTAATAATCCATGACACTGGATGTTATACACTACCTCATCCAGTTTACACAAACCATTTGTCAAACTTTACATTGGTTGTTTGTCCATCCTCACTAATTTATAATATTTGGATCAACGTGCCTTGGTCACTCGATATGGTACTTTCTGGTTAGCATCTAATTTTCTATTCCCTTTGACTCATCTAGCATGATTTCACAAAAGGACAAACTCTATAGGTCAAAAGCATCAATGCTACAAGCTTTGGTATTATAATGATTCGTCATGAATTGATAGTACATAATCTCTCAAATAGATGCATTGAGCATTTTTTCTTCAAACAAATCCAAATTCATAATGAAGTTCTGAAACTCAAGCTGACTCAGTCCGACTCGACTAAGTTGACTCGACTTAGTGAAGAACTCATTTGAATAATGAGTAATAATCCAAACCCAAAAGAATCGCCAAGTACAGCACAAAACTTGATCGAATCTAATTGGATCAAAAACAATGGGAGAGTAAAATTTCCCATTCAAACTTCAAATCATCAATGGCAGCATTCCAAATATCCCGTAACTAACTCAGCGCAATAAAGATTTCTATCAATTTACAAACATTCTCTTCCATTTATAAAATCAGTAACCTTGAAAAACTATGAAATAACCATATGAAATATATACAACACTCAAATGAGATGAAATAATCAAAACTCAGTCAATAATTTTTGGGTGATTAACAAAAGAAATCAGACACTTTGACCCGAGAGATCTATTGCTTCTTATAAGTTTTTCTTCTTCATCTTTTTGCTTTTGAATTTAATAGTGGTCTTGTATGGTGCATCTAATTTAATTCTTGAATGATGATACAGTAAGAAAGTATTAATATAGATATCTATATTTAAGAAAACAGAAAATCAAAGAAGAAAACTAGCAGAAGCAGTTAAGGAGATGGGTTAGAAGAGAAAAATAAATTAAAAAAGTGTGACGTGATATGGACTTATGGAGTAGAAGACATAAGAGTAAGCAAAGTAATTGTCTACCTTGGTTAATGGTGTGGCATCGGTTTGTTTTCATCGAACAAACTACAATATCGTACTTTACTTTGTTCTTATCCACTTAACTGCAACTTTGATTACAACTCCAGTAAGATATACGCAATTGAAGTATTGTACTTGTAAGCCTAAATCCTATCTAACTAATGTAATATTAGTATAGTTATTTATTACTTTCCTTTATAATTAACTTATTAAATATATGCACATAATTAACTATAATTGTTTAAGGCACGTACTATTTGTTTTTATGATAATTATGTTTTCAACTAATATTGGGATTTTTAATTCTATAATACTTTGGCAAAAATTTTATTTTTTGAAATTAATATAATAGTATGGCCAAGTATTTTCTTTGGGCAATTGATGTAATTTTTTGAAAATTATATTTTTCATGTTACTATAAATTAGATTAAAATTAAATGTGACTCATTTTCATTTCTTGTAGAGCATGGCGGGGTTAAAGGTATTGACAATCCTTTAGAGTCTCAAGACTTTCAACCAGTAACACTCGCATCTTTCCTATCCTAGATGTTCTTATTGTCTACAGCAATAATCACGGACAAGAAACGGGTTCGACATAATTATTATGGTAAAGAGTTGTTTGGAGATATTAGCCGCTTCAAGTTCCACTTAGCAGAAATTCTCGGCGATACAAAGCCATAATCAGTAGTTCATAATGATGTCAGCCAAAGCATGAAAGAATTCATTGCAAAAAGAAGTGAGAAAAAAAGAAAAGAAAACTTGACAAGATTAAACCCTCTGTTTTTTGAGAATTGACTAAAAGCCCTGAAAAAGAAAATTTCACAACACGTTTGGAAAAAGTGAAGGAGTTGTCACAAACAGTGCAGAAATGAAACATCTTACTTTTATGGACAAGAATTCTAGGCAACTAGTATGTTCTATTATTTCTAGTTGGTTTTACCATTATGCAATTCCTTTTAATTTTGCTGATATATTTTGCTAAGATGTGAGAGGTATATGATCTTATGGTCCTATACTGAAAGCACCGACTCTTTATGAGATATCTAGTCCAATATTAAAGTCAAGAGGTATAACTTATAAATGATTATTTAAATGAAATTAAAGCATCATGGGCATCAACAGGTAGTACAATAATGTCAAATGGGTGGACTGATCAAAAGAATGAGTCTTATCAATTTTTAGTTTTTCATACTCTCAAGGTGTAATGTTTATTAGGTCCATTGATGCTACTGACATTGTGAAACATTCCAACAACTTATTCCAACTATTGGATGCAATAGTGATGGAGGTTGGTCAAGAAAATGTCATTCAAGTCATTACTGACAATACATAAAATTATACTGCTGGAAGAAAATTGTTAATGGCAAAAGGACAAATATATTTTGGACATCTTGTTCAGCTCATTCTATTTGTTTAATGTTGACAAAGATTGGAAAACTTGATCATGTCCAAAATTTGATAGAGAAAGCTAAGAAAGTAATGAAGGTTATATATAATCAAGTGAATTTGTTGTCCAGATGAGAAAATCTGCATATGGAAAGGAACTTCTAAGACAAGCAATAGCTCAATTTAGTGGTTTGCCACACATTACATTTTAAATGAAAGTATTTTGGAGCAGGTAACGTCATTTTGATTTATTTACTTTTTCATTTTAATAACTAAATTTAAAATCACGTATATATTATTTTTGTTATCTTTTCTTTTTATTTTTCTCTAGAGATGGACTAAAAAATGTTTCTCTTGGAGAAATGGTTGAACCTCAAAATATCAAGAATAGAAGATGGACAATTGATGGAGAAATACTTTACAGATGCAGCATTTTGGAGAAAATTAAAGAAAATTCATAAGATGAGTTCACCTTTTGTTAAAGTGTAACATTTGGTAGATGGAGATGAAAAACCAGCTATGGCATATCTGTATGATGCATTTGAAAAGGCCAAAATAGCAATAAGTGTGGTTTGTGCAAAAGAGAAACGAAGATATAAACAGTATTAGGATATTAATGACGCTAGCTGAGTTGTTCTCTTCAATCACCTCTACATTTAACTGGTTAGTTTTTAAACCTTGCTGTTCAATATTTAAAATATAACCAGCTACCAACTCTAAAACTTCCAAGGATCCCATTATTTATCATGGCCTTCAACATGTTATTAGAGTTCTTGAGTCAGATATAGATACACAAATAGAAGCATTTGCAAAAGTTTATTTTACTTTTATAATTTTTTACTATTATATATCACTTTTCTTAATTTTAATATTTCATTATTAAGTGTTTTTCATAGGTTGATTTGTTCGTGGATGCTCTTGGAGCATTTGGAACTGAAATCTCTATCCAAAGTACGATAAAATTACAACTAGGTAATATTCAACTCTTTTTAACTTTTTTGGTTTTATCTATTTCTTTATCATACTACTCTTTCTATTTATTGATATAGTGTCTTGGTGGAAGGCACATGGTTTGGATACTCTCAAACTTAAAAAATTGGAAATACGACTTTTAAGTCAAAATTGCTCTTCATTGGGATGCAAAAGAAATTGGAGCATATTTGATCAAATATATACCAAAAAATGTAATTGACTAAAGCAAGAAATGTTATTTAGACCACTTGATTTTTGTTCACAACAATATAAGACCCAAAAAACAGCAATTGAAGAGGAATTCAACTTATGACCTAGTTGATATAGAAAATCTTTTATTGGAATCTGATATAGATGAGTGGCTTGCTAGTCAAGAATGACTGAAGAAGATGATGATTTTAGTAGGTTGAATGTGCAAGATGTTAATAATTTAAATGAATCGAATAAATATTTGCAAGTTGATTGCTAAGCAAGAACAAGAAACTACCATTGGTTGTTAATTACAACATTCAAATAATCAGTATTTGTTGTGTTTCAATTCATGTTTTTAATTTTTTATTTTATTATGGTGGTTTCATATTGGTATTTGGACTATTTATTCTTAATGATCATCAATTAATAATAACTAGTTATGTTTTTTTAATTTATAAGTAAAAAACCTTAAAAGTACTTACAAGTTCCCTTTTTTACTCTTTGTCTTATCTACCAATGATAATAATTATTGTTTCCATTATTTCTTGTTTATATAATCTATAAGAATTTGAGCCTTGATTTATGACTCAATAAAAATTCGTATGAATTTTGAGTTGACTCAACTCAAGAGATTTTCGAGTCAAATCTGAGTTTCTACTTTTTAAACATTAGTTCATAAGCATTACCTCTTCATTTGTTTTTGGGTCGTCAAAAGTAGTTGGAGCACAACGCATCACAATTTCAGTTGGAATGATATTCTTTGATCTATACACTTGGCTAAAATAGTGTGTAGCCATTTGTTGGCCAAGGAGTAATTTTGTGAGACCACATGACATTGGAGAGCTCCTTGAGCCACAATATCTTTTGGCTCGGTCAAGTCTTGATTTTAAGTCCATGAGTAGAGTCCTATTCGAAACTTCAGTTTGTCCATTTGCTTGAAGATGTGGTACTGAAGTGAAATGTTGCTTTATTGGTAACTCCTTGCAGAAGCTAGCAAATAGCTACCCTTCAAGTTGTTTTCCATCATCGAATACAAGAATTGAAGGAATTCCATATCTACATAGATAATATTTTTCTAGAAGACTTTGTGGATGGATTTTCCTCTTATGGGCAAGAGCGGTTCAACCTCAATCAATTTAGTAAAGTAGTTGATGTATTTTACTAGATATTCTTGCTTTTCGAGACCTTTGAGCAAATGACTGAGTAGATCTATCCCCACCTAACTAAGGGCCATGAACCCTGGATCGCACTAAGTCGACCCCTAGTCTCAAAATCAGACAAGTATTTGACAATTATGAAAGGCCCTTACTGAGGTATCTGCATAAGAGTGTAAAATTGGCACGTAATACCTAGACAATGTCACTAAATGAATTTCTTTGTCCTACATGATTATCTCAAATTTCTTCGTGCAATTCTCGAAGGACGTAATTTTCTGACAAGAACCAAGCACCGAAATTGAGGACTTACACAAGATCTATTATATCGAGTCCTGTATAGAAATTTATACTTCATTGCTTGGATCTTCACTCTTTGAGCCTCTATTTTGTCCTTAAGCAAGATGTTTATGGCATAGCTATTCTGATAAGTATTGAATAATTGGCCCCATCCAGGACAACTTGATCGATTTCCATGACCATTATTGATGGCTCGATCGATATGGTTGGTTGAACTTCAACCAGAATTTATTTGGTCAAGTAAGAGTAGATGGCCAAGGCTAACTTTGAAAGTGCATCAGCATTCGTATGTTTTGTCATTGGTACCTTAACAAATTCAACATTTGTTAATTCACTTTTCATATGCTTGACCTTGTCAAAATATTTATTCACGATAACCCGTCCAGCCTCATAATTTCCCAAGAATTGATTAATAATGAGTTTGGAATCACTGTTGATTTCTATAGTTTTAACCCCCATTTTCTTTGCTACCCTTATCCCAAAGATAATAGCTTCATACTTAGCCTCAAAAGAAAAATAATTAAAATAGTAGGGATAATTTTTTCTCAATAGGTGGTTAATTATTTGTTGAGTTAAGGAGCAAACTACAATTTCTATAAAAAAAAGCATTTGTCGCTTAATTAATAATGTGTGTATTAGGGGTACAATGATCAATTATCCAAGTTAATATTTTGGTTAGTTGACTGCATGTCAAGGGTGTAAAATGCCTATTAAAAATGTTGAAGAGGCATTTCACAACTCAGATGAAAGTTGGAGGGATATTTTCTTTTTACGGAAATAACATATTGTTGTGTATTCACATAGTATTTTGGTCTTGAAGACTAAAAAGCATTCTGAAGTCAAAGAACAAAAGTAAAGAAGTGTGCAAATGCTATGAATTATGATATCAAGCTTTAAGTTTTTCTGAAGTTTGGATTATGTTTTAGTCATGAGTTAGAAGAGATCAAACAAATTAAGGTTCGATGACAAACTACATTTCAGGGTTAAAAAGCATATATTTATGAAAATATTAGATAATTTATTATGCATTTAAATTTCTATTTTTCATGTGAAGTATCCAGAAACTTTATTTAGTTTATTGGAATTTTTTATACTTGTATATTTTGAGCCAAATTAATTACTTGGGTTTATAATATTATATATATTAATTGTCAAATACTCTACTTGTTGCTGAGTGATGATGCCTCCCATGACTTCCAACATATCCACATCCATTTTGCATTAGTGTATGTTCAAACAAGAGAAAAATGAAAAGAAAAAGGATTTCCATTGAACATTTGAACAAGACAATTTACATAATTAGTTCAATGGATCATTAATGATGAGGCAGTAAACCTAGTGCTAGAGGTTTATAAAGAGAACAAACATCTTTGACCTCCCAATGTTTTGGCATCAGGTCACAGTTATTATATTCCTCTTCTATGACTTCCATTTGGTAATCAAGGAAACATAACATAAACATAAACATAAGCCTCCTGATCAGGGAAAATTCCATTGTACGTTTTAGTAACCACACACTTTATTCTAAAAGCTTTAAAGCACAATGGATTGGAATGGTTTCCCAACAGAACTGTAGAACTTCCACTAATCTGATGCATCTAAAACTTGGATAATTTATTTAGGAAAGGGAATGTCTGCTGTCTAAGTCCTCTTTGTATGGAACATGATCGACACGATCTGGATTAAAGTTCCCATCCTCCAATTCCATATGATTTTGGGTATTTGGATCAAACTTTGATTGCTATTTGAATGTGTCAACAGAATCTTTGTGAAATATAAGATAGATCAGGAAAATGATGTATATTGTTATCAAGAGAAATACTAGGATCCCAATGAATACATTGCCTATTTTGGATAAGCTGTTATCAATTACCCATCCAACAAAGCCTACGCTCAATTAGTAAATATTGATGCCAACAATTCCTAGCCCAAAATCCGGGAAATCGTGATTATCTGCATGCACATAGTTGAAATTTTAATTGTTGGGAAGCAACTTATAAGTTCACATATGATGAAATTTAAGATGTTGTATACTATAAAAAAAATCACGTTAATTAATAGAAGAGTGCATCTATACAAAATGATAAAGTGACAAAATTAATTGTCACCAAATCCAGAAAAGAGAAATAAAATATGATCGAGTATACTCGATATTTAAAATCAAGAGATTGATAATTCATTGTGATGTTGCCACGTGAAATGGCTTTGCTAAGTGATCTTGAATTTTTGACTTTATAAATCATTTTCCTTATTCGAAATAGATGTTGTATCATACCAATTAATTATTAAAACTATAATGCATTCATAAACATCATGAACTTTAAACTATTAAAATCAAACAAATGTTGTACCATACCAATCATTTGTAAAATTTTATTGTACAAGAAGTATATAAAGTAACAATTTAGAGCAGAATGTCAATAAGTAATATAAACATCATGGCATATGAAGGGATATGATCAGTGTAACTTGGGAATACATTTATACGGCCAATTTACTATGCCATTTGTCTCGCTAGTAATAATTAATTGTTCAAACAAGCCAAAAATTGGAAATACTCACATATATAGAGTTCTTGTGTGGACCCATCTTGGTGGAACTGCTACTAAACTTAAGAAGAGGGATGAGAGGAAATGGTAGTTCAAAAGAAAGTTATATCATATGCACAGCCAACATGCAAAGATGGAGTTAATCCTAAGAAAGAGTTTCGCAGAGTAATTTTGTCTAAAAATATAAAAGAAATGTAAATATAGAGTACAAACTGAAGCTATTATAATGAGTCGGCCAGCTCTAGAAGAACCTCCAATTATTGATATAACAAGACTAGGTGTGATTGCAATGCATCTAGTCATCAAATTCCGCATCCATTTCTTCCTCTTAAGCTCCAAGAAACCCTTTAAAAAAAATAGACCACAAACTCTTATGAGAAAAGATACATTGGGTGAAACTGAAATCATCCAAACATGATATAATATTGCATGATAATTAAACTGTCCATGCCGGCATATACTGCATAACATTACCTGCATAATATATTGTCCACGATATGTGCCAGTAATTGTAGAGTTTTATCCCGATGCAAGTAATGCTATTGCATAAATGGTGAAGCTCGATCTTCCAAGAACATTCTGTTAATGATAATAACAATGAGTAACTAACTATCGGTAGAACTTATGCATCTAGAATTTTGTGACATTGATTGAAATATGAAATATGGAACCTAATAAGAAATAGGGTTAATTGCAGTTTGCATCCCTGAACTATTGTCATTTCTCACTTAATACCCTAAGTTTTCAATTTTAGTAATCTAATGCCTTAAAGTTTTAATTTTTCACAAATTGCTTGGATTACGTGGGCTCCGGTATATTGTTGAGATTTTGACTGGCAATTGACAACAAAAAAGACCATACTTACCCTTGCTTTTCTATTTTGCCCAAATTACCTGAGACAAGACGCCACTTCTACATTTTTTATAAAGTAATAAATCAGATCAAAACCCTAAAAAATATACAATAAACCTTCATGCTCTCTCTTTGAATTAGTCTCGATCTTCTCCCTTTCTCTCCTTCTCTCACCCCGCTTCTTTTCCATCTTCCCCCTTCCCTTAATCCTTCGACTCTTGGGTTGAAGAAATAGGAGTGAAAATTCAAGTGGAAAATCAAAACTAACAAGATGTAATTTGGTGCAATTGCTCCAATTAATATGACACTGACCAAGTTGAATCCAGGGAGAAAGTTTATTGGTTGTAGAAATGACCAGGTAATTAGAATATATAAATTCTCTAATTGATTTTATCATATGATGAATCTCACAACAAAACTTTATAAATTCAGGTTAGTCATTGTCCGTTCTTCCGATGGGTTGATGGACCAACTTGTGCAAGAGGATTTAATTTTGCCAACGTTGTTTTGGATGGGATGGCTGAACAAAAAGAAATCAATTCAAACTTGGCTGAAGAAAATCAGCACTTAAACCATGTTAAGGAAGAGTTGAGAGCAAATGTGGAGAAAGGCAAATTTTTCTTTGGATTTTTGGGAGAACGAAGATATCGTTTAATTACAACGCACCACCACTTTGTAGTTCCACTTTTTTTTTTTCATTTGCCCTCTGTTACTAGATTACTTATCTATTTTTCTCTTGCAACAATCTTCCAGTATAGATCTTTGAACATTAATTCTTTTCAGTTTTAAGTTTGACAGAGAAATCAATGACTTAAATGAGATAAAGAGGAAAAATGAGATTAGAAAGATTAAATAGAATGAGGGATTCAAAATGGGTAAGCGAGAAAGTGAATAGATTTTTTTAGAATCCTGCCTATAGAAGGGTACTTTGGGGAGTTGGAAAAAAATGAGGATAAATGAGCCTTTTAAGTCGTCATCCCACTAGAGCCTACATAATTTATGCAATCTGCGAAAAATTAAAACTTCAAGACATTATATTGCTAATATTAATAGTGTAGGGTATTAAATGCGAAATGGAAATAGTTTAGGACTAGAATATGTAACATAGAAATCACTAGCAAAATTTTCATTAATTATGTCAATGCCAAGAAGTAATTTGCATACTGAAAATCGCCCAAAAATGTTACAATTTTTCTACCTTGAGATGGAAAGAGGCTGAGTTGAGGGTAAAATCATTGCAAGTATCAATATTTTGTTTTGAAATGTTATTTCCAAGAGAGCAAACAGATCCAGACACACAGATAATTGCAACATTGATTAGAAAGGCCACAAATAATGCAAATTCACTCTCAATCAAGAAGAATCTACATGCATCCTAGGAAACAAGTTAATAAGCTCATCTTGGCATGTATATAATACAAACTCGAACAAAATACGTGTTTCAAACGTGTAACACTTTTGATTTGTTTGAAATTTCTATTTTTTAAAAATAAATGAATAATCAGTGAATGATAATATAGAGTATAAAGTATAAACATTTTATCCATTGATTTTTTTACACAAAAGTTATATATTTTAAAATATATATTTAATATCTTTTCTCTTTTCTTCACAATTATTTTCACCTTTCGTTTTTTTTTTTTGATTTTTTTCACTATTATTTTTTATTTGTTACAACATTAAACGTTAATTCCATTTCTTCTCAAATATAACAAGCTTTTCTTTTATGAGGACAATATATGATTTTTACAGCTTATTTCTATTTCTCTTCTAGGCGCTTAGATTTTGATTTTTTATAGTGACACCACTAATTACTTAATCAATTAAATATAAAGATATTTTTCATTGTATTGAATTTTTTAATATATATGAATATTTTTTGTCACTACTTAAAGATAAAATTACTATCAAGTACCAAACATCATTTTATAGATGAAGTATAGATATTATTTTATTAGCAAAAAAATATTTATAAGAATTTAAATGATATCTGGATAATAATTACAAAATTAATTAATTATAATTTTAAAAATAAGAAAAAAATGAATTTGACTAAAAATATAAAAAATGAATGCACAAAAAAATCATTATTAAAAATTAAAATCTAATCAAATTAATATATTTTGGATATTATTGATAGGTATTATATAATATATTAAAATCATTAAAAAATTAAAATAATAAATTATTCTTTTATATTGCTTTGAAATGCATTGAGTGTTAATGAAAACACTCCTTACTATGAAAAACATGCATTGCTAATGAAAAAATGTAGTTCTGAAGATGTCCAATTCAAAATTATATGTTACTTTGAGTAAGATTTTATACAAATTTCTATCACAATTAATTTTCATTAAAATATTGTGTAAATGTGAATATATATATAGAGAGAATATATTGGTATTTTTATATTTCTTAAACTTTTTTTTTAAAGATTATCTATAGTGAATCTTTATCCATCCATCTGTGACTCGAACCCGTGACCTAAATCATAGGTGGAAGCATAGTTTTACCATTTGAGCTACATTTCATCATCTTAAACTTACAACAACATTTACTTTAGTATTCTATTGAAACTTTGAAATTTGAGCTCTTCATTCATATTGATGGCACAAAATATGGTTAATTCTGATCCAAAATAGTTTATATTTCTCTTTTAGTTCCCGCGTCATAATTTGTTATAATGACACTACCAATGAGTTGATTATTTAAAAATAAAGATTTTTCCATTATTTAAAAATAAAGATTTTTCTATAGTATTGATTTTTTTAAATGTATCTATGTATTCTTTATTATTTATCTAAAAGATAAAATCACTATCAAATATTAAACATCAGTTTATAGATAAAACGTGTTAAAATTCTTTTATATTAGGAAAAAATATTTACATTAGATCAAATAATATGTAGCAATCATTACAAAATAATTAATAAAAATAAGAAAAAAAACCTAAGTAAAATGTAAAGAACAAAAACATCAAAGTAAAGAGATTAAACAAATATATTCTCTATAATATGGATAGATATCATATATAGTATATTAAGATCATTATCAAAAGATGAAAATATAAAGATGTTCTAAAGATTTTCTTTTATCTTGATCTTACATGTATACAACATTACTAAAAAAAATCATTTATCTTACTCCAAAATGCACGCAACTGTAATGAAAAATATGTAGTTCTAAAGGTATCCAAAGTAACAAATAATTTTTATATAATTTCTATCGCAATTAATTTTTAAACATATTGTGCAATTAGGTATCAAAATAGAGAATAAATTGGTATTTTTTTTTATATTTCTTAATGGCGCCTTACGATAATACTCACTTCAGGACTTCATTAAAAAATTGTATTTTGATAATACCCTTCATCTTGAATGGTATTGAACGTGGTTAACTCTAAAATTGTATTTTGATATAGTGTTTTACTATAAAATTAAAATTTGTATTTATCAAATATAAAAATGAAATTAAAGCTAATAAGTGTGAATTTTATTTTTATCTTTTGCATACTTTTTTGATTAATTCCTTATATTTTTTAGCAAGATATTTAATCTATATTTTCATTCATTTGTTAAATAGTGTAAAAATTGCATTATAGTTTCCAAAGTTGACATGTAACACAATCTATGTCTACAATTACTTTAGAATATTCAAATAGTATGATTTTATTTGCATAATTTATGTTTTCTTTTACATTACTTGCTTATTTTTTATGTGTCATTCTAACAATTTATGCATCATATTCTTATAGGCCTTGCAATGATTATTCTAAACTATTTAGTGCATGTATTGTACCATTGGTTAAAATTTTTATCTATCTTATCAATAGTTATTCTTAAACAATATTTTTTTGTCAAATATTGTAACAATTGGTATTGTTGTTTCCAAAGTTAACATTTAAACTCAATATATACTAGCAATTATTTACATTATTTAATGGTATGATTTATTTGTATAATTTGCATTGTTTCTTTATTAATTATTTACCTAAGTATTTTTCTATGTTTGCAACAAATTATAGATGTAATTTTTGTATGTGTTACAATGATTATTTTGGAATGTTTTTAGTATTGCATCATTTCATGGGTTGAAGTTATTTTCTACCCCATCAATAGTTACTATGAACTACAATATTTTAGAAAATGATATTATTAAAGACAAAATGTCGTTGGCTCGACTTTGAACAAGATGGTCGAAATAACCATCTCTATACCAGAGGAAAGAGAGCTCAATAATTATTAGCGATCATGCATAGTCGCTCTCCTTGTAATTGCTCGCCATATGCTTATCCTCAATCTCCTTCTTGACTCCATCATTGTATTGTTATAAAATCAATTCTGACCCCGTTGTCATCTATTTAAACCAACTTAATCCTTTCCTCATGGTCCTTGGGAGACTCAAAGATATTGAACTCTTTACAAGCCATTTCATAGTCTTCAACTTTTAAGATCGATCTATAAGATAATGTGGAGTATAATGGCACCACAATACAATCCATATTAACAACCAAGTGGGTATCTTTCACAGTAGTTAGAATCTCTTGTATTCCTCCATAACTAAGCCTAAAACCTTGATTGGCTCTTGCTCAAGAAGATCTTGAGGCACTAAAATCAGAGGCAATGAACTAGAGTTATCCTCAATAGGCTTCACATCTATTAATCCCATCTCTAGTTCTTGCTCATTTTCTTCATCTTCACTACCCTCAATCAGTTGAGATTCCAGTCTACTTATGGAAGAGTTCATTGACTTAGTTGATACTCCAAACTTTGCAGACTGGCTCTTGTTTCCTGTTGAAATTGCTAAGTATTAGCAGCTAAAGAATAAAAATTAATTCTTCCAAAGACTTATCAGGTTGGGTATAAGGTTGTTGTGGCAAAACTGGATGTATACATGAAAAATCTTGTGATGGATAACCCAACTTAGGATAACCTATCCATTCTTGATTGTACTTATACGTGTAGAGATCATACCAAGGTTGTGGTGGTAATTGCTCGATAATGAAATCGGAACAATAAACCTGCTACGAATTAGTAAACATGATGGAGATAAAAAAGAGATCAAGTAATTAGTATGCACAGTTAAATACAAAAAATTTAAAGTACAAAAATAAATTAAACCGTTCCCTGGAAATGGCGCCAAAATTTTGGTGAAAATCTATTGTAGGTACCCAAAATTAAACAATCTCTCAATAAAAATGTAATAGTAGTGAGTCAAGTTCGTCCCACAGAGAATGGAGTTAATTGTTGTACTGAACAGAAAAATGGGGATTTTCTTGAATGCTTTTGAACTAAAAATTAAATAGTAAAATAACTAACGAGAATTCGATATTAAGGAAATTTTTGGTTTCGGTCATATCCACCATAGAAATTTCACTAGTCGATCCTTGACGCACAAGATAATTCAATTCTATATCAAGCAATAATTGAAAAATTAACCCAAATTCCAATTCAAAATTAATTCTTATTTCTTTCTAAAGTTGGTTAATTTTCAACATGCGATCCAATTAACCCTACTATTAATTTAATCTGGACATACGCCAAAAATCAATTAATAGAAGCATTAAAATCAGCAAGACCAATTAGGCTAATTAAACATAAACACACACGGTTATGCCAATTAGTTGATTATTTTTCCTAAATTCAGTAAAACTAATCAAGTAATTATCAAATTCAGTTGCTTCACATATTGAATTAAACACACGCGGTTAAAACAATCTAGCAGTAGATTAATTCTAATAATTTAATATTCTATAGCAATTATAAGTTAAAACGAACAATCATAAAATTAATTACAGAAAAATAATCAATACTTGCTGTAAAATTGAATATGTCAATCAAGAACAAAGAGTCTCATAACATAGTAGAATTGACCATGGCTTTAATTTCTCGACAAAGAAAAGGGTTTAGGCACTAAGTGCCATAGAAGAATGAATAATAATTTTCTACTGCTAAAAACCCAAGATAAAACTAGAAAATAAAGTGTCGATACTTTTCACTCACCCTAAATGTGGTATTTATAATGAGTACTTAGGGTTACAATTAAGGTCTACGGATAAGAACGTGAAATCGGCCAAAAAAGAGTCCAACCAGACGAAGAAATCTGTCAAAAATCTAATAATATGCAATACTGCTATTTCGGGCGCACATGCGCCGCCTATTTCGGATGCATGTGCGCCCTAGGCAGAGCTGGAAGTTCCTACTCTGGTCACAGCGCACATGCGTTGCACATCCCCAGCGCATGTACGCTGGACCATCATTTGCGGCTTTGATTATGAACCTGATGCAAACCGAATTTGGAAAACATCAAAACATAAAAGTTGTAGCTCTTTATCTCATTAGATGTAATACCTTCGAAACATCTTGAATCACCTCAACTGGAGCTCATATAAGAAAGTTATGTTTAATCTACCAAACTGTGTCAGAATCGCTCCTCGCAGATATACATTTTCAAACTTTGCAATTTTAAACAAGATGCATATCGAATCATGAAAACTCAAAACATAAAAGTTGTAGAACTCTTCAGTAGCTTTACAAATCATCCAAAATTATCTCAATAGGATCTTGGACTCGAAAGTTGTGCCTAAAATACGACACAGCATCCAAAATGGCTTCATACTCATGCATGTTCTGCCCTTGGCATTTTCTTTCATCTTTTCCATCTTTTTCAACTCTTTTTCACTTTAGCCCTACAAAAACTAAGAATAACAAAATTAAACTCAATAATAACTCAAATCTTGCTTACAACACATAAAAACGTGGTAATTGATACATAAAATACAACACAATTATGAATTTATCAGATATTGTAAGGCTCAAGGTATATTCTTAGCCTTTTGTAACTAGTTTTCAATATCTCTTAACTTGCAAATGTATGAATATCTTGTATTCATAGTGATTTTCTAATACATGTTTGTCGTACAACTGATCGGTTTATATACTTAAGTATTATCTTTGTTCAGCTCGTGTCCTGAGTTATCATTGAGGTCGGCATTCATTTTCCCGAACTACTTGATGATTATTCTGAACTATCCGAAAAACCTCATATATAGAAGGTCAGGATAAGATGTCACGTGTCTTTTGTTTGAGTTTGATTATTTTTTGTATCATCAGAACCCAACTTAATTAATATGGCTTTTCTTGAAAGTTTTGGAAATAGATGATTTTTTGTTCTTAGTTAGAGACCAATCACGCATTCTCTCAACCACGTCCTAGCAGGCATTAATGAGAAAGCAAAAATTCATGTAGTAAAGACTGACTGGTTGAAGTTAATTTCCTTTCTCTTTCTTTTTTTCTTTTTTCATTCATTCACTTTCTAATAAGTTTCATTAGTTTGGGAGCTCATTTGTGTAAAATTTTCTCTTGATCTATAACAAATATTGAATTAAGTATCGGAGCTTCCATTGGGAACTTAATAGTTTCATCCAATCACAGAAAGCGGGAATTTAATAGGTTTCATCCAATTACAGGAAAGCAAGGCACATAGAGCGACTAGTTTGTCGGAAAAGAAGATAAGAAGATTGGCGGAATGTTCTAACAAGTTAGCAACTCCTCTTTATCTTTATCTCTCATTCTTAAATTTTAATTTGATCCCACTTCTAAATTTTAAATACTTGTTCATTAAAATAAAAATTTTCTAGTAAAAGTTATTGATAATAACTGTGATTTTAAAAATTACAATTTCTATGATGCAACTACTGTTATCCAAAATTTAGAATTAACAAATTAAAGCCCACATATTTTCTCATTTTTTCCGGTCTATTGTCTATAGGTATCTCAATTAGTTGCAACATGTTATTCCCTGACTCAAACTGAGTAAACTTTTAAAACATCAAACAGAGTTTGTTCATTCAATGGTTTTAACTTATTTTTGACCTTTTAATTCAACTTATTCATTATTCCAGTACTGTTATTATGTTGTAACTTCCCTACTGACATCTTATTTGATTTTGTTTGTCATACCTTTATGGTGTTTAACATTAGGATATTTCTTTATTGAGTCCTTGGATAATCACATTTATGACCGATTATTTGCTATTTATTTTAGTATTTGGAGAATCAAATCATCTTTTTGACTTTTTGGAATTATATATGTATGATTGTAAATTAGATATCGGCTTGGCGTCATAATTAATACCAAGATACGTCTATAAAGATACCGACTCATATTTTCCAATGAAATTGAATAATAGAGAAAGAAAGAACAATGCAAGAGTTGTTTCATATGTGACCCACATGATAATTGACAATTTTACTTAATTGATTGATACTCTACATTTGGTATGATTGAATGATATCTTCAATCAATTAGCCAAAATATTACGTATTAGTTAATATAATATTTTGTAATATCCTCGGTTATGTATTCTTGATAATTTTATTTTTATGGAAGAAAGTCTTAGAGATTTCTTATTTTTCAAGTAAGGGTCCCTAACATCACCTATAAATAAGCTTGTGAGACTTCATTTATTCCACGGTATTTTCCTTTTATGCATAGGCTAGAAGACTCTTACACTTAATATATAATTTATATTATTATTATTGTTTGATTATTACAGCCGGGCATACATTCGTGGATTCAATTTATACGTGAATTCAATTTGTTTAAATGATTATAGTTAGAGGTAATTTTAATTTATGATTTTGCTGCCCAACAGACATTAATATGTATGATTTGTTTTACATGTAATATCAAACCCACCCTTTAATCATGTTGTTTAGCATAGTATTATATAACATGATAAATTTGCATCGATTAAGAACTTTCGCATGAATTGATACACTATGCATATGCCGGACTTATTTGCTTTTAAGTACACTTCTTTTTATCATTTGAAGTCACTATTACATACTTTAGCATATATAATTAGAATATGCATGTGAGGTGCTACTAGAATATTGTGTTCTGTTTCGTCAGCATCTAGACTTAATCTTGCATCTACTTTGAGTATGTATAGCTTTTGTCCGCCATTGTACTAGGCTTCTTAGGCTTGGTGGATTTATTTTGAATTTTGAGCGACCAAAATTACCTTTTATTTTGGAGGTGTTTTGTCCGTTCTGATAAAAATAAAAATAGGTTTGATAGTTTTAAACAATTTGGAACTCTGGATATTTATGTACCTTGTTTGCTGATAATAAACTATCCATATGTTTGCCTTTAGAAATAGATTATTTTGTGGTTGTTTGGTTGACTTACATGAAATCTATATAACCAAATTTATTTATATATGCAATTTTGAATCATATTCCTCTATGTTTAAAAACTAGTAATAAAATTATGAGAAACATGACTCTATTTGCATGACATTTACTACAAATCTTTAATTGAATAATAGATTAGTATATGCTATTTAATATCGAGGTTGTACTACTATGTGACTTTGACTAGACTGTTTGAACCGAATCGTATGTCTCTGCTCATAAGATACAATCTAATTCACAATGAGAATTTTTGCATAGTTGAAATTATCTTTACATGTGATAATATTGTCATGATTTAGATCAATTAATGGACCTATAAATACCTTTTTGCGATAATATTATATTATTAGCTTTGTGCATCTTGGTCCTTGAAAGAGCATATGTTGTATACATATTTTATCAATATTATTGCTAGTTGACTACTTAAGAAATTTCATTTAAATTTCCTTCATAAATTTTTTTTGCATCATATATTTGAGAGTAGTCATAGCATCTCAAATATTTATTATATAGGTTGTTTTAATCACATAAAGTCTAGTGAGTTGAATAAAAAAGGAAATAAAGAATTTTAGTCAACATTATGAAAAGTTGACAACTAAAGAAATTACTAGATGTCATTACTAAAATTTTTGCATCATGTATTTCGGAGTGGCCACAACATTGCAAATATTTGGTGCACGGAGACTCTTCATCACATTATGATTGATTGATTTAAAATTAATTAATGATTTAGTAGACATATTGTTAGTTGATTTATTAAAATAAATAGATTTCTCAGCACACCATGTATTTAGGACTAGCCACAATATCTTAAGTATATAGTGTGTAAATAATTTTCTATTTGTTTATCACATATTATCACATACAGATTAGTGACAAATAAAGAGAAATTGGCATATATATTTAGTTTACAATTAATTCATTAAGATAATTACTTGGCCCTATAGGGAGTTAATTATTTTTTTGAGATTAATTGAAATAAGATGGTAAACTAGACATTATGTTGAGAAATTTTCCATGCCCATAGGTACGAAAATATTTCTCCAATTTTTGTTTTAAGTTACTAGTCTTATTATAAAGTAAAGTGAATTCTATGCATGATTGCAACCTCTATCCACAGGAAGGTTTGAATTTATTATTTGGATTAACATTAGATTAATTCAAAATGTATGTTTTAAATTTTCGTAGCCTTGGTGAGTCTACTCTTATTTAGTTACTTATTTAAGTAATTTTGGTCTTTTACTTAATAAATTGTTTTATTACAATTACAATTGGTTTGACTATTTGATACATTATCTTATTTAATGGGTTGAGTATATAATTTCTAATATAATGATTGAATAATATGAGAAACAAAAGCAATTTAGAATTTTGCTCATTAGGTATCGTATTCACAAAAACGTAGGTTTCAATTCCTATTTATTTTATAGTCAAAACATGCATGAAAATCATTAGTAATTATTGCATGTTTGGGAAAGCACCATCAAAAAACTTTCTTATGTAACAATTCAAGATAAAGGAGAACGCGTGAACTCATTTTGAAAATGAGATCTTAACTATATCAAGAACAGAATTGAGATTTTGAATTATTTCTAAATCATTTCAGCATTGATTCTCTCTTTAAATAATTCTTTTTAAATATTTGATTTTTCTTCAATGTACATAAAGCAACATAGTTAATTATTGAATTTAATCATGTGTATTGAAGGCATAATTAAAGAGTTTAAAAAATAAGAGAGATTTACTATGAGACACTTAAAGTTCAAAATGTGTTTCATAAATGAAAAAATGAAGATAAAGTAGTTTTGTTCTCATTAAATAATAATAAAATAAATGTTGTTTATATAAGAAAACACTAATTTTTTTGGCCTTGATCAAGAGAAATGTTCAAAACAAGAAATTTCAATTTTGGTGTGTTATGAGCGTTGATATATATTCAGTGAATTTGTGTTATACATTGTTTACGTTGCCAATATATGCTAAATATCCGAATACAAGGAATGATATACTACTTTTTATAGAAGTTACATGTATTCATAGTTGAAAAACTAAAGTGTTAGTGCTTACTACAGAAAACTATTTTATTCAAACATTATTATTCATCATGCTCCAAATTTTAAAATTAACTGTAATTGAATCGTTCAGTAGCAAATATTTTAAAATGAAGTTACTTATTTGGGAGTTTTGACCAACTTTTGAATTGAGCAAAACCCTTTCCTTTTACCATAATAAACATATTAGCATTAAGTATGTGTATAATTTGAACTCTCTTTAAGTTTTTTTTGGCATAGGAGGTAGAGATATTTCCCCATAAGAAAATTAACTTTTTGACAAATCATAAACTCTTAACAGTTTTAGATTCATCAATAATAGGGATTGTGTAGACTGCATAAGAAAAGTAGACTATCCAAGTACATTAAAAATGTTGAAAGGGTTTTAATTATTTGAGATCATAACACCAAAATTTTGGGAATTACTTTTTACCTTTTTATGATTGGTTTGGGATTCTTATTTATCTCATGATCATTCAAAGTATTATTCCTCTACTTCTTGTTTGATAAAGAATTAACCCTTCATGTTTTTACAAGTGTTCAAACTAAAAGTGGTGAATTTGAAGTCCAAGGGTTAGAAAATATAATAAGGAATACCAACATATCGATTTCTCATAACTCCTTAATCACGAGGTATTGATAATGAACAAACAATACTTAATTGGTTATATTTATATGTAAATAGTGTAACTTACGGAACGAATGGAGTAATTACGGACATAGTCAAAAGAAGATTAGCAATTTAAGTAATGCTCCAGGGTTACGATCTAGTCAAGAAGGTGAACAAAATGTGGAGGAACCTCCAAATATGAATGTTGCTAGGTTTTATGATCTAGTCAAGATGTAAGACGCATTCGGTGTTGTCGGTAGCTGTCAGAATGATGAGTTTAAAATCCCACTACAATATGCCTCATGGATGTTTTGATTGCATGGTACAACTAATGAATGAAGTTTGTCCTTTTTCAAATAAGATTCCTTTTGATTTTTGTAGCGAAAAGAAACTAGTAGCAGGATTGGGTCTTACTAGCCAAAAAATTGATTGTTGCATTAATGGATGCATGTTGTATTGGAAACATGATAGGGAGTTAAGGGAATGTAAGTTTTTCCATGAAACTCGTTCTAAAGAATGTAGAAGGCTAAAACAGGATTGCGAATAGGTGTCTTGTAAAAAGATGCATTATTTGCCTCTTGTTCCATGGCTTTAACGCTTATATGCTTCTGAGGCCACTGCGAGGCACATGAGGTGGCATCACAAAAACCATAGGGAGGAAGGTGTATTGTGTCACCCATCCGATGGAGAAGCATGGAAACAATTTGATTGCACCTATCTTGACTCTGTTGTTAAGCCTCGAAATGTTAGAATTTGTTTATGTTCTAATGGGTTTTCTCCCTTTAACCAATTTGCAACACCTTACTCTTGCTGGCCCATAATTGTTATTCCTTATGATGTTCCTCCTAAACTATGCATGACTTTCCCTTTCATGTTCTTAACTATGATCAGTCCAACTCCACACAAAACTGATGTGTATTTACAACCACTTATAGATGAGTTGCAACAATTGTGGAATGATGGTGTCTTGACTTATGATGCTTTTAAGAAACAAAACTTTGTAATGCGAGCATCATTGATGTGGATAATTGTAGACCGCCCTACATATGGCATGTTTTTAGGGTGGAGTACAACTACTGCAAGGAAAACTAGCATGCATTCAAAAGCATTCTATTTGAAAAATAGGAGGAAAAATTCTTTGTTTGATTGTCATCGTAAATTTTTGAAGCCTGATCATACTTTCAGAAGAAATACAAATGATTTCTTAAGAGGAAAGAAAGAGCGTTCTATTCCTCCTCCGAGATTGACTGGGGACCAACTTTGGGAGAGAGTTCATCACATTCCAGGATAATTGACACTGACCAGTTGGTCCACTTTTGTGGTTATGGTCAAACTCATAATTGGACAAAGAGAAGCATATTTTGGGACTTACCCTATTGAAAAAATAACCTTATTCGACACAACTTCGATGCCATGCACATTGAAAAGAACGTGTTTGACAATATGTTCCCAACTGTTATGGACAACAAAGATAAAACCAAAGACAACGCAAAAGCAAGACTAGACTTGGCAGAGTATTGTCAGCGACCGAAGTTGCATTTGGAACAGCTTGCCAATGGGAATTGGAGGAAGCCTAAAGCCAAATTTTGTGTTTAAATCAGACCCAAATGGATGATGTATGTGATTGGATACAGAGATTGAAAATGCCGGATGTCTATGTGTTCAACATAACTAGATGTGTGGATAAGAAAGAGGCAAAGTTTTTTGGGATGAAAAGTCACGACTGTCATGTTATGATGCAGTGTTTTCTTCTAATGACATTTTGTGCACTTCCTGATGGGATATTGAATTTGGTTATAGAATTGAGCCAATTCTTTAAGGATTTATGTGCAATAGTTTTACGGGAAGATCATTCACTAAGCATGGAAGAAAACATTCCTATCATATTTTGCAAACTTGAGCACATCTTTCCACCGTCATTCTTTGACTTAATGGAGCACTTGCCCATTCATTTACCTTATGAAGCAAGGATAGGTTTTCCCGTCCAGTATCGATGGATGTATTCGTTTTAAAGGTAACCAACTGCTCATTCATTTCTTGTCAAATTTGAAAACTATTTTTCGTATGAATTATTTCACAATTACAATGCTCATTTCCAAAATTTAGGGTTCTCAACAAGATTAAAAAGACTGTAAAGAACAAAGCTCATGTAAAAGGGTCTATATGTGAAGCATATTTGGCTCAAGAAATAGCGCACTTTGGTTCTCATTACTTTGAGCCACATGTCCTTCGTAGCAGAAATAAAGTTCATCCTAATGATGATGATGTTGGCAATGATGAAAGACAATCAACTCTTTCAATCTTCAATTTTCCTGGGAGTAAGGTTTGCAAGGGCACAACTCGATGGTTAAGTGATAAAGAAGTGCAAGTTGTCCAGTTACATGTTTTGTTAAATTGTGTGGAGGTTAAAGAATATCCTAGATAAGTAGTGTCCTTTTATGTCTGTAAATATGTTTTATTGGATAAAACCCTTACCATATCAACAATTCTGGTGCAGCATGTATGAGCATTAAGTGATAATTGTGTATGGTAATGTTAGCGAAGCTATTATTAATCAACATATTGAAACTGACTTTCCCCGCTGGTTCTGAGAGTATGAATAATAAGTATTTAGATTCAATATTTATAACATATACAATATTGTCAATGTAAGTCCTATTATCAAGATAGACTTAATAGGTGACTAATAATGCAGAACGCTTGTCACACAATCCTCATTTGCATTACATATTAGAACCATTAAGAGTAGCAAAGTCATGGCCTATAATATTCATTAATAGCTACAAATTTCATAATACTACATTGGATGAAGATAGAAAAACACACAATAGTGGAGTGTGTGTTAGTGGCACGGGACAAGGCTCAACTTGTAATGATTATTATGGTGTCCTCAAAGAGATTCTTCAATTGTAGTGGCCAAGATAACCAATTAGGAATCTAATATTATTCAATTGGGAGTGGTTTGACACATCTGCACGTGGTGTGAAAGTACAGGTAAGTATGAAAATATTGAGGTGAAGAAAAATCGAAGATACACAAAGTTTGACTTTTTTGTTTCTGCTACAACGGCAATACAAGTATATTACTGCCCATATCCTAGAAAGGATCTGCCAAATTGGCAAAGTTGATTGTTGGGTAGTTATCTAAACTAAGCCAAGAGTGTCTATGGATAGCAAACAAGCATTAGATATTACTTATAAAGAGGATCAACCCCATTTTAATGTAATGATTGATGAAGACCCAATTGATCAACTGCATGATGATGAACACAATGGTGAATAAGTTCATTTAGGTGGAAGGTGAGAAAGGGAAGAGGAAGATGTAGAAGAAGAAGAAAAAGATGATGATGATGAAGTATAAGAAGACGAAGACGAAGACGAAGAACAGGAAGAATAGTAGATCTATAAGAATAATAATAGTTCTATAAGAAGAATAATTGCTGTATAAGAAGAATAATTATTTTTGCGTTTCTATTGTCTTATGGTTTGAACATACTTTTGTTCATGTTAGTTTTTCAAGACTACTTATATTAGTACTATGTGATTTTTTCTTGCATATCTATTGTATTATCAACAAAAAAGATACAGAGGTAAGAAGGGTTGTCCAATCATTGGTGTATTATTAATTTTCTTTCTTTTTTCTTTTTATTTTCATTACAGGGACAATTCGGTAGAAACTAAGGAGCTCTTTAGAAAAAGTGTAAAAGGTAAGACTGCTTAGGCTATTGGCTTCTTAGAATGTGTGACGGAAAAATTGTCTTGTTATTATTTGCTCTATTTTGATTTGGATTTTGACTGTTGTGTGTGTGTATGTGCTTTTTTTTTTTTTTTGAGAATTGTTGCTATGAAGAATTAATCCCTTTAGATTCCTGCTTGATGGTGATAATATAGGGTTTTGACAGTTATTTTCTTATAACTACACAAAGAATTAACCTATTTTGTTGTTAGAGACTTGAGATATTTTTGTGAAGATCTCCCCTATTGCCATAAAATTTCCCTTGTGTGAAAATTAATAGTTAAAATTAAAGATAGACATTTTCATGACCAACTTTGGAAAAAGAAAAAGAAATCTATCCTTGAAGATTTGTATATTAGAGTCTAACAAATATCTACATGAAGGAATCTAAAAAAAAAATTCCATATAATGAGGTGAGATCCAAATCAAAAGTGATAGGCGAGGAGAGATATTTTTATTGGGAAAGGTGAGAAAGGGAGAAGAAAAGATTGGACTGAGGAACAAGAAGAGAAGAGAAATAGTCTTACTTGAGCTGATAAAGAGAAAGAAGCAAGGAGTGGTGGAGTTGTGGAGCAGAAGAGGAACGGCACATAAACAAATAAAGATGAGAAAAGAATGATGAAGGACCTGAAGAATCCTACCCCTCAACCTAATGCCCTAATACCTAAAATTCTATAATTAGCCTCACAGAATGCCTATACAATGTCCATTTTATCCTCACAATTTGGTGCCTAAAGGAGAGCTAGACGAAAGAAATGTTATTGAAAAGTAATGTATGTTCTTTCTATAGTATTTTCTTGTTTTGATAGGAGGGAAATCAAGTTTCCAAATTGTTACTACACTTCTGATTTTACAAATGTAAAAGGAGACAATGACTACTTTCTACATATGTACAAGAACATGGTAATGACTTTCCTTGCATGTTACGAGGAGAGTTAATTAGCTTGTGCTACTGATTATTTTGCTCCAGTATGTGCATTAATTCTATTGGAATTTTATTTAATACTATTTTTAATTCCATTAATTGAGTGGTTAGTTGAAATCCAAGAAGAGAGTAATATAAAACCTTAGGATGTAACACTGTAACCATTTCATAGGTACCACTTCGTGTCGATTTTGAACTTGCTAGCCAACATTTGTACCTAGGCCTTGTATTTGCCAGTATCTAGAGGTCATACTACAGCTTTGGCTTGATATACTATCATCTATACAAGATTGTGGATGCTTTTTATTACTTTGCGAAATATTTAATATTTGGAGCATTGACTTCATGGGATATTTTCCTATTTTATTTGGTTATTCTTATATATTACTGGCTGTAGATTATGTTTCCAAATGGATGGAACTAAGGCCACTCATACTAACTATTCAAGAGCTGTTGCAAATTTTCTTAATATATATATTTTCTAGATTTGGGGTTCAAAGGGCTCTAATCCATGATTGTGGCACTCACTTTTGTAACCGAACAATTGAAGCCCTATTGAAGAAGTACCATATAATCCACAGGATATCAACTGTGTATCATCCACAGACCAGTGGACAAGTCGAGGTATCTAACAAAGAAATTAAGTGCATCCTCTAGAAAACAGTGAACTCTAGTCGTAATGTTTGGAGTTTACAATTAAATGATGCATTATAGGCTTATCGCACTGCCTATAAGACACCTATCAATATGTCCCCATATCGATTGGTATTTAGGAAACCATGTCACCTCCTAGTAGAATTGGAACATAAAGCGTATTGGGCTATTAAGAGCCTTAATATGGGATTGGATACAAGTGGTGAACAAAGGAAGTTGCAACTGCAAGAGTTGGAGGAAATTCGAAATGAAGCATACGAGAACACTCGCATTTATAAGGCAAAGACAAAGACTTTTCATGACAAAATGATTGCAAGGAAGGATATTTTAAAGTCGGTCAGAAAGTTTATTACCAGACACATTTTTGTCTATTTACCGGTAAGTTACGATCTTGCTGGATTGGACTGTCTGTATAAGTAATGTGTTTCCTCGTAATGCAATTGAAATTCAAAGTTTACAAACGTCCAATGTGTTCTAGGTTAACGGGCATCGTCTTAAGCCCTATTATGAAGGAGTTACATTGGAAAACGTGATAGAATTGGATTTGGAAGAACTAGTTTGCAATTGACAAGAAATGTGTTCAAGGCAACGACAATAAACAAAGGTGTTGCACAGGAGGCAACCCATGTCCATTTATTTGTTTTTGAAGTTTTTTTTGGATTATTTTGTGTTTAGGGTTTTTATAGTGTTGGTTGTTAATGTTAGAAATTATCTTAATTAACAAGCTGAACAAAGAAAATGGTCGTTTGAAGGTCTTAGTTATTGTTTGGCTGATTTAGGAATGCCAATTTTATGCTTGAAAAGGTGTTTTTATGCATATACACACCATAAGGCGTTGGTGTGGATGTACTCAAAAACCAGTAGCTAAAATTTCCATCCAACGTCCCGCATGCCTCGCACTCACACACATGCGAGGCCAACTTCAAGATCGAATGCTACAGTCTTTTGCACACACGCACGCTTGGTAAGCTGCGCATGTGTGCATGAATATAAAGGGGCGAAACCCTTGTTTAGCCATAATTCAAACGACACCTCCCATCTTCTTCTAACTTCTTGCTCTCCAACTCATTTCAACCCCCAATATTCCTCCCTACTTTTGAACATCAAATCACTTTAATTTCATCCCATTAAGATCAAAAACCTTTTCAAGGGAAAACTGCATCAAGGAATATTTTTCATTTAATTTTTTTTGAAGTTTTTCCTTTTTGGGTCTCTAATTGACTGTCAAGAAATTTTGGGTTTTTAATGATTTTATTGCTCTAATTTGTTATGGATTGAACTTACAAACGTGTGATTTCAATGATTTGTGTATGGATTGTTGATTGGGGCATGATTGTATGGTTCATTATACAAAGAAAAATTTAATTTTAACCTGTGCATGCCAAGTGTTTGATGAATTGTTCCAATGAATAAAAATATTAAAACACAAGACATTGATGCATGAATTCAATTCCTAGAATGTTAATTATGCCCTATGATTCATCCTTTGTCAATTATAATGCATAAGAATGTTCTAGAAATGTACATAGACCTTAGTTTTGGCACTAATTTATGGAAATTCATCTTGTGCACTCTAAGGCTTGTTAGTTGGGGGTTGTGATTTTGTGTAAGTGTGGGGTGGTAGATCCCCTTATTTGGTTGCCATGATTTTTGTACCTAAATTTTGTGTATGGCTAGAACAGGGAAGAAACTAGCTAGAGGCAAAAGTGCCAGAGTGTCTTCATTGTCTGCTCTTCAATGCGAATGTGAGAACACACCCGAAGGGATTGTGGGGGCGCAATTTCTAAACGTAAAAGCCCAGAATAAGTACAAGAAAGATATTTCATGTTGGGCTATAATTAAACAGACATAGGGCATTCAAGTACCTTTGGCAAGGGTACTCGAGATCAAATTGACGATTTGCAGTCGTGGGTGGAATCATTTCACCTCGACTTCCAAAGATGCAGTACTTCCAGTGATACGTAAGTTTTGTCCCAATTTGAGTCATTACATTGATACTAGGGTGTATGTTTGAGGGAAAGAGATGGATATATCTACCAATGAAATCAATAGAGATCTGAAGGTCAATTGAGTACGCAATGATGAGTGTCCAACCGTCAACGAAACTAATATGGAGTTGATTGAGATCATAAGCATCCTTCATGACGGTGACTCTGAGTGGAAGTATACTACGGCTGGACACATGGAAAGGAATTTTAATGCTAATACACTTAAACCAGCTTGGTTGTGTGGTTTAAGTTCATTTGTTCTTACCTTCTTCCGTTCAGCCATTTCACTCATGTCACCTTGGAGTAGGCCAAACTCCTGTATCATATTGCTTCCGGGAAATCTATAGATGTGAGACAACTTATCCGTCAACAAATCTACTATTTTGCCACCAAAAAGTAGTCGGCGTTATGATTTTCTCACTTCATCACTGCTTTGTGTATTGAGAGTGGAGTGGTGATTGATCTAGTAGAAGAGAAGCTAAAACCTACGAAGCTAATTTCTATGGAAGATGCGAGGGCTTCGATAAAGCCTACTCGTTTCCATGTGTCTACTTCACAATAGGGGGATGATGCCGACTCTGAGGGTGAGCCCGAGCTATGACGTACTGAAGAGGAGATCCTGAAACTAATTCTAGTGGAGCAGCAATGCATGTGGCAAAGATTTGATGCTTACATTCAGTATCAGCATGCCTAGCAGCAAACTATGGAGGCTCGCCATTTGGCGAGAGAGCAGGGAGAGGACTCATTGACATTCCCACCGTTCCTTCCCTTTCTGCAGGATTTGGCGTTCGATGCTCCTTAAGCAGATGATGTTTGATGCCCTATGGTGAGGGCCATTTTGATGATTTTCATGTTTTCATGTTGATTTCAAGAACATTTTAGCTATTTCTATTCATCAAACACTTTTTATTTTTTAGTAGTTTAAATTTCGTCGTTATATGTTTCTTTATTTTTGTGATGTATTCGCATAAGGGATTAAATTTTTTCCTCACTATTGTGGGATTTAATTCTACAATTTTCTTGTTTTTCTTAATTTCTCAAGGGGATTTCATGTTTTGTTTTGTTTAGTTTACAACAAGCTTCAATTCACGTCGAAGGGATAATTATTACAGGATACTGCTCCAAATGCGAATCACATCCAGAGAAACTTTTCTTTTTCCCACTTTCCAATTTTATTTTTGCATTAGAGACAATGCTTATTTTTAAGTATGGGGTGGCGAGTTATCTGGATTCACGAGTTCTTTGGTGTATTTTACTCATTTTTGCTGCAATATTTTGACTTTTCTTTTGATTTGAGAGCTTTTCAAAATTTTGAAAATTTTTGCTTAGCATGTTTCTCTGATTTTCTCCATAATAACTCTTTAGTTGAACCATTCAAATTCTTGTTAACTAAATGAGTGAGTAGTCGGTGTTAATATTTTCGATGCATGATTTTTAAGAATTTTGTGCACTTAGGCCTGAATTAATTTTTGGTTTGGACACTTAGAGATAATTATGTAGACTCACTGATATTGCATCCCAAAAACTTGCTTTGTTACATTTTTGACGCGAAATATGTAGACAACCTGATTTGGTTTAAAGATAAGGGTAGAGTCTTCTTTTGCCGTTTGAGCCTTTCTTGCCAACCCTTTAAATTTTTTATCCCTAGTGCCCTATTTGAGTCTTGAATTGTTACAAATGGAAAGAAACACCATTCGCCTTCTTTCATTTAAACTTATTTTACCTACCTTTATGATCTAATAATTTCTTTTAATTTTTCTGTCTAAATTGTCCCTTAAAGAGCTTTATTGCTCACATTATTGTTAAGGAGACATAAGGATGGAAGATTATGAGAGTGAGTGGTGTACCTTTATGGAGCAAGAGGCGGTACTGGAAAAAAATTGAAAAAAAAAAAAATTAACAGAATGATAAGTTCTTGATATACACAGGTAGTGCCTATCATTGGTACTTGTATTTCTAGGTTGTGCCCATCTCTTGTACCCGCATTTATATGTTGCAGATAGTGCCTACCATTATTACCCATATTGTGAGTGGACATAATAAAAATAATGAAGAATAAATGTATGAAGGAATGTTGTCATGTTCGGTCACATCGAAGAAGGGGGACTTATTTGCTTATGGAATGCTTAGAAATTTTTCGTGAGTGTTTGTTATTCAAGTGTGGGGTTGTGAATGTATGATGCTTTATATGTGAAGACAAGTTTTATTTCCAAGTGTGGCCGCCATTACTATAAAACTCTTATTCTCATTTGCGATATCCTTTCCCTTCTTTGATTAACCAATACCCTAACCTACGTTTCAAGCTGAAAAGTCTTGCCTGATCTAAATTGAGTCACTTGTCTAGATTTGTGAAGAAGTGTAAGAAGGGTTAGCTATAGGGTGTTTAGAAAACTTTTAAGAGTTTATATATGACATTTAATCTAAGTGTTTTCAAATTTGAATGTTTGAATGACTACATGCATACACACGAATCTCATGTTTTGGTTTGCACTAGCATTTGAGCTCTTTAGTTCTTAGACTACTTCAAATGGTAAATTGGCTTTTGGTTATTTATGTGGATAATTTTTGAAATATGTTGGGTGGAAATTTGATATGCTTAATTGTTTTAATTTATGTTTGCTCGAGAAAGATCAAAAGATAAGTGTGGGATAAATTGATAAGCTCATAATTGTTCGATCTTTTATGTGTCATTTACAACATTTTTATGTTTTGTAAGTAAGATTTGAATTAATATTGAGATTAATTTGGTTATTCTTAGTTTTTGCAAGGTCGAAGTGGAAAAGGACTGAAGAGGAAGAAAAATATGGAAAGAAATTCCAAGAACAAAATGTGCATGAGTTTGGAGCAAATCTGGATGCTATTTTGTATTTTTAATGTAGCTTTCTTGTCTGAAGTTTGATTAATTTGATTTCCAAGATGCGTTGCAAAGATAAGAGAAAGAGCTACAAATTTTGTGTTTTTCACTTTTCCAAATTCCAAGAGCATAGAGGTCAAAATTGAACCCGAAAGTGGTGCACAGCTATTAGGGCTTTGTGCACATGCGTGACCATCAAGCTATGCACGCGCACTATTTCTAGACAGCAATTTTCCGAGTTAAGGTCACGCACACATGCTCGAGGATAGGGTGCACAAATGCGTGCGACACAATAGGGTTTCAGAATTTTTATATTTTAGCAGATTTTTTTTCCAGTTAGACTTTTTTTTAGCCGATTTCATGTTCTTATCCTGGGATAGGGATTGTTACCCTAGTATTCACTGTAAATACCCAATGTAGGGTGAATAGAAGGGGACATCATTCTTTTTCTTAGGTTTTTATCATGAGTTTTTAGTACAAAATTCTTGAGTGTTCTTCCATGATCCTTAGTCCCTAAAACCATTTTTTTAGTCAAAGGAATTGAAACCATGGTTGGTTCTACAAAACTATGTTGTGAGATTTTTGTACTTGAATTTATATGTTTTTATACCAAGTATTAATTATTTTTCTGCATTAAGACTTTTGTACTTGAATTTATGTGTTTTTATATAAAGTATTGAGTATTTTTTCCGTTAATTTTATGATTGACCTTTTTAATTTGCTATTACTGCAGTATAGTGAATTATAGGAATTAATCTATACTTAGATTGTTTTTGGCTGCTTTGTTCAATTCAATCTGTGTAGTAACTAAGTTTAATAATTGCTCAATTAGCGTTATTGAATTTAGGAGAAATAATCAATTAATTGACATAACTGCTGTGTTTGGGTTATATTAGCCTAATTGTTCTTGCTGGTTTTAATACTTCTATTAATTAATCTTTGGCACGTGCCTAGATTAGTTTAATATATAGTTAGGGTTAATTGGATCGCGTATTGAAAATTAACCAATCCAGGGAAGGAAATAAGAATCCAATTTGAATTGGAATTCAAGATAATTCTTCAATTAGAATGTTTGGTAAAAAAATTGAATTACTTTAAGTGTCGATGATCAACTAATAGAATTTTTAGGGTACATATGACTGGAGCCAAAATCCTTCTTTTATTGATTCTCTTTAGTTTTACTTCTTGCATTAATTTTAGCTTAAAATTATTCAAAACCCCTTTCACTTTGGGCACAAGAATAACCTTTGTTTTCTGTGGAACGACTCGAACTCGCTATTGCTACATTGTAATAGTGAATTCTATTAGTTTTTGGGTGCCTATAACAGCAACACCATATATATATAGACACACACACGCACACACACATATATATATGTGTACATATATATATATATGTATACGAATTTACGTGTATTTGTCTAAGATCCTTCTTTTATTGAATTCTCTTAAATTTTACTCCTTGCATTAATTTTAGCTTAAAATTATTTAAAACCCTCTTTTTTTTTTAGCACAAGAATAACCCCTATTTTCTGTGAAACGACTCGGATTCGCTATTTCTACATTAGTAATAGAATATAAGTGAATTCGATTAGTTTTTGGGTGCCTATGAAAGCAACACCATATATATATACACACACACACACACACATATATATATGCATCTGTATATGTATATGTATATGTATATGAATTTATGTGTATTTGTCTAAGATCCTTCTTTTATTGAATTCTCTTAAATTTTACTTCTTGCATTAATTTTAGTACAAAATTATTTAAAACCCTCGTTTTCTTTGAGCACAAGAATAACCCATGTTTTCTGTGAAACGACTTGGACTCGCTATTGCTACATTAGTAATAGTGAATTTGATTAGTTTTTGGGTGCTTACAACAGCAACACCATATACACACACAAATTCATATACACCCATATCTATTTATACATACATACATACATATATATATATATATCTGTACATATATATGTGTGTATATATATATATATATATACATATATATATATATATACATATGTTTGTGTGTGTATATATCTGTACATATATATGTGTGTATATATATGTATACATATGTTTGTGTGTGTGATGTATATATATATATATATATATATATATGTATGTATGTATGTGTATATATATATACACATACACATATATATATATATATGTGTGTGTATACACACATATATATATATATATGTATGTGACACGATCTGCCCATTTCGACGAAAAGGTTTGGTCCAAAATGAAAGTAAGTCCAAACGATTGGCCCAGAAGATAAAGGAACATTCTGGGATTCTTTAGAATTTCCTTAATTGACCTTGGAATATTCTAGAAGGAATATTCTTTGTATAGAATTCTCTAGAATCATGTAGATTTGGAATATTCTCTAGAAGGAATATTCTTTGTATAGAATTCTCTAGAATCTTGTAGATTTGTATTTAATTTGGTAGGTTCTAGAATTTTCTCTTACAAGTATAAAAATAGGCCAACTCCTCATTTGTATCTACATGTGTATAAGAGACTCAATTGAATATACAGAACTTTTCATTCTCTCAATGAAAATAAGTCTTTCATTGTTGACAGTGTGAGAAAGGCTGACTTAGGGTGAAAACCTAAGTGCCGCACGGGTTGGGAGCACTAAAAAGAGTGAGCCCGTGACATATGTCTATATTTATGTATATACATAAATACATAGACAGACAGACACTCACACACACATATACATATTTGCGAATTGTTTCTTTCTTTTTTGATGTCTAATATACCCCCAGTTAAAAATATTTGACACATAGAAGATAATCCTTTATATATAATTTCAAAGAATTGCTTTGTTGAATTCTAATCCTAAACATTATAAAATTATTCAAATAATTTATTTTGTTGAATCCTAATCCTAACCATTATAAAATTCTAATAATGCAAAACATATAAGTCATTCCAGTACAAAATTGAACATATAATTTATTCTAGATAATTGTAGATTAGTCATTTAAATAACTTCACTAGTAAAATTTTGAAACACATGTTCAATTGCTTGTACAAAAATTCTCAACTGTATAATTATGCTTTGTAGTTGATTAGAACTGCTTGTAGTTGACTTTGAACATTAGATATTCATGTTTCTTGTACTTTTCTTCAAAAATGAAATTGATATATGACAGTCTTCATAACTTAACCAAATTAGTCTTTACAGATATTGGTTTATATAATTCTTTATGAAAATCACATTTATTAATGTTTTTGAATACAACGTATTTCATGATAGTTTACTTTGTTGAATCCTAATACTAACCAACATAAAATTATAATGATGCAAAACATATAATTCATTCCAATTTAGAATCGAACATATAATTTATTCTAGATAATTACAAATTATTCATTCAAACAACTTCACCACTAAAATTTTATAATGCATGTTCAGTCAATTATAAAAAAAAAAAAAATCTAAACTGTATAATTATGATTTTAACAGTACTGCTTGTAGTTGACTTTGAACATTAGATATTCAAGTTTCTTATACTTTTCTTCAAAAAAGAAATTGATAAATGGCAATCTTAATAACTTAAACAAATTATTTCTTATAGTCGAATTGTTTTATATAACTCTTTATGAAAATCACATTTATTCATGTTTGTGAATATAGGGTATTTTTTGATAAATACTTTATTTTAGGGAAAACATTTTTTTTAAAAAAAAAAAATCCACCCCTCTTGTTATCCCTTGGTGACTCGAACCATGACCAATAAGTATAGGGGAAGTATCTTACTAATTAAACTACATTTCGTTGTCAAATTTTAGGGAAAACTTTAAAAATAAGCATCAACCGTAAATCTTAGGTCTTTTTTTTAAAGTGCAAATAAGTCAAGTAGAAATGGTTTATTGTTACATTTGAAATTCTGTTTGTTTAGGCAAAGATTTAGATAACAAAAAATACTCAAAATAATAAAATGTCTAAAATATTAAGGCCATATTGTTTCATTAATCAGTAATAGAAAAATAAATGTTTTAAGGGCTGATTTAGTTGAGCTATACAGTCGATAATTTACTAATGGTTTAACAAGGAACAGTATTAATTGGAAACAAATTTTGTACACCGTATTCAATTCTCTAGCTTCAAAGCCAGTAAATTATTCAAATTGTAATGAAGGAGGCATCAACCTAAAACAATAGACTTGAGAAAATATTTCTTATGCTTGTAAGCTTTCAAATTATCGAGGCATACAACTATCAAGCAAGTTAAATTTAACTTATAACAATTTTGGGTTATATTTAGATAAATTAACAAAACCAAAATTCTGAATTTTCTAAAAATAACTCAAAAAATGGTTAAGGTACACTTTGCAATACTATGCGCAGTAATTCTATACCAATAAAATTTCAATGGTGTTTAAATAGCAAAAGTTTTGATAAATTTATGGACTGTACAAAATGAAAATTTTACTATTTAATAATGTTGTAGATTCAATTTCTTAAACTTATACAACACATATTTAAAGTCTATATTTTCAAAGATGAAATACCATTGATCGTCTTTATTAATCTTTGATTTCTATAACTATGCTAAACTTTGCTATGATAATAACGGGACACGAAAATAAACTTTTTACTCTTATGCTATTATAAAATTTCTTCTGACCAAAGTGAGACAAAGAATTTTTTAAGCATGAGAGGATAAAAATTCATATATAACATAAAATAATTTTTCTGAATATCAATATTATTTTTTCAACATAAAATGTCATCATCAAATTCACAAGAATAAACTTTTCTTCAATTCACAACCTATTACAAAATAATAATAATAATAATAATAATAATAATAGTTGCTCAGTTAAATAGCTATGGTCAAATTAATGTGCCAGTTTAACTAAAATATTATACTAGATAACTTCAAAAATATTGATAAATGAAGTTATTTACTAATTAAGACGATGATTGGCACAAACATATTCGCCGTTTTCTTTATAAACTATTCCTATTTTATTTGGTTTTCACCAAAAGGAAATACTGTTTATATTTAGAAAGACACATGTGAATACGTTATCACACAATAAACCTTTTCTATTAACCTTTTTAATTGACAACGAATACAATTAACCTTTTCAATTGACAAGAAATCAAAGTGTAGTTTAAGTGGTAAAACGCTTTCTCTATGCTTATTAGTCATGGGTTTGAGTCACTAGAGAATAGGGGAGGGGGTTTATATATATATATATTAAAAATAAAGGTTAGAGGAAGGAAAGTTTTACTGAAGTATTTTTTTTCTTGTATTAGGACTTTCGCTAGATTTCATTTGTTGATTTAATACATAAGTTTTTAGATAAGTGGAATTTAGGATTTTTTTTTCTTCATCATTTTATATTTTTGGTTTTCTTTAGATATTTAAGTATTTCTAATTTATTGATTTAAATTTTTTTTAGAATAAAACATTTGACAATTTAGACTTCCAAAGATATCTATTATTATAATTTATGTCAATTAGCATATGCACAAAATGTTTATCAATGTTTATTCAAAATGCCATAGAGTAAATTTGAAATATACGTCTTGCTGAGAATATTGAAGTTAATGTAGATAATCACTTTAGTTTAGGGATGGAGAGACGATGGGGATGGTTGGAGTAGCTGCCCCAACTAGTTTCATCATATCCTTTCTATTAATGTATAAAAAAAATGTTTATATACTTTTAAAAAATATAATAATTAGAATATTTTTCCATACTAGCAAGAAAAAATAGAATACAAGTTAACAAAAGAATGTAATCATTGTTTACCATTTCATGCAATCTTGTAATTATATTTGATTAATAGAAATAATATTTGGCCAAAAATTAACAACAATCTAACTAAAATTCTATTGTTGTACCAATTAATATAATGTTACATTGATCCTGGAACAACATTGTGTCAAGAGTATCATTAGAATCATCAAATCTCATTTTAAGGGTCTTTATCAATCGTGGAAGTAGATACCATAAGTAGAAATATACTTGTGGTTTAGAGAGTTTGCGGTGAGATGTAACTTTTTAAATTTGCATTTTTCCAATTAGTGTACACTTTCTTTTACCCAATTGCTTTCTTTGAATTTTTTTTTTTCTATTTTTGTAAGTAGAACTATTATATTGGCTTTTAATAGGGAGCATGAGTATCTTGTTCGCAAACTATTTGAGCATTGGGGTTCTGAATTGTTGAAGAATAAGATGCCAACACTTCATAAGTCAAGGAAAAGGCCTCATTGAATTGGGGAATATATTTGGCCTGAGTTACAAAAGAAATGGGATGATTTTAAATAATCGAGCATGTGCAAGAAAAATCAACAAAGCCATAAGTCTAAGAGTAATGGTCGAGGATATTCGATTCACAAGGTAGAAGCAACACTCATTGGACTCATTATGATAGATTGGTAAATATATCTCTCACTTGAAAGGTTATTATTTTATCAACCTTGTTATTTCAAGTCTACAAAAGGCCATTGTAGAATATAAATCAACCTTCTATACATTTTTTTATCCAGAATAGATTTACGAAATGCTTCATCTGTAAAAATTATAATAAAACTCTGGTTTTGAAACAATGTGTGGGCCCTGTGGGTTATGACTTCTCCACTAAGATCTAGTGTTTTGTCAATTGGTTTAATACATAACTGTGCCTCCACTGTGATCTTCTTGTAGTCATAAGCAATTATTTGTTAGTTTTACAAAATTTAAGTATGAAACTATTGTCATATTATAGGAGGACTTTTGCAATTTCAAGAATGATGGTGGATGTTTGGAATTGATCGCGAGGGAGATGTTAAACATCTCCAAGGTGTCTCTGACTTATTAATTTTTATTTTGTTTATTGTTTTTATTAATTGAAAGTTGATGAGTTTGAGCCAAGTAACCAGTTACCTATTTTTAGTAAATGTACATGTGGTAATTTAATAGGATGTGAGATAGAGAGTAGGATAGGAAAGTGGAATAGAATAGGATCTGTAGACTATTTAATCTTCCCAGGGGACTATGTTTGGTACACTAATTTTTATGTTAATATCTTTATCTTTAAATGCCTCCAAAGTATTAGTGGTTAGCTACTAAAAAAAAAGAGTCTTTATCTTTAATTGAACTTCATTTAAATTGTCTCATTTATTATTTGTTATATGGTGAGACAAAAAAACTTGGTCTCGACCCCAATGCAGTTAATACATTTCTACATTTGTATTCAAAGATGGTCGAGGATGAGAGACAGTGGGTAAATGAGCGTGCACATACTGTTCATATAAGTATTTCATATTTTTCAAATATTTTAATTGGAATTTTTGTAATAACTATAATTCTAAAATATTTTTATTAGTGTGGTTTTTGAATTAATCCTAATTGACAGGACTCATTATTGCTAAATGGAATGAGTTGCAGTCTAGGGACTTGAGTTCAAATATTGAGAGAAAGTCAAAAGAGATGTGTGGACAGAAGTCGTAGGTGGAAGATCAAAGAAAGGAAGAATTTTTAGACTTGTAAGTGAAGCTATTTTTGTCAACGGCAACTCTTCCACAATGAGTGTCAATTGGAAGAAGAAATAGGAGGAGCAGTTGCAAATGAACGAGACTCTTATGAAAACCATTGCAACCCTACAAACACAGGTAGATGAAAGTAACTAGGTTAAGAGTATTATAACTGGATACTCTTGGGAAAAAGATATCTTTAGCGTAGTTCAATCCTAACAAGAAATTCAGCTCAATACCAGGCTTTTCCTTGTCACCATTTTGTCCACCACCAGAATTTGGTATTCAATATAATAATCAAAATCAGGGGGTGGAAGTGATTAATCATAGTCTGATAAAAGTGATGATGGTGATGAAAGTGATGATAATGCTGGTCGTGATAATGATGATAATGATGATAATGGTGATGATGACAATGATGATGAGGGAAGGATGTGTGAGAGTTCTAGCTAGATTTTATACTTTTATAGTTGTTCTTTCTTAGATACAGGTAAACTTTTTAGTATTTTATTTGTTACACTTATTTATCGAATATTTTCTATTGAAATAGATGGATGAATTGCTAGAACTGAATATTTTGTGGTTTTCATGCTAACATGCTCTCATTCAAAATCGCTAATTTCATATTATCGTATTTCAAGTTCTTGAGAGTTAAAAATCGTTTTATTCTTATATCTAAGTATTAGACGCCCTTGGTAAGACAATTTGATTGTTATTGGCTATATATTTGGTTTTTTAAATTTTTATTTTTTATTTTTTAATTTCTTTTAGATTTACAATGAAATTTTTCATTGCAAATGTAGACAAGTGGCCAAATAGTAACAGAAAATTCCATTGCAAATTTAGCAATGGATTCCATTGTAAATTTGCAAACTTGCAAACAAGAGAAAGTTCAGTGACTAATTCTCTTGAAAATAATTCTGTTGGAAATTCCATTGATATTTGTTTTCGATGAGATATTTACAATGGAACTTTTCCATTGTAAAATTTATTGCATTTCCAATAGATTTTTGGATAAAATTCATTGGAAATTTTGCTGCTAATCAGCATTTTTCTGGTAGTGTGTTGTTTGTCAAATTATGGTGTAGTCTTTTAGATTTGAAGTTCTATGAAATTTTCTTTTTGCAATTTTACAAAAGATATATTAATATTACTAATACTTTTGTAGTGAATTTATATTTAAATGAACCTAAAAATTTAAAGGATTTTGGACGACTAAGAAATTAAAAATTACATCGAGGGCAAGAAATAGTAAAAAATTAAAATTATCGTTAAACTATAAAAACTATGCCTCCACTAAATATGTTTTTTGACTTTCGCCCCTACTTTAGTTTCCAACATAATTAACATTCTAATTTGGTAATCAAACAAGAAAAATGTCATAATTGAGTCTCCTTTTCTCAGTTAAAAGAGGATTTATAGTGAATATTCACCTTTCCATTTAATGACTCTAACCCATTACCAATATTTAATAACCGAGTTATATAAAAATTAAAAAAATTAAATTAGCCTTCAAATTTAATATTTGAGTCAAGTGATCCTTTCATATATTAAATCTCATAATAATATGGCCTTATGATTCATTGCTCAAAATCTTTCTAATGTTCACAAATCAATAAAATTGTAAGAATTCGGCAACTAGACTAACAAAATAGACAAGCACAATAAAAAGATAATCAGAATAATTAAGTCATTAAATGTTGGAGAAAAATGATGTTATTATATAGGGGATATAAAATTTAAAAAAAAAATGAAATGACCAAATGGGTGTGAATGGACCGAGTAATGAACCAATTAGCCTAACTTATATTTTTAATTGACTTTAGAATTTAACATTTGATACTTATTTGAAAAGAACTTAAACTATATGCATTTTATCATGAGAAATATGTTCAATAATTTTTTTGTATATTATATAACACTTGTAAAAGCCTTCTGTATCAAAATATTTTTTAGATTAATTTTTTTTGAACACGAGTCATTAGGGCCTATCAATCATATCAAAATAAATTATGGCAATAAGTTAAAACCTTATGCAAAAGACCTCGTGATATATATATAAAATGCTTTCAAAACAGTTACTAGTTCAAATGATTAAAACATGTTGTGGTGAAATTTGGCTACATCTAGATATAAATTATTCAAATTGTTGAGACTTTTCATACGTTCGCGCGCATGACATATAGTATTTCTTTTACTTTTTGAAATTGTACTTCGTAGTTTCATGTATACTAAATGAATTACTCTGATTTTTGAAATACCATGTAGATGCAAAAATGAATAAAAAATAAATCGGACGAATATAATCAGTTATTCTCCTAAAATATAAAATTCATTTCATTGATTTAAGGAGAAATGAAATTTATTTTACTTTATTGTATCTAATAATATACATGGATCATGCATGATTATGAGGGATAATGAAAGACAAAAAACAAAAGTGAAAAGATGAAAGTAAATATAAAAAAAGACCAATGATATTCAATATATCTTTGAGCTAGGTATATTATATTCATATAAAGAAAAACTTGATAATTAAATTTGTGTAATTTAATCTTTGATATTACTCAGATATTATTCATTTACTTCTTAAAATCATGATAATCATTCAATGAACAATCATTTATTTTTTTAAAAAACTTAAAATTTCCAATAACTTAGAAGTGTCACTTCTGATGTGCAATGCACATGCCTTTTTCTTTCTTATATGTATGTATGTATTTCAAAACCTGTGAGTAGATAAGTGAAATATTTAAAAAGTGGACATCTTGCACCAATACAAAGAGTTAAGTAGGAAGTGAAACATAAAAGTGGCATACAAGATCTTTAATTGTTGGGCGTTTTCAATGTTGGGGGCATGGGGTGGAACATATTAACTAATATGGTAGTTACTCACAAAACAAAATAGAAAAAAAAAAAGTTGTTGAATATAAGAGAAATAGAAATCAGATCAAAAGTTCAATACTTGAATGGATTTTTAATTATTAGAAATTAAGTCGAGTCAAATATATCAGAATCAAATATCTTTGCGATACACTTATATTTGGGATAAGAGTCTGCAAAAAATAAATCTATTATGCTAGTTGATTTATGTGGTTTTTTTTTGGTAATTGTGAGCCCTTAGATTAGTATTTCAATTCATAATTGTTTATGTGGTTTTAGAAATTTTTAATAAATTAAGTCTCATATAGATTTTGTAAAACAATATTTTACTATCTAATTTTGTTGTTCTTCTTGAGTTTGTTATATAATTATATAGCTCTAAATGTTGGACCAACATGGGATTCGTATGTTATATCGAAAATTTTTTCATTTCTGAGTTACTGAAGTGGTTTTGGTGGCAATACTATTGTTTTCCTTGGTAAGTATTCATGCTTATTGTACTATATACATGTCTATTTTTTTTTTTTTTTTTTTCTATTTTATGAGCTTAGTCGGATGTTGGTTATTGAAGAATTGGAAATATTTTTTCTAACACAAAATATTGAAGATAGGAGTTTGGAGAATTATGAAAAGATCAGAACTCAATATTTTTGTGAACACGATCAAGAGTTATATATTCAAGAATAAATTAAATTGTTATAACCTGAATCTGATATATTGACATTGTTGTATATTATGAAAAAATAAAACCAGGACATACATCTTTTTATTAATTTAATCAATACATATTATTTTACTTAAACAATAATAAATACCATAAACATAGAACTTTAACGTCATCGTTAGTACGGAATAACCTCAATAAACTAATAACCTCTGCCAAAAATTTTTTTTTTTATCGATCCCTACTATGATGAATTACTAATTCAATAAATCCATAAGATAATACATTGTAAGAAAAACACATAGGTACAACTTGATACATAACCTAGTAATCCCCTTATAGATTAAGAATAGATATATGACTCCATGTACATTAAGAATTTATGCTCTAACTTGCTTTTATCAGTTAACCTCAATTTCTCGCAGACTGCTATTTTATTTTGGTTTCTATTGTTTAGTACTTTTAAGAGTTAAATTTTGGTTAAGTGGTGATATAAACTAATTACCTTCCTAATCAACCTTTCAAATACCGATAATTCCAACAATTTGAGATATGGTTGTCCACAATTTCGTCAAGGGAATGAGATCTAACTCACGCTACTTACATTAGTACTTTGTATACTTTTGGGCAACCTAGAAGGTGTGGTCAACACTTTTCAGCAAGTATTGCCCTTTTTGAGGTACTTTTGGTCTTTTTTTCACCCAAGACTTGTGCAACTATATATTTAAACACTGGAGTTACATTTTACGACCATTTTATTATCTCTATTTCTCTTTTTTCTCCTTTCCAATTGGAGTTGAACCTTTCTAGACTAGTTTTTGTTTTCATTTGTACATAGCTTAGATTGTGTTTTAATTTTAAAGAGTATTTGTTTACTTTTTTTGAATCTTTATTTATGTTAATATTATCTATTTTAGTAATTTATTTTATGTTTGAATTTAATATTTTGCTTAATGTTGTAATTAGTTTATGCCTACTTCAGCTATCTATGCTTCTATTCAATATTCTCTTGCTTTGTTTTTTTCTTTTTTTTTTTCGTTTTTTAAATCATGTGATAGATTAGATTTGGGTAAGTCTAATAATCCTTATTTTGCCATGCACTTTGGTTTAGTTTGGTTAATTGCTTGGTTGGATTAGTTTTTGGCCAATTATTGTTGGCTTTGATTGGATAGATTGGGAATTGATCACTTTTATTTTTAGTTTAGCTAATTAGGATGAGACTTGGGAGGTAATCTCTTATTATAGGCTGATGTTATTGCCAGAGCAAAAGATTTACTGCCAGAGCAATTTTATTGACAAATGTACCTTTCAAATATCAACACAATTACCATTTGTACCTTACGGGGACCACCTAATATCTCCTCAACTTTCCTTCCCACTCTGCCTTTCTAAATTTATCTGTTTATCCTTCCATATTCTACGGTTAAAAGAGCTTCAATTCAGTTATTTATATTATATGTGTCCGATGTCCCTCTATGGCTATTTTTGCCGGTCTGCGGTGCTACCACGTCTTTTTGTACAATGGTGATGATGAATTTTTTCTGGGTCCTGACAATAGATGACTTTGGTTGGGAAGTTCATTATTCAAACAGATTTTTAATACCTCGTGATACATCATTTTTTGAAGTTGTAATTTTCTACAAAATTTTTTAATTTTGACTAGAATTGGACGAGATGGGAATAATGACTAAGGAGAGGTTGAGAAAGATGAACCAGTGGCAGCGAGGGGATTATTTGGTGAGACTGAGAGGTGGTACTGAAAAGGGACAAACTTTTTGGTGGGGCCTTGTGATGAATTTATAAGAGAATTTTAATCTTCATTCATAGATAGTCACATCTATTGGAATTTTATAGAAGTTATTAAAATTAGTAGTAAATTTTTTGATCTAGCAATAACAACATCCCTAATGATAGGCTAGATTGGATTGGATAATGTTGAGGGATGACGTACCTATCTTCAATGGTCGAATCTAGTGTTTCCATAAGCTAATAATTGAACACTGATTTAAGGAAGATGATAGACGAGGGATTGTGCATCCACTTGAGACTGATATAGAATCACTTCACTGAGGGATCGAGTTGGGATTAGAATAAAAAACTAGACCTTCAATAAAAGATTATCGAGCCGATCGTTGATTAGATAACAATTTCCCCAACAATTTAGGTGATTTACGTACTAACCTAACCTCATCTTTTTAGCAACTCTAGTTCTTAGGTTTAGTTTCAAATCAAAATTTTCCATATTTCAACTCTTTAAAAAGTAATTGAACCAAATAATCAGTAATTGTCAACCAATTCTGGTGGGAACGATATCTTACTCATTTTATATTACTTGCTGACCTATATACTTGAGTAGTAACCAACTTGATTGGAGTCAAGTAGTTTTGTAATGTAAAAAGTAGTTACATATTGCTAATAGTGAGCAAAGACCATCATTTAAATTTGAAAAATAATCAAGAACATCAAAGAGGAAAACAAAAGGGGTAGGAAAAAAAAAAAACATCCACAATAAACTATAGTGTCTTGGAGACAAAACTAATAAATTCATATATCCACGATAGTTTTGAATTTTCTCAAGTGATAGGTCTAAACAAATAGAACAATATTACAAAATATATCACCACAAATCACTCAAATATTATATCAAACATAGAAAGTATAGGACACTTGAAACAACAACTAAGTAAACACCCAAATCACAACTTGAACACTCAACACTACACACTTCAAGGAAGTAGGAGAACTTACCTTACAATTACAAAAGCCCTTACAATCTATTTATGCTAGGAACATGTGGATTACAGCTTTACAACAAAGCTGCCTAGAAGATTCTAGTAGATAAGTATTTCTAGATTTCTCTAGTATTGCAAATTAAATTGGAATAGCTCTCTAGTATGTTGGCCTAAAAAGAAACCTAAGAGAGGGGGATGAATTAGGTTGTTTCTAAAAACAAACCTTTTAATGTACTTAATGAGAAATGCAAACTTTATGCAACAAACAAACACTTAAACACAAATAAATACAAAAGATATTCAATAATTGAAACTCAAAGAACAAATATAAAGATGATTGAGATAGAAAGTATCAAACCAAACTCTATAATTTCTCAAGTTTGAGTATAACCACTTGTAGTTCCTCTTCAATGAAGGTGAGCCAATAACCTTCTTGTATACAAAGTAGTCTCACCTTTGCACCAACTAAGTCCTTCTAGTTGAGCCAAAGGGTTTTACAATACAGCCTCACTTTTGTACACTTGTTATTCCTCCACTCTTACACTTGAAGATCAATCACTAGTCTACTCTTGCTCACACTAATTTCCTCTAGTTGAGCCAAGAGAACTACACTACCCAAACCAATACAACAAACAATATTTTAACCTATTTCTTCCCAAATAGCTCTTACAAGTGTTTGTATTGAATGCAGTAGTTCTACTCTCTATTTTTTTACAATTACAGACAACGGGGTATTTATAGAAACCCAGAAATTACTTCCAACGGTTCTATAGCGGCTATTTTTTGTTTCCTGAGAAACTAGCCGTTTGGTCTTTTAGACGGCTAATGATGTGAATGTGCGTCCGAAAAAACTAGCCGTTGGACCTTTTGGACGTCCGATATAAAGCCTCTGCGTTCGATAACAATATGAACAGTGCTTCGGATGGTTGTATGCGTCCTATAGCCTTGACAGAAACTTCTTCATTTTGAGCTCATTCTCTTCGGACGGTCATATGCATCCTACAGCTTTTGGTTGTGTTTCGGACATTCTCCTGCATCCGAGGGTACTTCAGATTCTTCTTTGTCGGATGCTCCCTTGCGTCCGAACACCATTCTTTCGGATGCTCCCTTGTGTCTGAATTATCCTGCTTTTCTGCACACTTGATTGCAAATCATTAGTATGATTTGGTCATCATCAAAACATGAGTATCACTACTGGGGTTCAACAATCTCCCCCTTTTTGATGATGACAAATCATTTAGACATTTCTAAAAAACATTTCTCAGATATGAAGCATAAGTCAAGAAGTTTTGTCCATTATTTTCTCCCCCTTTTGGCATCATCAAAACATAAGAAAAATAATGCAATTTAAGCTTCCCCTAAGTTTATTCTTCCCCTTGAAAGATGAATATAATTCACACGAGTACACGGAGAATAAGTCAAGTTATACAAAACAATTCTTCCCTTCAAGAATATGTATTCAATAAGATATGAGGGAATTCATGCATCGCAAGAATTAGGATCAAAACAATTTTTGCTCATTCCTTACTAAAAAGTATCATCAAAACAATGAAGCATGTGTGATGCAATTTCTTGCAAAATAATCTATTTAAAAAAGAGAATACTCCCCCTTTCTTTTGCAAATAGTAACTTATTATAGACAAAAATTGGGGATACAGCTTCTCTAGCATTCTAAACAAATTCAATCACACAGATGAGTAAAATTCAAGAGAACATAGTTCAACTTTAATAAATGAAAGCACATTCTTAACACAATTTTAGATGTCACCCATTTTAATGTCATCTTAGCTCATGTGCTTTGAACACCCTCTATTGATAATCTATCTTGAATTTCTTGGTTCTCTTCCAAGCATACCTAAAAATTTTTGGTACCCAAACTTTCTTGGGTCCAATTGGGTTAGTAACATGCTTAATCACCCAAATAGAATTTATTCCCAATATTTCATTTCTTTTAACATAACAATTTTTCTTTATATGGCCATGTTGATGACAATGAATTACAAATAATATTCTTATTCCCATAAAAAGAAGATTTTGATTTAACAAGGCACAAATCACTTTTTCTAAAGGTGATAAAATTTTTGTTCAAAAACATTTTCGTTCTTCATTTTCAAAATATCATCAAGATCTTCTTCAATGAAGCTTGTTCTTCCATGACCTTAGTTTTTCCAACAAATTTTTTCTTCAAAACATCATTTTCTTTTGTCAAAGAATTATTTTCATGCACAAGTTTTGAGTTGGCACTCAATAAAGCATTAACTTTAATTTTTAACTCTTTGTTCTAAGCATATAATTCTTTCAAACATTTATGCATTTTAAAAATAAATGATTCAACATCATCATCATCATTATCACATGAATCATCACAAGAATCACAACTAGAGGATACTTCATTATTTCCAAGTGCCATAAAAGCCATTTGAGCCTCCTCATATTCTTCTTCAACTTCTCCATCCGAATTGCAATCATCCCAAGTGATTTGGAAGTTGGTCTTAAAGTGAGGCTTCCTTGAGTCTTTTCTCCTTTTTGATGAACATTTAAATGCTATGCTTCTTTGTCCCTTTGCCTCCTCATCATCTTGTACCTTGTATTTCAACTTCAATTCAAAGAAGGTTAGAGAATTAATCAAAGACTCAATAGGCATAGAATTTAAATTTTTAGACTCCTCTATGGCAACAGTTCCCATTCCTTAGCTAAAGCATTCAAATTTTTTTTATTAAGAGACACCCAAGGAATATTCTTTACCCAAACCTTCCAAATTCTTTACAATATCATTGAACCTACAGTACATCTTGTCAATGTTCTCATGAGGTTCCATTTTGAAGGATTCATATTTAGGCACAAGAAGTGACTTCTTTTGCTCTCTAACATCTTCATTTCCTTCATGGAGATATTTCAATTTTTCCCATATCTCCTTGGCTAATTTGCAACCTTTTACTTTAGAAAACTCATCTGCATCTAAAGCATTATACAAAATATTAATGGCTTTAGCATTCTAAAGATAAACTTACTTTATCTTGTGCATTTAACTCATATCTAGTCTTAGGTCTTAATCTATGAGTATTTACATCAATGACGTTAGCTTCTAAAGGACTTTCACAAATAATATATCATAAATTAATATCAATAGATTGAACAAAAATTTTCATTCTATCCCTCCAAAAAATAAAATTAATGCCATTAAATATGGGAAGTCTAGTAATAGAATGCCCCTCTAAAAACAAAGCATTATTGGTTGCCATAATGATCTTTACTCAAAAGCGGTTAAGCTCAATATATGAGACCAAGCTCTAATATCAATTGTTGGCCCAAAAAGCAACCTAAGAGGAGGGTGAATTAGGTTGTTTCTAAAACCAAACCTTTTAATATACTTAATGAGAAATGCAAACTTTATGCAACAAATAAACACTGAAGCACAAATGAATACAAAAGATATTAAATAATTGAAGCTCAAAGAACAAATATAAAGATGAATAAGATAGAGAGTATCAAATCTGATGAAATTGGTTTTCCAAAACTTATTTTGATGATGACATAAACACTTAACTCTGTAAACAAGTTTTTGCAGGTTTGTTATTTGTTCTTGCTAGAGACAGGGATTTCGGACGCACTGAACCGTCCGAACTGGGTCAAAACTTCTCGGACGCATTGCACCGTTCGAACAAACAGGGAGAAAGAAATAGGATCCTACTGCTTCTCTTTACGGACGAACATGACCGTCCGAAGCCTCTATCGGACGAAGGAATGGACGCATGCACGAGACGTCCGAACGAAAGTCTTCAACAACGGCATGAAGATCGGACGCTGTGTCGGACGCATCCAATATGTCTCGGACGTCCGAAACCCCAACAACTACTTTTTGTGCATTTATTATTTAGTCGTTAGGAAGTAGTTGTAACCACCATTTATTGCTCTTATAAATAACTGCTTTGACATTAAGTAAAAATCACCTAATACATTGAATACAAGCTTTAGAGAAAAGCAATTTAAGTACTAATTGGCTATAGTGCTTTTAGGTTGTATTAGTGTGCAGTTGTGAGTGCAATTCAACTTTGAGTGGAGTAATAATCTTGTACGAAAGTGTGGTTGTAAGTAAGATTCTTGGCTCAACTAAAAGAGTTTTAGTGTGAGCAAGAAGTTTCCAACTTTGTAAAGATTATTGGCTCACCAAGTGTGTGAAGCATTCTAGTGATTTAATACATCAAGCTTGCTAGCTTGAAAGTATTGGTTGTTCAATTTTCTCTCTTTACTTCACTGTTCCATTGATTTTATTATATTAGTTTATATTTAGAAAATCTCAATATTTCTGAAAGTATATTTTTTAAGAAACCTAATTCACCCCCCTCTTAGGTTGCTTTGGGACCAACAATTGGTATCAGAGCTTGGTCTCATTTTATTGCTTAAACTGCTCTTGAGAAAAGAACTATTATGGCAACCAACAATGCTCTATTCTTTGAGGTTCAATCCGTTACTAGGCTCCTATGTTTAATGGGCAAATTTTATTAGTTAGAGAGATAGATGATGAAAATATTTCTGCAATCTATTGACATTGATTTGTGGTATGTTGTCAATGAAGGTCCTTTTGAAGCTTCTATCATTGATGATCACACAAATAGAAGAAGAGAAAAGACAAGGGATGAGCTCATTCTACAAGACATCTAGAACTTGAAGTTAAATGCAAAAGCCATGAATGTGCTATATAATGCCTTGGATGCAAATGAATCAACTCGCGTGAAGGGATGCATTTCCGCTAAAGAAATCTGGGATAAATTGAAGAAAATCTATGAAGGGAGCGACGATGTTCGTGAGCAAAAGAAATCCTTACTTGTTGCCAAGTATGAGTCTTTCATTGAAAAACATGAGAACATTGATTTTTGTACTGTAGGTTCAATGACATTATAAAGGATCTTGAAGTCTTGGGTAAGGAGTACTCTTTGGGTGAAAAAAATAGAAAAATCCTAAATGCTCTATCCAAAGAATAGGATGCCAAAACTATTGCTATAGAGGAAGCCAAGAATGCTTCAAATTTAATGCCTATTGAATCGCTAATCAATTCTCTTACTTCTTATGAATTGAAGTTAAAGGCTAAAGTAGTGGATGATGAAGAAGCAAGGCCAAGAATGAGCATTGCTCTAAAGATCTCTCAAGAAGAAGATGAAAACAGCTCCATTAATCTAGAAGATGAAGATCTTGATGAAGGAGATCTTGCACTCATCACCAAAGGATTTCTTAAACACTACATCAACAAACGAAGAATGAGAAGAGGCGGAGCTACAAATTCAAATAATTTCAAAGGAAAGACAAGGCTTGAAATGAAGAAGCAAAACGAAAAATATTTTGAATGTGGTCAACTCGGACACTTTGCAAATGAGTGTGCTTCCAAGAAAAAGAAGAAAGAAAGAAAACCTAGATTCAATAACTTTCAAATCACATGGGATGATTGCAACTTCGAAGGAGAAGTTGAAGAAGAAATGGAGTCGGCACAAATGGCCTTTATAATATTCATCTCATTGATGTAAATAAGAGACAGATTAAGACCTGTCTCTTATGATGAAGATGATCTTGAAACTTTCATTTTGAAATTGCATGATAGCTTAAAGGAATCATATGTTAGAAATAAGGAGTTAGTCAAAAAATCAAATGCTTTATTGAATGCTGACTCTAAACTTGTGAATGAAAATAATAGGCTATCATAAGAAAATCGTGATTTGAAGAAAAGAATGCATGTGGGATCCAAGGTCAAGGAAGAGCAAGCCTCCTTGAAGAAAAAAATGGATGATTTGAATGCTCTCTTGACTAGAAAGAAAGAAAATGTTATTGATTTAAAAAGAAATAGAAATGTAGTAATCAACAAAAATTTTGTCACGTTTAGAATGGATGACTTATGTGTTGTAAAACCAAAATCACCTTTATATGAAAATAAAAATATTATTTGTAGATATTGCCAACAACACGGACATGTTAAGAATATGTGTTGTGTAAAGAAGAACGAAAAGCTTGGAATGATAGTTGCATGGATTGCACTGAGCAATTTCACTAACTCAAATGGACCCAAGAAAATGTGGGTACCAAAAGTTATCAATTGATTTAATGTGTAGGTACTCAACATCACAACAATACTAAGTGGTTCATAGATAGTGGATGTTCAAGGCACATGATGGGTGATGCTTCTCTCTTCACGAATCTCACATCCAAAAATAGTGGCAAAGTCACTTTTGGAGATAACAATAAAGCAAAATCAATCGGCATTGGTGATGTAGGTAAAAATGGTGAAATTTTGACTAAGAACGTGCTTCTTGTTGATAATTTGAACTATAATTTATTAAGTGTTAGTCAACTTTGTGACAAAAATTTATATGATGAATTTACATATGAATGTCTTATCCTTGATAAAAATCATGTTGATTTATTCAAGGGCACTAGGCACAATGATGTTTATGTGATTCATCTTGATAAAATTAGCAATAGCAATGTAAAATGACTTACCGTTTCCATAGACGATCCTTGGCTTTGGCATAGAAGACTCTGCCATTTTAATATGGATTTGATTGAAAAACTTGCTATAAGAAAGATTTGGTAAGAGGTTTGCCAAAACTAAAATTTTGAGCATCTAAATTTGTTTATGCATGCCAATTTGGTAAACAAGTCAAAATTTCTTTTAAACCAAAGAATTTTGTGTCTATTCATAAACCTTTAGAATTGTTGCAAATTAGACTTATTTGGACCTGCTCAATATGCTAGTCTTGGTGGTTGCAAATATGCTTTTGTTATTGTAGATGACTATTCTAGATTGATTTCTGCTTCGGCCGTATTCACAAAAATGAGACGTTTGAAAAATTTGTAAAACTGTTTTTCAAACGTCAAAATTTATTAAATTTAAAAATTATTCGTTTAAGAAGTGACAATGGTGCCGAATTTAAATTTGGAGGTTTTCCCGACTTTTGTGATCACAACGATATTTCTCATGAATTTTCGGTTGTTAAGTCCCTCAACAAAATGGTGTTGTCGAAAGGAAAAATAGGACTCTTCAAGAAACCGCTAGAACTATGATTAGCAAATGCGACTTACCTCAATACTTTTGGGCCGAAGCGGTTAACACGGCTTGTTATGTCATGAACTGAGTTTTATTGAGATCCTTTTTAAACAAAACACCTTATGAACTCCTCTTTTGTAAAAAATCCGTTGTGAGCTATTTTATAAGTTTTTGGTTGCATGTTTTATTTTAAAAATCAAAGAAAATCTTAGAAAATTTGATAAAAAATCAGATGAAGGAATTTTTCTAGGATATTCTAGTGACAAGAAAGCATACCGAGTTTACAATAGAAGAACACTCTTGATTGAAGAAGTTGTGCATGTTACATTTGATGAAACTAATGATGTAATTTCAAAGAATTTATGTGAAGATGAAGATGTAGGTATTCTAAAGGAGCTCGAAAAGCTCATTATTCATGAAGATCATCAAGAGATCACATCAAACAATGATGTCAACAGCCATCAAATAGATGATGAAAAGAATGAAGATACTCCAAATCAATGATCTTCCGAGAGCTTGGAGATTTGTCTCTAGTCACCCTCGAGATTTAATCATAGGTGATCTATCCGATGGGGTAACTACTCATCTCATAAACCTTTGAATAGTAATTGTGCATTACTTTCTCACATTGAACCTAAACATGTAGATGTTGCTTTGAGTGATGAATTTTGGGTTCATGCCATGCAAGATGAACTTAGTCAATTTGAGAAAAATAATGTATGGACATTGGTTGAAAGACCATCTTCTCATCCCGTTATTGGAACTAAATGGGTCTTTAGAAACAAATTAAATGACAAAGGTGAAATTATAAGGAACAAAGCTAGACTTGTTGTAAAAGGTTATACTCAAGAAGACTAGATTATTCTTTGATGAAATCTTTGCTCCCGTGGCTAGATTAGAATCCATTCGCACGTTTCTCGCATTTGCATCTTTCAATAATTTCAAATTATTTTAAATGGATGTCAAAAGTGCATTTTTAAATGGTTTTATTGATCAAGAAGTTTTAGTTGAACAACCTCCGGGCTTTGAAAATAAAAATCTTCCAAATTATGTTTTCAAACTCTCCAAAGCTTTATATGCTTTGAAACAGGCTCCAAGAGCTTGGTATGAAAGATTAAATGGTTTCTTGATAGAAAATAGATTCAAAAGAGGTGTAGTTGACACCATTCTTTTTACAAAAACAGATTTAAATGGTTGTTAATTGTTCAAATTTATGTTGATGATATTATTTTCGGAATAACTAATGAAAATTTGTGCAAGGACTTTTCACATTTAATGCAAAAAGATCTTGAGATGAGTATGATGGGCAAGCTGCAATTTTTCCTCGGACTACTAGTTAATCAAACTAAGGAAGGAACGTTTATTACACAAATCAAGTACACAAAGGAGCTACTCAATCACATTTGGAATGTGAAGAAGAGAAACCAGTTGGTACACCAATGTGAACTTCAACCAAACTTGATAAAGACGAATAAGGTAATAGTGTTGATGAAAAATACTATCGCATGTATGATCGAAAGTCTACTTTACTTAACAGCCAGTAGACCAGATATCATGTTTGCTGTTTGTTTATGTGCTAGATTTCAATCTTGCCCTAAAGAATCACATTTGATAGCTGTTAAAAGAATTTTTAGATATCTAAAGGGTACAATGAATTTTGGTCTATGGTATCCAAAGTCCTCTACATTTGATTTAATTAGTTCACTGATGAGTGACTTGCAAGTGGGTGTAAAATTGATAGAAAAAGTACTAGTGGTATGTGTCATTTTCTCAGAAATTGTCTTGTGTCTTGGTTTAGCAAAAAACAAATTTCTATTTCTCTTTCTACGGCTGAAGCCGAATACATTGCTGCTAAAAATTGTTGTGCTCAACTTCTTTGGATAAAACATACTCTAAAAGATTTTGGTGCCACTTTTTATTGTGTTCCTATAAAGTGTGACAACACTAGTGCAATTAATCTCACAAAAAATCCTGTTATGCACTCTAGAACCAAATACATTGATGTTAAGCCTTATAATTTCATTAGAGATCTTGCTTGTAAAAAGGAAATTCGTGTTGATTTTGTGCCTACTTCAGATCAACTGGCTGATATTTTTACAAAACCCTTAGCTCAAGATCGCTTTGAATCTCTCAGAAAATGTTTGGGAATTTTACAGATCAACTTGGCATAGGTTCTTAGTTCGGACGCACTCGTTCTAACGACTCTATCTTTTGGACGCTCTGTTTCGTCCGAAAACTGCCTATCTTCCTCAGACGCTCATAATCGTCCAAACGATATTCATTTTCTTCACTAAAATCTCTGGAATTCTTCCGGACGCGTACCATCGTCTGAAAGAATATCGAACGCACTGGATCTTTCATCGGCCATCAGTTCATTAGCGTTCGGAGGCTTCATCGGACACACACCGAACGTTCGGCCGTCCGAACGGTCTCCCTATTCTATTAAAACCTTCCATCTTCCCCTTTCAACGTCACCCTCACCCTCGAAAACCCTCTGGCAAAAATTGTTCCTTCAACTAGAGACAGTCACCCCATCCAAATTCCTACCTTCTTTCCCAAAATTGGTTGGAAGATTATCCTCTCCAGAGTATTTTCTCACCTGAATCACATCAATTTTTCCCCATCTACCATCTCATTTCATTAAATTCTTACCAATCTTTCAAAAAAATTAAAATTTTCTTCCTCTTCCTTCCCTTCCTTCACAATGGTTAAATCTCGAGGAGGTTCTTCTATAGCAAATTGTGGATGAAAAACTAAAGCGAAAGCTCCAGTACGAGGATAATCATCTGCTAATCCCCAAGTCTCCACAAATCCAATCCTGCCAAAATTCATCGATGCTAAGGCATTCGAACGGTATACATCACTTTTAAGTAAATCCATAATCGTTCAACGTCCTACATCTCAAAGTCTGTTTGATGAGTATAATCTTCCCATTGTCAAATCATGTTTTGAAAAACAAAATTGGGATCACCTAGTGCATATTGATTTACCTGTATATCATGACATGGTGCTTCAATTCACCGCCAATTTTCGGAAAGGCCCCACTGTTCGCACTTTAATTTCTTGTGTTAACAGCACCAATCTTGAGATTTCATCCAACATCATTAACACTATTTTTGAATGTGAAGTCTCAAACCCAAATATTTTCTCCTATTTCTTTTCTTTAGATAAATGGCCCGCTGTTGATACTCGATTTGACATGATGAAGTTAGTGTATTTTTAACATTAGATTTAAATAGGCCACGAAAGCCGAAACCACATTACTTACTCCTGAACTGAATATTCTATATACTCTTATCACAAATTTGTTATTGCCAACTGACGGGCATCGCATGTCAAGCATCGGTAAAATGCAACTTTACTTATTTTTTTGTGTTTTCAAGAGCATTCCTCTTGATTTTGGGTATCTCTTTTGTTCCCTATGGGAACTCTTTCTTACTGATACCCGAAGAAACATTCCCTTTGGAAAATTCCTCACAAAAAATTTTGATTTTTTCAAGGTTCCTTTCAGCCGAAACAAACAATTTTCTCCTTATTTTAATAAATCTTCCGTTATATTGAAAGAAAAGGCCTCTAATTTTTCAACAATCAATGGTTAACTAAGGTAGCCTTTGATTTGGCACATTCACAATCCCATGCTTCCACCTCTGATTTCGCTATTTCCCATTCTCCTCCTCCTCAACCACCTCCACCACTCCATGATTCTCATCCATCTACCTCTGAACCATCACTTTCTCATATTTGTAGCCTTCTCACCTCCTTGAGCACTCAAGTCAGTTCCTTTCAATGTCGCACTAATCAAAAGTTAAAACGACTTGAAACTCATCAGATGATTATCCAAGAGGCAAATTAGCCTTGGCATGTCTGCTTCCGCTCAGGTTCAATTTGCCAATCTTTAGTCACAATATCCACTCGACTCATCTTCCGATGATGATGAAAATGAAGATGGAAATGTTCGTGAGGATGACGAAGAAGCTGCCAATACTCAAGGAGCTGCAAATGATGATGAAGATGACGATGAGGATGTTGACGACACATTTGATTTCATCATGCAACGCAGACCATACGCACTGGAGAAGAGGAAGACAGTGAAGCCACTAATGAAGATGTTCCATCAAAACGTCAAAAAACTAAAAAGCACTCCAAGAAGAAAAATGACTCGCATTAGTTCTTTTGACATCTGTGTTTAGTTTTTAGCATTTCTCTATTTTTTAGGACTTCCCGTGGATTTACCCTTCTATGTATTTCCTTAAATTAAGTACTGTCAAATTTTTAAGTTGAGTATATGAAGTTTTTTGTTTATGAATTTCTATTCAATACTTGCATGTTATCAGGATGAGCTTTGTTTGATGATGTCAAAAGGGGGAGTAGTCATCTATATTGCTAAATGATTATTCATATCCAATTGTTTTTACATAATTACCCCATGAAGGTTTGTCATCATCAAAAAGGGGGAGATTGATGTTTTCCAAACCTTATTTTGATGATGACATAAACACTTGTCTCTTATACACATCTAGATGTGTATAAGAGACAGGTATAGAGACAGGGCTTTCGGATGCACTGAACCGTCCGAACAAGGTCAAAACTTCTCGGATGCATTGGACCGTCCAAACGAACAGGGAGAAAGAAAAAGGATCCTACTGCTTCTCTTTAACTAGACGTCTCTGACCGTCCGAAGACGATGGTACACCTGTCTCTTATACACATCTGGATGTGTATAAGAGACAGTTTTTACTAAAGAATGAAAGCGGACGCTGTGTAAGACGCAATAAATATGGTTCAACTACTTCCGAAAACCCCAACGGCTACTTTTTGTGCATTTATTATTTAGTCGTTAGGAAGTAGTTGCAACCACCATTTATTGCTCTTATAAGATAACTGCTTTGACATTTAGTAAAAATCATCTAATACATTGAATACAAGCTTTAGAGAAAAGCACTTTAAGTACTAATTGGCTATAGTGCTTTGTTGTATTAGTGTGCAATTGTGAGTGCAATTCAACTTTGAGTGGAGTGATAATCTTGTACGAAAGTGTGGTTGTAAGTAAGATTCTTGGCTCAACTAAAAGAGTTTTAATGTAGTGTGAGCAAGAAGTTTCTAACTTTGTAAAGATTATTGGCTCACCAAGTGTGTGAAGCATTCTAGTGATTTAATATTTCAAACTTGCTAGCTTGGAAGTATTGGTTGTTCAATTTTCTCTCTTTACTTCACTGTTCCATTGATTTTATTATATCAGTTTATATTTGGAAAATCTCAATATTTCTGAAAGTATATTTTTTAAGAAACCTAATTCACCCCCTCTTAGGTTGCTTTGGGACCAACAAAATCAAACTCTCAAACTTCTCAAGCTTGAGTATAACCACTAGTAGTGCCTCTTCAAAGAAGGTGAGGCAATAACCTTCTTGTACACAAAGTAGGCTCACCCTTGCACCAACTAAGTCCCTCTAGTTGAGCCAAAGGATTTTACAATACAACCTCACTTTTGTACACTTGTTATTCCTCCATTCTTACACTTGAAGATCACTCACTAGTCTACTCTTGCTCACACTAATTTTCTCTAATTGAGCCAAGAGAACTACACTCGACCCAAACCAATACAACACACAATATTTTAGCCTATTTCTTCCAAATTAACTCTTACAAGTGTTTGTATTGAATGCAATAGTTCTTCTCTCTATTTTTTTTACAATTACAGACAAGGGAGTATTTATAGAAGAGCAGAAATTACTTCCAACGGTTCTCTAACAGCTATTTTCTATTTCTTGAGAAACTAGCCGTTTGGTCTTTCAAACGGTCGATGCTGTGAATGTGCGTCCGAACGAACTAGCTGTTAGACCTTTCGGATGTCCAATGTAAAGCTTCTATGTCCAAATATGAATAGTGTTTCAGACGGTTGTATGCGTCCTACAATTTTGACAGAAGCTTCTTCATTTTGAGCTCTTCGGACGGTCATATGCGTGCTACAGCTTTTGGTTGTGTTTCGGACGTTCTCCTGTGTCTGAGACTACTTCAAATTCTTCTCTGTCAAAGGCTCCTTTGCGTCTGAACACCTTTCTTTTGGACGCTCCCTTGCGTCCGAATTATCTTGCTTTTCTACGGACACTTGATTGCAAATCATTAGTATGATTTGATAATCATCAAAACATGAGTATCAAAAATAACATAGTATATTCTAGTAGTTAGTGATCCTTAATACTCCCTCTCAGTAACTACTATTTTTACCTCGTGATATTGAGAGTTTATCTTCTTTACCTTGTTTCTAATCCTTCTTCTTATTGTTGCCTTAAATTTCTTCATTTTCTTCTTCTCACGAGCTGGTTTTCGAATTTGACATTCCGTACTTTCGTTCATCCCCTCGAGCTTGCTTGATCGGTGCATTTCTGTAGTCTTGAAGTGTTTACCTCTTTTCCCAGGACTCCTAAATTTACCTTGGACCTCCAAAAATGGGAGCTCAAAAGTACCATTTACATCAGTAGACTTTTTTCCAACTTTTGTTTTTCCTTTACTTTATTTCTTTTAGGATATGGATGTAGCTCAACTTGACAAGAAACAACCTGATAACGTGCCATCGAAAATCACATGTTTTGTTGTCTCCTCATAACTTAGGCTTCCTAAACAGATGCACGCATTGCTTCTAGTAGTTGCCTTTCTATGACTAGATCGCCTTTGACTATCATGTCATATGGCTTACACAACGTGTTGCCCAATCTTGTCATTGCCAAAAATGACAATTCCTCTTCAAGTACTATCACAAAAGACTCCTTCTGCTTCTTCACTTATACGTGATGTTTTCAAATGCCAGTCATCGTCACTTTGGTCGTCAACCCAGTTCAATATTAGTGACTCTTCTTGTATAACTATACACCAATCTTCCTCTGCCTCTTTGATTGTAGTAAATGTTTCAGTATTCCAATCTTCCTCGAATACAAGAGAAATGTAAAAACCTTGTTTTTTCTCAAGTGCAAGTCAAGCTTGAAAATCCCACTCTTCGTCACTTTCTTCCTCATTTAAAAATGTGTTGGTGTGTTGCCACATTGCCTTCTTCTTGCTCATACTAGAAATCACGTGCATAGTGTCCTTTCCTTCTGCAATTGAAGCATCGATCATTTCTTGTCTTCGATCTCTTATACCATAGAATTCATCATCATCATCTTCACTTGTATCTCAGTCTTTGTTTGCTTCCCCTTGATGGGAACTCTTCCAACGCCTCTTTCTCCAACTTGATTGATTACTTTTCTGTCCTCCGTCTTGAAATCTTCCAGCTCTTCAACCTTGATCATTAAATTCTCTCTTTTTAAAAAAGAGAGTTTCGTCCTCCTCGATAATTGTGACTTTGGATATTTATCATCTTAACTTTCTTCAATCACTAATAAGTTTTTCAGCTCCTCTAGAGTTGGCTATAGAGTCCATCCGCGGGTTATAGTAATGAGACCCTTGAACTCTAGTCTTAAGTCATGAATGAGAATTCTTCTCATTCTTGGCTCACTTATCTCATTATACAGATCTAACTTTGAAATATCCTCACATAAATATTTCACTTAGGAAATGCACCGACTTACAATAAGATTATGTTGTGAGATAGAAAAGAGCTCATTCTCCAGCCGCTAGAGTTATCTTGGCTTCATTCCTTTTAGCAAACGTTGATGCCAAAGTATCCCACGCTTCCTTTGGTGTCTTCACCGAGTTAATGCATTGCAGGTGCTCGTCCTCCACAACAACTATCAATGCATACATAGCCTTTCCGCACTTCTAATTCCACTCCTCAAATGTTTTAGGATCACTTGGTGGTTTAGTTTTATTACCACCAATAACGTCCCACAAACCTTGTCTAATTAGAAAATATCTCATACGTGTTCTCCGATTTCTGTAGTTGTTGTTATTAAGTTTCTCAACACTGACGTGGCAAAATATGCCATCTCCTCTTGGTGTGACCCGTACTAACCCAACAATTATGGTCCCAAACCACTACATTTCACAGTGTCAGACTGTTCCTCAATGAGATTTTTCACGTATCTCGTTCAACAGTCCTCGATCGTTCACTCCGATAGAGTAACGGCTTATTCAATCCCTGAAAAAGTCACCTGTACAAAAATCACCTCAAACGAAAATGACAATCCCAGAACTTGATCCCACTCTGATACCACTTGATAGTTTTCTCAAGTAGTAGGCCCAAATAAATCTAATAATTTCATGCCCAAATAAATCTAATAATTTCACACAAAATATATTTCACCAAATCAATCAATTACAACACAAATATATACCAAACATTATAAGCATAGGACACTTAAAACTATAACCATGTAAGCACCATATCACAACTTGAACACTCAAAACCACACACTTGAAGAAAGTAGGAGGACTTACCTTAAAGTTAAAAAAAGCGAGTAACACTATTTATACTAGGAACATGTCAATTAAGAGCTTTACAACAAAGTTTCCTAGAAGAATCCAGAGATAAATGTATGTTGCCAAATTGGCTTTCTAGATTTCTCTAGTATTACAAATTGGAAGAGCTCTCTAGTATATTCTAGTAGTTAGTGATTCTTAACATATATTCCAATATCATTTGCAGTTAGTTTCTTGAATGGTTTTGTCTGCCAAACCCAATAGTGATGGTGCAATCCACTGTTAGCTGATTTCTTCTTCTTGAAAATAAACATCAACTCCATCTTTCCACTCAATTTGGATTGCGAATTCAATTTCAAGACTCCAGAATTGATATCACTTCCCAATTGTGAATTATTGCTATGCAAACTGTTTGATGAGAGGTTCAACACGATATTTAGCTTCTTGGTTGTTTGCCATCCAGCTTTGTTCTTGGGCACAATGGCCTCCCCTATTGGTGTAACCATTATAAAAGGAAATAATTGTGCTGTTTTGGAAGTTATAATTTCCGAAATTCAAGTTCTTTACACCAACCACAACATTAATCTCAAATTAAACGAAATCAATCTATTTCTGAATTGGTTTCTGAGAAGGGTCCAAAATACTTTGATTTCTTAGGTTTTTGCAAACAAGATCATACCTTAATGTGGCAAACTACAAGAATTAAATTATAAATCTATTCGAAATTAGTCATGGTTAGTGAAAAGAGAACTATAATGCCAGTTTGAAATACAACAAATGCAACAAAGTATGCCATGTACTTGATGCGCTTCTTGCAACGAATCTCATCAGAGTCCATTGGTTGATGGAATTCCTTAAGTAACAATTGTCAAACCACGTTCAATGAAAAATGGGTGTGAATTACTCTTAATTCTTGTGACTCTATTATCTGAAAGATTAATATTTCATGCACGATTAATATAGAATTTTTTTAATATAAGTAGAACTAAACACATGTCGTATGTGAAAAAATAATATTAATTATAAAATTTAAACTAGTTTGTGTAAAAAAAAAAATTCTGCACTGGAGCTGTAAGAAATGTTAATCAATATATTCCAATGCTATTTAAAAAGAGTTAGCACAAAATGGAAAATAGCATTTTTTGCTCCAAACCCCTTTCAAATCTTTCCACCAAATATGGACTTGATTGAAAGTTTCTATTTTGACTAATTAACTCATTGTTTTAAAGAGAACAGTAGTTATTGTTGAGATCTTATTTACAGTTATCTAGTGATGAGTCTGTTTTTTTTTTTTTTTTTTTTTTGAAAAACAGCCATATTTGTTGAATGTATTCACCACGCCCCCTTGTTTGAAATGGGCCCCATATTTCCTCTAGGATGTCTTTTCTTCTCTATTTTTTTTTCCTTTTAGGAAAAAGATTCTTCGTACAATTATCAATCATAGACTCATTGCTTAACATTTAATTGGACTTAGTTAAGTGATATCGTTGTGACGTTTCGTCTCATTCATATTAATAGTGGAAGAAAATATTATATTATTTATAATATCACGGGTTATGAATCATTAATAATTTGATTTAAATATTTTAAATTGGTCGTTTTCATTTAAAAGTTATTATGCAAGTCTAGACTTACAGTATTATAGTTGGTATTAGAAAGAATCTCGTGCGATTTCTATACGGATTAGATTGGACTAGTGGTATTAGACTGTGTTATGTAGTGTATGTGATATGACATTGGATACATCTCGATTTTGTGCTTTGCGTCCTCGTAAAGACTAAAGAAATGGGAGATTGTAACGTCCCGTCCCACATCGATAGCAGGAAGATATATTGTATTACTAATACCATGGGTTAAGAACTACTAATAATTCGATTTAAATATTTTAAATTCATTATTTTTGTTTAATAGTTAATTTAGTCTAAACCCGAAGTGTTACACTCGTGATGAAGGAGACTAATGCAAAACTATTCAAACGTTATTAATTATTCGTTTAATACTAACATTATTATTTGTGATGATATACACTTCCTGCCCCTGATTTCCCCTACTACTAGTCATCCTTTGTGCAAGGCAAACAATTGAATAAAAATAATATTATGTATAATAAGATACATTCAAGCAAAAATGCTAAACAACATTTTTTATTTGAAATCACAAAGCCAATTAACAAATTTGGTTACTGAATTAAACCACATTTTTCTTTGGATATTCTTCGTCTACTCGCCAAAAGAATTGATCTGGACAGTAAAAGTAATTTCGAGCGGCTTCTAACGGTAAAATACATTATTTAGTCCGTCTTTTTTTTTTCATCATTTTTGTACACCATCATATGATCATCTAACTGCATGAGGAGGAATATATGTCCAACATTTACCTAGCTATCAATAACATCATTTAAGTCAATTCGAACCCTTCATTAGGCGTGATAGATTTATATTACTTTTACTTCTGGTAAGTTACAAGATAGTTGAGTCCAATTAAGTTTCACTTTAAGAATTGACTTGGATGATTATTGCACCTTTATCAGGCATCTCCTTACTGAAAAATAAAATACACAAAATAGTGGTGTACAAGATTAATAACTTAGTGGGTGTTTTCAAAATAAGGGGCATGTTGAGACAATAAGCATGGCGATTACGCCATAAAAGAATCTAAGATTTGATTTTCACTTTATAAATAAGTCTAAAATTTGACTTTCATTTTATAAGTACTACTGCAATCCGTCGAAATAAACACCATCATAATCCGTTCAAAAAATGCATCAATGGTTTAGCGTAACTCTAAAAAAAGAAGGATAATCTACCCTCCTTTTACAATTTTTCCCTACTCCAAGAAATAAAAAAAATAAAAAAATAAAAAAAACTATAATTGTATCACAAAATTAATTTTAAAAAAATAGTGGCTTAATACAAGAGAACTGGAATTCGAGTCAAATGTTCAATACCTGAAGGAATATCTAATTATTAGAAATTAAAACCTTTGATCAAGTCAAATGTATCTAAATCAAATATCTTTGGGATACACTTGCATGCGGGAAAGAGACTGCACAAAACAAATTTATTACTACGCTAGTTGATTTATATTTTTTGATAATTCTGCGCACAGAATTTCATTCATATTTACAATCAACCAACATGTGTCAATGTACAAATTAATTACAGTAAACAATGCTGTACATTTTTTTAAGCTTGAACGGTTACCAAAATTTTATTTTACACGTAAATGTAACAAATAAACACACTTCTTTTACTATCATAAATCCTAACAGACCTACTAATACATCTGCGAGGTTAAAAATTATCACCTGCCTCTAGATGTGTCAACAGAAAAAGGTCACATATGGAGAGTCAAGACTCAAGATACCTTTTTTTTTTTTTTTAATTTATTTTTTATGGTATTCAAGTCAAGATTTGATACTTTAGTTTTCTGTAAATATGTAGTAGGAAATTTATGACCCATTCCACAATTCCTGGGATAATATCTCTCATGAGTCCCAAGTCAAAGTATTAAATGGAACAAAATCATTTGTCTATGGTACATATAAAAACCACAACATTCAGATTAAATCACAAATACATTCATCAAAATTCAACCTGAAATATCTTCCTTATTCTTTCTTATTATACACTTAAAATGGCTGATAGAAGTAACGATCAACAAGTTCATCCGTTGCCTCAAAATTACAACTATAATGCAGCCTTTAATGTCAAGCGCGACGAAGAGTCAGCTTCCGTGGAATCTGATGAGCTTCGTCGCAAGAAGCGCATCATAAATGCCTGGCATATTTTGCTGCATTTGTTGTGTTTCAAACTGGCATTATAGTTCTCTTTTCACTAACTGTGATGAAAATAAAAACTCCTAAATTTCGGGTACAGTCAGCAACTTTCGAGACCTTTGATGTTGGAACAGCTACGAACCCTTCGTTTAATTTCACGATGAATGCTGAGGTTGGCGTGAAGAACACAAATTTTGGAAATTACAAGTTCCAAAACAGCACAATTTATTTCTTTTATGATGGTGAATTAACAGGGCAAGCTATTGTGCCTAAGACCAAAGTGGGATGGCAATCAACTAAGAAAATGAATGTTGTGGTGGACCTCTCATCAAATAATTTGCCTATCAATTCTCAGCTTGGAAATGATTTCAATTCTGGAGTCCTGAAATTGAATGCCCAAGCCAATTTAAGTGGAAAAGTGGAGCTGATGTTTATTTTCAAGAAAAAGAAATCGACAAACATGTATTGCACCATTAGTATTGGTTTTGCAAACAGAATTGTCTTTAAGACGCCGTTCAAGAAATCAACTGCATATGATATTGGAATTCTGTGGATGATCACTGTGGATTCTTATTTGAAGTGTTGAGTTAATGAAGAGCTTTACTTAGGTTTCTTGTATGTGATCTGTTCGTTTTGTAATTTGTATCATCACAATCATCATATTCATGTTATTCCTTAAATCATTTGTCATAGTTACTTATTAATAATGGAAAGACAAAGAAGGCGTATCACTTGAAAGACAAAAAGAACGTCATAAAAACAAAACAAAAAAAAAAGAAAGAAAAAGGAAATGACTTAGTTTATGTATATTGAAAGGCTTACAAGACAAAATCCCTTACCAATATGAAAAAGTTTTTAGCAGGGGCGAAGCTAGAACTCTTAATTTTGGAGGGTAACGACTTTTATAAGTTTTTAGTAATTGTGTTAAAATAAAATTAAATTTTTTATGTAGTAAATAATTTTACATGAAATTATAGAAATCTAATAATACTTTATTTTAAATTTTTTATAAATTATTTAAAGAAAAGTAGAATAGAGGATTTTAGGAATAAAGAAGCCACATAACGTTCAATTTTTATATACATGTACTTGAAACATGTTTTTAAAATGAAAGTTACATGTCCAATTTATGTATTAAACTTCAAAAAAATTTGAATTTAAATTTTTAAGTGACATTTATTCTTAATTTTGAATATGCTATTATTTTTAGTTGCATGATTTAAAGATTTGAAAATTTTAGAAGGGCATTTAAAAGATTGGATAAGATGTGTATAAGATACAGATAATATTCTATTATAAGTAAATTTCTTAAATGAATTTATCTTGAATATTTATAATTTTTCAAAGATTCATTAGTATCATGTCTATTAGATGATCAACTAGGAAAAAAAAATATAATTTTAGCTCCCAAAGTTTAGATCATGGTCCATTTTGATCCTTACAGACAAGATACATTTAGTCTTTAAACTTTTCAATTTCTGTCAATTTAGAATAAATTTGAAAAATTTATCAATTACAAAAGGAAAAAGTCTCGTGTAATGCCATTTGACTATTAAATCTCAAGATTCAAAGATGGGAAATTTTAGCCCCAAAGTTTGGATCGTAGTCCATCTTAGTCCTTAAAATTCAAAACAAAACACATTTAATCTTCAAACTCTCAAATTTCTACCGATTAAGACAAATTTAAAATTTTTGTAAATTACAGATAGAAAAAGTAACGTGTAATGTGACTGTTAAATCTAACTTGAGTTGTAACACCTCCTAGCCAATTTCAACCCATTCAATAGGTGTTGAAAAAGTTAATTATCCTAATAATATACACACTAATAATTCACTAATAAATTAAAAGAATAATTTAATTCAAAGATTACAAAAGCCTCTTTGTGGTTGAGACACATTAATTAGTACTCTCCTTTAGGAGTTATACGTCCCTTATTGTATTGAGTTGATGTGGCATTCCTTACCTAAGTATATTGACCTTTAACTAAGTTTGATATAGCAAATTACTAATTATGAACTAATAATTCCCCTATATACATTTATTTTTTTATATAGTTTAATAGATTATAATCAACCCTTAGTATAGTGGTTGTAATAGTATGGATTTTAATTAAGGAAAGAGGTAACATAATATACATTGTATCAAATGCATTTATTTGTGTTGGAGAAGACTCGTATTTATAGTAGTTTTAGATAAGACAAAATAGTTATTGGAGATGAGAAATTTTAACATTACTTTTTTTTTGGTTACATTTCTTGATATTTTAATATAAGTTAGTGTAATTATGTAGTTATTATTTAAAATCTCCTGATTTTGTGAGATTGTTATTCAAAAGTGTGTCTTAAGTAATTAGATGGCAAACTTTTTCCAACTAATGCAAGTGGGTGTATTCTACAAGACTTAAGAGTCTCACTCACAAATAAATTTTAATTACAATTAACACCAGGGAAGAGTCTTATAATGAAATTACAGCTCAAGAGTTGGATTAAACATTTCTTAGAAATTCCAGATAATGTGAGTGGTGGTTCTGAAGATGGGAATGCTGATTCTAAAAGTGGTAGTGATGGATTGAAAATAAGAGTATTGTCTGCTGGTTCTGAATATAGGAATAGTGGGGGTCTGATAATGGGTGGTAGTGGGTTAATGTTATCACAAATAGCAGTGGTAACAATGAATCTAATGGTTTTGTAGAACGATCATCCTTAACTAAATTGATTATGATATGAGTGATGATAAGTATGATGAAGTATTTCTTAATAACGTAGACAAGAATGCTAAATATTAAGCATTGATAATCAGAGGGAAAGCTAGAAATATGATTAAATAGGTAGAAAAAGGTTGGGAAGCGTAATAACCTAGGATAGATTTAACAGTCACGTATAATACATGTGACTTTTTTTCGTCTATAATTGACAGATTTTTAAATTAATTTATCCTAAATTAATAGAAATTGCAAAGTTTAAGGATTCAATGTGTTTTGTTTGGAACTTCAAGGACCAAAATAGAACCATGATCTAAAATTTAAGGGCTAAAATTACATTTTTTTTCACATTTGGAACTTGAGATTTAACAGTCAAGTACTTTGCACGTGCCTTTGCTGATCTGTTTGTAATTGACGTAATTTTTAAATTTGTTTTAAATTGGTCAAAATTAGAAAGTTTGAGAACAAAATGTGATTTGTGTAAAAATTTGAGGACCAAGATGGAATATGACCCAAACTTTGAGAGATAAAATTGCATTTTTTTTCCTAATTACTTATACATCAATTATATTTGAGTAAAGAATACATTTAATACATAATATATTTTTTTCACAAATAATTTTTTAACCCTATGGGATGACGTAAAGGTTGACATTAGTTAATTTATTAAGAATTGAGACCAGTATATAAATACAAGCATATACTTTGAATTTACTCTTCAAGAATGATTATCGATCAATCACTATAGTCTTATCGATTCATGAGACTAAAGACAATAGAATATGTTAGACTTATTATATTTATTTTTGTGTTTTTGAGTTCTCAAAAATAGTATTAGACTTGGCTAAGAATATTTAAAAATATTCAATCACTCTCTAACTTGTCCTCCACAATATCTTAAAGTACACTAGTCTAACAAGAAATCTACTATATGTCCAATTTGCCCAATTTCCGAAGAATTGAATTGTTTAGGATTTTTTGCTGTAGATCAAGTCATTGGTCTGAGGACCTTCCTGGTTCATGGTTATGTATTCTTATTCTTGTAATATTATCAGCGCCTTTTGATTTTTGAATGGGCTGTTATAACTTGTCCTAGAATAAAAAGGCGAAAGTTCAAATATGCTTGAATAGATTTCTTACTTTTTAATTTTGATAATTGTTTATCTTTCTTTACTTTCATGAGGAACAAGAGTTCAGGAGTGTTTTAAATTTGGACCAGATTAATCGGTTTCATTCTTAAATTGTAACCGGTTCAGCCTCTAGTACGGTTGAGTATTAGAGCCTGAAATGATAAAAAACCAATGAGAACCGATAAAACCTAGTGAATCGGTATAAAGTGGTCAAATTTGGTTTGGCCTTTTCCACACAATTCAGGCAAAGTTAACAAAAATTTTCAAAAATTACCACGGCAATTCACTGCCAATCTCATCAAAACTTGACACTAATATAACCAGATTTGAGACGAATTTCATCAAATCTTGATAAATTTCAACCAAAAAAAAGAAAGAGCCTACAAGATCAAATTCATTAGAAGGGGAAAGGGTAGACACCTACTGGTCAACAAGGCAAGGGAAGAAGAGAGAAGAGAGAAGAGAGAAGAGGGAAGGAAAAGGAAGAAGTGGGACGGAGGTTGATGGGAGAAGGAAAGGAAAGGGAGAGGTAGAGGGGTGAAAGGAAAGAGAAGGGCCAGGCTATAACGGTGAAGAAAGGCAAATACGCAAAAAAGAAAAGGAATGAGAGCCTGTAGTGATGAAGAGAAGAGGAGAAAATAGAAGGTAAAGAGAGGAAGGAGCTGGGGAAGAGAAGGGAGGATGGTGCAGTGGTAAGGAAAGAGAATAGGAATGATGTTGGTGAATAGGAGAGGAGAGGGAGAGGAAAGGGTCTCATTGTTTTTTTTTTTTTTTTTTGGTAATATGTGTGAAAATGGATAATGGATAAATTTTTAATATGTGAAAATGGAGGACAAAAAAATGTTTCTGGTAGGTTTTGTACCAAGTTATCAAAAACTTGGAAAACATAAGCTCCAAGAAAAGGCCACTGGACCTCTCACTATTTGCTACTGTTGGCTTCATAAAATTTTCTTTATAGTAATATTGAAGGAAAAAAAAAATTGTGAATCGGCAGTTAAACCAGATAAATTGCAAATCAAAAACTACACTAGGTTACCTTCTGATCGGAATTTTAAAATATTGGAGATTCGTAGTGCATAATTATATTCAATTACACCTTGTGAAGAATATATAAAACAATTCTATGTCAGTTTGTCTTTATCTATCTATCTATCTATATAAGAGAGATGGCAATGATAAAAAAACCCAAAATCTGTTTGACCTATCTATTTTTTAACTGGTGAAGTCCATTATTTACTGTAACAACCTGACCCTAACCTGGGATTGTCTATACGGCCGGGCTTGGGTTTGGGTTTTTCTACTCGGTGGGCTAGCCTAGCCCGACCAAATTTTTATTTCAAAATCGGCCCTCATTCAATAGTTTAGCTCACCGGAAGCTGGCCCACCATCTCAACCCGCGAGCCAACCATTGCCAGAATTTTTTTAAAAAGATTTTAGCCCCAACAGATATAAAATGCCTAGCTTTTAAGGACAATGTTGGAAAAATTTTCCTATAAATACCACGCAATTTTTCCACAAATCACACAACAATTTCTTCTATAAGAAACATCTTTCTACTCAAGTGGAGAGCACAATTGAAACTTTAGAATTTTATCCAAAATTCAAGTGATGAATTTCTCAAGTAGAGTTCAAACACTCAAGTGTATAGATTGAAATTCAACATTTTCAATTTTCAAGTTGGTTTTTACTTAATTTTTATTTTAATTATTGTCTTTATCAACTCTCTTTTTTTTCTTTATTATTGGTTTTCTTAGTATTCTTTTATTGAAATTTTGTAGCTTGCATATGTAGTTTTTATTATACCACTTTATTCTCTATGCTTCTTTATTTAAAATTTTTTTTCATTATAAAAAATGAAAGGATCACAAGCACACTACATCCGCATATTAGAATGTCCTTAAATAATTGTTGATTCCGATATACATCTTGGATGAGAGAATACTGAAGGTAATATAGATAATCACTTTAGTTTAGAGAGAGAGAAAAGATGGGGTAGTTATCCCTATTGGTTTCACCTTATCCTTTGTATTAATGTATAACAAAAATTTTATATACTTTAAAAATATAACAATTAGAATATTTTGCCACACTAGCAAGTAAAAATATTATACCAGTTAACATAAAAATTGTAATCATTTTTTACCATTTCATGCAATATTGTATTATATTTGATTAATAGGAATAATATTTTGGCTGAAAATTAACAACAATCTAACTAAATTCTATTGTTGTACTAATTAATATAAGGTTACATTGATTTTATATTAGTAAAATTTATAGTAGAACTAAAACAAAAATGATTTTTGTTGCTTCTGTTTGTTGCTTACCACTTTCAAATGAAAACCTATAGGGTGAGACAAACATTCATGATAAATGTTATATGTCAAATTATGATGTAGCTCGTTTAGAGTTGAAGTGCTATGTAATTTTTTTATTTTATTTTACAAATTATATATTAATAATGGAAAATTTTAGGGTCCCTTTTAGAGAACTATTCCCTTGTACTTTAAATGGTTGTACAGTACAATACCATGTGCTTTAAAAGCTTGTACTGTATAATTTTTAAAGCCAAGGAAATGGTTCCCTAAAAGTGATTGTAGAATTCCCCATTAATATTACTTATTTTTGTAATTGTTTTATTATTTAAATAAACTTAGAAATCTAAAGGAATTTGGACGGCTAAGAAATAAAAAATTACATTGAGGGAAACAATAAAAAATTATCCTTAAACTATAAAAACTTTGCCTCCACAAAATATATTTTCTAGCTTTCGGCCCTCCTTTATTTTCCAACAAAATTAACATTCTAATTTGGTACTCAGAGAAGGAAAATATCATAATTGAGTCCTCTTTTCCTTGTTGAAAGACGATTTATAGTGGATATCACCTTCATCTTTAATGTCTTGAACCCATTACCAATGGTTTATAATTGAGTCATATGAAAATTAAAAAAAAATTAAATTAGCCTTAAAATCTCAAATTTGAGTCAAGTCATCCTTCATATATTAAATCTCATAATAATGTGGCCTTATTATTCAGAACTCAGAATCTTTCTAATATTCACAAATCAACAAAATGGTTCAATACAAATTGACACCACACAAGGTACGGCAATGGGTAATTTTAAATATTCACATGGAAAAAAATATATAGAGAAAATGACTATATGGATGATTAATAATCAATTGCCTTTTATTTCGAGTCAAAGTTCTAATTTAGAACAATTTGTGCACAAAACCGTGAACCGACAATTTAAAAGTGATATTAAAAGAATTTATAAGGAAAAGAAAAATGAATTGATAGCTACTATTGCATCGACTAATTATTTTAAAAGTTTCTTTTACTGCCGATTCTTGGAAAATCAATCACAAATGTAAATTATTTTTGTATTATTGCACATTAGATAGATGTGGATTGACATTTACAAAAATGAATCATTAGTTTTTTAATTTTTGAATACCTTCACAATACCCCCAAATTTCACGGTTCATTCAAAATTGTGCCTGTAAATATGGTTTGCATGAAAAAATTATATTTATTTCTTTTGATAATACTTCAAATAATACTGCAAGTATGCCTATTTTAAAAAGATACTTTTAACCTTCTTTAGGTAGTGAATTAAAAGATACTTTTTAACCTAGTTTAGGTAGTGAATTATTTTATAATAGATGTACATATCATATATTTAATATTTGTGTTCAAGATAGTTTAAATATTATTGATAATATTATTAGTCCAATTAGAAATGGTATTTACTTTATACGTTCATCTCCTTTACATCAACAAAACTTCAAACGACTTTGTTTGGCAAATCATATGAAATTTAAACATTTTCCTATAAGATGTACCAGATGGAATTCTACTTATCAAATGTTATCAAGTACTTTTATTTATGAAAAAGTACTTTCTACATTTTATAGTGAGCATATTGGTTCACATAATGCAACTTATTTGGGCAAGGAGGATTTCAATCAATTTAAAACAATGGTAGAAATTTTAAAGGCAATTGAGCATACTACAAATATTTTCTCCACAACTTATAGACCTTTCTTTCTTGTTGTTTTTCCTCAAATGAGTACTATTAAAATTGTGTTTTTTATAATAAAAATGATGAATTTTTTGATAATATGGTTGTTGTAAGGGAAGAAAAAATTAACAAATATTTTGAAAATATTCCATTGTTATATTATTTGGTTTGTCTTAATTATTGATCAAATTAATAAACTTTTTAAGTTAAATGCTTGCATTGATTTTTTTAATAATCATAGTACCGCAAATACTATAAACAAAGAGTTACTCATAGAATCAACCACAAAATCTTTTCGTGAATTATATCCAATTTACACAAAGAAAACTCCCCCACACAACTATGTGCATCTTCTAGTTCATCCACATCAAAATCACAATATTTTTTTTCCTAATTATTGTTAGAGCAAGTTTTGATCCTCATCAACTACTTTTTGCTTCAAAAAGATCGAGAATTGAAAATAATGATGAATCTTCTCAATATTTAAGAGATTCACTACTAACGGAAGATGACGAATACAATCCCAATTTTGATATTCTTTCTTGACAGTGAAATCATAAACATGAATATCCTATTATATCTCAAATTGCTTGTGATTTACTAACCATTCTAGTTTTGACGGTTGTATCGAAAAGTGTTTTTAGTACTGGTAAAAGAGTTTTAGATGAAAGAAAGGATTGAATGGCACCTTTAAATTTGGAAATATTAGTGTGCTTAAAGGATCGGTTAGGCGCTGAATACAAAGAAAACAATAATTAATGATGCAAGACTTCGAGGATGAAAAAATTGGTAATTCACCAAATTCATTTATAGTACACATAAGATTTATTCTTTAATGTTTAATAACTGTTTGTTTAGAGGTAAGGTTCTACGTCCCCTTCTTCTGTATATAGTCAATAATTTATTTATTTTTTAAGTTCTTAGATTAGTTTTATAACTTGTAACTATTTGGAGGTATGCTCATTGCAGCAAATACTAGCCCTTGGTATGCTAACATATTCAATTATTTGGTGGCTAAGGTGCTTCTATCATCAATGAACCATAATCAAAGGAGAAATTCTTTCTAATTTCAAGTTCTATTAGTAGGATGATCCTTATCTATATCAGTGGTGTAGCAACCAAATGATTAGACTACGTGGACCTGATGAGGAAATGGAGAATGTATTATAGATGTGCCATTCTTCAAAGTGGGTTGTATTGGTTGTCATTATTTCTGAATGCTATAAGATTTGTGGACTATTGCAATGAATGTCAAAGAACAGTGAATATATCTTGTAGGGACAAGGTGCCCCTCAAAAGTGTTTTGGAAGTGGAGCTATTCTGTTTGGAGAATTGATCCATTTCATGAGACCAATCCAAGTTCTTTTTCCAACAAATACATTCTGGTGGCAACTGATTATGTGTCAAAATAGGTTGAAACAGAGGCACTACCCACAAATGATTCAATGGTAGTCACAAAGTTCATTAAGCACAACATTTTCTCAAGATTTGAAGTGCCAAGAGCAATAATTAGTAATGGAGGTTTACATTACACGAAATGTTTTGGAGTTTTATTGTCCAAATTTGGGGTGATCCATAAAATAGTATTACCAAACTATCCCCAAACATCAGGACAATTTTTTATTTCAAATCGAGAGTTGAAGTGCATTCTAGAGAAAATAGTGAACACGTTACAGAAAGATTGGGCAAGGAAAATTGATGATGCATTATGGATATACAGGACAACATTTAAGACACCTAAAGAGATATCTTTTATATGGTTTCATTTTTATAAGGCATGTCATCTATTAGAGGAATTGGAACACAAGACATTATGGGTAGTAAAAGCACTAAATTTTGATAATTTGCCAAGACAGCTATGAGAGAAGATTTTTGGAAGTATGTAAACTAAAAGAATTCAGGGATGAAGCTTACAACAATACTTAGATTCATAAGGAAAGGACAAAGTTGTGGTGTGACATGCATATCCTTCATAAGGAATTTCAAGTTGGTGATAAAGTATTGCTCCACAATTCTAGACTTCGGCTATTTTTAAGAAAGCTCAAATCAAGATGGAGTGACCCAAATGAGGTAGTACATGTGTTTCCATCCAAATTCGTGAAACTTAATGGCCAATATCAAGTAAATAGAAACCAACTCAAATTCTACCATGGAGGCTTTATAGACAAGAGGCATGATACCATTCAATCTATCAACGAAACTTAATGAAAAGTAGCTAGTAGTCAAGCTAATGATTATAAAAAAGCACTACTTGGGAGGCAACCCAAGCATTCTTGCTATTTAGATTTATTTTAATGTTTTGTGACAATTCTACATTTGCATTTCGTGCTTGTAGTGTGAATTTCTGTAATCTGTTTAAAAGTCTCAATAGTGTTAATAAAGATTAAATGGTTAATTATATTTTGTAGGACTTGAGGTGAACAAAAAGAAGTTGAGGCAGTATAACTTGCCGCAGTGAGCCACCTATGTGCTGTGACAAGGTCTTCATAGTAATATTTCTCATTGTAGTGAGCAGTCCCTGTGTCTCGGCAAGCCCCCATATTTTCTAGGAGAAAAGCTATCCTCGCCGTGGCAAGCAATCCAATGTATTGCGATGAGGTGATTTTTCCTGAGGCAAAAGCTATTCTCGCCAAGGATTAAAATAGGTTTTAAACCTAAAATTTCATTTTTCGAAAACCCAAGTCCTTTTCTCCTCTAGTTGTACGTTCCATCCCTTCTCCTTCTATCATCCAAATCTTCCACAGCTACTATTCACCATCGCCAACATTCCCAAATCTTCCATCTCAATAATCCAAAAACATCATCTATCACTGACAACTTGGGTTTCCCACCATTGATTGGGTCAGGAAGGAAAGTTTAGAAAAGATTTTTGGCTACAACAAAAGGGATTATTCCTTACTTCAAAAGTCAAATTTGCATCCTTGGTGACAAGTAATATCTTCTCTCTTCAAGTTTTTATATACTATTGGTGGAATTGTCCAATTTTCATGATTTTAAGTTGAAGTGTTTGTTTTGAGTTTTGAGCATTAGTGAACTATATTGAAAATTTAAATTAGAAGTGTTGAAAATTAGTGGTACGCACCTTGTTTGTTGCATTTTGTGGTACTAAGTTTGTAATCTATTGGTGATTTGTTGGAAGATTTTATTCAATATTGTTGTAAAATAGGCAAGAAGAGAAAACTTCTGCCTCTACCTCTACCTCCATATCCATCAATGATCCTGAATCTACTGAATCGGAAATTGCTCTTGATAAAAGCAAATTTATTAGTCTTCAAGCTTAACATTTGCAAAATGGTGATTTGCCCTGTACTGAATCTCCGTGTCTTTAAAAGGTTTTGATTTTGAAAGGGAAGCATTTTGACTATGCCCATGTACTTGGCTAGAGTTTCCTACAACTTCTATGTAAAGAGGAGCAAGGCTAAAAATGCAAATTACTGCACATTTTTAAATTTCGTATCATTTTGGTTTCCTAATTTACCCTCTTGGTGCTTCTATGTTAATCTGAGTTACTTTCTACCTTAGTACTCAACTGGGGCGGAATCCTGCACTTATGATTGAACTTGCATTTATTCTCCATGGTGTATGTGATCTTGCGGCACCCCGGTGCATTTGTGATGGTTGTTGGCTTGCTTTTGGTGGGTACTAGTATTAGGTTTATATATTAGGTACAAAAACTATTCACATCTAACTTCGTTGTTTGATTTATTTGACATAAAATTTGGATATCTTTAAAATTACTTCTAATGATAATCAGTTGCATGCCATTCCCATCATATGTTTAGAATTAGCTCTAGAGGAGGCCAAACAAACATTAAATATCTTATTTGGATACCAAGTATATGATGGTGTATTGGTATTTTACATTGATTAAAGTTATGTAGGCTCCTAGTTCCTTTTATGGGCATGGAGACTTCCATTTGGAATTCTTTATTTTCTTGCCCTTATCTTATTAGTTATGTCATTATTGATTGAGAGAACTCTTAAATTCTTAATTGAAAAAAGGAAATTAGAAGCTGCTGAATACATTCTAAGAAGAACATAAAATATTAGAAAACATGTTGCTGACATGAAATTATATGACCTCGTAACTTCCACTAAATATGATGAAAGGAAAATCGGGTCAAAGAATTGCTAAGGCATCAAAATATGTCAAAACTTCTCATCACCTATAGTTATGTTTATAATTAGAAATCATTACTTCTATTTTTGATCTTTAGATTTGTTTATTGTTTTGGATAGTTTGAGTTGGATGCTAGAATGGTGCATTATGCTGTATACTTTTGTTTTCAATATTTTTGGTCTTGGGGCATTAATCCCTTCCTTGTGTGGACTTTTTTTTAGTATTAAGGATATTGCACGGATGTTGCACGTGTGTACGTGCACGTTGTTGTTAAATACAAATTTCATTAATTATTTTTCATTGTTACTTGGGTTTATAAGTACATTATAAATAAAATTGAGTTTGCAAGCAATTAATACAAAATTAGTTGAGTAATATTAAGATTTCAATATCTTTTTTTATGATACATTTTTGTGACTTTTCTTTTAATTAATATGTTTACAAGATTGAATTCAATTATGCATGAGAACATTTGATTTGTTTCTCAATACATATGTTGATGGTTATATAATTAAATTCTACTAAAGTATGCATTTCGTATCTTACACATTATTTCCTAATTTGAAATCAAATTTATCAGTAAAATCATTAAGAAAAATGAGAACGTCGTCATGGTTTTTAGTTACTGTTTCTAGTCCATTTTGTGGATTATAGATCGAAAGATATGTTATTCTCGAACCATATGCTATAATTTTCCATTTTTCTTCAACTTCATGTGGATTTCTTGATTTTATAAACACAAATTAGTCCCAACTATCGATGGATTTGGTTTGACCATTATCATATAATTTTAGTCAACTCAAATTTTCTATTTATTAGTCATCTCACTGTTTGGAGACAAGTATCCTAATTCATAATTAAAATAGAGATATTAGGGAACATATTAATATAGAATTCAATTACCTAATAAATGACACAAAAAATGATGAAGGCAAAAATTGGGTCAAAAACTTTCTAAGCCATCAAAAGCCCTCGACACTAATAATCAAGACCATACAATTTTTACCACAATTACTAAGAGCAACTCCTCTCAGTTTTTGGAACCGTTGATTTCATAATATTTTTCTTCCTACAAACGTACTACTTCCATCATATTAGTGCTAGCTAAACTGGTAGGTTATAGCCACATTGCTTTCATCTTACTTTCTTGAGAAGGTTTGGATGAAAGAAGGTGGTATTGAGTATTTCTTTAGTTATACTAGTAGCATAGGTTTGGCTTTGAACCTTTCTCCGCTTACATCCTTCTATATTTTTTTTGAATTACATATATTCTATGTCTATTTGTTTAGGATACACAATATGAACATGTAAGTTTTTATGTAATATTCTTTTGTGTATTGTAAATTTTGATGTTTGCAATATTTTTCAAGTATATGAATTCTTATGCAAATTTGCAAAAAGCTGTTGTATGTATCCATTTGATCAATAGTTGTGAAATTTGTAGGCTCCAATGTCCTCACGAATTCACATGGTTGGACATATGGCTTAATCGAGAGACCTGCTAGAGCATTTTTAGATGTTTTGTTGAACAACCTCAACTTATTAATGACAGTTATTATGAACGAAATTTCCATAAATCTAATTTGTGTGATTCAATACAAGATGTTCTAATATACAAGTATTTTTGCAGCCATCACTATGTTATTAATATGTCTTTTCGTGCCTAGAACTAATTTTGTTGGAAAATAAAGTATGGTCAGACATGTTTGGAGGTAGCATTGGTCGTGGATAAAGTACACGCAAGATAAAGTCATAACCTTCAAACTGACAATAAGAGACTGACTATTGAAGATATAGTCTTGTATGATAGATTGTTAGTATCTTGAAGCCTGGAACCAAATGAATGGTATGTGGTAATCACCTTCCTAGGTCTATGTGTGTTAGAATGTCAGGCCATCTACTCACCTAGAATTGTGTTTAGAATTAGGAATCCCCTTTTCTATTTTTATCCTTAGATTAGTTTGCTATTTTGGATAGGTGGGGTTTGGAATCTAGAATAATGCATTGTGCTGTATGGTTTTTTTTTTTTTTTTTAATGTTTTTTACTCCTAAGTGTTAATCCCTTGCTTGTGCAGACTTTTTTTGGTACTAGAGTATTGCGTGCAAGTTGCGAGTGCGTTGCATGTTGTTGTTAATTATAAGTTTATGAAATAGTTTTCATTCTTACTCTGGTATGTAAATATATTATCAATAAAGATGAGTAAACAAAAAATTCATACAAAATTAGTAAAGTATTATTAAGGTTTCTAGATCTTTTTAAGAGACAGATTTTTTTAACAACTCAATCTAGTGGCTTTTCTGTTTGACAATATATTTAAAAAATTGAATTTCAATTATGCACGAGACCACTTGATTTGTTTCTCCATACATATTTTGATGGTTATATATTTAAATTCAACTAATGTATGTGTTTCGCATATTTTACACTTTTTTTCTAATTTAAAATAAAAGTTATTACTAAAAATTATTATGAAAAATGAGAAAGAAATTACGGTTTTTAGTTATAATTTCTAGTTGATTTTATAGATTATAGACTAAAATATATGTTATTTTTGAACCATATGCTATAACTTGGCATGTTTGTTGAAATTCGTGTGAATTTTCTTTAGTCAATGAGTTTGTCACTCCATATTAAGGTTTAGGCACTCCACTTCTAATTTTTATTTTGATAATGACCTAAACACCTATATAATATTTTGGATTTCAAACTTCTCATTACATATTTAGCTATTACAAACTACTCATTACATATATAGCGATATAAAAGAAAGTTCTTTATAATCTTTTCATGCAGTTTACCAAAATATATTTTACTTTTTCATTGAATCTAATACAATTTCTTTTTAAGGTATTGAGCTTTTTATATTAAGAAATATTTATTTAAATAATAATATTTTTTTTATTATGAATTAGGCAAGCAATTTATATATGGCAAATGGTGCTTTCTTTGACTTTCTATTTTAATTTATTTAAAGATTTTCTCTAAATTTTGACACTGTTTATTTGGGATTATATATGTTTTAAAACTTATATTAATGAAGTTTATTAAATATGACTTTGGTAGTTTTTATATTCATTATTTGGGTATGGGTACTTATGTAATTTTATTAATGAAAAAATGAAGGTAGAGTACCTGAGGTTAATTGTGGTGTGCAAAAATCAATGCCTTTTTTAATCCATAAACACAAATTGGTCCAACTACCATGGACTTGGTCATTTTTCACGATTATATGATAATTTTAAGCAACTCAAAGTTTTCAATGTGTTAGTCATCTCATTATTCCTTGATGAAATTCCTAAATGTCTCAATTGACTAAAAAGAAACATTAGAAGTTGTTGAATACATTCTAATAAGGCATCAAGATATTAGGAAACATGTCGTTTAAAAGAAACTCTTTGAACTCATAACTACCGCCCAATACTAATAATGAAGACAGTACAACAAGTTTTACCAACCTTACTAGGATTGTCTCTTCTCATGTTTTTTGGTCGGTTTCAGAATCCTTTTCTTGCTACTCACGTATCGCTGCCATCACATTGGTGGTAGCTGGACCAATGGAATTCATAGCCACATTGCTTTGACATTGCTTGCTTCTGAGAAGTTTTGGATGAAGAAAACTAGTATTGTCTGCTTCTCTAATTGTACTAGCAAAACATGTTTGGCTGTTAACCATTCTACCCTTATATCCTTTTATATTGCTTTTTTGACTCTTTTTCTTGGTATATATGTTTAGGATACACAATATAAATATGTAAATTTTTCTAGGAGTTTTCTTACATGTAATATTTTTGTGTACTGCAAGTTATGATGTAAGAAATATCATTTTTAGGTCTGTGAGTCCTTATGAGAATTTGACAAAGATTGTTGCATATATTGTGATTCAATCAATTGCAGAGAAATATGCAAGCTCCAATTTGCTTACTAATTCACATGGCTAGATAAGTGGCTAAATCGAAGGATCTTATTGAGCATTGTCAGACGTTTGGTAGAACAATCTCAATTTGTTAACGACGGTTATCATGAACAAATCTTTCATCAATGTACTTTGTGTGATTCGATACTAGATATTCTTATGTACATGTTTCTTTGCATCTATCACTATGTCCTTCATGTCTTTCCATGCCTAAAACTACTTTTATTGGAAAATATAATTTGGTCACACATGTTTGGAGGTAGTACTAGTGATAGAGAAAGTACAAAAGTACAAAATTCTAACCTTAGAACTGACAGGCATACTGAAGATATAGTCTTGTAGAATAGATTGTTTACATCTATTGCTTAGAACCAAATAAATGTTATGTGGTAATCACCATCTAGATCTGGATGTGTACCGTATGTTGGTATGTCAAGGCTTTTCTTCATGTAGTGGTATGTTTAAAATTAGTTGTTGTTTTGGATAGGTGGGGTTTGGAAGGCAGAAGAAGTGCATTGTATTGTATACTTTTGTTTTTGATATTTTTTGGTCCAAAGTGTTAACCCCTCTGTTGTGTAGACACTTTTCTAATACTAGGGATATTGCATGTATATAGCACATGTATTGCACATTGTTGTTAAAAACTAGTTTTTTAAATCATTTTCATTCTTACTTGTGTACATAAATATGTTACAAAAAAAATAAAAAAAAATTGATTCTGCAACCAATTAATATAATACTAGTTGAAGAGTATTAACGTTTCTTGATCGTCTTTTTACAACACGTTCTAGTGGCTTTTATTTTTAACAATATGTTTACAAGATTGAATTTTAGTTATGCGTGAGAACAAATAATCTATTTCTCAATACATGTTTTGATGGTTATACATCTAAATTCTACTAAAGTACGTGTTTCATATATTTTCAAAAGACACATTTTTTCCTCATTTGAAATAAAATTTATTACTAAAAATCATTAAGAAAATGAGAAAGTTATGGTTATATACTAAAATATGTGTTTCGAACCACATGTCATATTTTGCATTTATGATCAACTTCATATGTATTTTTTTACTCTACAACCACAAATTGGTCCCAACTATCATGGACTTGTTAATGTTTCATCATTATTTGATAATTTTAATTAGCTTATATGAAATTCAATTACCTCGTAACTACCACAAAAGAGGGCGAAAGAAAAACATGTTTCAAAAACTTGCTAAGGCATCAAAACCACCCGACACTGATAATCAAGACCGTACAGTAACTTTCACTACCCCCACTAGGAACAGCTCCTTTCATGTTTTTGGGACCCTTGGTTTTAGAATTCTTTTCTTCCTATACATGTACCTCTACCATCGTATCTGCTGTAGCTGGATTGGTAGGATTAATTATCACATTCTTCATCATGCTTTTATCTGGGAAGGCTTGGAATCTAAAAAAGCTGTTATTGGGTGTTTCCTAGTTATACTAGCAGCACAGGTTTGGCTTTGATCTTTTCTCCTCTTATATCATTTTATATTACTTTTTTACTCTATTTCTAGGTTTATATGTTTTGGTTACACAATGTGCATATGTAAGTATTTTTTTGAATTTTACACGTAATATTTTTGTGTATTATAGGTTGTGATGTTTGCAATTATTTTCAAGTATGTGAGTCCTAATGCAAATTTGAGAAGGGCTATTGCATATATTGTGATTCAATCAGTTGCTATGAACTATGCAGCCTCCAATGTGCTCACCAATCTACATGGCTGGATAAATGGTTCAATTGAGGGTTCTTTGGAATAATGTTAGATATTTGGTTGAACCGCCTCAACTTGTTCATGATGGCTATCATGAACGAAGCCTCCATCAATCTACTTTGTACGATTTGATACTGGATATTCTTATATACATGATTCTTCACATCTATCACTATATTATTCATTTCTTTTATTATAGATCATGCTTCAGACTACTTTTACTAGAAAATATAATATAGTTAGGCATGTTCAAAGACAACATTGGCAGTGAAGAAAGTACAAAAGTATAAATTCTTAACCTCGAAACTGATAGGAGTACTGAAGACATAGTCTTATAGGATAGATTGTTTGTATCTGGAAGCCTAGAATCAATCCAATGTTATGGGGTAATCACATGTTAGTATATCAAGGCTTCCCTTCACCTACTGTTACATTTAGAATTAGGAATCTTTCTTTCTTTTTTCATCCTTAGATTAGTTTGCTGTTTTGGGTAGGTAGGGTTTGGAAGCTCGAATGGTGCATTGTGATGTATACTTTTGTTTTTGATAATTTTTGGTCCCCGGTATTAATCCTTCCTTATGCAGAAATGTTTAGTACCAAGGATATTCCACATACGTTGCACATCTGTTGCATGCTTTTGTTGAATACAAGTTTATTAATTAATTTTCATTCTTATTCGTGTGTGTAAATACATTATCAATAAAATTGATCCCATCTACAAAAATTCATACAAAATTAGTTGAGGATTATTAAGGTCTCTAGATCTTTCTTTTTTTTTAAAATATGTTTTTTAGGCATTTCTCTTTCTCATTATGTTTACAAGACTGAATTTCAATTATGCATTAGAACATTTGATTTGTTTCTCAATACATATTTTGTTAGTATTATATTTAAATTCTACCAAAGTATGCATTTCAAACTTTTATACATTTTTTTTCTAATTTTAAATAATTAGTTTACTAAAAATCATTAAGAAAAATGAGAAAGTCATCATGGTATTTTGTTATAGTTTCTAGTTGACTTTGTAGAATGTAGACTAAAAATATATGTTAGTTTTGAACCATTTGACATAATTTTGCAAAATTCTATAATTTCATATGGATTTTTTGATTCTATAATTTGGAAACATTTTGTTCATATGGAATCTTATAATCTCGTAACTACAACAGAAGATGACGAATGTAGAACACGGATCAAAGATTTCTTAAGGTATAAAAAAATGATCGACACTGATAATTAAGACTGTACAACAAGTTTTACCTCCATTACTCAGAGTAGTTCCTCTCATGTTTTTCGGACCCTTAGTTTTAGAATCCTTTCCTTCTTACTCACTTCATGTACTACTATCATCATTAGTGGTAACTAGACTTGTAGGACTCATAGCCACATTGGTTTCATTTTGCTTTCATTTGGATGAATAAGCTGTCATTAGATGCTTCTCTAGTTATACTAGAAGCAAAGGTTTGGTTTGGATCTTTCTCCACTCATATACTTTTAAATTACTTTTTTAAACTGTGTTTCTAGGTTTATATGTTTTGGTTACACAATATGCACATGGAAGTTTTCTTTTAATTTTAGATGTAATATTTTTATGTACTAGAGGTTGTGATATTTCAATATTTTTCAAGTAAGTCATCATGCAAATTTGATGCAGGTTATTCCATATATTGCTATTTGATCAAAAACTATGAACTATACAGGCTCCAATGTGCTCACCCATACTCGATACATGGCTGGATAAGTGCCTGAATCGAGGGACCTGTTGGAGCTTTGTTACAAGTTTGCTTGAGCAGCCTCAACTTATTCATAACAGTTATCATGCACGAATTCTCCATCAATCTACTTTGTGTGATTCGATTTTGGATATTCCTATGTACAAGTTTTTTCACGGCTATTACTGTATTATTCATACGCAATATAATACTGTCAGACATGTTTGGAGGCAGAATTGGTACTAGAGAAAGTACATGAAGGATAAAATCCTAACCTTGGAACTGACTGGAATACTTTATATATAATCTTGTATATAGATTTTTTACATTTGGAAGCCTAAAACAAAATAAATGTTAATTGACCTATGTCTCACTTATAGTTATGTTTTGAATCAGGAATCTCTCTTTCTATATTTGATCACTAAATTAGCTTTTTCTTTTGGATAAATGGGGTTTGGAATCTAGAATGATACATATACTTTTTTTTTTCAATTTTTTTTTGGCCTTGGGTATTAATATTTCCCTTCGTGTGGACTTCTTTTAGTATTAGGAACATTGCTCATACGTTGAACGTGCGTTGCACGTTTTTTTTTAAATGCAAGTTTATTAAATAATTTTCATTCCTAGTTGAGTATTCAAAAACAATGAGTTTTGTGTGAATCAATTCATACAAAAATGGCTAAGAACTATTTAGTTTTCTAGATCTTGTTTTGTTACAATACGTTATCTTTCATTTATTTGAATTATTTTATTTTATAGATTTTGATATGTATAAACAACGGTTTCTTTGTCACATAAGTACAATTCCTCTCTATCTTAAAATAATTTACCCATTTTTTATTCAAGAGTACATTCAAGATAATTTTATAAACATAATAACATTTAAGAAATAAATATTTACATAGAATTCAATATACAGAGAATATCAGATAAGAAATTACATGATGTATTATTGTTGTGTACGGACAATAGTGAAAAAGTAATTTTTGGAGTTGAAAATTAATGAATTTAGTGATTTATTAAAAGGTTTACTCTCCAATGAAAAAATGTGCTTAATTTTGATTGTTACTGGATTTTGTGTTTTGTTATAGTAATACATTTTCTATTGTTCATCATAATACACTTTTAAGTTCGATTTCTTTGCATAGACTGCTTTACGTTAGTGCTCACGACATATTTTTGTTTATATTTTAGTTTTTTAGTTTGGACGTACAATGGGTTATTTATGGTAAACACTTTTTCTTTTTGCTTTTTGAAAATTAAGTTCGGAGTAGTATGACTTCAACGACCATAAATCTTTCTACCCAATACTTGATAATATGAAAATTGTATGTGTTTTAGTAGTAAGGGTAAATTTATTTACAGCTCCATTTTTCTATTAATGCCTTTGGTTGACACGATTGTGAAGTATAAAACTAACGGCATTTTTGGAACAAAACTTGTCAAAAAAATTATCCAGACTAGGGGTGAATTTAATTGCGACTCTTTATTTCCATTTCAAAGATGTTTATGAAGTAAAAAAATTAGGGTATTATTATTCCTGCTTATGGAATAAAAATATCAAAAACATTTATCTGACTCATGCTTTTATGTGTAGTATAGTACATATAGATGAATAAAATAGATAGATTTACAAAAGAAACAAACACATGATTATTCAGTGATTAAGAACTTATTTTCCTATTCAGAATGGGTATTCAGTTGACATGGTTCTTATTCTCTTATCATTTGGGACTGCTACAGTACCATGTTCATGGTTACTCTAAACCCTACCTCCTAACCATGTATATCTTCCTGCTATCCTCGTTTGTTGCAACTTGTGGCTTGACCCATGGCTTTCCCAAGCCTTTACATATTCATGTACTTGCGCAAAGGCAGATTAGAGAAGATAACAAACAGACACAAATATTAGAACCAACTACGTAAATCTTATGGAAAGTAAAACAACATATAGTATAGCTTAGAAAATGTGACGGATGTCTTTACATACAAACCAAGTGAATAATTTTCTAATGTATATCACGAAAGCTTCAGAATTTTCAAAGATGATCTGACTATGGTAATGTTTATATACAATATACAGCATAAATGAAAGCGTGATCTTATTACATCTTTCATTATCTTCTAACAAATATAAAACTTGCTCATTGTTTGTCTAACTAGAACTAGATGTTGGTTAGAATGTCTGTCTTGCTAAAAAAGAAAAATGCTCAATCACTTCTTCTGAAAAAATAGAAAAATAAGTATATTAAACAGTGTTCAAAACTAGAGCGCACCATTTTATATAACAACGACTAAACTTGTAAAGGCATTAGAAGGTAGTGGTAACAGTTAGTTTTATATCCTATAACATATGCATTGATTGGCTATTTTATAGCATCTGGGCAATTCAATAAAGCTTTCCTTTCACTTTAAGAAAGTATTAGTGAAATGGACAAGTCATATTCTATCAAAGAATATACCAAACTTTGAAAACAATAATAAAGCAAACTAATTAAAGTCTCTTCAGCCAAACTACATATGTCTTACTGAAATCAAATCCAAGGCATGTAGCCAACTCAAAGCAAACTACATGAAACTACATGATCTATTCTTTAGTAAAGCCAACGAAAATACCATTTTTAGTTCTACTAACTTTTAGTAATGCCAGCAAGATTTCCAACACATCCCCAGTAAAGAATTCCTAGACACATACTAATCTTGTTTCTACCATGAATTGCCTAGTACAAAAACATTGAAAACTGACTCATTAAGTCTTTGCTAATAACGATAAGTAATTCAATATGAAAAGTTAAAAAAAGAAAATAATGGGTCTAACTGTCATCTCATCCTTTAGAATAACTATGGATACATCGATCTATAATCAGATATGTCTAATCTATACTAGATTCAATGCTAATGGAAAAGTATCTATAATCAGATATGTCTAATCTATACTAGATTCAATGCTAATGGAAAAGTATCGCATAGTTATCGAAACAACAGTAAATGAGGGAAAACACATTTTGCAAAATCAACCAGTTTGAATTCTTGTTTTAACTGTGACGTTTTTTAAACAGAACATATTCTGACCCTACAGTAACAACAGCTGTGGCTCCACGACAGCATCCTTCGTAGCACCAATAAAAGTATAGTGCAACTATACTTTATAGGATGAAACTAACGGTTAAAATAAAATCTCCAAACAAAAATAAATTCTCCAAACAAAATTGGAACAATCGTCTATCAAGAATGTAGCTGTCCTTTTTATAACAAGATTTCTGTTGTATAATGAGAAATGCAAAACACTAAAGGATCAATTAAGTATTCAATTTGTCATGCAAATGAGCTTTGTTTGTGCTTGCCAAATCTTTGGCATCTGTCTAAATTTTAAAAAAAAAATTATATTATTTCAGCTATTCATAAACAAGGACTAAAATTTTAGACATTTATGGTCCAAAATCTTAAGTTGTTTGAGAATATAATAGTTAAAAGTTTATGCACTCCAACGTGCTTTTAATTATATCTTGGTTCTTTATAATATGCCAACATATGAGAAATTCTGGGATGTGCACTTTATATTAACTCACATGTGGGTTAACTGGATTCTTTTCAATTGGCTATTATATGCAAATACTATATAAAAAGCGCAACTCATCAAAGGCTTAATACTAAAAAAATGATAGTAATTTATGGCGTTTTTTTTAAAAGAATGAACATCATCCTACCTCAATGATTATTATGCTTATGGTTTTTCTATATTGACTAGTAAGATTGAAATCCCCTAAAAATCGAAATCCAGACTAAATAGAAGTAGTAACTATGCTAGATGTCTGTTGGGTTTTTAAATAATTGGCATTATTTTCCAAATAATATTTGGTCAACAACAATGGTTGTTGGTCAAATGTTGTTATTTCCCAAATAAAATTTCACATTATTCATGTTTTGTCATATTCATATTTACGCTATTCATTATTTGTCATATTCATTATTTACATCCTCTAAATTATTCGTTAATAATTCTTTCAATCCATCATATTAAGCAGTATTGAAACTTTTCACAATTGATCCTTCAATAAACCCTAAACCTCGTCATTGGTAGTGACCAATTTACTATTTTAAAGATTCCCCAGGTTTTTGCCTAATATTCATGAGATGTGAAGGTTCTTTCTAAATAGTTTGCTTGCTCATAAAGTGCCTAGTAAACTTTCAAGCAGGATTTGGAAAAGAGCCCACAAAATTTGGAGGTAACTCTTTAAACCACTTCTGAGCTGATTCTGTTAGTGTAGTAGTAAAGAGATTACAAGTAATAGCATCGGAATAATCATACAGCCTTGTGACTGAAGTTACATAATCTTTGTGGTTATCTGGATGAGTGGTTCCTTTGTAAGGATCTAGATCTAGCTGTTTGAAGTTGAAAAGGATTTGCTCATCTTGGATAGTTGATATGAATGCATATTTGTCAATTAACGCCGACTCTGTGAGGTTAGTAGAAGTATTTTTCCATATGAGTTCCTAGACTTTTTGCTCCATTTTGGCCATTAGTTCCTTCTCAGCTTGTTGTGGAGTTTTGGCTGTATTCTTCTCTAACTTTTTGATGGACTTTATGTTAGGGGTCCGACCTATCCTGTCAAAGACAACCTTGCTTTTGAGTATGATGCGTTGACATTTCTGATTTAGGCTTCTCAGACTAACGACAGCTACTATTGACAATATCATCCTGTTCTGAGAACCTTGTTTCGTCAAGTAAAACTTCTTTTTTTTTTATTCATAGCTCCCATGAATGCTTGGAAAGCTTGAAAGTTATCAGAAAGAAACTTTAACATTTCTTCCTGTGTCGTTCCTAAAGTCTGTTGTGCAAATCCTGGGATGGATATAGGTGTAGTTTCATATAAGCATTGTGTAGTCTTGCTACTGTGTGTAGGGGTGGCAATTTCGGACACGACACGACAACATGACACGAACACGACACGAAATTAACAGGTTTAAATACGTCAAATTTAATTGGGTTACTAACGGGTCGACCTGTTAATGACCCGAATTTAAACGAGTCGTGTTGTGTCAACCCACGGTTGACTCGATAGCCAGTTATCTTAACAGGTAACCTGATACGATCCATTTAACCTGTCGTTAAGATATCGAGTAACCCGAATGATCCATTAATCATTCGGGTCAATGGGTTAATTGTGGGTTATCATGTAACTGGGTAAATTAAGTAACTTTTATATTAGTGTATAAAGGTTAACGGGTCATGTCGGGTCAACCCGTTAAATAAGTGTTGTATTATTGTAAAAAGTATAATGGATTAACGGGTCATGTCAGGTCAACCCGTTAATAAACGGGTCATGACATGACACGACACAACCTCGATAAGGATCTGACACGATAAGGGCCCGACACGACCCATTGACACCCCTAACTGTGTGCAGTCTTGCGGCTTGCTTTCTTTTTATGTTTTCTCATTTATAAACAAGAAAAATGAAGATTCATTAAAGATTGTTGTGATTTTTCTTAAATCTCAAAATAGTGAGGAGAGTTTAGGCAAAGGCTTTTTACTCGATTCCTATAGTCGGCGCCATTTGATGAAACAGGCCAGAGAGGTTTTGGATTCTTTCTATTTCTAGACAGAGAAGTACTGGATGGAGAGAGAGGTATAGAGAGTAAAATGTATGAATGTGGTCCGTAAGCTTGTATTGATTATGAGATTGATAGCTTATTTAGACTTAACCTGACTTGTTTTGGCTTGCCTCTGCTTGTGCATTTATTTACATATTATCATTTGGTATTTATAGGTAAAAGTTCCCTCCTCTAAGGTCAGGGCGTTCTTACCTATGTGTTTAGACCGAGGAGGTCTACCAATTAGCAATGTCCGATCATATACATAAGCAAATATACATTGGCAATAATGCCACTTTGCAGAATTACCTTGCAGGAGTTACAAGACATGTATCGCTATTCTATAGGAAGATCACTTCATGTATCATCACCTTACTAGCTAATTCCAACTACCATGTAATTTGTTGAGTAATAGTAGCCTATTGAGATGAGTTGTTTTTAAATTGCATGTTGTCTCCTTACTTCCGAAGATCCCAAACATCAAATGTAAAAATCTGGGTTACGCCAACCAAGGGTTCATTCAAGGGGATCATCATATATAATAATCTCCACTCATCAATACTTTTATTTTATTGAGTAGATCATCATATCCAATTTTAATTCATTTGAAAAAAAATTTACCGTTAAATTATGTGTCACATTTGAACAGTGTAGGAATTTTTAAATTTTTATGAAAATAAAATTGCTTATTTAGTCGGTAAAAAATTTGTTATTTTCTTACGATTTTTTGCTAAGAGTTTATATAAAAACATGATTGATTTATGGATAGTTTTGATTTATAAAATTATTTTCAAAATCTTTATTTTTTTAAGAGTAAATGGAGACGCTTTCATTTATCTTAAATGGAAAGAATCCTTGTTCCTCTCTAGAAGTCTCTGCTAACATGATATATTTTGAACCATAAAATAGAGTAACCAAAACTGGACTAGTGTTAGAGAATTGGATAGCAGTTTAAGAATCTATGACCCGACGGGTACTTAACCCTGTCCATATGCAATGTAATTGCATAATTTTATATATTATAGCCTAATGATTAATTAGTTATTCCTTTCCTTTCCATTTATAAGGGTATTTGTGTATCTACTAGTTAAACTTTTTTATTTAAAATATTTAAAATTAAAAAATATTATAATGGGACTTGGTTGGATACCTGGTCATCTGATTACATGCAGGTCAAATTGAGTAGTGATCATATAAATTGAGTATCCAATCGATGAGTATCCCTAATTTTTTTGACAGACTATAAAGATTTGACTTTAATAAATGTGTGATTAGATTATTTTCGGAGGGACTTTAAAGCTATTACCTTAGTATAACCATGATTGGAATCTCTTTCGGATATAAGATGATGTGCGAGGTGAGTGCAATGTTCCTTATTGACAGGTATGGTGTACCTTATTTATTTATTTTTTATTTTTTCCTACCCAAAAGGAAAAATAAAATAAAATTGGAGTTTCGTGACAGACATTATAGGAAAGTGTCAATCAAATTCTAAAATTCACTTGATATTTCGAAGTAACAAATTTAATTTACTAGAATATATAAAATGTCGCCAATATGTAAAAATATCGATAAAGTAAGGAAGCGAACAATGGCTACAATTTTTTTTCCCCTTAGTAACACGTAAAACCTAATTTGACTGATTTTTGACTCAGCTCGCACTTGTTCTTTAACTAGGAATAGACTCTATACAATTGAAGACCAAACACTAACTATTTAATTGATTTGTAGCAGCATCCACTGTATAGTATCGAAGGGATAGTTAAGAATGAAGACTAGTCAAAAGAAAAAATACATGCTATTACAAATTGGAAGAATATTAATGATGTGACATGTGGGAAGATAAAACAATTAAATAACAAAGCCTACGGTCTAACTTGTCTCTGTTTTCTTTCTTTTATTTATATTTATTTTGCTTTTATTTTATTTATTTTTTTGTCTTTGGTTTTCCATGTTGAAGAAGCTAGAATTAGATGCTAGGAGGAGAGAGAAAGTGAAAGAGGTGAATGTCAAGAGTACATTTGATTATCTAAGTTTTTGGATCCTTTCTCCCTTTTAGTAGCTCCCAAGCCCCTTATTTATAGAATTACATAAGGAGGCATAAGGCTATCTCTATGCTGGTCCAGTTGAAGCTAAATTACATAATTGCCCTTAATGAGGCTGCCACGTAGGCACTTCTAGAATAATCTAGGTAAGATGCTATGTGTCACTTACTCACATCATCAATAGTCCCCTCGGCTTGGTACCGAGCCTCACGGATAGGAGCCGAGCCGAAAACGACTGTTCGCAATCCCCAACCGATGACAACCAAGACCTTTATACCGAGCCGAGATGAAGAGCTTTAAAGCACTGTCGTACCTCGCACCTGCCGATCCGAGGTCGTACCGACCCTTGGGATCCTCGGGAGGACGTAACTGCAACATTTACTCAAGGGCGACATTTTCGCTGAGTCCCCATGCATTGAATTCGCATTTATTGCACTGCATTATTCGCTCCGATTTTGTTGCAAAATGCCTCATTTTACGTGCCGTAACCCCCGCACCAAGTTTCTTTTGTTCACGCCATATCTCGTTTATCATGCCATAACGCCTCGCTTTTCCCACCTAAATGCCTTTTTTCATCTCAAATTCGTCAATTTTTCCCCCCAGAACCATTGAACATTCTGGAAGAAAACCCTCCTATTTATACCCCCATTCTCCCCCAAATCATTTTTCTTTCCCTTACTCACTTTACTCTATTTCCCCCAACCTATTTTTCTTTTATTTAACACTTCACCCTATCACTTCCCCAGAGACTCACACTTTTCCCCCTTCACTCTCATCACCCTTTACCGTTCTTCCGTTGCCGATTTTCGACCGCCGCTCTACGCCACCACCGGACATCACTAGGAGTTCTCCCAAAAATTCCCACACGCCCTCAAAACAGAAGACCATGGACGGTACGTTCACTTCCACTTCTCTTATTAGCACGTCGGTTCCCCCTTCCCCTGTAAACGCCGTTGACAGGATGTTAAATCATTTTAACGAAGCCCTTCTAGCAGCAGTGCCATTAAATTTTCCTCCCGATCCTCAAATCTCTTTTCCGAACCTCCACAAAACGACCACCCTAACCTCAAAACACAAAATGTATCAAACTCTCTTGACCTCGAGGATATCAAAATCCTTAGGAATAGATGTCGTTTTCCCAAGAACGTGCACATCAAACTACCGACCCCCGAGGACCAAGGCCACCTGCCATCTCCTGGTTACTTAACAGTCTACCAGAAACAACTCAAGGCAGGGCTGAGGCTCCCAATAGCGCCTCTGCTCGTCAATCTATCCAACCACTGGGATATTAGCATATCCCAGCTGACCCCAAACGCACTTCAGGTCATTGCCGGGTGCACTTTTTTATGTAGATTACACGACATCCCCCTCTCTTTAGACACCTTTAAGATGATGTGAAATTATCCCCTACAAAGGGATTCTTTTACATCTCTCCCTGAACTGCGGACAAACAGCTCACTCCGGGTAACCCCTCATCTATTCACGACTAGAAAAAGTCATTTTTTTCTTCATCCAGTACCTCGACCCTCCAATGCCTCGGGGTCCAAAAATGGACCTCTCCCCCGGACTCCATCCGTGCTCGGAGTCTCGCCGAATCCAACCTCCGAATAAACTTTAACAACCAACCAGCCATCCTATCAAACAACATTCTTGCCAGGGCAGGACTGTTTCCTACCCACAACATCCTCCCGAGCTATGACCCTCAACAAAGTCATCATCATCATTTCTCACTTTTTTTTCATATCATTATTTTTTCCTGACCGCAGAGATCGGAGCATTCCTCAGGGGGTTGGTGTCCACTACACCTGCCACCGGTTCGGGCACTTTAAACCAATCATCTTCGTCAACCAGCGAATCCTCATCCGCCACCATCAACACGCAATCAGGAAGTGCCGAGGCTACACCGTCAACCTCTACGCCCCTGAATCAAATCTAGGCAGTCAGTCCGCCGGAGGGACCAGCCAGGGAGGTAACTCTGGCTCTTCGTCCCACCGAACCCGAGTCGACCCGGGTTACGAGGAAAAGGACTAGGGAGGCTGCTGGCCTTAAGGAGGGTCCTTCTTAGGCAGAACATGACCCTCCCCTCCTCGTCTTCGCCCTCGATTCCAGTAGCAAGGGTAAGGATCCCAGGGACAGCCTCTGGGAATGTCCCCCTATCCAAATAACTTATCACTTCATATGGTAAGGACCGCCGAACCTCACTCATTCCCATTCCTTATCCTTTCTTTACTGTCAAGATCTAACACTTTACTTTTTTTAGGTGATAGAAAATACACTCCTGAGGAGTAGAGAAAATCTGCAGTGTCACAGGATGTGCCCTGGGGTCGGTTGTCTGTCGACCTTCTTCCAGTGCCTCCTATCTTGGGGAACGCTGATCTCCGACCCACCTTCTCGATCGACGTAAACGATCGGGGTCAATTCCCTAGAGTGGCTCGGGAGCAGGCAAAAATGGTGGCATTGCCTCAGGATGTAGCCTATGTCAAAAGGCTCACTCCTCAATAGAGGCTGGACGAGCTTGACGTTAGCCTGATGAATGTAAGTTTATCTAACCCTTTGTGAAATTCTAACTTTTTGCACCTCGGTCGACTTCAACTTATACATCTAATCATTTCGCCCTTTTTGCAGGCCATCACAATTTTAACCGCCATGGTAGATCGGGAGGCCTCCTTCAACTCTGCTTTTAACTCTATGAAGCAAGAGTTAGCTCATGCGAAATCCATCGTGGATCAGGCACTAAAGGAGGTTGTCAACGCCAAAGAGATGAAATGCAATATCGAGGCGGGTATAAAATATGACAAGTGGAAGGCAGAGCTGACCGAGGTGAGGGACAAGTTTCGGCAAGCCGAGCTGGAGAAGAAGACCCTTGAAGTGGATGTTGGCGATCGAGACAAGAAGATCGCAGATCTGGAACAAAGGGTTCTTCAACTTCAAGAAGAAGCTCAGTTGGCCGAGGCAAAGTTTGCTTCTCGGGAGGTGGAGCTTCGGATCATAGACAGGAATCAATTTGTGGCCTCGGTTGAAGCGGACGAGATGTTGAAGGAGTTTACAAAGAAGGTCTTCTCTATGGGGTTCACACTGGCATGTGACCACATTGGTGAAGAATCCTGATTTGTACGAGGGGCTCCCATACGATGCTTCCGTCACCGAGGAGGTCATCAATGGCCTACAAGCTCAATTCAAAGCCCCCCGCTCCAAGCTTCCACCTCCACTGCCGAACCTTCCACTTCCGGCGCTCAGGCTGATATAATTTTGTTGTAATAGTTAGGAACTCCTTTTGTAATAGTTAGGATCTTTTAATGAAATTCCTAAGTTTTGATAACTTTGTCTCCTTGATAAGAGCTTCGGCTTTCTTTGCTTTTGGCCTTTTTCCTGCTTTTCAATTTCTTTATTTCCTGCATTTAAAACAGAAATTTTATGACATAAGCAGGAAACAAACTTTCCACACTTAACCATTCCAATCATAAAAGATTGTCTAAGACTCCCTTTCATTCTGAACTTAGGCCTTGTTTAGACCCTTTCGAACTGAGGCAAAAGGATTAAGCTTGGCCCCTTATGCTTGATTTAGCCATTTAATTTGAGTCAGACTTTCCAAAGTCCAAAGGTCTCTTAACTTATAATGTTTTGCTAAAGCAAGGCAATCAAGCCTCTTTGAGGATCAGACCCTCTTCAATTTCATTTTGCTTGGAGGGGGCTGCTTAATTTCTATCCTTGCGGGGAAATTGCTAGGCCTCGGCTCTCAATGTTTGCTTTTGCATTGAACTTGATCCGAACCTCTGAGGGTTGGAACAGCTCAAAATTGCTTTGTGCTTGAACCGAACCTCTGTGGATTGGTGCACCTTTGGTTTCACTTGGGGGGGCTACTGAGCCTCTGCTCTTGAGGGGGGCCTGCTAAGCCTTGGCCCTCAATCATTTGCTTTTTTGTTGAGCTGAATCCGAACCTCTGAGGTTGGAGCAGCTCAAACATCTGACTGTGCCTTGACCGAACCTCTGAGGGTTGGCGCGGCTTTGTTTTTGCTTGGGGGGGCTACTAAGCCTCTGTCCTTAAGGGGGGACTGCTAAGTCTCGGCCCTCAATCATTTGCTTTTTTGTTGAACTGGATCCGAACCTCTGAGGGTTGGAGCAGTTCGAGGCACATCTGACTGTGCTTGAACCGAACCTCTGAGGGTTGGTGCACATTTGGTTTTGCTTAGGGGGGCTAATAAGCCTCTGCCCTTGAGGGGGGACTGCTAAGCCTCGACCCTCAATCCTTTACTTTTTGTTGAACTGGATCCGAACCTCTGAGGGTTGGAGCAGCTCGAACATCTGCCTGTGCTTGAACGGAACCTCTAAGGATTGGTGCACCTTTGGTTTGGGGGGCAACTAAGCCTCTGCCCTTGAGGGGGGACTGCTAAGCCTCAACCCTCAATCCTTTGCTTTTTTGTTGAACTAGATCCGAACCTCTGAGAGTTGGAGCAGCTCGAACATCTGACATGGGTTTTGAATAGGAACCATATCCGAGCCGGGTCTTCTGGGTATTGGCGCATGTATTTGACACTGATGACACTCCCGCACCAAAGAGTCTGCGTCAGAGTGTAAGGTCGACCAGTAGTACCTAGTCAGCAAGACTTTGCGAGCTAAACTACGAGGACCGACGTGACTTCCGCATATTGTCCTCATGCACCTCTCATAAAACATAGTTAGTTTCGGACGGTGTGAGGCACCTCAGCAAGGGGCACAAGTATGCTTTTTTATATTAGATTCCATCAATAAGGGTATACTTGGCGGCTCTATACTTGATCTTTCTAGCTTCGGCCGGATCCTCGAGAAGCTTTTTATTATTCAAATAATTTATTATGGGTCCCATCCAACCAAGGTCTGGTTGGACACAGGAGATTCTTTCAGAGAAGTAAATAGACCTGCGTTCTCGCAGTTCTACCAAAATCTCTTTTGTTTAATTCGAGTCTATTGCCTAGGATAGTTTTGATAGAGCATCGGCATGCGTGTTTCTAGTTCGGGTAATCTTAATTATGTCTACTTTTTTGAATTTTTCAATCCACCTTTTGACCTCGGTTAAGTACCTTTTCAGAACCATGCCCTTATTCTCGTAATTTCCCAGGCTTTGACTTACAACTAGCTGAGAATCTGAATGTTCTTTAAGGTTCGGGCACCTATCATGCATGGTGGGCCATTTCCATGCCACAGATGAGGGCCTCATACTCAGATTCGTTATTTGTTGCCTTGAATCTGAACCTGAGGGCGTAAGTGAGATAGTCCCCTTCTGGGGATCAGATTATTATCCCTGCCCCGGCTCAGGACTCACACGAAGTTCCATCAACATGAAGCTCTCATGGGAGATCTTCCCTTATTTTCTGTTTCTTTGCCAGATCAGTCATGAGTGATGAGGTCAATCCATCTCGATGCCACAACTTTCTGCAATGAAATCTGCTAAAGCCTGAGCTTTGGTTGCGGTCCAAGGCCGGAACTCTATGTCAAATTCAAAGAGCTCCACAGACCACATTAGCATTCTGCCTGAAGCATCTGGTTTGCTTAAGATATTTTTAAAGGAAGGTTGGTCAAAATTATTATCTTGTGACCATGAAAATAGGGCCTTAGCTTCCGAGCCGACATCACCAACAAGAAGGCGGCCTTCTCAAGAGGGGTGTAGTTCCTTTCTGGACCTTGAACCACTTTTCTTACAAAATATATAGGGCATTGGTTGCCTTGCTCATCTTGCCTCAAAAGAACCGAGCTTACTGCCGGTTCGACAATCAAAACATACAGGTATAGCGGTTCTACTTTTTGTGGAGATACGAGCTTCTGTAAGTTGCCCAAATATTCTTTAAACTCTTCAAAGGCTTTACAAGCTTCTTCGGTCCATTGAAAACCCTCAGTCCTCTTTATGAGCCGGAAGCATGGCAAGCCCCTTTCTGCTGATTTGGACAGGAATCGATTCAGGGTAGCCATTCTACTGGTGAGTCTCTGAACCTCCTTCACCGAGGTGGGAGTTTTCATATTAATTATGGCTTGCACCTTTTCAGGGTTCGCCTCAATTCCCCGGTGAGAGAGAATGAATCCCAAGAATTTTCTCGAGGGGACCCCAAATGTACATTTTTTGGGATTCAACCTTATTTGAATAGATCTTAATGTCTCGAATGTCTCCCTAAGATCTTCCAAGGTTTTTTCATAGGTTCAGTTCTTGATCCACCATGTCATCAATGTATACGTCCATGTTTCGTACTATTTGGGACTTGGAAGTTTTATTGACGAGGCGTTGATATGTGGCTCCAGCATTTTTGAGTCCAAAGGGCATAGTACTGTAGCAGTACATGCCACGGTCAGTGATGAAAGAGGTTTTCTCTTCATCTTCTCTGGCCATGTATATTTGATGATAGCCCTTGAATGCATCTAAAAACTGTAAAATATAAAATCCAACAAATGAATCTACTACTGTATCGATTCGGAGGTACGGATAACTGTCCTTTGGACAAGCTTTATTAAGATCAGTAAAATCTTGGCACATTCGCCAAGAAGAATCTGGTTTTGTTACAAGGACTGGATTACAAAGCCAAGTGGGATACAATACTTCTCTAATCAATCTGGCCACTAAGAGTTTATCCACCTCGGTTTCGATTATTAAACTACGCTCTGGATCGAAGAGGCGCTTCTTCTGTTTCACTGGTTTGAATGCCGGGTCCACTCCGAGTTATAATTGTGCTCAATAATTTCCCGAGGGATGCATGACATGTCTTCAACGGTCCATGCGAACACGTCCTTGTATTTGGCTAAAAGCCTGAAAAGAAGGCCTTTAAACTCTGTTGGGAGGGTAGCGCAGATCTTGATTTTCCGATCAAGAAGGCTCGGATCAAGTGATACCTCCTCAATTTGAACCTCGTCTTGGGGCTCAATTTTTGCTTTGCCCTTCCTCTTGGGCTCGGGAGGTTCGGAGATCTCAGTAGCTCCGAGCCGGGGTTGCGCATTCTTTTCCCCCTCCCTCTGACTTATCAAAGGCTCTTCAAAGCCATCCCAGTTGGATGAGACATCAAAGGTTTGCAAATAAGCCTTGTCAGCAATGGACATCGTTTGCGATTGGGACCGCAAGGACATCATATAGCAGGCTCGGGCCTCCTGTTGGCTGCCAATGACTGTTCCTTCAGATCCATCCCTCAACATGAATTTTATCCCTATATGGAACACGGAGGGAAGGATTCTGTAGGTGTAATTGTGTGGGTCGACCCAGGATCATATTGTAGGAGCTGTCCTTTTTGACGATGACGAAATTGGTCATCTCAATTCTCTGCTTCGGGGAAACTCCAAGACACAATGGGAGCATTATCTGTCGCTCAGGCACGATCGAGTCTCCGGTGAAGCCAACCAATGGAGTCTTGAAAAGTTTTATCAAAGAATCATCCATATGCATTTTGACCCAAGCGTCCCAAAAGATTATGTCTGTCGAACTTTCGGTGTCGACGAACACACGGTATATTTCATATCCAGCCACGTTTACGTGAATTACCACGGGTTATTGTGTGCCATTCAGCTAGGAACGGGGTCTTCAGAGGTGTATCCGAGGCTCATAAATGGCTTCAGTTGCTTCTCCCGATCCTCGCCCTAATGAATGTTTGGGCATATTTTTTTCGGGCATTGTTTGAGTCCTCGGTCATTGGGCCTCCTGCAATTGTGTTTATCACCTCGGCTACACAGATCTGTTCATCTTGGTTAGCCGGGGGATTGTTCCGTATTTTGGCGGCCTCGATTTTGTTGACGAGGCTGCGGGCGAGGTTGCGCCGAATTTCTTTGGTTGGCAGTGTTCCTTTGAAACTCTGTCGGAGTTTCAAAGATGAACTGTTGCAAATGTCCTTCTTGGATGGCCTTCTCGATTTCAACCTTCAGGTGGTTGCATGCCTCGGTATCATGGCCGTGTTGACCATGAAAAGCGCAGTACTTTGCCCTGTCTCTTTTGTCCGAGGCTGACACCATTAGAGGGGGTGGCTCTAAGAGGCCCAGATGTTGCACTTAGTATAAAATTTCCCTCTCGATGCATTGAGAGGTGTGAAGTCAGCATCGGGATGGCTCCTTGTTCGCCGGGGTCGGTTCCCGATATTGTTGCCCGGGAAGACTACCCAGTTTGCGAAAGGTGTAGCTCTAGAATAGCTCAACCTGTCAGCGACCCTCAGCTTTTTCAAGGAGGAGGGATTCGGCGTCTTGAGGACTTTTTCTTTTTTGTGTATCGTAAAGTTTTCTTTTTGTCCTGTTTGACTCCTCGCCCCGTATGAATTTCGATGCTCTTTCGAGGAGTTCAGAATAGGAGCTCGGCATCCTTTTGGCTAGCTCAGCGTTGAAGTTGCCTGGTCGGATGCAACTGCAGAAATCAGCCACCAGTATTCTTTCATCAACAATTTTGATTTGGACCACCTCATCATTGAAGCGATCCACAAATTTATTAAGTGACTCATCGGACCTCTGCCGGATATTCATGAGATGCGATGTGCCCTTTTACAATATTGATTTGCTCTTGAAGTGACCAAGAAAAGACTTTGCCAGGTCATTGAATGTGGCGATTGAGTTTGTCGGCAACTCTTGGAACCATTTTTGTGTCGGACCTCGAAGAGTGGTGGCAAACAACTTGCAGTGGGTCACGTCACTGTAGCCATAAAGGCTAGTGATCGCCACCACGTGCTGTAGGTGATCTGACGGATCAGATTCTCCCTTGTAACGGTCTAGGTCCGGCAGCTTGAATTGCATTGGAAGAGGTTCAATTTTGATAGAGATTGTGAATGGATCTCTATCAATCTCTGCCGTAGCAGGAGTATTCAGAAGCAAATTGTTTTTTCTCAAAATCTCTTGGATCTTATTTTCGAGGCTCTGCTCCTCGAGCTGTTTTAAAAAAGCTGAAGAGGGTCCCCTTGAACCAGATTTTTTCAAGGAATGTGCACCGAGTCTCTCGCGCACTGGTAACTTCTTTGATCCACTTGTCGATGAGTGTGACTCATCAGATTGTTCGTTCGAGCGTGATTTTGTCAATTTGTGAAGTAGGTCAGTTAGGCTCGTGGCATCAACCGGTTCCTTCCCAGGCCGTCGGCCGGGGTCGAGTTTGTATTCGGCTTGTGGAGTGGCTGCGCGGTTCGAGAGATCAGACAGAGTTTGGCTCTCGCGCTGTTCCACGAAAGCTCGGAAAGACTCAAAATGATCAGCAATATACTTCAGGACATTGTTTTGTTTCTGTTGAGGCTCGGTTGGTGTACCAACGTTTTCTAGTTCATCGGTATACACTACGAGGTTTAGAGTTGATTGCTTGTCTCGGCGTCCTTGCTGGCAGTTTGGCGTGTTTCACGGTTCCTCATCCTCCTCAAGCAACAACAGGCAATTCAGATGATTGAGAATTGATTGAAAGTGATAGAAATCTGTCGATTCTCACAGACGGTCCCAATTGAAGAAGCTAGAATTAGATTCGAGGAGGAGAGAGAAAGTGGAAGAGCTGAATGTCAAGAATATATTTGATTATCTGAGTTTTCGGATCCCCCTTTTAGTAGCGCCCATGCCCCTTATTTATAGAATTGCAAAAGGAGGCATAAGGCTATCTCTATGCTGGTCCAGCTGAAGCTGAATTACATAATTGCCCTTAATGAGGCTGCCACGTAGACACTTCTAGAACAATCCAGGTAAGATGCTATGTGTCACTTACTCACATCATCACATGTGTCTTTCTTAAGGACCATCCAATTGAGACCAAAAAATATTTAGGTAAAATCGATTTTTTACTTTACTTATAAATCTTTTAGTATAAATTTAATTAATTGATTATTATCAAATAAATAACGTCAATTGATATAAGTAAAATTACATAAAATTTAATTTTAATTGCCTGATCTTCAAGTAGAATGTAAAACTGAATCTAAGTATCTTTTGCTTAACACCGAGTGTGATTTGGTTTTCGTGGAAGAATAGTGAGCAGTGAGGATTATTGCAAATAATGTTCAGTGTCCACACAAATGCACAGTTTTATACGCTGTGATGAACAAGATGTAAATAAAACTGCAGATAATAAAATTTCTGAGTACCACTATTTGGTAGATCCTTATTGGTCGGCAATGATGCAATTTTATTGAAGTTCCTTGTTGGACCACTTGCATAGTTGATCACTCAATTTATATTCTATTTTCAATTTGTATCCTTCATTCTAATTAGAGATACTTTACATTCTTAACTTTTAAATTCATCTTATTTCAATATAATTTTTAACACCGCTATCAAATTTAATAGAATCTTTACATGCGTTTCTAAAATATTATGATAGATTGTTGTGTGGTATCCAAATGAAATTGTACATGCATAAATATATCGTTAATTTTTGTGATTGTGTTAAAATTTAGATTAAAATGAGATAAATTTAAAAGTTGAAGGTAAAAAAAAAAAATTGGGAATCTAAAGTGACGATTAGATATAAATTAAGGCCTGTAAAGTGGAATTAGTCCTACTTTTGCCATTTAATCGTTGTGATGTTCACCGATTTCTTTTTCCTTTATTAAAGATCACCTCATTTTCTCTTTAAAAAAAAAGAAGGAAGAAGACAAAAGATTATCTCATTCTCAATTTTAATCCTCTAATTGTCGTACAAGCTGACAATCAAGCTTTTGAATTATGACCATAACATTTGTGTCTCTTGGTCCACGATACCCGTTACACATAAATCATTACCAATAATTAAACCTCATAGTCTTATTGTTTATATCACTATATATTTCACAATTATTTTCTCAAAATAGATAACTAGGATCTATCAAGAATTAGAAGCTTGTACCACTGAATAGCATATATAAGCATAATCTCCATTGTTTACGCATTTTAACAACATAAAATTATTGGAGGAAAAGTTTGAAGTGCATGCACATGCATTTTTTGTCGGAGTTTAGTCTAAAGATTTATATTATTGGTATATCGTAAAAGTCATATATCTTTGCTCCGGTGTTTTTTCACCCCCGTCATCTTAATGCTTGTGTATATATATGAACATAGTATTTGGTTTTTTCGTGGGACCTTATGGTAATTTTTACACTTAATATGATAATTTTGTATAACAATCTAGGGTTCTCATTTAATTTTAAAAACTCCAAACACTAGACCACAGATCAAGGTTTTGATATGTGGTTGGTTTTGTGAAAACTGCATGGTTTTATTAATTTTGCTTTTGCGAAAACTGCATGGTATGGTGTTCTCTGATTTTCTAAATTTAAAAATCGCATAAAAATCGTACTTCGAGTTATATATAATGCAAAATTTCATGATACTATTTTTGAGGTATTAGGATAACGTACATAACAGGAGAAGTACTAATTTTTCTATTTATGGGATGAATATTGGATCACATATACATACTTTATTTGATCAAACTCCATGGACTTATTTTTGTTGAATTTACTAGGTATTTGGTTCGTATTCGGATATTGAAATCGGAATGAGAATTATAAACACTATTATTGGTATAGATTTTATATCATTTCCCTTTGCTTGTTAGGTTTGAAATACGAATAGATTCATTATATTTAGGAGTTACTTAATTTGAAATTCATGTCACAATGAGAGAATAAAAGTAGGCATTTTTTAACACTTTTATTCCCATTGAATGATTTTCATAATACTTAATCGAACAACATCTATAAGTATCATTAATTTTGATTTCTATTTCCCCTCATATACCCATAAACCAAACGCCTTCTAAATTTGTCAAAATTGCTGTGTCAAACTGAATCGATTCTCTATTAATGATTGTTTAATTTTGTTTTTTAGATGAAAATGCATTAAAAGTTTATGCATATTTATTAAAATTAAGATATTTTTACCATGTATATTTTAAAATATATATATATATATCAGCCAATTACCTCGAAAGGGTTGAAAATCCAAATACAGCCAGACTCACAACACAGAAAATGATGGAGGACCGTTTGCAATGAAAATAAAATCTTAAAATGCAATAATTGCTAATCAGCCAAATAAACTACCTAATTAAAGGTTTTAGATGGTATAGGTGGATCACCTATAAAGTGTCCCCAACTAGTCGCTAGTTCAAATTTCGACCTTAGCAAATGGAAAATATAGTAGTAGATCGTAATAGCGGTATTAAGTAATTTATTTCTCTCAGTGCGAGTTTACTCGGTCTTATTATGCTAGTTATATTTCAGTACTTTCTAGTTGTAATTTGATTGTACTTATTCCACTACGGTAGGTATTCGTAATGTTATCAAAACAAATACCAAGTAATGGTATTTGAAAATGGTAAGGTAGACTAATTTTCTGAAAATTGATAGATGTGTTTGTGATTAATAATATAGCAATTAACCAGACTACTCGCCATATCTCAAAACTATATTAAAAGGACAAGACAATTTAAATCCACTTCTTAATTTCCTGTAATCTTTTGGCGTTTAAAACACGGTGAGGAGTTAACTTTCTAAACAGAAAATAATACACATCAATGTGTGTTAGGCAGCAGAAACATAAATCAAGATTATCTTCAACTATAATTGTTTAAGTAAATTGAATCCACATATAAATTGAATCCACAAATATATGCCCGACTTCAACAATCGAATAATAATAATAAGAATATAAAATATACATTTACTATAAGGGTCTTCTAGCCTATGCCAAATCGGAAAATGCCATGGAATATATAGAGTATCATAGACTTAATTATAAATTAGGTTAGGTACCCTTATTTGGAAAAAAAGAATCCCAAGGGCTCGTTTCATCAAGGAAATTACCGAAAATGCAAAACCGAGAATATTATGAAATATTATATTTTCTAATATGTAATATTTTGATTAATTGATTGAAGATATTAGTCAATCATACTAAATGGGGGATATCAATAAATTGTGTAAAATTATCAATTTTCATGTGAGTTACATATAAGGCAAGTCTTGCATTACAAGTATTATATTCTCCCACTTAACCCGCATATATTATTCAGACAATATCATGAATGACAAGGAATGGCCATAAGTCTTTATTATCACTCCACTAATACAATAGTTATATAATAGTCACTTAACTAGTAATTATTAGTATGCAAATCATGGCAGTTATGCTCTTAAGATGAACACTCATTGTATATGTTACAATGTATTAGTTTTACTAATCAAGTAATATAAATACTTTATCAATGACTTATTATAAATTATTCAGGGTCCAACTTTATAGAAATTATCCAACTTTATACATAACAATAATGTACAACAAAAGTCATGTAAACAATGAATATCTTAAATGTCTAGACTTCCACAATAGAGAGAAAATAATTGCAGATCTAAAGTGAGCGAATGAGTCCCCTACGCAGTTATATGATTATGAATAACTTAATTGACAATTTTAGTTGTCAGATCAACAATCATAACTCATTACTTATATACTCAACATGTGTATTTTACTCCCAAAATTATATCAACTATTAAATCACTATGTTGATTTACGTTCAATCGAAAGAAAGTGCAATCAACTATATGCTTAACTCATGTCCCAGGAATCTCTAGACACATGGGGGTACGAGTTAATCTCTTACTAGAGGGAAAACTGGAGAAAAGTATAGAGCGTGCGTCCTCAACACTTGTCCTCTTCCCATCCACGAAGCTGAGGCGGGAGAAATGATAATCATCTTAACTTTTCTTAATAAAGAATATTGAGATTAAAATAAAACCTAAATGGTCAAACAACACAATCAACAAAACTTTAAACCATATAAAAATGCTTATGATATAACTTCATAGCATCATTATATTTTTCGCGAACCATATCTAAATCTAATACATAATGTGAACATGTATGATTTGTTCACACCAAGAAATATGATTTGTAAAACTAAGTAATACTTAATCGTTTAAAAACTCTTTTATGAAGATTTATGAGAGAGTCAAAATACATTCACGTTCCATCTTTGTGAATGCCACCCATATATGAGGATTTACCAATATCCTTCATTTAATATTTTTATGTAAAAATTGCATTACCTCATATATTTAATGAAAAAAAAATTCATCTGGACTAAATATACTTTTTTCTACTAACCTTGATATATATTAATTATATGTAATAATGTTTTTCTGAAAAATCAAATGAAGAAATGAAAATAATATACTATTTATATAATATTCAGTCCTTAGATATATATTTCAATCTTTCAACAAATAAATTACATTCTCTGAAAAAAAAAAAACCTTTAAATTGTCATATATATATATCTCAAATTTATGTTTCACACTAATATAACTCCCAATCAAAATGAGTTATTATTGCCATAAAAAATCTTTAAAAACTTAACACAGATTTGGCAATAATCAATGCCTTTCATAGTTTTACAACATTATACCAAAACATGAATTTTTCTCCACTATGCCTTTGTGAAAACATAACTGATGATCCACAAACCTTCTTTCGATTATGACATATGTATTTACCTCTTAAACCAAGCTATGCAGGTATGCTATTTTGTTTGCTGAAAATAGAGCTTTCGGACGCAGTACACTATCCGAACAGTACTACATTTCTTGGACGAACAGGATCGTCCGATAGAGATTACAACGAAAGCAATTCATTGTCCGAACGAATACACAGAGAACAAAACTTTCATGCACCTACAACGGACACGCAGGCGCTTCCGAAAAAACATCCCTCGAATGTATTCTTTCGTTCGAAAGAATGAAGTAGAATCAAGAATCTAAAGCTCTACAGCGGACGCATCCAACCGTCCAAACGAAGTTTACATCGGATGAAGTAGACTATCCGAAGAGATAAATTCCCTGATAAAGCATTAAACCTCTCGAACGAGATATACCATCCGAAGCATGATCGGACGTTGGGCTCGGACGCATAACAAAAACATTGGACGTCCAAAACTCTTAACGGCTAGTTTTTGAGCATTTATTATTGAGCCGTTGGAAGATGGTTACAACACAATTTATTGCTCCTATAAATACCAACACTAATGATATTGTAAAATAGATATTACATATTAAATCAAAGCAAGAAACAAAGCAATTTAAGTGCAAATTGTCTATTGAGCAATATTGTATTAGTGTGTACTTTAGAGTGCTTTTCAAAAATATTGAGTGGAGTGATAATCTTGTACAAAAGTGAGGTTGAGAATAAAATCCTTGGCTCAACTAAAAAGAATTAGTGTGAGCAAGGATTGTCCTACTTTGTGTACATTAGAAGATTATTGGCTCACCAAAGTTGTGAAGCATTCTAGTGAATTAATACTTCAAGCTTGGTAGCTTGAAAGCGTTGTTTGTTTAATCTCTTTCTTTATCCTTTTTATGCTGCATAAGCTTAATTGCTTTTATCTTTATCAATCTACTTGTTATTGTGCAAAAGATTCTATAAGTGCATATTTTCCAAAGTAATTTTTTAAAGGACCTAATTCACCCCCCCTCTTAGGTTGTCTTGGGGACAACAATTGGTATTAGAGCATTGGTCTCTTTATTGTGCTTAGATTGAATTTGAGTAAAGATCCATTATGGAAACCAATAATTCTTTGTTCTTCGAAGGTCAATCTATCACAAGACCACGTATGTTTAATGGAGTAAATTTTATTAGTTGAAAAGATAGAATGAAAATGTTTTTGCAATCCATTGATATTGACTTGTTGTAAATGAATGTCCTTTTAAAGCTACCATCATTGCTGATCACACAAATAGAAGAAGAGAAAAAATTAGGGATGAGCTCACTCTACAAGACAAGGCAAACTTGACCTTAAATGAAAAAGCTATGAATGTGCTATACAATGCCTTGGCTGCAAACGAATCAAGTCGTGTCAAAGGATGCATTTCCGCTAAAGAAATTTGGGACAAGTTGAAGGAAATTCATGAAGGAAGCGATGATGTTCGAGAACAAAAGAAATCCTTACTTGTTGCCAAGTATGAGTCCTTCAAGATAGAGCCACATGAAAACATTAATAAAATGTATTGTAGATTCAATGATATAATCAAGGATCTTGAAGCCTTGGGAAAGGAATACTCCTTGGGTGAGAAAAATATAAAAATCTTGAATGGTCTATCCAAAGAGTGGGAGGCCAAAACCATCGCTATAGAGGAAGGAAAAAACTTAAATTCCATGCCGATTGAGTCTTTAATTAACTCTCTTACGTCATATGAATTGAAGCTAAAGGCTAAAGTAGTGGATGATGAAGAAGCAAGACCAAAAGGGAGCATTGCATTAAAGACTTCTCAAGAAGAAGATGAAAATGCTTCCATCAACCTAGAAGATGAAGATCTTGATGAAGGAGATCTTGCACTCATCACCAAAGGATTTCTCAAACACTATATCAATCAAAGGAGAATGAGAAAACGTGGAGCTATCAACTCAAATAATTTTCAAAGGGAAGACCAAGCTAGAAATGAAAAAGCAAAATGAAAAGTGCTTTGAATGCAGTCAACCCGTACACTTTGCAAATGAGTGTCCTTCCAAGAAGAAAAAAGAAGGAAGAAAGCCCCGCTTTAACAATTTCCAAATCACATGAGATGATTGCAACTCCGAAGAAGAAGTTGAAGAAGAAATGGAGAAGGCACAAATGGCATTTATTGCCATTGGTGATGATGAGATAACTTCTAATTATGATTCTAATGATGAAAATGATGACAATGATCTTGAAGCTGTCATTTTAAAATTGCATGATAGCTTAAAGGAATCATATGCTAGAAATAAGGAATTAGTAAAGAAATCAATTGCTTTATTAAAAGCTAACTCTAAACTTGAGAATGAAAATAATAGGTTATCACAAGAAAGCAGTGATTTGAAGAAAAGAATGCATGTGAAAACAAGGATCAAGGAAGAACAAGCCTCCTTGAAGAAAAGATTGGATAACTTGAATATTCTCTTCCTTGCATAGAAAAAGGGAAATTATTGTTGGTTTGAAAAAGAATAGAAATGTATTGATCAACAAAATTTTGTCACATTTAGAAGGAATGATTTATGCTTTGTAAAATCAAAATCTTCTTTATATGAAAATAAAAATGTTATTTGCACTTATTGCCAACAACGTGGACATGTGAACAATAATTGCTATGTTAAGAGAAATGAAAAACTTGGTATGAATACTGTTTGGATTTGCAGTCATTTCAAAAGTTATCACTTAAATTCTTGTGTATGAAATGAACATTACCAAGGATGCTAAATGGTTCTTAGATAATGGGGGGCTCCAGACATATGACGGGTGATGTATCTCTCTTCATCAAACTCATATCCAAAAGTAGTGGAAAGGTGACCTTTGGGTATAACATGAAAGCAAAATCAATTGGTCTTGGTGATGTAGGTAAAAATGGTGAGACCTTGATTAAAAATGTGCTTCTTGTTGATAATTTGAATTATAATCTATTAAGTGTTTTAAGAGTCAACTATGTGATAAAAATCTATATGTGTTGTTTACCAAACATGAATGTCTAATTCTTGATAAAATTATATTATTTTTTTTAAAGGCACTAGGCACAATGATGTTTATGTGATTCATCTTGACAATATTAGTAGTAGCAATGTAAAGTGTCTAACTGCTTCTATTGATGATTTTTGGCTTTGGCATAGAAGGATTTGTCATTTCAACATGGATTTAACTGAAAAACTTGCCAAAAAGGATTTGGTAAGAGGCCTGCCAAAATTAAAGTTTTTGAAAAATAAAATTTGTGATGCATGCCAATTTGGTAAACAAGTTAAAATGTCTTTTAAACCAAATAATTGTGTGTCTACTTCTTAACCCTTGGAACTATTCCATTTGGATTTGTTTGGTCCAACTCAACATGCTAGTCTCAGTGGTGGTAAATATGTGTTTGAGATTGTTGATGACTATTCTAGGTATACTTGGGTACTATTTCTTGTCCACAAAAATGAATCTTTTGAANGAAAATTTCGTAAAATTGTTTTTCAAAATTCAAAATTTGTTGAATTTGAAAATTATTCATTTGAGGAGTGACGAGCCGAATTTAAATTCGGAGGTTTTTTCGAATTTTGTGATCACAACGGTATTGCACATGAATTTTTGATTGGTAGAGTGCCTCAACAAAATGGTGTTGTTGAAAGGAAAAATAGAACACTTCAAGAGGCCGCTAGAACTATGATTAGTGAATGTGATTTACCAAAATACTTTTGGGCCGAAGCCGTTAACACGGCTTGCTATGTTATGAATCGTGTTTTGTTAAGACCCATCTTAAATAAAACACCTTATGAACTCATATTTGTAAAAAATCTGTTGTAAGCTATTTCAAAGTTTTTGGTTGTAAATGTTTCATTTTAAATATCAAAAAATATCTTGGAAAATTTGACAAAAAATCAGATGAATGAATTTTCTTAGGATATTCTAGTGATAAGAAAGCATATCGAATATACAATAGAAGAACTCTTTTAATTGCAAGAAGTTGTGCATGTTACGTTTGATGAGACTAATGATATTATTTCAAAGAATGTTTGTGAAGATGAAGATGTAGGTATACAAAAAGAACTTGAGAAGCTCACTATACATGAAGAAAATCAAGAGACCAAGACAAGCAATGAGGACGATACCCATCACTTGTATGAAGAAGAGAAAAGAACGAAGATTCTTCAAAAGATCTTCTAAAAGCATGGAGATTTGTCTCAAGTCACCCTCAAGAGTTAATCATAAGTGATCCATCCGATGGGATAAAAACTCGATCTCACAAACTCTTAAATAGTAATTGTGCATCACTTTCTCATATTGAACCTAAACATGTGGATGATGCATTGAATGACAAATCTTGGGTCGTTGCTATACCAGATGAACTTAACCAATTTGAGAAAAACATTGTATGGACCTTAGTTGAGAGACCATCAATTCATCCCGTGATCGGAACAAAATAGGTTTTTAGAAACAAATTAAATGATAAAGGTGAAATCGATTAGGAACAAAGCTAGACTTGTTGAAAAGGGTTATGTTCAAGAAGAAGGCATTGATTTTGATGAAACTTTCGCACCCGTTGGTCGTTTAGAATCCTTTCGCATGTTTTAACAATTTCAAATTATTCCAAATGGACATCAAAAGTATATTTTTAAATGGTTTAATTGACAAGAAGTTTTCATTGAACAACCTCCTGGTTTTGAAAACAAAATTTTTTCAAATCATGTTTTCAAACTTTTTAAAGCTTTGTATGGTTTGAAACAAGTCCTTAGAGCTTGGTATGATAGACTAAGTGATTTTTTAATTGAGAAAGGATTTAAAAGAGTTGTTGTTGACACCACTCTTTTTAGCAAAACTGATTCTTATGGTTTGCTAATTGTTCAAATTTATGTTAATGATATTATTTTTGGAGCAATGAATGAAAGCTTGTGCAAAGAATTCTCATATTTAATGCAAAACGAATTTGAATTGAGTATGATAGGAGAACTACAATTTTTCCTTGGTCCAACTCCAAGTTCACCAAACAAAGGAAGGGACATTCATTACACAAATCAAGTACACAAAGGAGCTACTCAAGTGATTTAGAATGGAAGATTGTACACTGGTCGGGACACCAATGTGCACCTCAACCAAACTTGACAAAGATGAAGAAGGTAATTTTGCCGATGAAAAACACTATAGAGGTATGATCGGAAGACTACTTTACTTAACTGCTAGCAGACCAGATATTATATTTGCTGTTTGTCTGTGTGCTAGATTTCAGTCTTGTCCTAAAGAATCACACTTAATTGCTGTAAAAAGAATTTTCAGATATTTAAAACATATAATGGATTTTTGCCTTTGGTATCCAAAATCCTCCAATTTTGATTTGATTAGGTATTCTGATGCTGACTTTGTTGGCTGTAGAATTGATAGAAAAAGCACTAGTGGTCTATGTCATTTCTTAAGTAACTATCTAGTGCCTTGGTTTAGCAATAAGCAAAATTCTATTTCACTTTCTACGGTTGAATACAGTGCTGCTGAAACTGTTGTGCTCAACTTTTGTGGATGAAACATACTTTAAAAGACTTTGGTGTGATGTTTGATTTTGTGCCTATTAGATGTGACAACACTAGTGCAATTAATCTCTCAAAAAATCCTGTCTTGCATTCTAGAATCAAACACATCAATGTCAAGGATCATTTTATTCGAGATGTTGTTGCCGAAAAGGAAATTTGTGTTAAGTATGTGTGTACAAAAGATCAACTTGCTGATTTTTTACTAACCTTTAGCTTTAGATTGCTTTGAATCTCTCAGAACTCATTTAGGCATCATTAATTTCACAACTGTATAAACTCGGTGTTCGGACACACATGATCATCCGAACCATATAATCTATCGAATGCTCTTTCCGAAATCCTCCTCTCTGTCTCGGACGCTTATAATTGTTCGATATCTCCCACCTTTTTCATTAACTCTCTGGAATTCTAACGGACGCTTATTATCATCCGAAACTTTCTCGGATATACAATGTAAACTTAGGCAGTGCTTCGGCCGTCCGTTCATCTGCTTCGAAGAACGATCGGATGCATACAAATCGTTCGGCCATCCGAATGATTACTCTGCTTGTTTAAAACTCTTCATTTTCCTCCCATTGGACATTTCCTACCCATTGAACCTTGGCTCTGGTGAAAATTCTCCCTTTTCAAAATTCTCCCAACTTCTCCTTTCTCCTGCAGAATTGGCTGGGGAATCTTCTATTCTCCCAACTTGATTTTGTTTATCTTTTCTATTCTCTGTGGGAGCTTTTTTTGATTGACACTTGCCAAAATATTCCTTTCGGCAAATTTCTTACCAAAATTTTTGATCACCTTGACATTCCACTCACCAGAAAAAAATAATACCCTTCCTACTTTAACAAAGCTTACATTGAACGAAAGGGTTTGAGATTTTTTAACGATCAATGGTTCACCAAAGCAGCTTATGAAATTGAAAGGTCTAAAACTCAAGCCTCTTTATCAGGATTTGCACTTCCCCATTCCCCTCCTCCTCAAACACCCTCCACCATCCCATGATTCCCGTCCTTCTTCTTCTGAACCTTCCCTTTCTCATATTTACAGCCTTCTTACTTCTTTGCACGACCAAATAAACTCCTTTCAACATCGCACCAATCGCAAGTTGAAACATCTTGAAACTCGTCAAACAATTCTTCAAGAAGCACTTAGCTTGGGCATGTCTGCTTCTGCTCAAGTTCAGTTTGCCAATATCCAGTCCCAGTACACTCTCAAATTCTTGTCTGAAGGCGATGACGATAATGATCATTCCATTCCTGAGGAAGACAATCCTGAGGACGCTAAGCACCACCAATCCTGACAAAACTACTGCTCATAATGCTGATGATGATGACGATAAGGACGTTGACGACACATTCAACTATATCATGCAATGACGAGATACGAATGCTCATGACAGTGAAGTTACCGATGATGATGCACCCTTCAATAAGTACAAACTTGAAGAACGTTCCAAGAAAAAAATGACTCCACTTAGCTTTTTCCTTCATTCCTTCCACATTTTTTGTGTTTTGTTGATGTTGACTATTCTATGTATCATTCTTAGGATAGATTCTATTTGGCTGTTACTGTTCTAAATGTACTTATTGCTATTGTCTGTTTTAGTCTTAATTTTCCTTCTTGGTTTGCTCACGAAATGGGGAGCACCTCTAAGGGGAAACTTATTTTGATGATGTCAAAAGGGGAATAGGAACATGCAAATGCTTCTATTAATTGATTATATCTACTGATTGTGAAGAAACTGTCTGTATTTCTTGATTCATAGTTTGTCATCATAAAAAAAGGGGAGATTGATGATTCTCAAACCTTATTTGGATGATGACATATGTATTTACCTCTTAAACCAAGCTGTGCAGGTATGCTATTTTGTTTACTGAAAATAGAGCTTTCGGACGCAGAACACTATCCGAGCAGTACTACATTTCTCGGACGAACAGGATCGTCCGATAGAGATTACAACAGATGCAATTCATTGTCCAAATGGATAAACAAAGAACAAAATTTTCATTTGCACCCACAACGGACACACAGGTGCGTCCGAAAGAAGATCCCTCAGACGAATTCTTCCGTCCGAAAGAATGAAAAAGAATCAAGAGTCTAAAGGTCTACAACAGACGCATCCAACCGTCCAAATGAAGTTTATATCGGACAAAGAAAACTGTCTGAAGAGATAAATTTCTTGATAAAGAATTAAACCTCTCGGACGAGATATACCATCCGAAGTATGATCAGATGCTGGGTCGGATGCATAATAAAAATATTGGACGTCCGAAACTTATAACGGCTAGTTTTTTAGCATTTATTATTGAGCCGTTGGAAAGTGGTTACTGCCCAATTTATTGCTCCTATAAATACCAACACTAATGATATTGTAAAATAGATCTTACACATGGAATACATGCAAGAAACAAAGCAATTTGAGTGGAAATTTTCTATTGAACAATATTGTAGTGTGTACTTTAGAGTGCTTTTCAATCTACTTTTTCGCTTTCACTGTTGTGAGAAATGACAGGACTAGTCTTTATAGGTCTCTATGAATTTATCTTGATGTGATTAATTAATATGGAGCTATTAAATTCATTACTTATCCAAAATAACTTGAAATATTATTTTGAGAAAAGCAATCAATTTACCATATGTAAAGTAATAAAAAATGGCTCAATTATTCTTTTCAGACTCTTTTGAGTTAAATCATTCATTTATCTTGAGTTAAATTATTCTTTAAATGTAGTTTATATACTTTCACTTCAATTGAAAATATCCATATGTGTATACAAATTAAACATAGTTTCCATCCATTCCAAGATCCGAATGGCGTTTAAAAACACTGTGATTTCAAGGTTTCACTCATAATTGTGATGTTTTATATATATATTGAATGGCATTTGTTTAACTTATTTATAATCTAGCAAACCATTCTAGAATGGGGACCTATTTTGCTAAAATCCATCAAGATTGGAGACTAATTTCACATACAATTGATGAACTTTGATGAAACCTTTTTAGAATTAATGGCCATGTGCACTGGCACATGACTAAAACTGTTAGATATTTGAACTTTTTCATTATTTGTCCTATTTTTGCACATAATTGATAGTTTGGGGACCGAAACCGCAATTTGACATGGATCAGGGACCAGTTTTGAGAACTATCTATAGTTTAAGGACTAAAACTTCAATTCTCCCTAATTTCTCTGTTGGTAGCATGTGCTGAGAGAGAATAAGCTCATGTTGCCAAGATAGCTAGGCTTTGCCAAGAAATAAAATTCCATAAGTCCAAGAGCAATGCTCGAATCAAAGCCTCAATAGATGAGGCTGTGAAGACCAAGCATATAGAATGCCAGCAAGCAGCTACTTCTAAGATGCTAGGCCTGAAGGAATGAATGAAGTTGAGCTAGCCAAGGCAACCTTGGAAAGTGATATCAAAGAAGCTGAAGAGAAGATTCTTAAGGCTTTTGAAGATGCCAAAGTTCAAGTTGTCGTAGCTAGATCCAAGACTCTGGCTAAAGTTCACGTGCAACTCACAGCTCGCGAGGTTGAATTGAAGATCCATGGTCATATGAGTTTCTTGAGTCCGCTGTAACATCAAATGGGATTAAAGAGTTTTCCGAACATGCTTACATTATGGGGAATAAAGATCTTTGTGATAAGTTAGTTCAAAATTCAAGCTTAAACCCAGGCACTCCTTATGAAAAGAAGGTCGATGTGAAGATGCTGAATGACTTGGAGACTTTGTTCATAGATTCTATTCCCCTACCTTCGCCTGCCAAGACAAGTCATCGTTAGTCCAGAGCTAACCCTAAAGCTCCTCCTAAGAATCCGTGGAGTTTCTTGTTGTTGTTCCTGCTTAACATAATAAGGCCCCTTTGTAATAGACTAGGAATCTCACTGTAATTGGGTAGGAATTTTTGTACTTAACCATTTTTTATAATGAAAAACTTACCTTTTCAAACCTTCGAATAGCCTTGCTTTCTTTTTCCTCTCATTTTTACTTTAGTTCTTAGTCTTAACCTCCTTGTGGGGTACAAGAATAATGGCTTAGCCATATTTTAAATTGTTTGATGAAAACCACCATGAGTTATAAAAGTCATGAATCTTTTCTTGCTTAAGGGGGGAACACCAGGCCTTAACCTTTTCATTGCTCTTTTTTATTTCTTTGCTTTTTTTTGAACCTAATCCTTTGCCACTTGAACACATCGACTGGTTTCAATGAAGTTCTTTCTTATTTTAAGAGGGGACTATTAGGTCTCAACCCTTTCATTGCTCTTTTCATTTCTTTGCTTTTTCTGGACCTAAGCCTTTGCCACTTGAGCACCTCAGTGGGCTTCAAGACAATACTTTTTTATTTTAAGGAAGGACTACTAGGCCTTAGCCCTTTCATTGCTCTATTCATTTCTTTGTTTTTTTTTGAACCTAATCCTTCGCCATTTGAGCACCTCAGTGTGCTTTAGCATGATTCTTTCTTATTTTAAGGGAGGCGCCATTATGTCTCTACCCTTTCATTGCACTTTTCATTTCTTTGCTTTTTCTGAACCTCATCCTTACCAGTTTGAGTGCTTAGGCGAGCTTTAGGGTGATCTTCTTTTTGAGAGGGCTTCAGGGCAATTCTTTCTTATTTTAGGGAGGGTCCACTAGGTCTTAGCCTTTTCATTACTTTGTTTATTCTCTTTGCTTTTTCTAAACCTGGTCCTTTACCACTTAAGCACCTCGTCGGGCTTCAATGCAGTTCTTTGTTATTTGTGGGGGAATTACGAGGGCTTAACCCTTTCATTACTATTTTCATTTCTTTGATTTTTTGAACTTGATCCTTGGCACTTGAGTACTTCGGTGGGCTTTTGGCCAGTTCTCTCTCTCTCTCTATGTATGTGTGTCTCTATATCTTTTCTAGACAACAAAATAAGTTCTATGAAGAGACGAGCCTTTATAAAGAATCTGAGCTCAAAGCCCTGGATAATACTTTTTTAGTTTTACAATATTCCATATTTGAGGTATAGGCACCATGTCCATGTCAACAAGCTTATAATAGCCTGACCTATTAGCCTCAATTACTCTGAGTAATAAGGGCCTTCCCAATTTGGGTCTAGCTTCTTGGTCTATTCCACTCAATTGGCCTAATTTTTCTTAGATTAAAGTCACTAGGCATCAAATACTGATGGCTGACTTTGGAATGTAATGTTTTGACTTGTTTATATTTCATTTCTCGAATGAAGGCCTCAAGCTTTTGTTCTTCCAACCAATCTAGGTTTATCATTAAAGTCTTGTTGTCCTGTTTTGGATCATGTAAGTCTATTCAAGCCCAAGGCAAACCAATTTCGGCCACAATAACTGCCTCAGAGCCATATACCAAGCTGATGGATTCCTGTTAACTATCCGAGACGTGGTTCGATATTCCCATAGAACAAATGGCTACTCATCCACCCAAGCTCTTTTAGCTCATTCAAGTTGAGTTTTCAGTCCCATTAATAGAGTTTTATTGAATACCTCTGTTAGCCTTTTAGCCTATAGATGAACCACTGAAGCAAAATGCTTTTTGATTCCAAGCCCAACACAAAACATGGCAAAGGAACTTGGTGGTTTTCCTTCGAACAACTTGCCATTATATAAGATAAGTACTAAAGGAATTCTGGACCGGCGTATGATACTTTTCTAGAAGAAATTTTCAATAGATTTCCTAGATATGGATGCTAGTGGATCAGCTTCAATCCATTTGGTGAAATAGTGACTAGCAACTACTAAGAATTCTACTTTGCCAAGACTTTTGGGAAAAAGGCCAAGCAAATCAATTTTCACTAAGCAAACAGCCATGGACTTTAAATAGGAACCATGTCGGAGCCGAGACATTGAGGCATAGGTGTGTGAATTTGACATGTAAAACAGGCTTGAACTATATCATCAGCATCACAATGCAAAGTTGGCCAATAGTATCCTGCCAATAATACTATTTTTGCTAAGCTTCTAGGCCTCACATGGCTTCCACGAATGCCCTCAAGGATTTCCCTTAACATATACCTTGCCTTGGAGGGCTGAAGACATCTCAACAGAGGACACAGATAAGATTTTTTGTACAAAACCCCAAATTGCACCAACATGTAATTTGTAGCTCGATATTTAATTCTTCATGCTTTGGCTTGATTGTCAGGAAGCAGATTATTAGATAAGTATTGCATGATTAGCCCATCCATCCGAGATGCTCATCAATATCCATTATTCTTTCAACTGGATCAATCAATCTGACAGTTTGCACCTCGACAAGGATATCTTTAGTAAGATGAGAGTATATTATTGAAGCCAGTTTTGGTAGTGCATCAACATGGGTATTCTTGGTTCTTGGCAACTTTATGAGCTCTACCTTCTTAAATTGTGCCTACCATCTTTTCACCTTGTCTAGATATTTCTTGAGTATGACTTCTCTTGCTTCAAATTTTCTCAAACTTTGGTTGACTACCAACTGTGGATCACTATGTATTTTTAGAGACCAAGCCCTTATTTTTGAACTATTTGCATCCTAGATATGAGTGCCTCATAATCAACTTCATTATTAGTTGATTGAAACTTAAACTTAAGTGCGTAAGTGAAATAATCACTCCTTCAGGAGTTCAGATCATAACTCCTGCTCCTGATCTAGACTTGCATGAAGCTCCATCAATATATAATTCCCAGACCAGATCTTCCTTTCACTTAACTACTTTAGAAGGTTCAAGAAATATTACTAATACTTGCTATTCTGAACCTAAGTTTTCTACTAAGAAATTTGAGAGAACCTACACCTTAATAGTCATTCTTGGTCTGAACTCGATGTCAAACTCAAAGTGTACCACCGACCACTTCAACATTCGACCAGGGACATCTGATTTTGTTAGAATATTTTTCAAGGGAAAATGAGTCAACACAATTATCTTGTGTCTTCAAAAATACGACCTTAGCTTATGAACTAACGTGATTAGAGCAAATGCTCATTTTTCAATTAATGGATAATTCTTTTCAGGTCCCTAAATCATTTTGCTTGTAAAATAGAGGGGGAGTTGATTCCCATTTTCTGCCTCTTTGACTAGAATATAGTTCGAGGTGGTTAGATATAGACAGAGTGGTCATCATTGTCTTTTTGAGGTAAAACCAACTTTGGAATATTCTCCAGATATTCTTTAAGTTCATCAGAAGCTTTCTGGGCTTTCTCAATCCGTTGAAAACTATCTACCTTTTTAATGATCCGATACAATAAAAACCCCTTTTCAAGTGACTTGGATAGGAAGCGTTCAGAGTAGCCATTTTTCTTGTTAATCTTTGAACCTCTTTCATTGAGGTTGGAGGCTTCATATCAACTATTGCTTTGACCTTTTCAAGATTTGCCTCAGTGCCTTGATGTGACACAACAAAGCCTAGAAACTTTCCTAAGGGAACGCCAAAAGTAAACTTTTAAGGTTCAGTGTCATTTGGATATATTTCAAGGCGTCAAAGATTTCTCTCAAATCATCAATTGTCTCTTAATAATTTCTGCTGAAAACCATGTCAACAGTATAAATCTCTATATTTCTACCTATCTAAGACTTGAAGATTTTGTTGATCAGCCTTTGGTAGGTTGTTCCAACATTTTTTAACCCTCCCAAAAGGCATGGTCAGATATCAATCATTGCTCCGGTCAGAGATGAATGAGGTTTTTTCTTCATCTTCTTTATCCATGTGTATTTGGTGATACCCTTTGAAAGCATCAAAGAAATGTAAAATTACAAAATCTTTAAAGGAATCAACTACGGTATCGATCCGAGGCAAAAGGTAACTGTCCTTAGGATAGACTTTATTTAAATCAGTAAAATCTTTGCATATTCGCCAAGAAGAATCAAGTTTGTTTATAAGTACAGGTTACAAAGCCAAATAGGATAAAAACCTTCTCTAATGATCTTGGCTAGAAAAAGTTTGTCCACCTTAGTTTCTATGACTAAACTTCTCTCAGGTCCAAAGAACGCTTTTTCTACATAATTGGTTTATGATTTGGGTCAATTTCCAATCTATGTTCAATGATTTCACAAGGAATGCAAAGCATGTCCTCCACAGTCTAAGCAAAATATCCCTATACTCATAAATTAATCGAATCATCAGATCTTTTAGCTCGATCTAACAGAATGGCACATTTTAATTTTCAATCTGGAAGACTCGGATCAAAGGAAGTTTCTTCAATTGGGACCTTGTCCTCAAGTTCAAGTTTTGCCTTTCCTTTGCCCTTAATATCTAGAACCAGCAAGAACTCTGATGCTTTTAAATTTGAAGGTTCAACATTGAATTGCTCCAAATAAGCCTTATCTACAATTGACATTGCTTGAGACTGGGATCAAAGAGACATTATGTAGCAAGCCCGATCCTCCTGTTGATTTTTGACCACGGTTCCTTTAGGTCCATCTCTCAACATAAACTTGATGCTAATGTGAAAGGCAAAGGTAAGATTCTGAAAGCGTATTGGGTGGGCAAACCCAGAATTATATTATAAGAATGTCCTTTTTCATAATGAAAAAATTTATCATCTTGACCCGATGCTTTAGAGGAGTTCCAAGGGTCAAAGTTAAAGTTATTTATCCCTCTAACATGACCAAGTCCCCAGTTAATCCGACCAAAAGAGATTTATTAAAGTTTGACCAGTGAATAGTCCATATGCATTTTTTCTCAATCATCCCAAAAAATCATATCTGTTGAACTGCCCGCATCCACAAAAAATATGTGCATTTCGTAATGACAGACCTGAACATGAATGACAACCAGTATGGCATGTGGCATAAGGTAAGAATGGGATCCTCTGAAGTAAGTCCAAGGCTCATGAATAGTTTGAGCCTTTTCTCTCGATCCTCGCCTTCAGGGACGTATTGAACATATTTTTTCTGAGCATTGCTCGAATCCCCAATGATTAGTCCTCCAGCAATAGTATTTATTACCCTAATAATATTATTTTGAGGCTCTTCCTGAATACGATTATTATGATGTTGATTTTGTTCCTGAGGAGGATACTGTCGAGATTGGCCTCGATTATCTCGCTGCTGATCATTTCTTCTAAATTCAATACCTGTCCTTTGGATAAATTGCTATAGATGGCCATCTTGTATTGATCTCTCAATTCCGATCTTGAGGTGATTACATTCTTCAGTTCATCACGACTATGTTGCCTATGGAAACTGTAATATTTTGACTTGTTGCCTTGATCCAGAAGAGTCTACAGTGGAGGAAGGGGCTATGAAATTCCAATATATTGGACTTGGTATAGAATTTGCCTCCTTGAAGTGTTCTCGGGGTGAAGTTTGTGTCAAGCAAGATATTTGTCCATACAGACCTATCCCCAACATTATTATTTGGAAATGTGACCTTATTCACAAGAGGTCTTTGGCTGGAATATCCCAATCGGTCAAAAAATTTGGATTTTTTGGACGATGAGAAGGTCCAAAACAATTCTTTCCTTATCTTTTCAAGACTCATAGGGCTCCTTTTTAGTTCTATTGGACTCTTTTCTTCAAATATGCTCAAATGCTCTTTCAAAGAGTTTAAGGAATGTGGAGTCAGACTCCACTGTAGAAGGCTGCAATCATGATTTTTTCATCCACATTTTTTATTTGGACTGCTTTGTCATTAAAGCGATCCACATATTAGCTCAACGTCTCGATCAGACTTTAGTATGATATTTATCAAATGAGAAGTGTCCTCATATAGGGCATATTTTCTTCTAAAATGGTTTTAAAAAGATTTGGCCAGGTCGTAGAATGTGACCACTGAATTGACTGGCAACTCGTAAAACTATTTCAGAGCCAAACCATGAAGTGTGGTGGGAAAAAAATTTGCATCTGATAGCATTGTTGTCATCGTTCAAGCTCATTACATCGACCACGTGAGAAATATGGATGGAGAGGTCAGAATGTCCTTTATATTTTTCACGGTCCGACTTTTTGAACTGAAAAGGTATAGTCTCGATTTTGGTGGACATAGTAAATGAATCTTTGTCTACATTGAAAAGAAATGAAGCATATGTCACCAAATTATTTTTCTTTAGTATTTCCTAAATTTTCAATTCCAAGTTCTACTCCTCCAGCTTTTTTGAAACAATTGGGGAAGGGCCAATCTCTTCCAATGATTTTGACCCGTCTGAAGGCTTAGGCTTCACGAATTGTAGGCCTCTGAAGTGCAAATTGGTTTGCTAGTAATAGTCAATGATTGCTTAGGTTTGCCCAAAGGCCGAGACCACATAATTTTGTGCCTCAAATCAGCGTGGCTCATAGCAATTTTAGTCTACTTGCAAGGATGGTGACTAGGGTACTTATGCTCATTATGTGGTTAATCTGGTGTATTCCTTTGAGCCGAGGTTGTGCAATTTTTGCATTGCTCCATGAAAGATCGAAATGATTCAAAATGGTTACAAATGTAGTGAAGTACATTTTCTTGCCTTTGTTGCATCATCAAAGAGGTTCCATCCTCATCTTGATCGTTGGTTTCAATCAGAAGGTGCTTATCATCTCCTTCGGCCTCTTTACTGTTAGTACAATGAGTTGCAGCACGATTCTTCATCTTCCTAAAAAATTCAATTGGTAAAGCTTGCAGAAAATGCTAGAAATGAAGAAAAAAGCTAGAACAGAGAAGAATTTCAGAGGAAATACGAGCTTTTGTTACAATTTTCCCATAGACGGTGCTAAATATCAAACAGCTCTGTAAGTGTTAAAAGTTAGAGAGAGAAAATAGACAAATTGCATCGAATGGAGTATAAATTGAGAATGGATAAGATACAGATTTATCCTAAAAACCCCCTATTTATAGACATTAGTGGGCTATCTAGTGCCAACTAAACATGGTGACCACATAGACAGTTTATATAAATATCTATTGCCAGGTGACCAAGTCTAATATCATGAGATATATTATTTGCCGTAAAAAAGAGATTAATTGAGGCTGATGAGCCACAAACTTGGCCAAAGAGATCTGCTACAGTAAATCCAACGATTATGCTTGCATGCTAGTCTGTGCAAATCTAAATATCACCATTCCGGATGAATCTCAAACCAATGCCAGCCCCACTCCCTTGAAGTGATCCATTTATGCTAAGTTTGTAGGAGTTGGGTAATGGAGGAATCCAATTGACAGAAATCGATCTCCAATTCTGAACTAATGCTTGAGATGGCATACAAACAGACAACGCATTGAGCATGTAGCTTCAATTCACATTTTTGATATACCATCGTATTCATAGTCTGGTGTAACAACAAACGGAGCCAGCCAACTTTGTTTGGTTTTTAGTGTTTAGATAAATCAAATAAAGAGATTGGTATATGATTTAGATTTAGTTATTCAAATATAATATTCGAATAATCGAAATTTAATTCCATTGTTCCATTAAGTTAATACTTTGATATTTTGTTTTCTTTGTCACATTTTAGTTTCTAGTTTTGGTTTTATTAGTTTTAGATTTAGTTTATTAATTTTATTATTTTTGTATTTAATTTTATACTTAACTTTTCAATTAACTTGTGAATTTTTTATTAATTAGATAATTCCAAAAAAAATTCAGTTAATTAACCGACCGAATAAAAGTTTAATTTGAGTTTAGTTTTGTTTTTCTTACATCAAAAATTAAAAAAAACTAAAATTTTTAATTAAATTACAAAAAACTGGCCAATGAACACCCCTACTAATATTAGCATGTTAAACTTGGCAAGATAGAATAGCTGGACTTTTACCGCTGCATTGGCTGAACTCTCTTAACTAGTAGTGTCATACTCTAATCAAACGTATACAGATTCACAAATGGAAATAGCCAACCCGAAGAATCCTTCATCTAATGATAATAGTTGGCTTATTTGGCCAAGAAAAAAAAAAATAGAGTACATTATTTATACTATCTATCCATATTATATATAAAGGGAGAGAGAATTAATTTAGTGTCAGTTATTTTTTAATTTGATTATTATACCCTTCTCTTCAAAATATAATTACTCATCATTTTCTTCCCACCGTTTACTACAGACTACTTATATTTTTTCCAATTTTTTAAAAATTCCACTATTTTTTTAAAAGATAATTTTTTTAAAAATCTCACACTCATAGGGTGTATCTTTTCCACTAGTAAAGAATTAATTTGTCAGTTGAGTACTGGAAAGACAAAAACTCGTTAATTGGAAGCAACAATAACACTTCTACTTTCGTATTACAGTAAGTTTCAAGTAAAAAGATAAATTCCAGTTATTTTCAATTTAGTTTTAGATTTTATTTTCTAAAATTGGTTTTGTTTATATTGAAGTTTGTTTTGGCGACGGATGGTTGGAGAAGCCGAAAATGACTTAAAGAGTAGCAATTTGGAGTTGTAGACATTCCCCATCAAAGTAAACCCCTATTTCCTTTGTTTTGATATGTCCTTCAGTTTTTAAGCAGTTGGTTTTTTTTTAAATATATATATATAACATTATTTCTTGAATTTGATATCAAAATTTGCTTTTAAATTGCCACGGTGAACTCCATAATTGAACATCGGAGTTTCTAAATATATATATATATATATATAACATTATTTCTTGAAACCATATCAAAATTTGCTTTTAAATTGTCACGGTGAACTCCATAATTGAACATCGGAGTTTCTAAAAGACTAAAACTGTAAATCTAAATACCTCCCCTCTTGATAACTCCTATTAGCACAACGGTCAAAATCAATACTTGATCTCCCATAGCAAAATTATAAAATTCGTTTCACATAATCATTCAAATTATATAATTTTCTTCTTTGCACATGTATTGAAAGTGCTTTCGGTATAACTTATAAAAGTTAGTATTTATATCTATAGTTATACTATATGTTGGTCAGGTGGACTCTTCCTTTATTTTTTAAATTTATTTATTTATATTTTAAAATTAATATTATAACTACTCATGTTGGATGATTTATTTGTTTCAAATTTTAAAAAATATTTTATAACTATCGTGGTAACTACTTAAATACTACCTATTTACTAATAGTTTGGCTTTAAAAATAATCTCAACAAAAATTTATTATTTACTAATAAATAATGTTAAGTTAATTTAACAAAATAACTTCAATTAAATTTAATTTTCGTATTGTGCACACATTAATTGCGGTTGTCACTAGTTATAGATGGATTCTCTCGTTTGAATCACAACGGAACCGAATAGCAGTTACACCAGTAACGCCATACCTATTGTTTCTTTCTTCCCAAGATTGCTTTTTGAGAGTCCCCACATTGCACTGTATGGAGTTTCTCTTTTCTTTACTTCCTTTCTCATTTCGTTAAAATTGCATCAGAGGGATGGTTTTTTTTTTTTTTTTAAATTATTATTATCCCCAACCCAGACTGCTTTTGGGTTTCTATTTCGATTCATTCATGTGTGTCTCCCTTTTGAAACTGTAAAACTAATTCATGAAAATTTTGATTTATTTGCAGGAAAGTATCAAAAAGATGATGAGATATTTTTCCCTGAGAAGATAAGGAACAAATTAATGATGTTCTACATTTTTTAGTTATTGTTGACTGTATTTTTCCACAATGGGGAATGTAGTTGGTTCAGTAGTTACAGGATTTTCTGAAGTTTTAGGGAAACTTTTAGGCCATCCATTTGATTTTCTTGCTGGAAAGTCGTGTAGATAAGGCCCTCAAATTTCACTCATTATTGGTTAATTTACTAAACAATTAATCATAGTGTATCCATGCATGGCCGTCTTTCTTCTTGAATTGAAGACAATACTCAAAGTTTTAGTAATTAATTTCAGGAAAATTTTATGGTACTAATAATCATACCATTGTACTTGACATACTTGTACAATATAATACCATGTGTTTTGAATGTTTATAAAGTACAAACCTTAAAATGCAACGATATAATATCTAATGAGATGATAGAATTCTCCTTAACTTCATAATTGTTATTAAGAAGCAATATGTTCTTTAATTTCATTTTTTTTTATGTGTGTTAATTAAATTGCATCGATCAATTACGCAGCTCTAAATGTGGGCCAACATGGGATTTCATGTGTTATATCGAAAACTTCTGTATTTCACAATTGTTGAAGTTGGCTTTGCTATTAGTTCTATTGTACTTTGGTAAGTTTTTGGATCTTTTATCTCAAGTTATGTTCTAATTATTATGATTATTGTCATTATTATTTTTATCAAAATAACTGAACTTTTCTGTTTTTTTCTCTTATGAGAATACTCAGATGTCTTGACCTGGGATAAAAGGTGAAGAACAAATGGAAAGAAGTTTTTGGTAGGAACTAGGAGTTATTGATGTAGCATTTTCAAGAACAAGAAAAAGTAATGGAAATGACTTATGATTTCTATTATTTTTGTTTCTGCTTTTTCATTTTTGGTGTAGGGAATTTGTGTAGAATAGAAAAGAAAAAAACATAGGTAATTTGATATGTTATATCATTTATCTTATGTTTAAACAAATGCTTTTAGAACAAAAAAAAATGAAAACGTAGAAATTTCCGATTGCCTGTACTGCTTCAGAATCATTTTATGGTGCCTGTGAAGCAATATTCAAACCTGACATGGCTCATTGCTGTTTTAAATCATTTCATTTGCTTAATGTCTAATTGAAGCTGTCAGATACATTATTCTTTTTTTTTTTCTTTTCCACTTTCCAGTGTTTTTCCTCTTCACATAGCTTGGTTTTTATCCGTTGGAATTTTTGTTCTTGTTGTTATACTATAAGATATATATACATGTATTCTCAGGCGTCCAATTAGAGTAAATTGTAAGTGAGACAGGAATTGTGAGTTTATACATTTTAATATGCAACAGATCCTAAAGCAAAAGTAAATGAGAGAGATAAGAAGAAACGGTTGATGTCAAAATGGAAAATCTTGGATTCTTGTAGTATATAATTCTATATTTATTTCTTTCTTGCTTCCTTCAAATCAGTTGGTACAATTTCAAATTTTCTCTTTTCCCATGGTGCACCAATCTTTTGGCCTTTCCTCTCCTTCTATTTTGAATATACTACAAGTTTTGGAGAAACCTAAAACCTTCACTTTTTTTTTTTTTCTCTCTCTCTTCTGTTTCCTAAAACTGCCGCCATTAGGTATAAGTTGGCTATCAAACCTTTTTCCATCCCTCCATTAACTCCATTCCTTACAGACAAACCCTTTGGGTTGTGACCTTTGTTGGGTGGTCACTTGTTCATAAGTTATTATGTTGACTGAATTTCGGAACTAGTTGATTTTATAGCTTGAATATGTTCCTTGTGGTCATGGCACCTTTTACAAAGTTTCTGCTAATGTGCAGTCCTTTAATTCTTCTACTTGTCATACAAGTTGGGCATTTGTCAATGCATTTGTCATAGCATCTACAGAAGTATATGGGCAGGTTGCGTTACCTGTTTCTCTGCATCAGAATGTTGTTTCTGTAAATATTTAGTTTGCAAATATCAATAATTAGTGGGTGTAAAATTATAATTTAAAAAAAAAAATTCAGCGCACATGCGTGCACTGTAGTAGCGCATATGTGCTAAAGGCAATGGCCAAATAAGGTCAGCGCACATGCGCTGCTACATGCGCACCTCTACAAATTTGACTGTTTGAAATTGAAAAACAGGTAAAATGGAAAAAGTTGCAACTTTGGGTTCAAGAGGAGTGTTCCATGGATTGAAAATGTATATTCTAATGGATTCTTCTGAACTTCCATCTCTATAAAAGAGAGATATACCCACTAATTCAGCATAACAATTATCATTAAAAAATCTATTTCTCCTTATACATTATTAAGTCTTGGGAAAATTTCTGATTTTTTCTATTAGAAATCTTTAAGAATTTGTTGTCTTCTAGAGGTAGATTGCTATTCACTCAAAAGCTAACTATTGAATATAGTGGGGGCAATCAAAACCTTAAGGATAGTGTTATACACGCCTCAAATTCTACAAATTTTAATATCCCCAAATTTTACTAAAACCACTTGTTTCTACCCATATGTGCCATTTTCATCAACAATCTTAAAGTTTTGATTGTGAGTAACCATGGAAACAACTGTTGAGTTTGCCTTCAAAGTGATGAATCAATATTTCGTTAACTTAGATCGTCTTGATGGAATCGGAACAAAGTTCAACAAGTGGAAAGAAAAAATGTTGTTTTTGCTCACCGCACTAAAAGTTGCTTATGTCTTGGACCCTGCATTGCCCGAAATTCTTGCACCAACAATTGGAGATTTGAAGGAACTCAAGGCACAATGGGGGAAAAGGAAGGAGAATGAGATCATGTGTAGAGGTCACACATTCGATCAACACCCTTTCAGACCGTCTTTATAATCTTTTCACAGTAGTCAAATCTCCAAAAGAAATTCGTGCTGCCTTGGAACTCAAATATGCTACACAAAGATAAGGTGCGAACAAATTTCTTATTAAGAAATATTTTGAATTCCGTATTGTTGACTCTTCTTCTATTTTGTATCAAGTTCATGACCTTCAAATTATTGTTTCAAAGTTAAAAGATTTTGGTGTTGAAATTTTAGAATCATTGCAAGTGGGGACAATTATTGCAAAATTGCCTTCTAGTTGGAATGATTATTAAAAGAAAAATGCCTCATACTATTGAAATTTTAACAATTGATCAAGTTTTCAAACATATGAGAATTGAAGAAGATACTAGAAATCTTCATAAGAAGGATTTAGAACTTGTTTCAAAAGTAAATTTTGTTTATAAGAATAAGAGTCAAATCACAAGTTCTAAAAGAAAGTTTTCTGAAAAATACTAATTCTAAGGACAAGTTTAAAAGGAATCATAGAATATGTTATAATTGCTGCAAGAAAGGCCATTATAAGAATGAATGTAATTCAAACAAGAAACAAAAGAAAAATAATGCCCCTAAAGCAAATCTTGTTGAAAGGGATGCTGAAATTGTTGTAATGGTAACTGGTTGTCACATTGGTATGATTTCTGAATTGAATGTGGTAATTTCAACCAAATCAAATGATTGGTGGTATGACTCTGGTGCTCCCGTGCACATCTGCAACGATAGGTCTCAATTCAAGACTTATGAACATGTTCCTGATGGCTATGAAGTGCTTATGAGAAATCATGCTTCAGCCAAAGTTCATGGCAAGGGAAGTGTGGATTGCAATTCACTTCCGACAAGAAGCTTGTGTTAATGAATGTACTTCATGTTTCAGAAATTAGGAAAAATCTTGTATTAGCCTATGTATTGAATAAGAAAGGGTTGAAAGTTGTACTAGAGTCAAACAAAGTTATCTTATTCAAGAATGGTGTATTTGAAAGAATAGTTACTCTTGTGATGACATGTTTGAACTAAGTATCAATAAAAATAATATTTCTATTTATATTGTGGATTCTACTTATTCTTTATGGCATGGTAGATTAGAACATTTTAATCATAAAGTACTGCATTTTATGTCTAAACATGGGTTAATATCTATCAAAGACGATTTTGAAAAGAAATGTGAATTATGCATTCAATCAAAAATCACTAAATTGCCCTTTCCTAAAGTTGAAAGAAATACACAATTATTAGAACTTGTGCACTCAGATGTTGGTGAATTAAATGGTTTTCTAACAAGAGGTGGTAATAGATATTTCATCACTTTCATTGATGATTGCTCTAGATATGTGCATGTTTATTTGATGAAAGCAAAAGATGAATTTAAATCTTATAAATCTCTTGTAGAAAGTCAAAATATAGAGGAGTGATAGAGGTGGTGAATATTTTTCTACCGAATTCTCAATATTTTGTGAACAAAATGGTATTATATACCAAACAAGTGAACCATTACACTCAACAACAAAATGGTTTGGCAGACAAAAAGAATAGAACTTGGTGGACATGATTAACACCATGATCCTAAGTTCAGGTTTGCCAAAGAATTTGTGGGGGATGCTTTGTTGGCTGTTTGTCATTTACATAATCGAATTCCATCTCTCAAGACTAAAGTGTCACCATATAAAATATGGAAGGGGAAAAAACCAAAGTTAACTTATCTTAGAGTTTGGGGATGTATAGCCTATTATAGAGTCTCGGATATTAAAAGAGTAAAGTTGGGACCGAGAGCACTTAAAAGTGTGTTTGTTGGCTATGCTGAAAATTCTAAAGCCTATAGACTACTTGACATTGATTCTAATGTTATTATTGAATCAAGGGATGTTGAGTTTTTTTAGAATAAATTTCTTAAATATTCAATTGTTGATCTGGATCCAATTAAAGCACAAGTACCGATTCTAAATGTTGATAATTCTTCTAGTAATAAAAAGAAAAAAATTGATACTCCTTCTAACTTTAGTAAGAAGTCAAAGACAAAGTAAAGGAAAACATTTGTCTTCTGATTTCATATATTTACAAGCTATTATTTTTGTAGTTGTATGCAATAGAGATCACTTGTTTAATAAGATACCAATCTTATTAAATGTAGAAGTTGATCCTAAGTCATTTGGTGAAGCTATATCATCAAGGGATGCAACATTTTGGAAAGAGGCTGTAAATGATGAGATTGACTCAATATTATCAAATAATACTTGGGTTCTAGTGGATTTACCTCCAGGTTCTAAACCTATTGGTTGTAAATCAGTGTTTAAGAGGAAATATGCCATTGACGGATCCATATTAACATATAAAGAAAGGCTTGTAGCTAAAGGTTTTAGACAAAAGGAAGGAATTGATTATTTTGACACTTATGCACTTGTTGCAAGGATTACATCCATTAGGGTGCTAATGTCATTAGCTTCCATTTATAATCTATTTGTGCATCAAATGGATGTCAAAATAGCCTTTTTAAATGGTAACTTTGGATGAAGAAGTATACATGGAACAGCCAGAAGGTTTTATATTACCAGGAAATGAACATAAAGTTTTTAAACTAGTAAAATCTATATACAATTTAAAACAAGAACGCAAACAATGGCTTGAAATGTTTGAATCAGCTTTACTCTCTAATAGATTTAGATATAATAATGCTGATAAGTGCATTTATTCTAAATTCATTGAAGAATATGGTGAGATTATTTGTCTATATGTAGACGATATGTTAATTGTTAGTACTTGTTATAAGGGTGTACTTGAAACTAAGAAGTATTTGTCTTCTCGATTCAAAATGAAGGATCTTGGTGAAGTAGATACTATCTTAAGGATTAAAGTAAAAATGCATAGTTGGGGTTATACTTTATGTCAAACACATTTTGTTGAGAAAATTTTGAAAAGTATCAACATTTAAATGTGAAATAAGCAAATACTCTTTTTGACCCTAACTTTAAATTAAGTGTAAATACTGGCAAATCTATTGCTCAACTATTAAATATACAAGTGTAATAGGAAGTTTAATGTATGCAATGAGTTGCACAAGGCCAGATATTTCTTTTGCTATATGTAGATTATCTAGATATACTAAAAATCTTGGTAGTGCTCATTGGAAAGCATTTGAAAGAGTCCTTGGTTATCTTAAAAGAACTAAAGATTTAGAACTTTTTTGCAATAGTTTTCTATCTATGCTTGAAGGGTATTCTAATGCTAGTTGGTTTACTAGTATTGGTGATAAAAACTCTACAAGTGAGTGGATTGTTATGTTAGGTGGAGGAGCAATTTCATGGTCTTCAAAGAAATAAACTGTAATTGCTCATTCGACAATGGAAGCTGAATTCATAGCCTTGGCCTCAACTTGTAAAGAAGCGGAATGGTTGTGAGACTTGTTATTAGACATCAAGTTGTGACATCAACCAATGCCAGCCATTGCTTTGAATTGTGATAGTGAAGTCACAATATCTAGAGCATTGAATAAAATATACAATGGTAAATCTGAGACATATAAGTCTAAGGCATATGTATATTAGACAGTTATTAAATGATGTCATCGTAACTGTAGTGTATGCAAGGACATATAATAATTGTAGACACCTATTTTTGTCCCTTAAGTTGTCCCCTATTTTCCTTTTAATTTGTCTCTCAATTTTCTTTTAATTTTTTCTTTTTAATGTCTTTTTAACCTGCTCTTTGATTTTCTTTTAATTTACCCTTTAATTCCTTCTTAATTTATGTTATGATGTTTAATTATTCTTATGCGTTTTATGCTTTTGAAATACTAAGAATGAGTTCTAATATTATTGAATTTTTAGATTTAAAAAAAAAAGCTAGTTCAGATGCCCATACTTCCCACATGACAAGGAATGGTCTTTGACCATTTTTACACTCAATCCAATTCATTAAAAGCACAGAAAATCAGTCTAAAGTGGGGGGAAAAAATTTTCTGCAGAGAAAAATTTTTCTTAAAGCCTAAAAAACCTGCCAAACAGCCAACTTTGAGCTAAAATTCCATACGATAGGAGAGGAATTAGACTAAACTCAAAGAAGAAAAATTGTAGAGGGTTCCTGGGGCTACAACTTCCCTTTGTAAATCTTAAGCAAAATCGTCCATTTTGAGGGTCAAAAAATGTGGTAGAAAAAGGCTGTTGGTCTAGAGGATCTGCAGAAAAATTTCAAATTCTGGAAAATTTAGAGACAACCAACTTTGAGCCAAGATTTCAAGCGATAGAGGAGGAACTGGAGTAAACTCAAAGAATAAAAGTTTTAGAGGATTCTTGGAGCTACAACTTCTATTTTCAAACTCGAAGCAAAATGATTCATCTGGTGGGTCAAAATCAAGCTGGTGGAAGAAAGCGATTACCCCACAAAAATCTGCACAAAAAAAGAAGAAGGAAAGGCTAGAAAATTTTATTTCCATTTTACTCTTCCAGATTTCAGTGTTTTTCATTTTAGCCCAGAATATTTTCTTAAATTACATTTAGGCCCTTCTGATAGGGCCCACTTGATGCCACGTCACGGATGACGTGTACCACCAGATTGTGCCACGTCACTGATGACGTGACACTCCCCAGATTGCGCCACGTCAGCGATGACGTGGCATTTAAAAAAAAAAATTTTCAAAATTTCAGAATTTTTTTTTTTTGCGTTTTGGCCCTCCAGATTTCAGATTTCTCCATTTTTAGCCCTCAAATAATTTTTTAAATTACATTTAGGCCCTTAAGGAATTTTCTTTAATATTACTATTTTTTTCTCTTCAACATTTCTCCCAAATTACAAGTTTTGTGTCAATAACCACCAAGTTTTACTTTGATTTCTGTTTGGCAATTTAATACGTTGTAATTACAAGTGATTGTGCTTATACGAGAATGTTTCGTATAAAGCTGAGTATTAAATTGTAAATAGACTTTCATCTTTGCACATATTTTTTGATTGCTGCTTTATTTTCATGTTTGTTGGTCTCAATATAATATTTATGCCTTATCTTACTTGTTAAATTATGTGAATTTACTCTTTTGCCCTCAAATTTTGGATTAGTTGCACAACTAGACGTTAAATATTTGAATCAAATTAAATTTAGCCCAGGACTTATAATTGTATCAATGATATAAAATTGGACTAGAAATAAACTCCGGCGTGCATGATAAATGACTATTTTGCCCCTTGGGAGTTAAAGGGCACTACAAGCTCAATGTGTGCGACTTTTAATTGGACCCGGGCTAAATCTACCTGTCAATATTAATATTTACCATTTATTTTCGTTTCCTCATTAACATGTACATATTTTATACTTTTAAACTATCTCAAAGCACACGTATGCTACAAAGCCGGCAATAATGAATACTAAAATTGAAAAGGGAAATGTTTAATGATCACGTAATAAAACTCCAACGCCGGGTAAAGTGGGTGCCGAGGGAAATTCAAATAATCCCAATTATTCACATGTTACAACATACGTGAAATAAAATACTTGAATGATGTATATAACACTCACAGATGTACATACAGAGATTGTATAAGAGACTTTTAAAATTTTGATGTATTTTTTGTGTCCCGGCGCACCAACACACCGGGTGGCGACTCTAGTCTTGTTTTCCCTAGTTTAGATTGTTTTTACACAATTCATAGTCGCATTAAAAGCCCCGTTATGTAATATTAAATAGGTGATTCATTTAAATTTGTAATAGTAAGTAGGTAATTTATGTTTGTAAATTGTGAGTAGGATTTTTGCATTCAATCACCTATTTCACGAGCACCACATGTGGCGACGGTGCCGGTCCCACCGGTGCCGGCCAGACCGAGGGTCGGTAAGCTAGCGGTAAGGGGGGGCGCGACAATAATTTAGCAAATCCATTGACTAAACCTCTTACGAGAGATTTGGTGAAAACGATGGTTTTGCGTTATTGGGAATGGGATTGAAACCCTTTATCTAAAACTGCTAGCAATGGTAACCCAACCTTTATTCTAGAACTACCACTAAATTAAAATGTTTAAAGGGTAAAAATAAATTGCTAATAAGTAATTGTGGTACTAAAATTACGTGTACACCATTCCATATTATTAGTGCAAATGGTAACCCTTCAGTGGGAAGTTGAGTATATTAATATTTGTACTCTTAATTAAATCATCTTATTGTGCTTTTAATATTAAAAGCTTAAAAAGATTTCACTTATATGATCATAAGAAGTGGTGCCGCTTCTAACAAAAGTTTAGGGTTCTCTTTTGTACATGATCATGAATTAGGATAGAGCACATGGCCGATAACAGTGCCAAAACTATTTTGTGAACATATGTATAAGTTTAACAAGTTCATGTGTGTGATAATTCTAGTCTAATTTAAATTACGGTTTAAGCAACCATGCCACCTTGATTTGATTAGATCCAGTGAGTATTACAGCAAATTGCAGAAAAGCTTAAGACAAGAGTGATGGCTCTTTTAACACATCTAGTTATAATTCAATGAACACCTAAATCCTATTACTAACTAGATGGCATCCCGCAAGTATATGGTTGTCAACTAGTAGCGAAGGGAAGTAGGGATCATTCCCACAAGGATTGTCGGATGCAATTACCAAGGTTTAAAGGTATTTGTGTAGTTAAGCTAAATCAATTGATAGATGATAGAACTATTCTAACGAAAACTAAAATTTAAATTCTAACCTAAATTAATTTAATTAAGACTAAAACTTAGAACAAGTGAGTCAATAAAAAAAAGAGACTAAAGAAGAAAGAAAAATTCAATACTAAAAGCATTCATTTCTAAAGTAAAAATTAGAAAAAGATAAACTAGGAAATTAAATATTTTTGAATTTTTTGATTAGAATTAAAGAAACCCACTAAGAATTGACTAGAAATTAAAAATTCTTAAATGGAAAACAAGAAATTGGTAAGAACCCTAATTTTCCTCTGCAATAAAAACCGTAATTTGAAAAAAAAGAAATTTTTACTAAATTAGATAAGAAAGTAGTTAAAAATTATATCTACTTCAAGACGAAAAACCCACTACGATTATCTAACAAAAATGTAAACTTGACAATAAATTTAAAGCATATCTAAGATGAAGATAAAGAGATATTTCAATTATAAAAAGTAACTTGTAGTTTAAGCTATCCTAATCTATCTAGAATTATCTAAAACTCTCTACTCTAAACTATTTACTTTTACTCTACTTCCTTACTTACTCAAAAACTAATTCTACTAAGCTTAAATAGTGCAGCATTATACAAGGCAAAATCAGGGTTTTGGGGTTGGAAGTTTACAAAATTGCCCTTAAAACTTAGCATTTAGCGAGTCGAGATCGCGGTCTAGAAGTTTTGAGACCGCGATCTCAACTCTAAAATAGTAACACTAATTCCCGAGTCGAGATCGTGGTCTGGAACAGTCGAGACCGCGCTCTCGACTCTCCTTCCAGCGATCTTCATTTTCTCCATTTTGCAATTTGGTCCCTTGAGCTTTGTTCCTTCCAACTTCTAACCTTTAATTTTTAATGTGCATAATATTAACACCATTAAGCACTTAATTAAACTAAAAATTTAACACAAAATTATCATAATTAATTCAAAAATGAAAATAGAAATACATATGAAAGAAATTAACTAAAGTCTTCAATTACTTGCCAAATTTCGGAATTTAAACTATCAAAATGCTATAATTTAGAGAAAAATAACTCTAGTTTACTAGAGTTATCACACCCCCAAACTTAGCGTTTTGCTAGTCCCGAGCAAAACAAAGATTAACAATAAATGAAACCTACTAACATTCAAACATTTAAACACCTCCAAAGTTGACATGACAGTTGATGAATCGTGGATGTACTGAGAACAATTAAGCGATCTCTCAAGAAATGTTCAACACTACGTGACATGCGAAGAATATGAGTAAATCAATCCAAAATTGAAATTTCGTTTTACAAAGATGTAGCACACATTCATTTACTACACAAGATTTCATATCACCAAGCATTACCATTCTCAAAAAGAGTTACCAAAAGTTTTAGTTCTTTTCATTCGAAACATCATTACTTCTCAAATCACAAATATTATAAAGTTAATCAACTCTCTCGACTAAGCATTATGAAAATAGAAGTGTCAATTAGGAATCTACTTAAATGCAATTGTCACACAATTCGGGAATAAACCTCTAACAAGGAATAAGTAATATGAGATTAATGATAAGTATTACAAACATTTACTCCTTAACTTATTGGTATACTAAAAATGCAATTCCTAATGGCTTAATTCGAAGACACAACATGGGTACATGTCGGAGTACCGTACTCGCCTTATTACTATTATCATGGCTTATTTCGGAGAAACAACATGGGTACATGTCGGAATCCCGAACTCCCCTTATTCCTTTTTTTTTCGGTCTTAAACAAGGAAAAAGGAGTGAAATGTACCAAAAATTAATCTCGAATACCAATTATTCACAACTTAGAAGAACATCCCCTATGCAAACACATGAAATGTCTCAAAATTCCTTCTACCTCATTGAACTCATTTTTTTCCAAAAGAAAGTTCATCAACCTCATAATATAAATGATTTGATAAGAAACAACATTTCAAATAATTTTTCCTAAAGTTTCAGAACTTCTTTTTGAAAAATAGCAATGCCAAGTTTATGAATTCTTTATATTGCAAATGAACTACTCACTCACACAAAAATTCTTGAAAAGAATCAATCATATACTTCACTCACAAGGCATTGAACATCAAAATTATCATCATTGAGTACCTAATTGATCAACTTTCCATCCATTAATCATCAAATGGCAACAGAATATATAGAATGACCATTTCCAACAAAAAAGATAAACACCCCCAAACTTGTCTCTTTTATTCAAGTTGATGAATAAATCATCCTTCCACTCACCCAAAATTAAACATCAGACAAAACCCAAAAATAATGAAAACTACTTAAACTAGGTCCTACCTTTTAACCCTAGAATTAAAATTGAGTAAAAATGTTAAGGGCAACCATGCCATGCATCTCACCAAGTAAGTTTTAAACAAGATCAATATTCCATTCAACTCATCAATGAATTCAAAGATGGCATCATCTTAGGGCCCTTAGCCATATTACTCTTATTAGACAACAACCAAACTTCACCAAGTGTCAGTTTAATAATCCAAAAGAAATTTCATCCATAAAAGCATCAAAATGTATCACTTGGCATCAACTTAAGGCCATTAGCCAAACTACTAAAAATAAAGAAAAACTGAAATTCTTCAATTCTAAAAAATGAAAATAAAACAAACATAATCTAAAGTAGTTAAAAACTATGGTGTCCTATGAAAACAAGGAAAATCATCATCATCAATCAATTTAGTTCACTGATCAACGCTGGTCTTCTTTCATGCACAAACAAATAGTGAGTTCTTCTCTTCATTCCATCTCATCTTGACCTCTTCTGCATCACTAGGTTGGGCCTCCTCGACTGATCATCATCTATGTCCTCTCCAGTCACACCCGCGTGGCTAGATATCTCAAGATGTGTGGTTATCACCGGTGGTGTGTAGTACTGTCCACGAGGTGGACCAAAGTGCCATGCCGGAGGAGATGATGGCTGGACCCAAGTACCTAATGAAGTCACCCTTAAAGCTTCTCCAATAATGGATAAGTTGTTGTGCATCACCAATTGACGGTACGATCAGTACCCCTGTAGATCATTCCTTTCTTCTTCACTTACTGGAGCATTGAATACTACACCCGGGGGTATCGGAATCATTGAAGTTCTCTAAGGTGGTGGAGGTTGAGGCTATGGCTGTGGCTGTAGACGTGCAGGATGCTCCTCTTGGTGGTGCTTCTCATATTCCCTCACCATCCTATAGTATATTCCCGATTGATTCTCCCTCTAGGATGTGTCAATGACTCTAAAGAACCAATTGGGCAACCCACTATGGTGCGAAGATGGTGAATTAGACTAGGGGCATAAAATATGGGTCATCGTCCTGACCTCCCACTCTCTAAAAATCCCTGTCTAATTAAGGTGACTAATATTCACCGGGATCCCAATTATGATGACATAGTCTAAGAGTAACTTATCCCTCTGGATAAAGCTCACTGTATTCGACCCCCAAATATGGCTACTAATGAATTAAAACCACAACTTAGCCAATATGAGAGTCCTTGATGAGGAAATTTTAATTCCATAGCAGAAAAAGTACTCTTAATCCACTCTACCCTCATATCACAAATGGCATCTTTGATTGCTTCCATGTCCTTATTTTTATTGTTCAAAAATGCCAAGTATTGACTAGAAGGTACGGGGGGTATGTTAAAATACGCGTTAATCACATCAGCACCAAAATCTATCAAAATCCCTCGTATGCTCACCTTGCCATCTTTGAACTCACATAAATTGCAATGAAATTCTTTGACTAACTGGTTAGCCCGGTGTCAACTTGAGCATTAAAACCCTCCCAATGCCTTGACATAATTTTTTCTTTTGATCGCTCTCCTAGAATTTTTGTATACTCTTCAATGCATGGTTAGGTCAAAGTTCCTCTCTCTAATTACCTCATGCTTCTCGTTACTTTTGAATAACTATTGAACTCTATCACTCGAGAATTGAGGTTCAATTTGATCACCATCCTCAAATGGTTGTTTTGATCCCCCTTCTCCGCTTGTCCCCTCTCCGGATTTCCTATTTCTTGAACCAGTCCCTCTCTCCCTCATTCTCACCCTTCTTTCAGCACTACATAAATCCCTCTCGTCATATTCTCAAAGGAATTCAATCACCAATTAAAAAAGTCAATTTTCAAGCAAAATTCAACACCAACAAATCACAATCCAAATTCCCAACAATTGCTCAAAAAATTCAATTCAACTCAATCACAATTCAAACCAAGAATTTCAACAATTGGACAATTCAAAATTCTTCTAGCTCAAATTAGTCCCAATTACTTGTCCACAATTCACCAATTCAATACCACAAATTTTTCACAAATTAATACACAGCGCTAACAAATTCCACAATTGTTTTAAAAAATTGCTAATAATTCAAGGAAAGATATTAGACGTTCTTTTTTCAAGTTGAAATTCTCCAAAAATTGCCTTTATTTCAATCCCCCTAGAAGCCAAATTTCTGCCACAAATCTTCAAAAAGGTGGTTGCTTAGATGTTCCGATAGAAAACAAAGTGAAATTAGTGGTGGGTGTGAAGTTTTTGGTGATTTTTGGTGAAGATGAAAGAAGAATTGGAGGATTTGGGGTCAGGGTTTTCGAAAGAGGGAAGAAGGAAAAAGAGATTTTGTGACAAGAAAAGAAGGATTCGATATTTTAAAAATTTTCTGGCAATCGAGACCGCGGTTTCAATTTTGAGATCGTGGTCTGCACTGATGTTGAGAACGCGGTCTCAATTTTGAGACCGCGGTCTCAACTCGGTGTAAAATAAGCCTTTGCAGAAGTTTAGAGTTGAGACCATGGTCTGGAACTTTTTAGACCGCGGTCTTGACTCTGCATAAAAAATGCCTTTTTTTAGCAGAAGTTTAGGTTTGAGACTGCGGTCTCAATTTTGAGATCGTGGTCTCGAACCTAATGTCTATTTTACCCTCCAGAAGTTTGAATTGAGATCCATGTGACACGATCCGTCCATTTAGATGAAGAGGTTTGGCCCAGAATGAAAGTAAGTCCAAACGTCTGGCCCAGAAGATAAAGGAACATTCTAGAATTCTTTAGAATTTCCTTAAGTGACCTTGGGTTTTTCAGAATATTCTAGAAGGAATATTCTTTGTATAGAATTCTCTAGAATCATATAGATTTGGGATATTCTCTAGAAGGAATATTCTTTGTATAGAATTCTCTAGAATCATGTAGATTTGTAATTAATTTGGTAGGTTCTAGAATTTTCTCTTGCAAGTATCTCAAGGGGCCAACCCCCTCGTTTGTAACACACCTCAGAAGTTGTGCAATTGATATACAGAGTTTTCATTCTCTCAATTCTCTCTCTTCTATTGTTGTTGTGAGTGTGAGAAAGGCTGACTTAGGGTGATAAACCTAAGTGTCGCACGGGTTGGGAACACTAAAAAGAGTGAGCCCGTGACAAGTGGTATCAGAGCGAGTTTCGTAGCAAGTGCTTGGCAAGAAGACATTATGGCTAGAACTTCATCCGACGTGACCCATGAGGAGATTCCTCAGACAAAGAAGGACAGGAAGGGATGAGAACCATCAAGAGATGTGCTGGTAGCCGTCGTTGCTCGTGTGGAGAAACTCGAGTTGGCCATGGCAGAAACCCGCGACGCTGTCGAGGATGCAGTCGTACACATTGACGGGGTCGAGTCCAGGGACGAAGACCTTAGGGAAGAAATGCAGGGTGCCTTGAATGCTGCGGTAGATGGTTTGGCCCAGAGGTCTGAAAGTCTGGAGGTAGAATTGGTGTCCATCAAAGATGAGATTGCGGCCATACGTACGGAGCGAGACCAAGTTGCTACTATGCGGGAGGAGTTTGAGGCACTCAAGGCAGAATTGATTGCTTTGAGAGGAGCGGTTGCTGGCGGGAAAGCCCGGTGATGCTACAGCCTACACCCCGATCAGACGCTCCAAAGCCCAAGGAGTTCAATGGACATAGAGAGGCCAAGGTAGTGGACAACTTCTTATGGTCCATGGAGCAGTATTTCTAGAATGCAGGAATTCGGATCGATGAGCAAAAGGTAAATCTTGCCTCATCATACTTGACCGATTACGCTTTACTGTGGTGGCGGTGTAAGAGTGACAATCATAGTGGCACTGCCATTACTACTTGGGACCAATTTGTGGACAAGTTTTGAAGCTACTTCTATCCTCAATATGAAGAAAGAGACGCCTGTGCAAAACTTCGCCGACTAGAGATAAAGGGTGAAGTAAGAGAGTAGTGAAAGAGTTCTCCCAATTGATGCTATAAATTCAAAGTATGAACAAGGAGGATGCCTTCTTCCAGTTTATGGATGGACTTAAGCCATGGACACGATTGGAGCTGGAAAGAAGGAATGTGGATAATCTATCCAAAGCAATGTCGTGGCTGAGTCCCTCTCCATTTAGAGTTCAAGCCACGGGAAAAGCCAGCCCCACCAAAGAAAAGTCTTAATTTTTCCAAACCAAAGGGTAAGGAGATTGTGAAGGAGAGCAACAAAGAATTTGGTGGGGAAGCATGGGAGAAGTCTCTTTCCAAGAACGAGGGGAAGTCGTTCACAACAAAGGACAAGGGCAAGCGACCATTGAAATGCTTTTTCTACGATGGTCCACACATGGCGTGAGAATGTCCTGCGAAAGCAAAATTAGCAGCCATGGCCATGGAAGAGGAGAAAGCAGCGGAAAAGCAATTGGGTTCACTGCGGATCCTAAATACCATCAAGGTGAAGAAGTCGCAAAAGAAGAGAGGCTTGATGTTCGTCGACGTGGAGATAGCAGGCCACAAGCTAAGCGCTCTAGTGGACACTGGGGCTACTGACTTCTTCATCTCGATTGAGACAGCCAAGAAATTCAACCTTCAAGTGGGGAAAGGCATGGGCACCTTGAAGACCGTCAACACCAAGGAAGTTCCTGTCTCATGGGTTGGCAAGCAACGTAGATGTAGCTATTGTGCAATGGAAGGGCAAGACTTCACTTAAGTTAATTCCCCTTGATGATTATGATATTGTGATAGGACTTCACTTTCTTGATCGTATTAGTGTCATGCTGCTTCCTTTCGCCGGAACACATATGCATTTTGGATTCTCAATACCAATGCGTGACACCTCTAAAGAGGGAGTCTGGAAGAGATCACAAGACCCTATCTGCCATCCAACTATGCAGCGGGTTGAAGCGAGGAGAGCCAACCTTCCTTGCCACCCTAAAGGTAGATGAGGAATATAACCAAAGGGAGGTGCCTGAGGAGGTTGAGGCAGTACTGGAGGAGTCCAAGAGTGTGATGCCTGCAGAGCTGCCGAAGGAATTGCCTCCTAAGAGAGAAGTAGACCACGAGATCGAGTTGATCCCCGGCACCAAGCCACCTGCGATGGTTCCCTATCGCATGGCCCCTCCGGAGCTCATAGAGTTAAGAAAGCAGGTGGGATGGCCAGACTTTTTGGCTGAGTTCGACTATGTACTGGAGTACAAGCCGGGAAGGGTCAACTCTACTGCTGACACCTTGAGCCGAAAGACGATGCTTGTTGCCATTGGCCAACTTAAGAGTCTGTTGCTCGACAAGATCAAAGAGAGATTAAAGCACGATGCCGCTGCTAGGAGCCTTCTCGAATACGCCAAGAAAGGAAAAACTCGAAGATTTTGGGTTGAGGAGGAGTTGCTCTAGACAAAAGGGCGACGCCTCTACGTGCCGCACTATGGGAACATAAGGCGAGAATTAATGAAAGAGTGCCACGACTCGAAGTGGGCTGGCCATCCAGGGAAGAGTCCTTTTGAAATAGTGACGGGGCAACAACCACTCACTCCTAGCACCGTCGTGGCTGGACAAAAAGGTGGTAACCCTGCAGCATAAAAACTTGCCAAGACATGGCAAGAAGAGGCAGATTTAGCAAGGGCATCCCTACAAAAGGCTGCTAAGAGGATGAAAAAATGGGCTGATGAACGAAGAGACGATTCCTTGAGTTTGAGGAAGGCGACCTTGTGTTAGTTAAGCTGCACTCCATATTTAGACATCGAAAGGTGCATAAGGGACTACTTCGAAGGTATGAGGGACCGGTCAAAGTACTAAGACGGGTAGGGAAGGTGGCGTACAAGGTGGAACTCCCTCCGAAACTAAAACTTCATCCGATGTTCCATGTGAGCCTGTTGAAGCCATACTACGGGGACGAGGAAGACCCCAACTGCGGGCTGTCACAACGGGCACCTATGGGAGCAAAGACCTCGTATGATCGTGAGGTGGATTGCATACTAAAGGTACGAGAGGTACGCAAATGGTATTGCAAGCCCAGGATCGAATACAAGGTACGATGGAAAGGTTTGCCCAAAAGCAAGGATAGTTGGGAGCCGGCCGAAGCCCTTTGGCAGTTCAAGAAGTAGATTGACGCATTCAATACCGCCAAAGCTAACAAGGATGTTGCCAGAATAGGTGGGGGAGAATGACAAGATCCGCCCATCTTTAGATGAAGAGGTTTGGCTCAGAATGAAAGTAAGTCCAAACGTCTGGCCCAGAAGATAAAGGAACATTCTAGAATTCTTTAGCATTTCCTTATGTGACCTTGGGTTTTTCAGAATATTCTAGAAGGAATATTCTTTGTATAGAATTCTCTAGAATCATGTAGATTTGGGATATTCTCTAGAAGGAATATTCTTTGTATAGAATTCTCTAGAATCATGTAGATTTGTAATTAATTTGGTAGGTTCTAGAATTTTCTCTTGCAAGTATAAAAAGGGGCCAACCCCCTCGTTTGTAACACACCTCAGAAGTTGTGCAATTGAATATACAGAGTTTTCATTCTCTCAATTCTCTCTCTTCTATTGTTGTTGTGAGTGTGAGAAAGGCTGACTTAGGGTGAAAACCTAAGTGCCGCACGGGTTGGGAGTATTAAAAAGAGTGAGCCCGTGACACATATCTCAAGCTCAACTTCTGTAAAGTGAATTTTTTACACTTAGCTGAATTTGCTTGTGTTAAGGGCTAACACTCTTGACCACATTTCTCCATTTGCAAGGATAACCTACAAACAAAAAATTCACAAGTTAGGATGACAATTTTTACTCATTCTTTAGCACCATTTATTCAACTTAAAAACTCAAATTTTCTTTTTAACAAAAATTCTAAGCTAATTCAAACCAATTACTCACAATTAAGACAATTAAAAATCACACCAAAAGAAAGCAATGAAAACTAAATTAAAGACTTGGGTTGCCTCCCAAGAAGCGCTCTTTTATAGTCACTAGCTTGACTATGGCATGACCCTCATTCTTGTGTTAATTGGAGGATCTCTCGTCCATCTTCAATAATTCCTCCAAAATATGGTTTAAGTCGATGTCCATTGACCTTGATAGTTCGCTCTTTCCCCTTTATCTCCACCGTTCCATAAGAGAAAGTTTGGATCACTTCAGAGGGACCACTCCATTTTGACTTGAGCTTTCCCAAAAATAATTTGAGTGTTGAATTATAAAGGAGCACCAAATCACCGTTATCCACACTTTAAATTCCTTCCTTTGGATATGCTTATCATTCCATGCCTTTGTCTTTTCCTTATAGATTAAAGAATTTTCAAATGCCTCCCTCCGAAATTCATCCAACTCATTCAAATCAAGCATCCTTTTTTCGTATGCCTCTTTCAACTCAAAATTCAAGTTCTTTATGGCCCAATATGCCCTATGTTCAAGTTTCACTGGCAAGTGACACATTTCTCCATACACAATACGGTACGGAGACATGGCTATTGGCGTTTTAAATGCCGTACGATAAGCCCACAAAGTGTCATCTAACTTCGATGCCCAATCTTTCCTAGCATTATTCACCTTTTTTTTCTAGGATTCTCTTCAATTCTCAATTGGACACCTCCACTAGACTCAATGTTTGTAGGTGATAAGCTAAAGCAACCTTGTGTTTCACCCCATATTTTGTCATTAATGACTCAAATTGAGAATTCTGGGTATGTGATCCCCCATCACTAATCATAGCACGAGGAACTCCAAACGATACTAAAAGATATTCTTGCAAAGGAATTTAGTAACCACCTTGGCTTCATTGGTTGGAGTAGCAATTGCTTCAACCCACTTTGACACATAGTCCACCACAACCAAAATGCCTTATTGGAGTATAAGACCGGAAAAGGTCCCATGAAATCAATCCCCCATGCATGAAATACCTCGAACTCAATAATGCCATGAAGGGGCATTTCATGTTTCCTTGAAATATTACCCACCCTTTTTGACATTCATCACATTTGAGCACAAAATCCCGGGAATCCTTGAACATAGTTGGCCAATATAAACTACTTTGCAAGACCTTGAAAGCTGTCCGTTGAGCTCCATAGTGCCCCCCAACCGGAGATGAATGGCAATGTCTTAATATATAGGATATTTCACATTACGGAACACATCTTCTTAGGACTTGATCATTGCACTTTCAGAACAAATATGGTGCTTCCCAAAAATAATGCTTAAGTTCTGCAAAGAATTTCCTCCTCTCATTGATGTTGAGCATCTTAATTACCTTAGGTAATATCCTTGCCACAAGATAATTCACAATATCCGCAAACCATGGACTCACCTCTTTCACCTCAAACAACTTCACAATTGGAGACTCTTCATTGATTATCCCTTCTTCGCAATTGACAAGTCTAGATGCCTCAATTCTTGACAAATGGTCGGCTACCATGTTTTCCACACCCTTTTTGTCGACCACCTCCCAATCAAATTCCTGCAACAAAAGTATCCATCTCAATAAACGTGGCTTAGCATCTTGCTTAAAAAACAAATACTTTAATGCGGAGTGATCAGTATGAACAATTACCTTTGATCCAATCAAATATGGTCTAAACTTATCAAATACAAAAACTGTAGCAAGTAGTTTCTTTTCCATTGTTGAATAATTAATTTGTACATCATTTAAGGTCCTACTAGCATAGTAAATGACATGCAACATCTTTTTCACTTTTTGACACAGCACGACACCTGTTGCATAGTCACTAGCATCACACATGAGCTCAAACGGAAGACTGTCTCTTATACAAGACCAATTTGGTGCTACAATAACCGGTGCAATCACTAGAGCATGTTTTAATTCATTGAATGCTTTCAAACAAGAATCATCAAATTGAAATGGACAATCCTTTTGAAGTAAAAAGCACAATGGTCTAGCAATATGAGAGAAGTTCCTAATGAATCTTTTATAAAAATCCGCACGATCTAAGAAACTTCTTACCCCTTTAACATTGATTGGAGGAGGTAACTTTTCAATTACCTCCACCTTTGCCCTATCAACCTCTATTTCCTTTGATGAGACCTTGTGACCCATAATGATTCCTTCTCTCTTGTCCTTTTTCCGAGTCGGTCTAAGAGTCGAGGATCTCATCCTCCTCCCTTCTCGTGCTTATTTGGTTTTAACAAATAATAATTCATAGGTCTAATGTTTGTTAATTTTTACAGGCCTGGATCAGACCCAAGAGCCCAGCTCAGGGCTCCCAGACCAAGTTTTATTTCTTATCCAGTTTCAAGACCCGCTGTTGCTGAATCTTGCCAGCAAGCCCATCAGACATTTATAAGTTTAGATAATCCGTTTCATTTTTCTAGTATATTAAAACAGACTCCCAGTGGCACAGAAAAAAGATTTGATTTTAATGGACGTAGTTTATGTGCCATGCCACTTCATAATAATTTCAGAATATTAGACCTTTATAGAAATATAAATGAACAACAAAAGGTAATCTTAGATAATTTATGGATTTCATATCAGAGAAAAAATAGTGGACATCTTACTAATTCTTTAAATGCTTTATCTGCCTATTTTAATGGACTAAATGATCTCTCTAAGTTTGAGTGTTATGCAGTTTTCCATGGCACTCCAGGCAAGGCAGGATTATACAAGACATGGGTTGAAGTCCTCATTGCAATAAGAGGAGTAAAAAACCCAAAATATAAAGGTTTTAAGACAATTACAGAAGGACTTATGCAAATTTTTGTAGATTTGTGTTAGGAAATCAGTTTCATATGTATTGATCATGTTTTTAATACCAAACCTGTTATATTTCTGATGATAGTAACCAGATTAATGAACATGATCACTGTGAGACCCTTGTAAAAAAATTTAGAATAATAAATGAAAAATATAGAAACTTAGAACAAGAAATTTCTGATAATAAGACAAAATTGTTTGAATTAGAACAAAAAATTCAAATTTTAACTTTAGAAAAAGAAGACTGGAAAAATAGATATTTAAATACAAAAAATTTGACCAAGGCCAGTGTTTCCAGTAAAGGAACACCTAGTCTGGTTCAAACAGCAGCCGGTAAAGACAAAACAAGTCCATTGGTAGTTGGTGATTTACTAAAAATCACACAGACCAATATAGGGTGTTAGATTACATAAGACAATATAAAAAAGAACTTCCTAAACAATAGACAAAAATATAGAAAGTATGATAACTATTATTTTTGAGACATTAAAAAATCAGAATAAAGAAATAAAAAGTATAAAACAAAATTTAGATTATTTAAAAATGGTAATAGAAAAACTAGAAAAGAAAAAAGAAAATAAAATTCCTAATTTCTAGAAAAAATGGAAAATAATTTAGAAAAAATGGAAAATAATTTAGAATAAACAGGATTTCAAGTATTCTGAATTTCTAAAGTCTCAAAAATAATAGTTATCATACTTTCTATATTTTTGTCTATTGTTTAGGACTGTCTCTTATACACTTTTTTATAAGAGACTTACTGTAATCTAACACCCTATATTCTGCATTTTAACCAGGCACACCAGCAGATAAACAAATAATAAGGTCTCTTAATACTATAATAGCATTATTAATAGCAACACAAATTAAAATAGATAAAATAGAGCAAAAAATAATATAAAAATAGAAGAATATTTAAAAAAATTAGTCTCACATAAAGAAGTAGATGAATTAGCAGAAGCAATTAATAAAATGGACTTAGGAACAAAAGGAAAGAAAAAGATTAGACAACAACCGGTTTGGACTTTCTTACAATCTAAACAATAATGCCTAGATTAGGAACAGGAAATTCAGAAGATAGAGAAAGGACTGAGACAATAGCAGCAGAAACTAGAAGAGTCAATAGGGAAGAAAATAATACAGTAAGTACAATAGTAAATAGAATTCAAAGATTCATAAGGCCAAACAGAAATCAAACTGAAGAATTAATAAATTTAGGAGAAATAATTGATATAGAAAGATATATAGAAACTTTTAGAAATAACAGTACCAATATCATTAATTCTAATGCATTATATGAAGCATCAGATCAAACTAGACTTTATAGACATTATAGAAAGTTCAAGTTAGATGCTTATCTAGACACATTTCATTTACATTTAGTGACTCCATCACACAGACAAAGATTAAGAAGGAAGTTTTGTATAAGATACACATAGGATTAATTGTAATACGAATAAAAGCTTTACATAGAACAAATTTAGGAAGAAAAGTTTTATTATTAATAATGGATACTAGAATAAATGATGCACATAAAGCAATAATAGGAGGAGCAGAAATTGATATGCAGACATTATTGGAATATTTTATTGTTGTCCTAATTATATGCTAGATACTAGAGAATTTGCAGAACATATACAAATAAAAATAATGACTAGAGGATATCAAGACTTTGAGGGAAAAAATTTATTATTATGTACAGCATTCTTAGGAAAATTAACTCAGAGCAATACACCTAGATATAAAGTAAATATAAAAAACACTGTAGAAATGTTAGGAAATAGAGGAATAAAACTTTTACCACCATTAACAGTAGATAATATAGACCAATCAGGATTACCGTGGGAATTAGATAGATTAGTAAATAAACCAGAAAAAATAATAGTACCACAAGAAACCATATATTATGAAGATAGCATAGGAAGAAAATCTATAAGATTCGCTGATTACATAGAAGCCAGCACAAGTAACAACAATGAAGAGGATGAATAGAGAAATATTAGAAATCTTAAAAACTTTAGAAAAAGATATAGACCTTTACTTAGAAACACAAGATGATATAATTTGGGAAAAATTAGCTAATATTTTAAAAATAAAAAACAAAGAAAATAGAAAAATTAATTGTACCTTAGGATGTAAAGAAAAATTTGATGATATTAATATAATATTTAGACATGCAATTAATTTTTGTGAAACAAATGATAATTTAATGATAAGACAAAAAACAAATACAATAGAAATTTTAGAAATAGAAGATGATATGAATTTTGAAGCATATGAATTAAAAAATGAAGAAATAATTAATTTAATTTCAGAAGAAGATATAAACAGTACAGTATATGAACCTAGTATAATAGAAAAAAGAGAAGAAATTTTAGAATTAATGGAAGAAAGTAGCAGTAGTAATCCTCAACAAACACCTTCAAATTTTTCTAGAAATAGAGCTAACACATTCTACTGGAAATATACCTAGAAAAATGATAGACCCAACAGAAATAGGAAATATTTACACATCACCTTTACAAATAACTACATATAAACCTCTAGGACGTAGAGATCCTATGAAAGCTCCTTACACTCTTTAGTATGGAGGACAACCATTTATATTAAATATAACTAACATAGATCCTCAGAGTGATGGAATAATTATTTAGATTCTTGGAAAAATGCTATGGCTAGTGATTATATAAAACATTTTGATAATAAAGATGCAGAAGAAATGTTAAGATATTTAGAACAATATTTAGGAGAATCAGCCAAGGCTATGTGGCAAGAATGGAAAGATAAAAATCCTAATGAATTAGCTGAATTAATTTCTTTAGGAACAAATCCTTTTAATTTTGGAAATACAATACATCAAATCATAACAGGAGAAATTCCAAATTTTGGAAATACAGAACAACAAAAGAATGCGTTAATTAAATTAGAACAGTTAAATTTAAAAAATTGGTATTACATAAAACCCTTTTTAGCAGAATATATCTACTATGCCTCACTTAGTGGAAATACTTGGAACACAGACATTGGTAATAAACTTTTTAATAAATTACCAGGAGCTTTAGGATTAGAAATAAGTAAAAGGTTTAAAGAAGAAATAATAGATAAAAGAATGGATACAGGAATAGGAATATCTTTAGGCCAACGAAGTAATGTTCATAATAAAAATATTAGTAGAAAAGTGTACTAATATACAAATAGGTAGACAATTAAAAAATGAAACAAGTTTTTGTAGTCAAATTTATACTCCTCAATATTATGATAAACAAGAAAAACCTAGATATAAAAATAAGAAATATTCAAAACAAACACAAAAAAGAAAAAATTATTACACAAAAAGATCACAAGCTAGAAAACCTTATTTAAATAAGGACAGACATGTTAAAAAATATGACCCTGATATAAATTATCAGAAAAAGCTTTATTGTTATACATGTAGTAGTCCAGATCATCTAAACTTAGCTTGTCCTAGAAGAATAAATATGACAAATAAAAAGGCCATATTAGTAAATAATACAGATCAAGACTATCTAGATGTAGATGAAACTCTTAGTGACACAGAAACTATTTATTCTATTGTTAGTTTTGAAGAACTATTAGAAGAACAACATTTAGAAGAGAAAAATGAAATAATAGACCAATTCCTAGACCTAGATCTGTGAATTATTTCAGAACTAGAATTAGAAGAATTTATACATGAATTGAAAGGAATAAATTTTATGTTCAAAGCAAAAATTAAAATACTAGATATAGATTGTGACTATAATTGGCAAAAGAATAAAGGATTAGATTCAAAACCTTCTTTATTCTGTGACTGGTACCCAGCTAGGAATAAAAGAAGTAAATGTAATTTATGTTTTAATGAAGCATGTATAAGTTGTGTAGAAAAATATACAGATTTTAAATTCCAGGAAATACAAAATATAGGAAATTTTCAGATAAATGAAAATGCTTTTGATAGAATAACTAGACTAGAACAAAGAGTAGCTAACATAGAAAAAGAGATTTTTTATAAAAACAAAGAAAAAATAGAAGAAAATATAAATTTAGCCAATTTAGAACAAAAAATAAAATTTTGTAACCAAGACAAAAAATTAAATTCTATAAAATTAGAAGTTACTTTTAAACATTATAATAAAATAATAGGAACTAGTGCAATTATAGACACGGGATGCACAACTATAATTGTAGACCCAAAATTGATAGTCTACAACTAAAATATTATTTGTCAAAGACCCTATAAAAGCCACACAAATGGATGTCTAGTATAAATGAATATAATTACTATGCAAAAACTTGTAATATAGCTTTTGTGAATAATTGCAATAATTATAGTCAATATTATTTTATGCCATATGTATTAGTTAAGGACATCTTAGAAAAACACGGGGTAGGTGTAATTATAGGATTAAAATTCTTATTAGATCTAGATGAAGGAATAATTTTAACAAAAGAATATGTACAAATTTTTAAAAATGTAACTACAAGTCCTTGTAATCCAACATACTTCTGTCTCTTATACACATCTAGATGTAAAACAAATAGAAGGCTAAAAATCTAATATCTAACAAAATAGAATCCTAATCATATAATGCCAAAAAGGAAAAGAAGGATGTTGTAATAATATAACAGTCTTAGAACAAGATTATTTAGAAGCCGATGAATTAAATGAATATTTAATAGATAGAATTGTTAATCTAAAAAATTTATTACATTTAAAAACAAAAACAGAAATAGAATTACAAATAGACACTTTACCATTTATAGGAGAAGACCCTATAAAATTATGGGATAAAAATAAAATTTATTGTGAAATAAAAGTTAAAAATCAAGATTATATAATAAAAACTGCAAAAATAGAAGCTAGTCCCCAAGATATCGAGGAATTTAAGATGCACATTAAAGAATTATTAAATTTAAAAGTAATAAGACCATCAGAATCCCCTCATAGGTCAGCAGCATTTATAGTTAGAAAACACAGTGAAATAATTAGGGGAAAAAGCAGAATGATAATAAATTATAAAAGACTAAATGATAATACTATAGATGATAGTTATGATATTCCAGACAAAACATTTTTTATAAATAGAATACAAGGTAAAAAGATTTTTAGTAAATTTGATTGTAAGTCAGGTTTTTGGCAAATCAAAATACACCCAGACAGGTATAAAATGGACTGCCTTTACATGTCCATTAGGATCTTTATTTGAGTGGTTAGTAATGCCATTTGGATTAAAGAATGCACCTAGTATTTTTCAGAGAAAAATGGATAAAATTTTCTTAGAATATTCCCAATTTGTATTAGTATACATAGATGGCATATTAGTTTTTTCAAAAAATGAACAAGAACATATAGGACACCTTAACACAGTTTTTAGAATTTTTTATCAACATGGCATAATAATAAGCAAAACGAAAGTAGAATTATTTAAAACACATATAAAATTTTTAGGAGTAGAAATAGGAAATGGTCAGGTAAAATTACAGGATCATATAGCCAAGAAAGTATTAGAAATGCCTGATAAATTAGAAAATTTAAAAGAATTACAAAAATTCTTAGGACTTATAAATTATGCTAGACCATTTCTTAAAGATATAGGAAAAATCGCAGGACTATTATATTCCAAGACGGGAAAAAATGGACTAAGATTTTTAATATAGAAGATATAAATTTAGTAAAGAAAATAAAAAATATGATAAAAAATATAGCCCTCATTACAATTACCCTTAGAAACAGAATATTTAGTAATAGAAACAGATGGTTGTGATTTAGGATGGGGAGGAATTCTTAAATCAAAACCACACAAATATTCTCCAAAAGACCAAGAAAAATTATGTAGATATGCTAGTGACACCTATAGTGAAAAAGGATATAAAACTAGTTTAGATTGTGAAATATTAGCTATTATCTATACTTTAGATACTTTTAAATTATTTATAATTTCCAAGAAAGAATTTACAATTAGAACAGATTGTGAAGCTATAGTTAAATATTCACAGAATATGAAAGAAAAAAGTTGGCACAAGAGATGGCAAAAATTCTCTTTAAAAATAGCTGAATATAATATTAATTTTGAACATATAAAAGGAAAATATAATAAATTAGCAGATGATTTATCTAGAAAATTTTATAGTTTTAACAAATAATAATTCACAGGTCTAATGTTTGTTAATTTTTACAGGCCTGGATCAGACCCAAGAGCCCAGCTCAGGGACTCCCAGACCAAGTTTTATTTCTTATCCAGTTGCAAGACCCGCTGTTGCTGAATCTAGCCAGCAAGCCCATCAGACATTTATAAGTTTAGATAATCCATTTCATTTTCCTAGTATATTAAAACAGACTCCCAGTGGCACAGAAAAAAGATTTGATTTTAATGGACGTAGTTTATGTGCCATGCCACTTCATAATAGTTTTAGAATATTAGACCTTTATAGAAATATAAATGAACAACAAAAGGTAATCTTAGATAATTTATGGATTTCATATCAGAGAAAAAATAGTGGACATTTTACTAATTCTTTAAATGCTTTATCTGCCTATTTTAATGGACTAAATGATCTCTCTAAATTTGAGTGTTATGCAGTTTTCCATGGCACTCCAGGCAAGGCAGGATTATACAAGACATGGATTGAAGTCCTCACTGCAATAAGAGGAGTAAAAAACCCAAAATATAAAGGTTTTAAGACAATTACAGAAGGACTGGAAGCTTGTAGATTTTACTTCTGTAGGAAATCAGTTTCATATCTCAGATCAAATTAATACCAGACCTGTTATTCAGACTGATGAAGGTAACCAGATTAATTTTTGTGATCACTGTGAGACCCTTGTAAAAAATTTTAGAATAATAAATGAAAAATATAGAAACTTAGAACAAGAAATTTCTGATAATAAGACAAAATTGTTTGAATTAGAACAAAAAATTCAAATTTTAACTTTAGAAAAAGAAGACTGGAAAAATAGATATTTAAATACAAAAAATTTGACCAAGGCCAAGATACACCGGTAAAGGAACACCTAGTCCAGTTCAAATGGCAGCCGGTAAAGACAAAACAAGTCCGTTGATAGTTAGTGATTTACTAAAAATCACACAGTCCAATACAGGGTGTAAGCCTGTATCTAGTCCCTTACAAACGGATAAGGGTAAAGACAAAGTCAATAATCCATTAATGGCTGGAAGTTTGCCAAAAACTTCTGAAAAAGAGGAGTCCTCTTCCTCAGAAACAAAAAGAGGAATAAAATTCTTTGAAGAAAAAATATAAAGAAAAAGGAAAAAGAAGACATTACTGAGACTATTCTAAGTCAACTACTTGGAGAATTCAAAAATCTCCCAAAAATTCCACTTAGTGGAATAATGACTCAGAAATAGGAACAAGAACTAGAAGACAAAACAATTGAAGACTCGAAGACTGAGACAGACTCCACTAAAGAAAATCAACAGGAACCATGTGATCTGGAAGACCAGGTGTCATCCACTGATGGAGTAGACAGCATCGGATACCAAAACGTGGAGACCACACTTTAGACAACTTTAAAACAATTATTGTATTATGTAAGAAACTTTAGACAGCTGGTAGCAATTATTGTACTATGCAGTCAGCTTTTAGAAAAGCAAAAATAATGTAAGGAATCTCTTCTACTTTATTTTATTAGGATAGTTAACATCCGGTCTTAAAGTCCGGAATTCATTCTATAAATAGACTCATTCCTCATTTGTATAGATCATCGAGGAAATTTTTATTATCAAAAGCTCTCAGAACTAACTCTCCTTGTAAACAATCCCTTCAATATCAATCAATTTAATTTTCTGAAAATCTTCAAGACTTCTCTTTAAAAGCTTTGTTTCTTAATTTTCTTTTAAAAATTTTCTTTTAATTTAAAAAAGAAGAAGACCAGGAAGAGAGGCCGAAAGGTCTCGAACCCATAAAAGTTCAACAAGTTAATTTCAAAGGAAAAACTCAGAGACAAGAACAGGATTCCAGGCACCATGAGGTATATTGGCAATTTCTGGATGAAATTTTCTTTCTATGGTTAAAATTTGGGATACAAAAAACTTTGTATAGAATTTCTGGACAAAAGGCTAGGGCCTCTAAAGTACCCGCCAAGGCAATTGTTGAAGCCGTTCAAGGGGAAATTCCCATATGATGAGTTCAGAAAACCTCTATACTAGGGTTTTTATACCTTCAGATACTATAGATTGTAATGCATATGGGTTGGTTTGAATGGTTGATTATGATGCCTGTTTTCTTGTCCTTTTCCCGAGTCGATAGTCTAAGAGTCGAGGATCTCATCCTTCTTCCTTCTCGTGGTTATTTGGTGCCCCTCAAAAATGGTATCAGAGCCATGACTTTGAAGTTTTCTTGTTGATATTTTATGGTAGTAGAGATCAAGTAGGTTCCCCAATACAACCACCATGAATTCTGAACAAGAATTTGCTAGACAACATCTTTGGTTAAATAGAAATCATAGTAGGAAACAACATATAAAGAATTTAATATTGAGAAATATGATAGTAAGTGTTAAATACCAGACTTTTTATTTATCTTATTGCATAAGAGAAATACAATATTTGAAAGACAGATTTCCAGTTAGATTAGCTTATGCTTTAGATGTTTTTAATTTAGAAATAAAATATTATAGACAAGCATTAAAGAAAGTATTAAGAACAAAAACTATATAAATGACAGACATAGAAAGAAGAGTGATTCCAAAAGCTATTTTAGGAGGATAACTAGTATACCTATGACACAGACTGAAGTACATGGTTTAAGATCACTTACACAAGGAATTTTATATTATGATAAAAATGTCTATAATTTAATTAGTTGTATCTTCTTATGTGTCTAAGTATTAGGTCTTAAAAATAAAAAATATGGATATATTTATAATATTCATTTAACAGACTATACAGATTTATTTTTTTTATTACCAAACCAAACAAATTATAATAAAATTCTAGAGAGTGAAATAAGAAAATGTATAGACTTAAGTATTCAACATAAGAAAGAAATACTTAGAATTATAAGTCCCTTAGACCAAGAAGTTAAGATGATAATTCTAGAAAAAATAGAAAAATGGAGTAAACCACTTAGAGAATCTTTATTATCAGTTACATCAGAAGTAGTAGACAAAACTTACAACTATTTAATTCTTTGGTTCATTGCTGATTTTATACACATCTAGATGTGTGGAAGTTTTGTTTAATAGATTCTGATATGAGTACACAAAGATCAATAGAACAGACTATTACATATTTAGAAACTTGCCTAGGAGGCATACAAATATATTTACAAAGAGCTTCAGAAACTGGCATCCCAGAAATAAATCCTGAAATAATATTTAAAGAAGGATTAATAATCAGTATGTTAGATTACATAAGACAATATAAAAAAGAGCTTCCTAAACAATAGACAAAAATATAGAAAGTATGATAACTATTATTTTTTCTGGTTTATTTACTAATTTATCTAATTCCCACGGTAATCCTGATTGGTCTATATTATCTACTGTTAATGGTGGTAAAAGTTTTATTAGGATTATTTCCTAACATTTATACAGTCATCTAGATGTGTATAAGAGACAGATTTAGGAGAATCAGAGAATCTGAAAGAAATTTTAAATCCCAAGACATTGATAGATTAATTGTAAAATAAGAAAAGCTCAAAGTCTTGATATCCTCTAGTCATTATTTTTATTTGTATATGTTCTGCAAATTCTCACTAGTATCTAGCATATAATTAGGACAACAATAAAATATTCCACCTCCTGTCTGCATATCAATTTCTGTTCCTCCTATTATTGCTTTATGTGCATCATTTATTCTAGTATCTATTATTAATAATAAAACTTTTCCTCCTAAATTTGTTCTATGTAAAGCTTTTATTCCTATTACAATTAATCCTAAATGGGTTAATCTAAAATTTCCTTCTAATAATCTTTGTCTGTGTGATGGAGTCACTAAATGTAAATGAACTGTGTCTCTTTCTAAGCATCTAACTTGAACTTCTCTATAATGTCTATAAAGTCTAGTATGATCTGATGCTTCATATAATGCATTAGAATTAATGATATTGGTATCAGATTGATCTTCATTTTCTGAAAAATCTTCAAGACTTCTCTTTAAAAGCTTTCTTTCTTAATTTTCTTTTAAAAATTTTCTTTTAATTTAAAAAGAAGAAGACTAGGAGGAGAGGCCGAAAGGTCTCGAACCCATAAAAGTTCAACAAGTTAATTTCAAAGGACAAACTCAGAGACAAGAACAGGATTCCAGGCACCATGAGGTATGTTGGCAATTTCTGGATGAAATTTTCTTTCTATGGTTAAAATCTGGGATACAAAAAACTTTGTATAGAATTTCTGGACAAAAGGCTAGGGCCTCTAAAGTACCCGCCAAGGCAATTGTTGAAGCCGTTAAAGGGGAAATTCCCGTATGATGAGTTCAGAAAACCTCTATACTAGGGTTTTTATACCTCCAGATACTATAGATTGTAATGCATATACAGTTGGTTTGAATGGTTGATTATGATGCCTGTTTTCTTGTCCTTTTCCCGAGTCGGTCTAAGAGTCGAGGATCTCATCCTCCTCCCTTCTCGTGGTTATTTGGTGCCCCTCAAAAATGGCTCTGATACCATTTTTGAGGGGCACCAAATAACCACGAGAAGGGAGGAGGATGAGATCCTCGACTCTTAGACCGACTCAGGAAAAGGACAAGAAAACAGGCATCATAATCAACCATTTACCAGTTCCTTCTCCTAAAATAGCTTTTAAAATCACTCTTCTTTCTATGTCTGTCATTTATATAGTTTTTTTTCATAATACTTTCTTTAATGCTTGTCTATAATATTTTATTTCTAAATTAAAAACATCTAAAGCATAAGCTAATCTAACTGGAAATCTGTCTTTCAAATATTGTATTTCTCTTATACAATAAGATAAATAAAAAGTCTGGTCTTTAACACTTACTATCATATTTCTAGAATATTAAATTCTTTATATGTTGTTTCCTACTATGATTTCTATTTAACCAAAGATGTTGTCTAGCAAATTCTTGTTCAGAATTCATGATGGTTGTATTGGGGAACCTACTTGATCTCTACTACCATAAAATATCAACAAGAAAACTTCAAAGTCATGGCTCTGATACCAATTTTTGAGGGGCAAGCGGCACCAAATAACCACGGGAAGGGAGGAGGATGAGATCCTCGACTCTTAGACCGACTCGGGAAAAGGACAAGAAAACAGGCATCATTCCTAATCAACCATTAATTTTTTCTTTTTTGTGTTTGTTTTGAATATTTCTTATTTTTATATCTAGGTTTTTCTTGTTTATCATAATATTGAGGAGTATAAATTTGACTACAAAAACTTGTTTCATTTTTTAATTGTCTACCTATTTGTATATTAGTACACTTTTCTACTAATATTTTTATTATGAACATTACTCGTTGGCCTAAAGATATTCCTATTACTGTATCCATTCTTTTATCTATTATTTGTTCTTTAAACCTTTTACTTATTTCTAATCCTAAAGCTCCTGGTAATTTATTAAAAATTTTATTACCAATGTCTGTGTTCCAAGTATTTCCACTAAGTGAGGCATAGTAGATATATTCTGCTAAAAAGGGTTTTATGTAATACCAATTTTTTAAATTTAACTGTTCTAATTTAATTAACGCATTCTTTTGTTGTTCTGTATTTCCAAAATTTGGATTTTCTCCTGTTATGATTTGATGTATTGTATTTCCAAAATTAAAAGGATATATTGTTCCTAAAGAAATTAATTCAGCTAATTCATTAGGATTTTTATCTTTCCATTCTTGCCACATAGCCTTGGCTGATTCTCCTAAATATTGTTCTAAATATCTTAACATTTAGTAGACAAACTCTATAGAATATGAGAGATATAATGACTAGCCATAGTAATAATTCCAATAATCTAAATAATTATTCCATCTCTGAGGATCTATGTTAGTTATATTTAATATAAATGGTTGTCCTCCATACTGAAGAGTGTAAGGAGCTTCCATAGGATCTCTATGTCCTAGAGGTTTATATGTAGTTATTTGTAAAGGTGATAGATAATATTTCCTATTTCTGTTGGGTCTATCCTTTTTCTAGGTATATTTCCAGTAGAATGTGTTAGCTCTATTTCTAGAAAAATTTGAAGGTGTTTGTTGAGGATTACTACTGCTACTTGCTTCCATTAATTCTAAAATTTCTTCTCTTTTTTCTATTATACTAGGTTCATATACTGGAACAAACAGATCTGAAATTAAACTAATTATTTCTTCATTTTTTAATTCATATGCTTCAAAATTCATATCAGCTTCTATTTCTAAAATTTCTATTGTATTTGTTTTTTGTCTTATCATTAAATTATCATTTGTTTCACAACAATTAATTGCATGTCTAAATATTATATTAATATCATCAAATTTTTCTTTACATTATACAATCTAATTTTTCTATTTTCTTTGTTTTTTATTTTTAAAATATTAGCTAATTTTTCCCAAATTATATCATCTTGTGTTTCTAAGTAAAGGTCTATATCTTTTTCTAAAATTTTTAAGATTTCTAATATTTCTCTATTCATCCTCTTCATTGTTGTTACTTGTGCTGGTTTCTATATAATCAGTAAATCTTATAGATTTTCTTCCTATGCTATCTTCAGAATATATGGTTTCTTGTGGTATTATTATTTTTTCTGGTTTATTTACTAATCTATCTAATTCCCACTAGAATCCTGATTGGTCTATATTATCTACTGTTAAAATATGGTGGTAAAAGTTTTATTCCTCTATTTCCTAACATTTCTACAGTGTTTTTTATATTTACTTTATATTTAGGTGTATTGCTCTGAGTTAATTTTCCTAAGAATGCTGTACATAATAATAATTTTTTTCCCTCAAAGTCTTGATATCCTCTAGTCATTATTTTTATTTGTATATGTTCTGCAAATTCTCTAGTATCTAGCATATAATTAGGACAACAATAAAATATTCCACCTCCTGTCTGCATATCAATTTCTGTTCCTCCTATTATTGCTTTATGTGCATCATTTATTCTAGTATCCATTATTAATAATAAAACTTTTCCTCCTAAATTTGTTCTATGTAAAGCTTTTATTCCCATTACAATTAATCCTAAATGGGTTAATCTAAAATTTCCTTCTAATAATCTTTGTCGTGTGATGGAGTCACTAAATGTAAATGAACTGTGTCTTCTTCTAAGCATCTAACTTGAACTTCCCTATAATGTCTATAAAGTCTAGTTTGATCAGATGCTTCATATAATGCATTAGAATTAATGATATTGGTCTTGTTATTTCTAAAAGTTTCTATATCTCTTTCTATATCAATTATTTCTCCTAAATTTATTAATTCTTCAGTTTGATTTCTGTTTGGCCTTATGAATCTTTGAATTCTATTTACTATTGTACTTATTGTATTATTTTCTTCCCTATTTCTTCTAGTTTCTGCTGCTATTGTCTCAGTCCTTTCTCTATCTTCTGAATTTCCTGTTTCTAATCTAGGCATTATTGTTTAGATTGTAAGAAAGTCCAAACCGGTTGTTGTCTAATCTTTTTCTTTCCTTTTGTTCCTAAGTCCATTTTATTAATTGCTTCTGCTAATTCATCTACTTCTTTATGTGAGAATAATTCTTTTAAATATTCTTCTATTTTTATTATTTTTTGCTCTATTTTATCTATTTTAATTTGTGTTGCTACAGATAATGCTATTATAGTAGTATTTTGCCTTATTATTTGTTTATCTGCTAGTGTGCCTGACTCCAGTTCAAATGCTGAAAATCCTATTGGGTCTTGTAAATATTTTTTAGTTTCTTCTATTGCTAGTTTATAGTCTAAATTATTTTCCATCATTCTATCTGTTGTACTTTTATTATTTTGTCTACTTGTTTTCCTAATTTTTTAAGAATTATTTTCCATTTTTTCTAAATTAGAATAAACAAAAAACAAATATTTTATAGTTTTTCTATTACCATTTTTAAATAATCTAAATTTTGTTTTATACTTTTTATTTCTTTATTATAATTTTTTAATGTCTATAAAAATAATAAATATCATACTTTCTATATTTTTGTCTATTGTTTAGGAAGCTCTTTTTTATATTGTCTTATGTAATCTAACATACTGATTATTAATCCTTCTTTAAATATTATTTCAGGATTTATTTCTGGGATGCCAGTTTCTGAAGCTCTTTGTAAATATATTTGTATGCCTCCTAGGCAAGTTTCTAAATATGTAATAGTCTGTTCTATTGATCTTTGTGTACTCATATCAGAGAATCTATTAAACAAAACTTCCATAAATTTAATTCTATTGAATTCATTTAATCAGTATCTGTCTCTTCATCTGAATCAAAATAATCTAAAGCATCATAACCAGTATAATTACTATTATCTTCAGGTACTGATGTAAATATTAAAAAATCATTTGTTGTTGTAAAAAACTCTATATTATAATTTTTGTCTACTACTTCTGATGTAACTGATAATAAAAATTCTCTAAGTGGTTTACTCCAAAAAAGATATATTTTTCTAGAATTATCATCTTAACTTCTTGGTCTAAGGGACTTATAATTCTAAGTATTTCTTTCTTATGTTGAATACTTAAGTCTATACATTTTCTTATTTCACTCTCTAGAATTTTATTATAATTTATTTGGTTTGGTAATAAAAAAAATAAATCTGTATAGTCTGTTAAATGAATATTATAAATATATCCATATTTTTTATTTTTAATTATATAAAAAGTATCATACGAAGAACAACTAATTAAATTACCATCATTTTTATCATACCTGATATAAAATTGCTTGTGTAAGTCTTTCACCATGTACTTCACATTCATAGGTTTTACTAGTTCCTCCTCCTAAAATAGCTTTTGGAATCACTCTTCTTTCTATGTCTGTCATTTATATAGTTTTTGTTCTTAATACTTTCTTTAATGCTTGTCTATAATATTTTATTTCTAAATTAAAAACATCTAAAGCATAAGCTAATCTAACTGGAAATCTGTCTTTCAAATATTGTATTTCTCTTATGCAATAAGATAAATAAAAAGTCTGGTCTTTAACACTTACTATCATATTTCTTAATAAGGATTAAATTCTTTATATGTTGTTTCCTACTATGATTTCTATTTAACCAAAGATGTTGTCTAGCAAATTCTTGTTCAGAATTCATGGTGGTTGTATTGGGGAACCTACTTGATCTCTACTACCATAAAATATCAACAAGAAAACTTCAAAGTCATGGCTCTGATACCATTTTTGAGGGGCACCAAATAACCACGAGAAGGGATTAGTACAATTCACTCAAAGAAGGAATTTTTCTTTTTATAGAAGAAAAGGTTGGGCCATAATCCATCACGAGCTGAAATGTTTAAACATTGTTACACTAAGAAAATGGAGAACCATCCAGCAGTGCTATAGCAAGTAAAATGGTAAGAAAATTTTTAATTTGTTTATTTCAGAAGGCAGTAAATAAATGCAACTTATTGAGTGATTCAGTCATTATGTTTTATTGTGTTTATTTTTCTGATGCTAAATGCAAATTGAGTGATTCAGTCATTATGTTTTATTGTGTTTATTTTTCTGATGCTGAATGCAAATTCAGTGATTCGGTCATTATGTTTTATTGTGTTTATTTTTCTGATGCTAAAAGCAAATTTTAAGTTATAGTTATTTATTTTTTATTTTTATTTGAAGAAATTAAAATTTTCTATGTATTGCTTGCTAGAATGAAATGAATGAAAAAGTTAGCAAACTTCCTCCCGGTATTGAAGATTGTGTTGGGCCTAATGATATATTTGCTAACAAGTAGTTGGGAAGGATAAACATGGACAAGCTCGAATGTACAGTTTTGGTGTCTACCCAAGTGACCTATGGGGTGATATACCTAGCAGAAGTGCATCCCACTGTATGGTTTTAGAGCAAAATCATCAAATGGTGAAGATGAATGAAAATTTTGCTCAACAAGATAAACTAATTAAAGATCAAACAAGGGAACTCGCAGGGTTGAAAGCTTATGTGCTACAACAAAAGGTAGTGGTTCATTGAGTGAATCAAGAATTCATTCAACTTTACCCAATCTAAACTCAGCATTTAGTTTTCGTAGTGAAGAATTAGCGGTAAGTTTTTTTTTTTTTTTAAATATACTTGCTAACCTTATTTTGTGTTCGATAATATTTGAATATCATAATTTGTGGTTGAGCAATGTATGAAATTTGTGGGAAAATAACATAATACAAGGGAGACTCTGTAGAATTTTTTTTTTTTAAAAAGACTTGTATTATTTTTCATTCAATAACTGTGGCTTTTCATTTGTAACAGGAAGAGGATTGGGTTTCTCTTTTTATCTTATGTGAAGCGACTAAAGTTGTAGCAATTGGATGCCTTCAAGGAATTGATACATCCAAAATTGTTGAGGGTAGCCATTAGGTTTGCATTGGTGTGAAGTGTTGGTATAAGTTGCAGTTGCACGTGAGAAGCAGTTAATTAGGCCTTATGGAATTTTTCAAACAATTGGAGATTCACTTGGTGCACCAATCGCCTTGCCAACTAAATTGGTATGTTTGTTTCCTTTAGAGTCATTATGGATGGCATACATCATTTATTTAGTATAGTATAATATCCATTAATTGATTTATTGTGTAATATATTTATTGTACAAGTAAAGATTCATGAAGATTGACATGGTAAAATTGAAATGTAGATCTCTATGGTTTCTTTGTTTTATTGTAATCCAACTATTTCAAGTCTTTTATTCAATAAGTTGCTATTGCCAATGTTTTGGTATATTAAGTTTGTTCAAGGCTAATAAAACTTAAGCCCCAAATAATAGCTACTCTGCTACTCTAAATGTACCTTTTGTTTAATGTTAAGTGGATTATTATCTTGCTTATTCTAGGATTTTATTAATTATTAGTCATTGGAAGAGGACAATATTTATGCTTCCAAGATTAAATTGTGATAGCAAACTATTTCTTCTTACCCCACAAAAAGAAATAAAAATAGAAAATTTATAAAAGAAATAAAAATCAAATATTTGTTGAGGCAGTTACAAATGTTAGTAAAAATAAATATAGGGTCAAGTTTTAATGCCATAAATAGCATCTTTAGACACATTCAATAGTACCTTCATCAGCAATTGTAAAGGCACTTAAAAACAACTTTATATGATTATGTGATGGCAAGGTTTAGTGCCTCAAAAATTATAATTCATGACAACTTATAGTGTCTTTAAAAGTATATATCAAAGCACTTCCAAGTGTCTCAGAAAGTTTATGAAATAATACTATCAAATGCCTCTATAAGCTAATATCATGGCACTTGTGGTCTGTCTAGTATGCCCTCTAATTATGGCACCTCAAATTGCCTTTAAAACTTTTGTGACATAGGTTTTGCATGGCACAGTAACTAAATGCCTTAATAGCTTAAGTGTCAAGGCATTTTGGCATGCCTCGAAAAGTACTTTTTCTTGTAGTGGTTGTTCAAATATTGACATCAAATCATGGCAAACGATCAGAGGTCGAATTTTGAATTTTCAATTAATAGTAATTAACACCTTATTTAACCAGCTCGACTAATGAGTTTCAGAAGTTAGACTTTTCGAAATTCTAAACCTAATAATGTATTACTAGTTTACTGCTTCATATAGTGTTTTGATGTAAAAGTGCCTTTTGCTTTTAGATTTTTTTACCATTTGTATGCGTAACTAGGGTTGTAAACGAACCGAGCTGCTCACGAGCAACTCGCGAGCAGCTCGGTCAAAAACTCGAGTCGAGCTCGAGTCGAGCCTGCTCGAGTTCGAAACTCTTGACTAGCCTATCTTGAGCATATGTATGTATAATATGCTCGAGTGCTCGTCGAGCTTTTCGAGCATTATATAATTTTTTTTTAATTTTTTTATTATATGTAAAATTACTAAAATATCCATACTTTTTTAAAAAAATTACATATTTTACCTACGAAAAAGTCGAACTACTCGAGTTCAAGCTCGAATTTCGAGCTCGTTTTACTTATTTTCGAGCGAGCTCGAATCGAGCTCGAACTATGTCAAATTTTTCGAACTCGAGCTCGAGCTCGAGTTCGAGTATCAGAAAAAATTTCGAGTTCGAGTTCGAGTTCGAGTAGGGCACTATTCGTGCTCGATTCGGCTCGTTTACACCCCTATGCGCAACTAATTCAACTTGAACACTGGATAATTTTGTAGTTAATATGATCAATGTTGTCAATTGCTAAACCCTAAACTGTAAACTAGACATAACAACAAACAATGATACCAAACAATGATACCAAAGACAGATAACACCCTTATAAGATAAGTAAGCCTTTCTAGACCATACAAGTGCAGAAGTCGAGCCCACGCAAAGGTTTTGATTAGGAAATGCCAAATTCCACTATGTATACAAATGGTACCTAACCATGCATGTCCTCTGATAATCTTATAAATCATCCACACTAACAATCCATCCTTCCCTTCCAAAGAGGGCTATTTTAGCGGCTATTTCCATACAAGCATAAAAAAAAAATGCGTATACGGACTCAATTCATTACTTTGGGATAAAGGGTAAATAAATTAGAACCAAGAGAAAAGGGTCTTGGGAAATAGCAAATTTTTTAAAACTATAAGGTAAACAAGTCTATCTAGACCATACAAATGTGCGCCGAGCCCACACGAAGAGGTTGGTTAAGATATGTCAGATTTCATCAATTATACAAATGGAACCTAACCATACATGTCCTCCATTTATATTTTTTAGGTCATCCACACAAATAATCCACCATTCTCCTCAAAAAGGCGATAGCTATTTCAATAGGAGCATAAACAAAAATGCCTATATGGACTCAATACATTATTTTGGGATAAAAGATAAATAAAGTAGAACTAAGCAAAATGGGTCTTGGGAAATTGCACATTTTTATTTTAGAAAAAGAATATTTCTTTTTATTTTCTCCGTCTTTAGGGTTGAGAGTTTAGTGAAGGATCAATTGTGAACAGGTTCAATACTGCTTAATTTGATGGATTGAAAGAATTAATGAATGAAAAATTTAGAGGATGTAAGTAATGAATATTACAAATAATTAATAGTATAACTAATGAATGGGAAAAAAAATGAATAATGTGAAATATTATTTGGGAAATAACAACATTTGAACAAACTATACCTTTGTTGTTGACCAAATATTATTTGGCAAATAATGCCAATTATTTGCAACCAAATGAACATTTAGCATGACTGCTTATATTCAGTCTGGATTTTGGTTTTTTTTGGGGAGGGGGGATTTCAATCCTACTAGTCAATACAGAGAAACCATAAGCGTAAAATTTTTTTATCATTGAGGTAGGATTATGTTCATTCTTAAAAAAAAAAAATCCATAAATTACTATCATTTTTCAAGATTAAGCTTTTGATGAGATGATAATTTACCATACTCGGAAGGTAAATACTGTTGGGGTCAATTCTTGCAACTTTTTATAAGTATTTGCATGTACTAGCCAATTGAAAACAATCCACGCCACATGTGAGAATTGATATAAATTCGTACATCCCGAAATTTCTCATATGTTGGTCTATTATAAAGAGCCATCATACAATTAAAAGCATGTTGGAGTACATAAATTTTTAACTATTATATTCTCGAATAACTTAAGCTTTTAGACTAGATAGTTAGATAGCAATCTAAAAGTTGGGTCCCTGTTTACGAAAAGTTTAACTAATACAATATATTAGAACTTTAGACAGATTCCAAAGATTTGAGAATCACAAACAAAGCTCATGTATGTGACACAATTAAACACGTAATCGATTCTTTATTGTTTTCCCTTTCTCATTATACAGCAAAAAAAAATCTAGTTATAGAAAGGACATGTATTTATTCTTGTAGATAATTGTTACACTTTCATTTTGAGAATTTTTGTTAACTGTAAGTTTCATCCTATAAAGGATAGTTGCACTATTCTTTTTATTGGTATTGTGGGCGATGCAGTAGTGGAGCTAAAACTTTTGTTATTGTAGAGTGTGTTATGTTTCAAAATAGTCACAGTTAAAACAATAATTCAAACCAGTTGATTTTGCAAGATATGTTTTTGCTCACCTATCTCTGTTTAGTCAACTATGTGATACTTTTATATAAGCATTGAATCTGGTATAGATTAAGACATATTTGATTATAGATCGATGTATCTGCCATTATTCTAGAGGATGAGGTGACAGTTAGACCCATTCTTTTTATTTTTTAACTTTCATATTTAATTATTTATCATTGTCAGTTGAGACTTTCTGAGTAACTTTTCAATGTTTTATATTGAGTAGTTCGTGGTAGAGGTAAGATTAGTGGGAGTCTCAGACGTCTTTACGAGGGATTAATGGAAATCTTGTGCATCTTGCATTACTAAAAGTTAATAGAACTCCAACTACTGTTTTCATTGTGCTCTACTAAGGAATAGATCATATAGTTTCATGCAGTTATTAGGCTGCATGCCTTGCATTAATTTTAGTAAGCTAGACATTCGTAATTTGGCTAAAGAGACTATAATTAGTTCGGATTATTATTCCTTTCAAAGTTTGGCATCTTCTTGGATAGAATATAACTTGTCCATTTCACCAATACTTTCTTAAAATGAAAGGAAAGCTTTATAGAATTGCCTAGATGTAGTAAAACAGCCAATCAGCACATATGTCATAGGATATAAAACTAACTATTACCATCATTCTCTAATGCCTCTTAGTCATTGTTCAGTGAAATGTTGTGCTCTAGCTCTAAAAATTTTCTAATATACTTATTTTTTCTTATTTTTTTAAGAAGAAGTGATTGGCCACTTTTATTCTTTAGCAAGACAGACATTATAACCAACATCTAGTTCTAGTTCGAGAAATAGTAATTTTTAAATGTATGTTAGAAGCTAATGAAAGTTGTTGTATGATTTTGCTTTCATTTGTACTAGAAGTATCTGTATATAAACATTACCATAGTCAACATCTTTGAAAAATCTGAAGCTTTCATGATATACATTAGAAAATTATTCATTTGGTTTGTATGTAAGCACATATGTCACATTTTCTAAGCTACACTATATGTTTCTTTACTTTCCCTAAGATTTACTTGCTTGGTTCTAATATTCCTATTTGTTTGTTATCTTCTCTAATCTATCTTTGCACAAGTATTATATGAATGTAAAGGCTAGAGAAATTTATAGCTCAAGCCACAAGTTGCAACCAAGAAAGATAGTAGGAAGATATACATAACACATTTGGTTAGAAGGTGTGGTTCGAAGTAACCATAAAACATGGCCCTGTAGGAGTCCCAAATGGTGAAGAGAATAAGAACAATGTCAACCGAATGCTCATTCTAAACAAGAAAATAGATTCTTAATAAGTGAATGATCAAGTCTTTTTGTTTCTTTTGTAAATATATCTATTTTATTCATCTATATATACTATGCTATGAATGTTTGGAATCCATATTCTACAAGGAGACATTGCTTTCGCAAATTCGAATTGAAGGGTGATATAAAATCGATCTATTTCCGGCATCATATCCATAGTTAGCACATTCATCATAGTTAACAGCTCTAGCTCCGTATCAAGGTCACGATCGATATTGTCACTAGCATCAATATCGTCACTATCATCAATAAAAAAAGTATAAGTTGGATAAATATTTTGGACATTTTTATTCCATAAGTTAATACCCTAATTTTTTTACTTCACAATCATTTTTTAAAAGAAAATTAATGAAAAATATAAAGAATCGCAATCAAATTTACCTCTAGATTGGATACATTTTTTGACAATTTTTTTTCTAAGAAAGCCATCAATTTTGTACTTCAGAATCATGTCAACCAAGAGAAATAATAGAAAATTAGAGTTCTAATTAGTTTACACTTAGCATTAAAACACAACTATCACAATTCTTATTGTTGTGTATAAAGAGACAAACATTTAGTGATAAATAAAACACTTAAACCAACTAACCTTACCTAGATGACAAACCACAAGTATATAGTGTCAAATAGTAGCTAGTAGAAATAGGGATCGTTCTCATCAAGAATAGTGTGTAGCTATCGATTAATTTAGTTGGAATGCTAATTGACGGGTTTGATTAATAAAGGAATTAAAGTAAACGAGGTCTAAAACTAAGAAATGATTAAAAAAGGGTTTAGAGTTTTTGGTAACCAATTTCTTAGGTTTTAATTAACTAGATTAATCAAGTTTTGTTATGCATTAAATTAGAAGTTGATTCCTAATTATAACTAATCCCGATCTCTTATAAATTAAATCTATCAATTCAATTAACCTAAGTATGGATCCGTTTTACTCCTTAAACTAACCAAATTTCATTACTCATGGAATTCAAGCAACCAACTAGGTGAATTAATCCGCGAAGATCTAATTCTAACTTCTAATCTGTCAACACTAATCTAGGTCTATAATGTAGTTTTAATTCCCATATCCCCTCAATTAATCCAAATTAACTAATGGAATGACCAATTCCCGTAATCAACTCTAAAACCTCTCAGTATTGCCTAATTGGACTATTATACTGCCTAATCAACTCATTAACCTCACCCTATTAGAAATTGGCTTCACACAGCCTAACTCATAAGTAATTAATGCATTTTAAACTAAAAGAAAGCAAGTAAAAGTGTTGACGAGCATTTAAAATAAAGAAAGCAATAAATCTAGACAACTAAGAAAGTAAAGAAATTAAAAGGTAAGTGAAAGAAAGTAGTAAATGAAGGCAAATAACTTAAATGAACAAGAATTAAATGCATAAGAGAATTAGATTAAACATAAACAAAGTCTCACAAAGTTTGTAGAAGAAAGTTGCACAACAATGAAAGAAACAAACTGGAAAACAAAGGTAGAAAAGCTGAAAGTTTTCTCTCCAAGTCTGGAGGAAGAAAAGATCTAGCGAAGAAAAACAAGATAAGTGGCTTTTCCAATCAGTCCCTAAAGTGCGTTTTTATAGTACATATAGAGTTGGAAGGTTTACGACACAAATGCCTCTAAAAATGGGCCAAAATCACGTCTCCGAAAGCCCATTGCCGCCAATGTGTTTGGACCTCGCCACCGGTAAGTTCCCTAAGCCTTGGAAGCTTGCCAACAGTGAGCTACCTAGATAGCTTTAGCAACCTCGACTGTTTTGCATTTAAAATCTCTGCGCGACATTCGATTGATGTGTCGTTTCTTTTCTCGCAAGTGTAGAACAAAAATTCAGATTAATATATATAAAATAACACCTAAATACTTAAAAAAGACACAATAGAAAAAAACCAAAGACAAACAAAAAGGACAAAAACCCTAAATCCCGACAGATTTTGGTTAAAAGTGCAACACAAAGTCCAAATACAAGAACATAGGAAAATAAGATAATTAACACCTAAATAAACAATAAATTTTACTAAATAAATACATACTAACATTATATAATAATAGAAATAGATAAAAGTATATACATAACATTAAAAATGTATGAAACGAGTAATAAAATTGATAAATTTAGGATACGTAACTCTAATTTTCTAGAGTTATACTCATATTAATGGATATATAGTAGAAAATTTTATTGTCATAAAGTTATAGCACTCCAAAATTAATTTTCAAAAGAAAAATGGTTTGCCACAAGAAACCCATCGTAAGTACAAACAAAGTAACTAAAGCATAAAAAGAAAATATATTGTGGGAACGAAACATGAAGCAATCAATGTAAAGCAATCGAACTTAAAAGCATATTTGATGAACAATTCAAAACTTATTACTATAACAAAGCACAAAATCCAGTAACAATCAAAATTAAGCAATTTTTTGAATTATAAAAAATCTTTTCGTAAATCACTTAATTCATTAACTTTCTTCTCCAAAACTTACTTGTTCGTAAATTACTCACACACAACAATAATATGTTATGCAATTCCTTAACTGATATTCTCTCTCTATAGTGAATTCTATGTAAATATTAATTTTTTAGATACTTTTATCTTTATAAAATTATCTTGAATGCCTTATTGAATAAAAAATGGGTAAATTATTTTAGGATAGAGATGCAACCTATGTGTGTGACAAAAAAACCATTTTTTATAAGTATCAAAAAAAATAAAATAAAATAAATGAAAGACAAGATATTGTACAAAAACAACATCTAGAAATCTTTCTAATTCTCAACTAATTTTGTATTAATAAATGCAAACTCAATATTGTTGATAATGTTTTTGAATACTCAACTAATAATCAAAATTATTTAATAAAACTTGTATTTAACAACAATGTGCAATGCATGTGCAATGTACGAGCAATATCTTTACTACTAAAAGAAATCCACACAAGAGAGGGATTAACACCTAAGACCAAAAAACATCAAAAACAAAAGTATATAGCACAATGCACCATTCTAGTTTTTCAACCCCATTTATGCAAAATATCAAATTAACCTAATGTAAGTTAGATAAAAAGTAGAAAAAGGGATTCCTGATTTAAAACATAATTGCAGGTCATGAGAAGACTTTACATATGAAGATACCCAGACCTTGGGAAGTAATTATTACATAACATTTATTTGGTTCCAGGCTTTTAGAGGCAAAAAAAATCTATTATACAAGACTATATATTCAGTATTGCAGTCAATTCCAAGGTTAGGACTTTATCTTTCATGTACTTTCTCTACCGCCAGTGCTGCCTCCAAACATGTCTGATTGTATTATATTTTTCAGCAAAAGAAGCCACATACACGTAAAGGCTTGAGAAAAATGCAGTAATAACTGCGAAGAAATTTGTACATTGGAATATCAAAATTCAAATCACACAAAATAGATTGATTTAGACTTCGTTCATGATAACCGTCATGAACAATTGAGGCTATTCAACCAAACCTCTAATAATGCTCCAACAGGTCCCTCGATTGAGCGACTTATCCAGCCATTAGGATTGGTAAGCACATTGGAGCCTGTATCATTCATAAGGTCTGTTAACCAAATCATAATATGTCCAACAATCTTTGCTAAATTCACATAAGGACTCACATGCATAAAAAATAGAGCATTCAGTACACAAAAATATTACATGTAAAATTCAAAATGAAACTTACATGTGTATATTGTGTAACCAAAACATATAGACCTAGAAACATAGTAAAAAAGTAATATAAAAGGATATTCGAGGGGAAAGGTTCAAACCAAACATGTGTTGCCAGTATAACTAGAAAATCACCCAATGACAACTTCTTTCATCCAAACCTTCTCTAAGAAAGCAAAATGAAAGCAATGTAGCTATCAATCCAACTAGTCCAGCTACCACTGTTGCAATGACAACAGTATATGAAGTGAATAGAAAGAAAGTAATTATGATACAAAGGTACCGAAAAGCATGAGATGAGCTGCTCCTATTAAAGGTGGTAAAACTTGGTTGTACGGTCTTGATTATCAATGTTGGGTAGATTTTATGCCATAGCAAGCTTTGACCCTTGTTTTGCCTTCATTATATTTTGTGGCAATTACAACTTTATAGAATTCCACATGAACAACATGTTTCCTAATTACAAAATCAAAAAATCCATACAAAATTAAACAAACATGCAAAATAATGGCATATGGTTAGAAACGAACATATCTTTAACTCTACAATCTATAAAATCAACTAGAAACTACAACGAAAAAACTATTATGACTTTCTCATTTTTCTTAATGATTTTTAGTAGTAAATATTATTTCAAATTAGAAAAAAAAATGTATAAAGAGTACAAAATACGTACTTTAGTAGAATTTAAATATATAACTATCAAAATATGTATTGGGAAACAAATCAATTGTTCTGATGCATAATTGATATTCAATCTTGTAAACATATTAACAAAAAGAAAAGCCAAAAAAACATATTACAAAAAAAATCTAGAAACCTTAATAATCCTTAACTAATTTTAGATGAATTTCTTGTAGATTGAATTTTATTGATAATATATTTAAATACCCAAATAAAGAATATAGAAAATTGCTTAATAAACTTGTATGTAACAACAACGTGCAATGCATGTGCAACATATATGGAATATTTGTAGAACTAAAAAATGTCGACACAAGAAAAGATTAACACCCAGTACCTAAAAACACCAAAAACAAAAATATATATCACAATGCACCATTTTAGTTTCCAAACCCCACTTTTCCAAAATAGCAAACTAATCTAAAGATAAAAAACATAAATTGGGATTCTTCATTCTAAACATAACAATAGTGAAGAGAAGCCTTGCCATACAAACACACCTAGACTTGGGGTGATGATTACCACAAAACATTTGTTTAGTTCCAGGCTACCAGATGATAACAAATCTATCCTACAAGACTATATCTTCAATGCTCCAATCAATTCTGAGGTTAGATCTTCATATTTCGTGTACTTTCTACATAACCAATGTTGCCTCCAAATACGTCTAACCATATTATATTTCCTAACGGAAGTAGTCTTAGGCACAAAAAGACATATGAATAAGGATGCAGTGATATCTACAAAACACAAAAGAATATCTAGTAACAAATGACACAAATTAGATCAATGGAGGCCTCGTTCCTGATAACCGTCATGAACAAGTTGAGGCTGTTCAATCAAACATCTGACAATGTTCCAACAGGGTCCTTGATTGGGTCATTTATCCAGCCATGTATGTTGGTAAGCATATTGGAGGCTACATAGTTCACATTAAGTGATCAAATAGCAATTTTTGCAATAGCCTTTGTCAAATTCGCATAAGGACTCAAATACTTGAAAATTATTGAAAACATCAGAAATTGCAGTAAACAAAAATATTGCTTGTAAAATTCCAAGAAAAACTTACATGTGCATATTGTGTACCCAAAACATATAGACCTAGAAATAAAGTAAAAAAAAAAAGTGATATAAAAAGACATGGGAAGAAAGGATTGAAGCCAAACTTGTGCTATCAGTATAACTAGAGAAGCACACAATAACAGCTTTTATTCTTCCAAACCTTTTTAGAAGAAACACAAGGTGAAAGCAATGTAGTTATCAATCCAACCAATCCAGTTACTCCTGATATGACAGAAGCGGTACATGATAAGGAGAAAATAATTCTAAAACCAAGGATTAGAAAAACATGAGATGAGATGCTCCTAATAAGGGTGGTACAACTTATTGTATTATCAGTGTTGAGAGTTCTGGTGGTTTTAATGCCTTAACAAGTCTTTGAACCATGTTTTTCTTTTGTCATCTTTTTTGTTAGTTACGATGTCATAAAATTCAATATGAATTACATGTTTGCTAATATCCTAATGCCTTTTAAGATTTTATTCAAGTAATAAAACTCCCAGAAAAACTTACATGTGCATATTGTGTATCCTAAATATATTAATCTAGAATACGAGTAAAAAAAGTAATATAAAAGGATATAAGGGGAGAATGGTTCAAAGGCAAACCTTTCTTCATCCAAAACTTTTCAAAAGAAAGCAAGATGAAATCAATGTAGCTATGTATCTTACTACTCCTGCTACATGTGTGAAGTGATGGCAGTAGTATATGAGTAGGAAGAAAAGGATTTTGAAACCAAACTTCCAAAAAACATGAGAGGAGCTGCTCCTAGCAAGGGTGGTACAACTTTCTGTAATGTCATGATTATCCATGTTGGATCGTTTTATACATTAGCAAGATTTTGACCCGATTTATACTTTCATCATTTTTTGTGGCAGTTGAGGTCATAGAATTCCATATGAACTACATGTTTCCTAATATCTAGATAATTCCTTAAAATTTATTCAAAAACTTCTAATTTCTCTTTTTCAATTAAAAGTTTAGGAGTTTCGTTGAGCAATAGTGAGATGATTAATAAATTGAAAACTTTGATTGTTTAAAATTATCAGATGATGGTGAAAATGACCAATTCCATGTAAGTTGAGACCAATTTGTGTTTATAAAATTTAAAAAAAAAAAGGTATTGGTTTTGGCACACCATAATTAACTTCAGGCACTCTACTTTACTTTTTAATTAATAAAAGTAAAAAAATACCCATTCTCATCTAAATAATAAATATCAAAACTACCAAAGTCATATTAAATAAACTTCATTAACATAAATTTTAAAACATATATAATCACAAATAAAAAGTGTTTAAATTTAGAGAAAATCATTAAATAAATTTATGATAGAAAGTCAAAGAAAACCGTATTTAACATATGGAAATTTCTTGCCTAATTCATAGTGTCAAATAGAAAAGCCACTAGAACAAATTGTAAAAGACAAGATCTAGAGACCTTAATAATTCTCAACTAATTTTGTACCAATCATTTTCAAACTCAACTTTATTGAGAATGTATTTGCATATCCAAGTAAGAATGAAAATTATTTACTGAACTTGTATTTAACAACAACGTGCAACACACGTGCAACGTCCGTGTTATATCTCTAGTACTAAAAAAAAAATTCCACACAAGCAAAGGATTAACACCTAGACCAAAAACTCTCAAAAACAAAAGCATAAAACCCAATGCACTATTCTAGATTCCAAACCCCACCTATCCAAAATTGCAAACTAATCTAAGGATCAAAAATAGAAATAGGGATTCCTAATTCTAAATAACTGTAGGTGAGGAGAAAGCTTGACATACCAACACACCTAGACCTAGAAATGTTATTATTGCATATCATTCATTTGGTTCTAGGCTTCTAGATGCTAGTAATCTATTATACTAGACTATATTTTCAATACTTCCGTTAATTCTCCACTACCAGTGCTACCTCCAAACATGTCTGAACATACTTTATTTTCCAACAAAAGTAGTTTCAAGCACGAAAATCTATATGAATATCATAGTGATAGATGTGATGTAACTTATATATTAGAATATCAAGTATTGAATTGTACAAAGTAGATACATGGAAACTTCATTCATGATAACTGTCATGCACAAGGTGAGGACTAAACATTTTAAAATGCTCTAGCAGGTCCCTCGATTGAGCCACTTATCCAGATATGTGGATAGGTGAGCACATAGAAGCATGCATGGTTCATAGCTATTGATCAATATGGCTATATGCAATAGCCTTTGTCAAATTTGCATAAGAACTCACATACATGAAAAATATTGCTAACATTAGAACATGCAGTACACAAAAATACTACATGTAAAACTCCAAAAAAAACCTTACATGTGTAGATTGTGCATCCTAAACATATTGACCTAGAAAAAGAGTCAAAAATTAATATAAAAGGATATAAGGGGAGAAAGGTTCAAAGCCAAACTTGTGCTGCTAGTATAACTAAAGAAGCACCCAATGCCATCTTGCTTCATCCAAACATTTTCAAAAGAAAGTAAGATTAGAGCAATGTGGTTATGAATCCCACAAGTTTGGCCACCGATGATATAATGGCAGCAGTACGTGAGTAGGAAGAAAAGGATTATGAAATAAGGGTCCGAAAAATTGAGAAGAGTCGAACTTAATAAGTATGATTAAACTTGTTGTATGGTTTTGATCTTTAGTATCAGGCACTTTTGATGCCTTTGCAAGTTTTTGTTCTGATCTTTGCCTCGTGACATTTACTAGATCATTGAATTCCATATCAACATGTTTCCTAATATCCCGGTAACTTCTTATAATGTATTGAACAAATTTCGATTTTTCCTTTTTTAAATATGAATTAGGGTTCTCGTCCATTAACAATGAGATGAAAAATAAATAAAAATTTTGTGTTGACTAAAATTATTAGATAATGGTGAAAAAAAGTGACCAAGTCCATGGTAGTTGGGACCAATTTATGTTTACAGAATCAAGAAATCCATATGAAGTTAAAGAGAAATGAAAAATTATATCATATGCTTTGAGACTAACATATCTTTAGGTATATAATTTACAAAGTTGACTAAAATTGGTAACTAAAAACCATGATGAATTTCTTGTTTTTTTTAATGATTTTTAGTGATAAATTTTATGTCAAATTGCAAAATAATGTGTAAAAGATACAAAATGCATACTTTATGTAACCATAAAAATATGTATTGAGAAAAAAAAATCAAATGTTCTCACACATAATAGAAATCCAATCTTACACATATTGACAAAGAGAAAAGCCACAAAAATGTTTTCTAATAAAAAAAAAATCTGGAAACCTTAATATTCATTAACTAATTTTGTATGAATTGCTTTCAATCTCAATTTTTATTCATAATATACACCCCCAAAGTAAGAATGAAAATTATTTAATGAACTTGTATTTAACAACAATGTGCAATGAACGTGCAACATCCGTGCAATGTCCTTATTACTAAAAATAAAGTCCATACAAGGGAGGGATTAACACCCAGGAGCAAAAAACATAAAAAAAATAAAAGTATACAGCACAATGCATCATTTTAGCTTTTAGACTCGAAATATACAAAAACAACAAACAAATCTAAGGATTAAAATTAGAACGAAGCATTCTTAATTATAAACATAACTGTAGGTTAGGAGAAGATTTGATATATTTTGATGCCTTAGCAATTCTTTGACCTGATTATTCCCTTCATTATTTTTTGTAGAAGTTATAAGGTTATAGAATTACGTATATCAACAACATGTTTTCTAGTATTCTGGAGTCATCTTAGAATGTATTCAATGACATTTGATTTTCATTTTTCAGTTAAAAATTTAGAATTCTCTTCCACGAATAGTGAGATGACTAATAAGATAAGGGCAAGGAGATATAGAGTTCCAATGGAAATCTCCAAGCCCACAAAGGGAAATAGGAGCCTACATAATCAATGCAAAATTCCAATACACCACCGTAGACTTGATACCAAATGAGATGTTTAATGTTTGTTTGGCCTCCTTTATAGCTAATTCTAAACATATTATGGAAATGGTATGCAATTGATAAACATTAGAAGTTATGTTAAAGATATCCAAAATTTATTTCAAATAAATGAAACAATCAAGTTAAATGTGAATAATGTTTATATCTAATATATAAACCCAACATCATTACACACCAAAGGAAGCCAACGATCATTACAAATGCATCAGGGTGCCATGCAAGACCACATGCACAACAGAGAATAAATGCAAGTACATATCACAAGTATAGGATTCTGCCCCAATCGAGTACTTAGGTAGACAGTAACCCATATTGATATAGAAGCACCAAGAGGGATAAGTGAGGAAACCAAAATGAATACGAAATTTGAACATGTGCAATAATTTGCATTTTTAGCCTCAATCCTCTTTACATAGAAGTTATAGGAAACTTTAGCCAATTACATGAGCGTGTTAAAAATGCCTCTTAAAAATCTAAACAATGCATAAGGTAGAAAATCTAGAATTCGTAAAGTAAAATTATTAGCTGAAAGTAATAAAAGAAGTTAGAGGTAGTTGAAGTTGAAGAATCCAGTTCAATACATATGTTTGGAATGTTGCATAATGTAAAAAACAATTTATCTTTTGTGGCAGACGAAGAAAGATTCAGACCAATTGTTGCCTAATAGACTTAATATTTGACAATTATTTTCAAAAATATACCATATTCGTTAACATTTATGTAAATCAAATAACAAATAATTGTTCCATTGCAAAATGAAGATACTCAATACAAATTTGTTCTATGCACTGAACCGCTGATTTGTACAATTCATCACATTGTTATGTCGGGGTCTTAAGAGTTGAATTGGTAGATTCTTAGGTGAGTGTTATTAACTAGAGATGGATGATTACAATTCTTGGTTATTGTTGCTCATTCTTAACTTCCAACTAATATTGCAAATTGTCTATAATCGCTTAGCATTTATGGGGATATATAGAGAAAGAGAATAATCATTTCCTTCCAGGATAGGCATAGGATGAAGAGATTCTAGGATGCGTGAAGGATGAAGATATATATATATATATATATATATATATATATATATATATATATATATAGGGGTGGATATTTTCACTATTCTTGAAAGCAATTAAGTTTAGAACAATTCAAAACCAAACTAATTGTAATATTCTTAGCTAAACTTTCATGCTGTGGTAGACACAGTATGCTAAGCATAGCTTTTCATCCTTGATATAACTTGATTTGCAGCAAATATGTTTGTTATAGATGATAATGGAGGCAATAATGGCTCTCTAAGCCACACATATAGGTATTTGAACCTAGAGTTTTGTTACTATTGAAGTGAATATGTTAAGAACATAGGAATTATAGAAATTCAATTAGATAGAGATATAGTCTGTCCAAAAGAGATTAAGAAAAAATGGAAGATATAGAGAATATTTCGATCATATTACTAAAAATATCTTGATACTCACCAATCAAGATCTCAGCTAAAAGGGCTTAAAAATACAAATATCAAGCACCTTGTTACTCACTAAGAATTCCAAGCCTATAAACAGGCATATAAAAACCCTAACTTCTCCTAAGTATAAGGATGGTACTAAAAACCCTAACTTCTACTCATGTTGAAGGATGATACTAGAAAACCCTAACTTCTGCTCATGTTGAAGGATGATACAAAATGATCATGCAAAAATACAATGCAAAAATCCTAACTCCTGATAGTCAACAAGATGACTGTCTTGAATCTATAGTGCTATTGCAATATTTTTGAGAAAATCCTACCTCTTGCTAGTCAAAAGGGTACGATCTTATATCTCCAAATGCTAACTCTTGCTAGTCAGCAAGAGGATAGAACTCAGTTAAATATTGATAAATCTCCAAAAAGTTAGCAAGTTATTACACTTACTGCTCTACAAAAAATACTTGGTAACACATGAAATGGGTCAAAGATAATTCTAGATACTAGAAGCTTCAATACTTCACTCTTTATTAATGTCAACATTGAACTATTAGGAGTCAATTCTCTATGACTTACTGAGGAAGCATAAAATATAAAAGCATCACAAACCACAGAATTAACTAGAGCTCGTTTGAAGGAAAATTTTAAAATTATTATCATTTTTCTGAGATCTTGCAAATTAGAAACACAAAAGGGAGAAAATACAACACAATTCACGATACTACTAACCCACCCAATGCAACAAAGATGCTAATAAGTAGAAGGAAAAGGAGACTTTTTAGCTCTTACTCATCCTCGGTGCCAAAGGCATCATGCCCTTCAGTATTCTCTGGCCTCTGGACCTCTCAGCTAGAAGAGAATGGTTACAAGGCGAGATACTCATACCTAAAAGAAATCTAAGTTACAACAAAGTCTAGATAAAGACACTACATTTGCTTCCTGGAAAAGCTAAAGGCATTTCTGAAATGGCTGTTCCATCATCAACAAGCCTTATTAACTTCTCCTCTTAGCTAAAAACTCCATAAAGAATTGTTTGGTCTTTAAAGTTCTTGAATTTCAACTCCAGCCCTCTGATCATGTTACTGAGACGATTTGTCTCCTTGGAGAAGTCCACCTAGGCAACTACTAGCCTTTACTCCTGGATGTTGGCATTATTATCTAACCCCATGGCAATACTTTCTTGACAATGACATCAATCACCAAACTATTGCAATAACCAAGAACCTCTACAAGCAAAATAACCTAAGTACAAGAATTATTTCTCAAATGCTTACACTAGATAAGTAATTGTAGCCACTCAACGTGAAGTTAGTAAAGATCTGATGACTCTAACAACCTCCAGAGCATTCTGAATTGAGCAATGCCCTTACCGAGTATATGCAAGCATATCTATCTTGTAAAAGGAATCTTGTAGAAGGAAGATATCTATCTTGACAATGACAAGCTATCACCAAACTATTGCAATAACCATGAACCTCTACAAGCAAAATAACCTAAGTACAAGAATTATGTCTCAAATGCTTACACCAGCTAAGTAATTATAGCTACTCAACGTGAAGTTAGTAAAGATGATGACTCTAACAATCTCCAGAGCATTCTGAATTTAGCAATGCCCTTACCAAGTATATGCAAGCATATCCATCTCGTAGAAAAAAGATAATTCAGATGGTCTAGTCTAGATTTTACCAATGCCCATTGACACACTGCCTAATGAAATCAGTTAACTTCTTTTATAACTTTTTTGGAACCATCAGTCCAGTTATTGGATTTAAGACTATATATGCCTCAATCATCACTAAACAATGCATAGCTTCCAATAGAAGTAGTCCTATAGTGAAAAAATTCCAAGTATTGGAATTTCTTCTCCAGATTACAAAGTCTATATGTAACCCCTTCTAGTTATCCCCTCTAAATGATTTCTCTAGTAGCCCTCATTAGGTGGCATTGCTCTGGGTCTTATTCTAACTTAGAAAAAACATCTTCGTAAAAACTACTAACTTGTTATCCAAGGGTTTCATCAGAAAAAAAATAGCAGTCTACATGTCACCCCTATAGATATTATCCACTAGCCGTCACCTATGAGAAAGCTTGGCTGACCGCCATCCACAAAGAAGCTTGGATGGTTACCACCCACAAGGGCGTTCAGCTGTAAATTTCATAAGTGATCTACAATTTTGGTTTCCCAACCCTATGGCCCGTCATAGCCCATCCTGTATGGCAACCCATGACTGGACCATCGGTCAATGATCCAATCAATGGTTGTCTCGTTGACTGACCCTTATGGGTTCCAAGGCCTATAAGCCAACCTTTAAGATCCATTTTTATTTTATAGCAATTGAAATTATTTTTTTTACCCCCAACAGCTATAAAATAACTAGTTTTAGGGGCAATTTAGGAACAAATCCTCTAAATATCCCCCCTCAAATTTCATTATAAATCACACAAATTTCTCTTAACTTTTTTGTCTTCCTACATTATCCCAAGTGCAATCTAACTACATAAAATTCTCTCTCATGTTACTTGAATTGTCAAGTATAATTCTAGTGGACTACAATTGGAGGTTTATCCAAAATTCAATTATTCAAGAGAAATTCTTCTTCAAAGGTTCAAGTATTAAAGTGGAGTAATTGGAATTCAACATTCCAATATTTGATTTGCTTTATTAGTAATATTTAACTGCTCAACTAGTTGTCTTTGATTGCTTTAATTATGTCTATCTTTATTTGTTAATTAGTCTAGTTATTTATTTCTCCCTTAAATTACCTTGTTAGTATCTTTTTCAGTGTTTTTAGTATGCACTATTTTTCTCAAGTTAGTAGCTAGTTTTTTGCCAAATTAGTATGGTATTTTGCAAATTAGTTTCTTTATCTGAGTTTATTTGTTTCCATTGTTTATAAAATTTGTAATTTATCATCAAATAGACAGTGTAAGTAGCTTACACATACCCCACACATCCCAAGTTCCCATTAATTGTTGACTTGGATGATATGGATCATACTATCAACCAAAATAAGATAGCCACGATAGAAACCAAGCAATCTAATGCTAAAACTAAAATTGCTGTTCGGAATATTTCTAAAAAAGGATGAAGAAAAAGACTTAGTAACATGTAAATTATGTACACGTCTGGGATCATTTAAACACAAATAATGGGGATCCGGAACACTAACTAGGCACATAAGTAAGAAACATAGTAATATTCAACGTAATTAACATAGTACAAACACAAATTTACACCACACAAGTTCAAATATTTGGTGATTTTAAATATTCACATGACAAAAATAGAGAGGAATGGGTAAATGTATAATTAGAGATGAAATTACCTTTTCTTTTGGTGAAAGTTTAGTAGCAATTTAGAACACTATATGCATAATGGTATGAACCCACAATTTAGAAAGATTTCTAGAAGTACTTTGAGGAATGATATGAGAAAATTTTATATGAAAGAGAAAGATAAATTGTTTATTATTTTTGCATCAATTGATTTAAAATTGCACTTGTGATGCTTGGAAAGCAATTACAAATGAACATTTTATTTGTTTTACTACACATTGGATATACGTAAATTAGCATATACAAAAACGAAATATTAAGTTTCAAAGGTTTGGACACCTTCACAACACAACTCACATAGATATGGTCATTTTATCTACTGCACATGAATATGGCTTATATGAGAAAACTTTTACTATTTTTTTGATAATGTTTCAAATAAGCCGCATCTGTGCCTTTGTTGAAAGATGCTTTTAAACCTATTTTAGCTGTAATTTATTTCATACTATATGTGAATGTCATATATGTACTCTAATTAGAAATGTCATTTCTTTTTACATTCTTCTTGTGCACATTACATTACAAGCTTTTAAACATATATGTTCGGGAAATCACTTGAAATCTAAAAAGTCTCTAAGTAATAAATTGGTGTAGTAACTAAAACTAACTTGAATTACTAAATTATAAATTATACTAATAATAAGTAATGAAAATGAAGTAGTAATAAATAATTTCAAATAATAAGTAATAGCTTGTACTACAAAGTACTATCTTCAAATAATAATTAATAACTTAGATTATTAAGTACTTCTTCGAAATAAAATAATTAATAATTTTGTTTAGTTTCAATTAATAAAAAGTGGACTAGTCTGAAGACGTCCGTGGTGGGCGTAGCATATGGGACTGGCCCCGGCCTAATATTTTTCTTTTTAGGCCTAACCTGGCCCGCCTTGGGTGCCTAGTCGGCATGTACACAAGCGAAGTCAATCGGATTTTGGCCCGGCCCTTTGCCATGCCTAATTCTCAAGTGCTTAATTTGAGTTTGCACATGAGTACAGGAATTGTGAGCGTATACAAACATGAAATAGACCCTGAAACAAAAGTACATGGGATAGATATTGTGGGTATCAGCATATAAGAAGAAATGGTTGATGTCAAAATGGAAAATCTTGGATATCTTGTACTATGTAATGTAAGAAATGGCAGAATCTTTAGTTTGGACTTATTGTAAAGAAAACACGAATTTAGGATATACCTTATACTAATGAGTATACCCCTATATTGATGAGTGTATCCATTGAAGACAATCCACTAATCCTCCAAAATTACTCAATCAATTGATCAAATGGTATACCTTATTTTTTCTATCCTAATTTCCTACAATGTTTGTAATAAGTAATGGGTAAACATACAAATAAGTTGAGGTGAATAGAGGAACCAAAAGACCTACTTATATAGTGTCTTTAGAGACTCCTTTTCATGGAGTCAAATTTACTGAGTATGTGTATCTACCATTTCAATCACAATAAGTAACTATCAGATTAATATAGGGTCTCTTACTCTTCCTCCAATATTATTTAGACCATTCTATAATTATCTAAACATGTTTATATAGTAATTTGTCCTTATTCAATGTATGATTGATGCCTTTTTGAAGAAAAATATCTAGTTATATCATTTATAAAAATACCTAACTCCAACTACTAACTAGGTGCCATTCCACAAGTATGTTGTTTTCAACTAGTAATAAAGAAAAATAGGGATCGAACCCATAAGGATTGGATAGTGATTAACGATTATTTAGTTGGATTATTAGTTAAAGTAATTGATTTAAAGCGATTTAACTAAAACTAGAATTTAAGAAATTAAGAAAGTAATTTAAAGGCTAATTAATGCATTAAAATAAAAACTAACACTAAGGAAAGCATTTTAAAGAGACCAATTAAAGTAGACATGTAAAAAGAGAGCATTTTAAAGAGAGCATTTAAAGAAAGCAAGTCAAAGGGAAAGCATCTAAGTGAGCAATTAACTTATATAAACTACTAATTACCACTAAGGAAATATAATTGAAGAAATCTTATTAACTGAATCTAGTCTAATTAACCGATCTAAACGACAAATTACTACTAAGAATGTTGTTTTTTAAGGTGAAATTCAACAAAGCATGTAAAAATGAGAATTTAAGAAAGTATTTAAATTTACTACCCACAAATTACTACTAAGAAAGTATATTTAAAAGAGGCAACAAATTCATCTACCAATTGATCTAAGAAAACAAGTAAATGAAAGCACTTTAAGCTAAACTACACTAAATTAGTACAAAGCATATGAAATTAGACAAAATTAAAGAGAACTTACACTAAGGGTTTTTAATCAACAACTAAGAGTTTTGAAACTATACTAAACTACACCTAATCTAAGAAAATCCTTCCCAAATAAGGAGGAAAAGTGGAGTACTCTAGCCTACTACTACACTATTTCTACCGCATTTCTACGCTACTTAGCCTCTAAAGGTGCTCAAGAGATGTATTTATAGTGCTCGGATTGGAGGAAGGAGGCTGTAGCTATAATTTGCAATAATCCGGATGAAGTATCATTTGCCCTTCAAAAATATTGACCCCGGTCAACGAGCGTGGTTAAAGTTCCTGTAGCAATTTCTCTATGTTGACCTCGATAAATAATTTTTCTTCTTCAAAATTTTGACCCTGGTCAACCATACTTAGATTTTTTCTTAGTATTTGGCTTGGCTTCATCATCAAATTATGGATTGATTTTGTTCCTTGCTTATTTGATTATTGTACTGTTTTCTTCGATCAAACCCTACAAATAGATTACGTTATATTAATTATATAAAAATGCTAAAATAACATTAAAAATATTAAATTAACACAACTACTATATTTTAGAACATAAACACAAAAACTAGCAAAAATAACGAAAGTAGGGTAAAAATACTTAAATTTAGAGTACTTATAACTCTAGTTTTCTAGAATTATCAATGACACACATATATATATAATAATAATTATTATTATTTAAAATATTTGTGTAGTCAATGAACCAAAAATAACAATATTCTAGCATTCTTCCGCTTAGACAAATGGCCCTATAAAATTAATAAAATGGATTCGAAGAATGGGCACAGTAGCAATCAACTATGTACATCCCATGAACTCAATAGAATGGATCGAGGCAGTCATGTATCAATTTGATGAGCACACTTCCTTTCATGTATCACAATTCCAACAACTTAATGTACTTAAACTTAAAGAAGAAGAAATGCACAATGGCAATTATGTCTATTAATAGTCTAAAATTAATATTGTATGATATTCCATAACAATGTAAACAAAAAAAATAGGAAATGATATTGCAACTTTTGTGTCCAAATTGTCAATAAGTAAAACTCCATGAACTAGTCTGCTCACATAATTTTTTTGGCAACAATACCTTCGTTAATGGTTATGCTCAAATGGACACCTTATATTCCAGAATTCTTTAAAGAATAATATTTTACTTTAACTTAATGTGCTTACATCTATAATAGCACTTATTGTTCTCTAAAATAAAACAGTAGTGGAAAATCCCAACATAATATTCATATCACCCAAGTAGTTAGAAAATAATAATAAATTTAAAATGAACTAATGAGTCCCTTATGATTTGGTGATCATTAAACAACTTAACCGGCAATTTAAGTTGCCACATCAAAAATCATAATTCAAATCCTAAATACTCAGTAGCTATTATTCCTCCTTAAATTTTATTTCCAACCTTTTATACTTTATGTCAATTTTCTTACCTTAGTTTCCAAATTTCTTTACATTTTTAATGAAAATTATAAAGCTAAGATAAGAATCTCAAATGGCCATTTAAATCAAAATCAACAAATTTTAAGTCAAACAATAAATTTTTGTTATACAATTTCACAACATATATAAATTGATATCATTCTAATGCATGATATGAATAAACAATTTTACAAAATTAGCAACATTTCTTCCTTGAACTTTCTAGAAGATAGTTCAAATATCACATATATGCTATCTCTATAAATACTAGGGTTAAAAGCAAAATGGCCCCTCTAACTATTACCTTAGTTGCAAAATTACCCCCTAAACAATTTTAATAGGTATTTTGCACCCTTGACATGTGGTCAACTATCTAAAATATAATTTTTGCCAGAGATTGACCATTGTACCCCCAATACATTAGTTAAGTGAAATATCGTTTTCGTTTTTCCTTTATTTATTTTCTCTCTCTTGTTTTTCATTTTAATTTTTCTAATCTTTTTTCTCATTGTTAAAAAATTATAGTACTTCTTATATTTATTAATTATAACATCTAATTTTACATGCATCTTCTTATTTAATTTTTAAATTGAAATATATTATAATAAACTAACTACAAAATAATTTTACTACTAAATGACTAAGAAGGGTCTATACAACCTCCATACTACTAAATAATTTTACTTCTTTAATTTTGTTCATACATGAGTTCTAATTTTTATGTGTCTAGATAATTTAATTTATAAAATAAATATATTTTATATTACAAGCAATATTTTTTTATTTCAATGTACAGTTTGTGTATTTATTAGTGATACACTATTATACTCAAACAAACAAACCAACTACAAAAAAATAAAGTATCAAGAAAAAAAACTTTTTTAAAAAATTACTCTTAACGTAGACATAAATTATAGAATGAGAATTCATGTAAAATTTTTAACTTTTGGCATAACAATAATAAAGCATAATAAAATATTATAATTTGTTAATATAAAGTAAAATAAATTTAGTCAAAATATGCCGACTTATCTCTACATGCACAATTTTATTGTATTCTTAGAATAAATTCTTTAAATTTTTTAGGCTATCCTTTTTTGTACATTTTTATTCGTTAATTTTAGTATTAATAATTCATTACAAATTCTGTATTATAATAAAATATACTTTTTTTTCATTATAATACATTTTAATTTAAAAATTAAATCATAAGATGCATGTAAAATTATATGTGATAATTAATAAAATATTAGAAGTAATATAATTTTTTAACAATGAGAAAAATGATTAGAAAACATAAAATGAAAAACAAGAGAGAGAAATAAATAAAGGAAAACAAGAGAATGACATCACTTTACTAATGTATTGGGGGGTATAATGGTCAATTTTCAGCAAAAATAATATTTTAAATAGTTGACCACATGTCAAGGGTGCAAAATGCCTATTAAAATTATTTAGGGAGTATTTTGCAACTAAGGTAATAGTTGGAGGGAACATTTTGCTTTTAACCCTAAATACTAATTGCTTAAGTGGTATTACCTATGTTCTTCACTCAATAGTTATTTAATAAGAATTGCTCATTCCTAATCATTTGCAGTGAACTTATTATTTGTGTATAGACAAAATATGCATTACTGCCACAAATCTTGTTGTAAAATTAATTCACCAATGTCTTCTTCTTAAAACAAAATGAATAAATATATTGTAAATATATATTATTAGCAAGTTATCAATTAGGTCCAAATATACAAATTCTACAACTTGAGATATCTTTTTCAAATAAAACACATACATATTTTACTTTCAATATTTTTATTCATAAAGTTATTCACATTCGCTGAGATTAATGCACCTCCAAATGAGCTACTAGAGTCATGACTACAATCAATAAAGTCTTCTTTCACAATATAAAAGATTTCATGATATTAAGACCTTCATTTTAGTTGAATTATTCACCAAAAGACTATTTTTATATCATTAAATATTTCCTGATGATTCTCTATTTAACTAAATAAATTCATTTCAACGGTACAACAGGATATTATCTTTTGACCTTATTTTGGCTATAAATTCCCTCTCCTTTAATGGTATAACACTTAATTGTGGAGTTGTCTTCACTCATGCCTTGTGAAAATGTTACAAGATTGCCTTTATATCTAAAAATATAATTAGACTTATGTAAGTATACGATCATGAAACTAGAAATTTCATAATTTCTATGAGAATTTTCGTAACTTCTACTATTCTCTTAATAACTGAATTTAATGGGTTTAACTATAATACAGTATTAGTTATGTAATCCCTCAGATGACGTATGTCAAGATAATAGCCAAAAAGTCCAAAGATTTATTTTTTATTCAATCATATTTTGATATTTAAAGATAGGCTTTTTTTGGTTTCTATTTACTTTGTAACTCCATCATTTGAATTAAATCACTTACTTCATAATTCTCAGAAAAACTTATATGTCTAGTATCAACGGCTTTTGGAATGTGTAAAGACAATAAAATTTTAATTTTTTTGAGTGAAGAATTTGAGAAAATAATCTCTTTATTACATTTCATTCACCTTCCTTAGGTATGAGTAGTATACCCTCACATTACCTAGAATTATTCAACTTGTGTAAGTATCTTGAACTTGATGTCTATGCATTCTATGGTATAAATAGATTTTTTTAAGCAATAATGGATGGACATGCTCAAAATATATATACACACATTTTCTACACTCCATTCTACAAGGATAACTTTAAATTGTAAGTTATTCTTCAATTATATCCTCAAATGTTCCTTGTTGCAACTGACCCACTTAAATGTGCTATTATACATTGTTTACCAGTGCTTTCTAATCAGCATACATACAATCCAGAGGAACTATACACTTGGAACTTTTGAATTATGCCATTTCTATATACATTTATTCTTTTCCTTACCATATTTATTTCTTTTATCTCTTCTATAAAACTTTAAAATATAAATATTTACACTTGTTGAATCAAGAAATAGAGATGCAGTATCTTCACATGATTGTCAAATAACGAGACAGACAAATATTTCTAACCAAACATAAAAAAGATAAAGAATAATTCACATACTTTCGTGTTATGACAACAAATATACAAATTATTTTGGAATCCTTTATGTTCTTGATTAGTCTATCTTCTTATATGTACTTCATAGAAGAAACATAATTAGTAAACATGAAGCCATTAAGCGTTTATAATTTAGCAATACTTTTATTCTATATATTTCAATTTCACATGCCAAAAATTAAACAGTTTTGTGAATGACAATACATTTAATGTCAATGTGGCATAAAGTCAAGTGTAGAGTTTATTCAATTTTTTTAATGAGCAATACATCACTATATTGTTTGTGAATGTATATTTTTCTTTGCTAGATGCCTTCTTTAGCAATATATGTTTTCTTTGAATTTTGAAACTGCATATATAGTGGCAATACGGATTGTTTAACAGAAATTATTTCATCTAACATTATCACAATTCCTAATATGCCAAAGGATTTTTTTTATTTTTTCTAAATTATTTCTTGACAAAAAAGTAACCATTAATTTTTTAGGACACTTGTCCTTATAGTCGTATTTCTTTACGAATATATGATACCTTTTGCATTTCTACATTTATGAGACACTATGTGAATTAATATGCAGAAAATGTTACATTAACCTACTCGTAACTTTCTACAAGATTTCACAAGAGCATTGTTTTAGTGTAGTACTGTGAGTAGGGATCGTTCCACAGAAACTATACAAACAAGTGTCACATGTTAGATAATTTTTATCTAGACGAATCAAAGTAAGAGTGATTGAAAATTAAACTATAAAATTGCAATTAGTTAAAGCTACCAAAATATAAATCATTAGTAAAAGTTGATTAAAAGTAATTAATTGAAAAATGAAATTAAAAGAAAATGGGTTGAATACTAAGCTAACTAATTCCCCAAGTTCTTCTTAACCAATTCCGTGCTAGGAAAGATGTCACCAATAAGAAGTTTAATTCCCAATTTTACACAATTCTCAATTCCTCGGCTTAACTTTTTTCACTTATCAATGCAAAGTTAAGATTCCTCCTACACTAAACATAGACTAGCTAATCCAATTTAATTCTTGAAATTATTATACCAATTAAATGAAATGGTACCAATGAAAATAACCTACTCACTTAATCCAATCACCAATTAAGGCTAATTTGGAGGTTCAATGGTCTATATCTCCTCTCTCTCCAATCAAGCTAATTAATCGATTGGATTAACTAACTTGCGATGAAAAGAATTAATGATTGTTCGAAAGGTTTCATTTTCTCCCACTATTATTAAATTAAACATTACCTATTAAGAATTAGTTTCACCTGCACCCAACCCAAGATAAAGGAATTAGTGCATGATTAGATAGAAGAACAATTAATTTGATAAAGAAAGCATAAGTCCTAAATAAACCATTGAATTCATTGTAAAAGCGCAAACCGAAATTGCAACTAGGAGTGAACAAGACGTAACGATTACAAAAAGCAATAGAACAATATTAAATTGCATAAAGTAAACGGAAGAAATTCTAACGCATAAAATACTAAAGAGTGTCTCACAAAGCCTTCAAATGAAATTCAAGGTATCCATGAAGAAATATTTGAATCCAATAATCGAAACTGGAAATGAAATGATTAATCTAGATTGAATATATAAAGATTATTTAAGGAGAGAAAAACCCTAATTCTTTGTCCTTTTCCTACTCTCTACTCTCCCCTAATACTACTCTTTCTAAAAGTGGCTGCTAAGAGGAGTAAGTACAGGCAGAACAAATCTTTTCCTTTAGTCTCACATGGACTCGCCGTGGTGAGATAATAGCTCGCCCAACCTTTCCTTTAGCTTGGCTGTATACGCCGTGGCAAGGCAATTCCTCTTGACACCCGTTGTTACGGCAAGTGGTCTTTTAACAGCCTCACTCTCGGCTTCTTGTGATTTTGTAATTTCCTCTTTTGCACACACTGTAACTCTGCAAATGCACATAACTAACCTCAACCTGTATAAAGAGGACCAATAAAATATAAGTAGCGTTTTTATTCGAATTAAGCTTTAAAATTATTAAAACGTACTAAATACATAGAAACTCATATAACACAAATATTACTAAATATAACTAGAATAACACATGAAATAGGACAAATAACATCAAAACTACGCCTGAAAGAATAATAAAATAACTCTAAAATCTGGGTTATCATGAAGTTTAGGAGTCGAACCTTTCTAACTTTTAATCTCTTTATCCTTTTCAATATGCTTGCGTTAAAATTCAATAATTAACCATATTCTTTTATGTATATTGTGAAAGGTTTAAGTGGTCAAGACTTTTAAGAGAAATGCAAATGAAATGCACAAGAACATTAATCAAAACTACTCGAATTTATGGGATTTCATATAATGTTTACAATTTGTCTTATTTGTAATAAATAAGATTATACATACTTCTCTAATCAAATAAGTGTCAAATTTAGGGGTGATTTCTAAAATTTCCGGCAATTTGATAAGAGACATCCAACAATAACAAGGTATGAGTATTAATGAGAATACAAAATTTAATGAACATTAATTACAAATGCAAAATACTCCTACTAGTTGTATGTATTTATCCAATATATTAGTACAAATATATACGTACTTGATAAGAATGCATGACTATTCCAGTAAATGCTAATTAAAAACTTGTACCTTTTATAATAATTAAAAAAAAAAAAACTTGCACCTAAATACAAAGAGAACTCGTACATTTAATTAAAAAAAAAGAATAATCACTAATAATTGGAATACACAAGTTAGAAAACAATACTTGTATAACAAATTAAGACAATGATGATAATGGATACAATGAATTTTGAATTAATATAATATTAATTAATACTTCAAACTAATAAATAAAGAAAATAAAATAAGGAAATAATCCTCACTGGGTATAGAAAAAATTTTCAATTTATTGTCTTGTTTACTATTATAGTTCACTCAAAGTAGGATTAACAAACGAGTAACTTATTGCATTATCATTTCCCACATTTGGATTGAATAACGGCATGTATGCTAGTGATTCACTTTATAAATAATTCTCCAAATAATATCATCAGACAAGTAATTTATTGAGTCATCGTATTCTACGTTTGGTTTGAATAATGACATACTAGTTATTCACTCATGACATACTAGTTATTCACTCTATCAGTGAGGAGTAATTATTCACTCAGAATTATGAAGATATCATATTTGTTTGGACAACTATACAAGTGAATAATAATAATTCACTTATATAACTTTAAGGGAGAAGTAATATACCTTCCAGCAAATATAATAACTCTTTAATGATTATAGAAAATATAATACTTTTAGAAAAATTATAATTCTATAACATGAAATGTATATTATCACATATATAAATAACTATTTAATAAACTTTATATTAATTAGGTCACTTTGGTGACAATTAATTAATCATTACTTTTGTGTTATAAAGGTTATTTGATTTTAAATTTCTCAATATACATTTATATTCCTCCATATGTGAATTCTTGACTTGCCCAAATACACATTTGTATGGGTTACGTATGATATGAGTCTTTCCTGAATCAATTATAATACTCAATATTTGAGTACACAATTGTCTCAAATCTTGCACGTAACAAAACACATATTGGTATATTAAAACTAACGGAAAATATTGGATAGATTCGGTCTTGAATCCTACTTGTATATCTTGTGATCAGTATTAAATTTTAGAAAATCTTGAAACAGAGCAGGAAGGATATAAGAGTTGAAGTTGTAATGTGCCAAAAATTTAGAATTAGGGGTGCAAAGTAAGAAGTAATCATAAGTTAGTGGGTTCCACCAGTACAATACGCTCCTAAAGAAGTGTATGGCATGCACGTACTGAACATCTGTCAAATCTAGTAACGATGTTAAAAAGTAAACTAAAGTGGGATAAATCTAAAAATTTGGGGTGAAGTATGTCTAAAAATAAATATAAGGTATAAAATAAGAATCGACTACAAGTTAGGAGTGCAAAGGCAAACATTATTTCTTTTGTCAAATAAGAAGTTTAACCATAAAAATGTACCAATTTTAACGTACTATGCAAAAAAAAAAAAAAAGAATTCGCTTACTTCTTTAAATATGAATTAATTAGTTTAAAATTCAGTTAACTTCAATTTACACTGATAGAGGGATCACATAAAAGAGGGCTTACTCTACTTTGCACTCCTTACTTTGTAGTCGATTCTTGCTTTACACTTTATATTTTAATTCTGGATATATTGCATCCCAAACTCTTAAATTTATTTCAAATTTTTAACATTGTTACTAGAATTGGTGGATGTTAGACATGTGCATGTCACGCACTTTATTAAGGCGCATTGTACAAATCAAATTAGAGTCATGAACTATTCCACTCTATACCCCCTAACTTAAGATCAATTTTCACTTTATTCACCCAATTATAAATTTTGGACACATTGCACCCTTAACTCTTAGATCATTCGCACTTGGGTTAAATGTAATTTGGCCTCCTAAACTTATCACCATTTACTATATTGCACCATGAACTAATTTTTTTTAACACTTTCATTGCCCCTAAACTTTTGGTTTATTGACACTTCACCCGAAATTATAACGGACGCTATAAAAGAAATGTAATATTCGTGAATTCTATACACGTATCTTTAGTATATTTTATGGTATTTAACATAAGATTTTGTTTTATTATGGCCTTCACATTATACCAACAACGCGTGCATAGAAATCACAAACATTATGTTACGTACTTTTATAGCTATTGTAAAAATTTAGGGCAAAATGTCAAGAAACAAAAGCTTAGGGGCCAAGTGATCCAAAATTTAGTTTAGGGTGCAATGTGGTAAATAGTGACAAGTTTAGGGAGGCTAAAGTAGATTTAACCCTTCCCACTTTAGTTCAATTTTAACAGTATTAAAAAATTTGACGAATATTTCACTTGAGGTGTGTGGTGTACATGATTGAAACATCTATTAATTTTGGTAACGGTATTAAAAATTTGATTGAAATGAGATAAATATAAGAATTTTGAATGTAATCTATTCAAAAATAAAATATAAGGTGTAAAATGAGAATCACCAACAAGATAAAAGGATTCAAAGTGAAGTAAGGCTTATAAAAGAAGCAAAGCATCCTAACTTTTGAAAACATAGTTCTGGAAGAACTGAGGGGGTTTCTTTAATCCAAACTACTTAAATCAAGTGAAGAAGACCACTTAAAAAGGAAAAATTCATAAAAATTACTAACTTGACGCTTAAAATTACTAACTTGCGAAAACAAAGAATGCGAACAGGAACCATACGCACTGGAAAAGTACAACAGAAAAGGTTTTATGTGTATTGAAGTTTCACGAATACAAACTGAATATCCATAAAAAAAATTTAAGTACCAGTTCATGAATCATAAGAATTTTTTTTTTTTTTTTTTTTATTTTGGGAGGGGGTGTTGGATATGTCATGCACTGTAGAAAAGATAGTGTACCGCTATATGTATTTAAGCGACTGCCCACATAAATCAACATCTACCGACAATCTTGTAACAATTATTTATTGCACTTAAATAATTAATTGTAGGGTTCAACTTCGCGACAAATTGAGCCGGCGGATTGATACATCAATATCGGGTTAATTTGGATTCTTGTAGCCACCAAAAGACGGTAGTGGAACATCCAAGTTGATGGACAAAGACTTGGCCCCATTCATGCACTTGCGCGTGAATTTGATGTGAAATTATGTACATTAAAAAAGACAGGAAATACACAATAACCTTAATTTTATCCATCCTTGTCGTCTCCTCTTTCGGCTTAAGGTTGTTTCATATTTCGACATCTGTTTATTCTATCGAATTGAAAAAAAAAATCATTAATTAGTATCTGTCTTACTTCCAAGATTTATATTATACACATTATTAATTGTCAAAATTCTTTATGCAAATAGGTTTAGATTTGGTTGCAGAAAAAGAAGGCCTAATTTTATTTTCCACTCTCTCAATTTATATACAATTTTTATTTTGCACCTTAAATTTTAGTTTTGGACACTTTATATATTTAATTTTTAAATTTTTTCCACTTTAGACCCTTTTTAATTTCGTTAAAAAAGTTAATAGAATCTTTATTTTTGAAAGCAAAAATATTATTGTACATCCAGTTAAATTTGTCGTACATGCGAAAAAATTTCATTAATTTTTTAGATGGCGTCAAAAAAGAGTTGAAACGGGTCTAATTTAAAAGTTCAGAGTGTAATGTATCCAAAATTAAAATTTGAGATATAAAGTGAGAATCAGCTATAAATTGAGAAGTACGAAATCAAATTAATCCTTTTCACTGATAACAGGCAAAAGTGATTAATCTTGCTTACTATTTTGCATTATCATATAATATTTGTTGTTGCACTCTCTTGTAGACATCTCCTAGGTTGTATTCTTTTAGTAAATATCGTAAAATAAATTTAATTTCATTGCAAAAATATTGAACAAATTTTATCTTTTATGAGAATAATGTATGATCTTATTTTCTTTTTCTTTTTTAGGTGCATAGGTAGTAATTTCTAAAGTGGCATCATCAATTATTTGAGCAATTAAAGTTAAGGATATTTTCTAGTATTCAACTTTTAATTATAGTGATACTATGAAAAAGTTCCCTATATTTAATATGCCGCTATAAAAAATTATAATTAGTGATTAGTTAAAAAGTAAAATCAACAACAAAATAGAAACGTCTCAGGTCCGATGCATGTGTTTTTTTTTTTTTAGTTGTCTTATAAATAGTAACAATTTATGAAAGAATTGCTCCTTAGTATCTTATATCGCTTTACTCGCACCGTGGAAATTTATATTCATGTAACTCATAATCATCTTCTCAAATATCCATTTTTTTGGTATTTGTACCAATGTTTTTGTCTCACATTTTGCATTTTGCATGAGTGACTGTCACGTGTACTCTGACATAATAATATTTATAAGGACAGAGTACATGTGACAAACATTCAAAAAATGAAACAGAAAATTAGCATAATTAGTGAGATAGAAGATCTAGAACGGAATTCTAGCATCTTCGAAGTGTTATAAGGTGTATATTCTTGGGTCATGGATCCTCTATCTCACACTGTATACCAATATCTTATATCACCTTTTGTGTGCTCGCCATGCGTATTTTGGTATAGTGAATAATTGTAAGATATGGTACACGTGATAACTGTTTAAAGGGTGTGATAGAAAGTGAGACAATAAGTGGGATAGAGGATTCGAAGCCATATTAATTCTTGCCATTTGAGCGGTTGTGTTGCCATTCCAGTTAGTTTTAGAAAATTTCGGCTCATTTCAAGTCAATTCTAGAAGAATTGATTGAAATTCTCATTGAACTTTTCATGTATTGACCGTTTGTTTTCATTTCTTCCAAAAGAGATATGCTTCACCAAAACTTCAAATATTCATGTATTCTCTAGATAGATTTGCTTTCGGTTATATGTTAGGACATTATTTGGCGTGTCATTTACATGTTAGTTTTGCATAATTTTCTATATACAATGTTGTTACTGAATGAAAATAGTATTTTAATATAAGTATTTCATAACTAATTTAAAGAAAAAGAAAAAGTGAACATAGTTAAAAGACAAAATAACAAAGACATCAAACACAATTTAGGGGAAATCTCATATTGAGAACTATTCTGTTGTGTTTTAAATGTTAGTATAGCGTAAGTTTTTAAAATATTTAGTATTGTACAGACAAGAACTCAAAACACAATAGTATAATTCGTTACGAGACTACATAATTATGTCTTTTGTATAAAAAAAATTAAACAGATTAAACTAATATGTTCTGTAAATAATAGATATGCATCATACAATATTATTGGAATAATTATTAAAGTATGAAATAGTTAGTTGTTCTTTTATTTTACTGTGAAATGCAAAATGTTAATGACAAATCTATTGTTTAAAATAATATATCCACAATTATATTGCCAATTTATAAAATTCAATCAGAATTAACTATTTATAGCATATTGTGCGAAATGTGCATGAGTATAAAGAATATAATTTTTAAATTTAAATGATCAAATATTGATATTTAATTTTTTTTATATTTCTCAAACTTATGATGACATTCACTTGAATGCTCTATTGACGTACTAAAACCTTCCATTCATCCTGAACTATGTCTAATTCAGAATTATATTTAGATTCTTAACTAAATTTGTCTTAAAAAGTGTCGAGATATCCAAAAAACTTCTACAATATGCAAACCTGAAAACAGTTCATGAAATAAGAATCTCTTGGAAGCTTAGTTATTTCCTGTTAGACAAATTACACAGAACACTTTCCAAGTGCATACCTCAAATAATATTTTTTTAATAAAACTAATTTCATAGCAAAATTTGTTTAAATTAAAACTTAAAATGAAAGTATGGAGTAAAGGTATTATCGTAAAACTTGAGCAATATTCATTCAAGCATGCTAATGATTTGTAAATCGAATGAGAATTACCTCAAATAACTATACGAACCTTTTATTCAAACACTGGGGGCTTGTCGGAGGTTGTGAAATTCATAGTGACAAACTTGGCTTCGGATCAACGACTAAGCTAAAACATAATATACAACCAATTATGCATTCTTGTAATCCATCAATTTCTCTGGTTTCTAGTGAACCGTTTCAAAATCACTAGAACAAAATTGTCTATTAAAGGCATTTGCGACACTTTCGTGGGTAATACTTTCATGTCATCAATGCAGCCACCACAAAAGAAGGGAGCAGTTTTCGAGGTTGGCTTTTTACTCCATATTGTAGGGTAAATCTCAAAAGATATAAAAGATCTTCCTCCAAACTGTACGTATGACTTTCATCACTGCTCGATTCGCTACGTCATCTAGCGCATTATCCCAAGGGTGTCCTAAAGTTCCTCCACCGAATTGTAGTACAAAATTGTCCCCAAACATCTCTATCAGTGCACCAAGCATATGCCAGACGTGCTTTGCCCAGCCCTTTTTCATCTATGGACTCCTGACGTATACGAAGGAGTGCAGTTCGTTCGAGAAATTTCTGTCTCTCTATCTATCTCTTGCGGCATAATTTACAGCACACTTACGATACAATTTTGTTGTGCTGCAAATATTTTGTGACACAATTTCACCGCACCGCAAATGTTTTACGACACATTTGCGACATAATTCCAGTGTGGTAATATATTTGCTGCACTTGTTTTGCAGCACAATAGTGAAGCTAAAATATAATAGTGGTGTATATTTTATGCTTAAAACATAATTGCTTCAATAGGCACAAATGCAAATAATTGGAACAAAATATTAATAATTTATTAATACACGAAACATTCATAAAATGCCATAATCGCAAAGTCTGTTCTATGAACCTCTATCACATATCATCCTACTATCGAAAATAGAATTAATAGTTCTTTGACTTAATAGTTCTATTCACATACAAAACAAGCATCTGACTTGATTACACTATACTAGATGCTTGGCTTCAAAAATACCACTTCAAAATTTGTATCTCAAAAAAATCCCCACATCTCATCTTCCTGTAATAGTACAAATATATCAACCATAACATGCTATACATAAATGAATATTGAATGGAAAACAAAAATAATTTAGACTAACAATTTAGAACAAGGCTCAGAAAACAAAGTACCACACAAGCAGCTAAAAGAGCTATTGGCAAAAGATGCAAGCGGTAAACAAAGAACTGCACCATGCCTCGTTAAAATAGAAGCATGGGCTTTTTCCATTAAGGCTTAACCACTAAAAATCAGAAGTATGGGCTTTTTAGCCTCTTAATGAATATGTCTAGCTGCAGCACTATGTGTATTTTTTAACTGAACTATAGTAGTTAAGAAGAGTAAAACAGGACATTTCTTTCCCAGGTAGAAATTTACCAAAAGAAAACAATAATATCAATAAATAGATAAAAAAAAATGACTAGAGACTTTTCAAAATAAGGTACACAAAATGAAACCGAAGATAAGTGACCTTGGCCAATCAAGTTTCATTATCAAAACACAACCTCTATCTTTTAGTGTAGCCCACATATCCTTGAAAAGATGAATTCAAATTTTTGTTCATTAACATTCACATTAAGTAAGATAGTACTTTCCACGCGAACATGGAAAACGATGTCATTTCTGACTCATTTTTCCCGTATTCTAGCTAGGTGACACAAGTAGTGTACCTGGGAGCACAACCACAAATCTGTGAAAACATCACTTCTCTACAAGGCTGTAGTGAAAGGCTCATATTTGCATTTAGCTATTAACCAAGAAAGCTCATTTGTAGGATCCAAAGGAGCCTCGAGCAATTTAAGACCAGTAACAGGCCAAAACAAAAATAGAAGGATTAGAAATGGTTAGCAAAAATGAGAAAATAAAACTTGATATAAAACCACTGACATTTAGAAGACCTAAAAATAAACTATGAGAAAGGACAAACCATTTCATGTAGACAAAATCATGCAAAGAACCTGATCTTTAAGTTTAGGTGCGCATAAGGTGAACTACATGTAGATGTAGATGACAATGAATTTAATAATGATATAAAAAGATAAAAATATCAGAAATTGGTAAATTTTATGTGATACCAAACTAGAATAATTATCTCAAAACACTCTAGTCAGCTGTAGATGCTATTGCCTTTATCCCATTCTCATGTATGTTCTATCCCTCAAAATTTCTAGAGAAACTAACTTTTTAGGTTGTGACTGAATCAAATTTGACAAGGAAACACATCACTCAAATAATACAAGTGCTTAAATTACAGGGAAAAATCAATAAAAGGAAGATATGGCCTTAAGGTAGTCCAAAGATTTAAACTTCAGTTCTATAGTGGCCTAAATCTGAAAACAAATTAAGTACCTGAAGTTTGCTATACTAGAGTCTCCAAAATAATGAATTTATGTGACCATTTAAGGGATTCAATCATTTCCCAAGTCCCGACATTCATCCAATACAAAGGAAGTTAGGGATAGAAAAACATAAATATAGTAAATTGTTTCCAAAGGAACTAGAAAAGAGAAGCTTTTGGGAAAAATTAATCTGTAGATTTAGTGGCAGGAATTAAATGGATTGCAGTAATTTCTTTCTCTATATGAATTTCATTACTATTCTCTACAACAAAAGTTCTCTGGTAATCAAACATTATATCTAGACCTTTCAGGATGCAGAAGGGATTTCTTAATACAGTTTCTAGTAATCTCACCTCAATGGTAGCATCGGTGAATAGACACAGAAAGCATGGGACATCAAGTTATAGTAGTTAACCCTACTAGTAAGGCTGATACCGTCACTGATGCCTATCTCAGTAAAAGAAAGGAAGCAAGTGGTGTTGTGTGGAGTTAGCTACCATGGGCAAAGATATAGGATAAAAAGAATTGTCAATGATGTAAGATGTAAGAGTATTTTCTGATCAAGACAATGGGTTTTCCATGAGACCCAGTACTACTTCTCTCTATTAATCTTACCATGATATAACTTGTTCTCAACTCTATCTTCCCTTCATACACAGGCACACGGGTACAGATATGCACAAACTGAATTGTTGACAAGAAAAAAGCATACACGATAACTTAACTCATCATTCAAGAGAGGTATCTAAAATTTTTGTAACAAATATTAGTGCATCCAAATTGCAATATGCAAAATAAAAAACAAAATTCCATTAGGAACTAATCACTTTGATAACATGATTAGCAAAACTTAAAAACAAACGATTAACAAAAGCATAAAGTAACTAAAATTTTTGTTTACTCATATCTAAACTTTTTCCATCCCAAGCTTGTAAGTACTATGAAAAAATTATGATGATGCAAAAGGTTAGTCTACAAGGGATCTATTACCTTTATTGACTGTTGCATGAAAAGCATTGCAATTAATAGGCCAAATAATCCCCTAGCATGTCGAATGAACCTATATATAATGGAGGAAGCTCCAAGGATAACCAAAAGAAACAGCAATTTTGCTGTCCAAACACTTTAGAACTGCAGTTGAGCTGCAAAAGGAAAAGAGGCATTCCGAGAATTGAACTGGGGACCTCAAGGTTCTTCTATAGAAAGGTCGACTGTTTTACTCTTGTGGTCACTTTTTTTCGCTTGTTCCAAAGGGCTTTAGATCTGATTTTACACTACATATGATATTCTCTCTCACCAAAAGCAAGAATCATGCCACTAGACCAAATGCCTGTTGGAATTTTTAAGGAAGAAATTATATTTGTGCTACCATTAAAAATATATAGAATAGAAGATGAACTTGTAGTTTCCTAGCCTGCTCACCTAATATAAGGAGAGACTGACGAAAATGAATATATCCAATATAAGAAGACATCACTAGTCAGTCTTGTATTAGTTGTTAGATTAGTAAAAGTCAGGAAAAAAAATAAATTAAGACTTTGTAAATAAAGTGATTGTGTTTCTTTTTTGTGTGGGGTGAGGGATGGTAGGAGGCTGGGAGCTTTGTGCTTCATTGGGAACTAGTTACAACACATCAAGAGTCATTATAGCATGCACACACACACAAACACACTCAAGTCTATTGAGCAAACACAAGATCAACAAAAAGACAGAGACAATTACCATGTCTTTGTGAGTGCGAAGGTTTCAAATATTCATTCTGCTTTTATAACCCATATCATACAAACTCTAATTATAATATCACCTTATTCCCTAGATGAATATAAAACCTATTGGGTAAGATATGTGTATAGACCTTATTTTTAAGCAAAAATAGAAAATAAGACTAAAAAATAAAGCAGTATAAAAATGAACCACATTTACAATGAGTTTGATTAATTTTTTGGACAAGATAGGTATGCACGTCATAATTAATCTATTTGCCCAAAGAACTCAGTTGTGTAAGAGTTGTTATCAAGTCAACCTGGAAAAAAAAAAAAAAAAAACAATTTCAATGTCAATTTGGATCTTAATTAGATATGCAACTTCAGTAAGCATTATTTATATCAATAGAACAACTTGATTTTTCAGAAAATCCAGCTGCATTATGCAAATTTATATAGATGACGCGCATCATTTAAAACTGATTTGTGAGGCATTAGTTGAAGACAACAAATTTTCTTATCCACCAATTCCTTCTTGAAATGATTGTAAGAGAAAGGAATATGGTACTTGCCTCATATGTTGTTTTGTGTAATTCAATTCAGAAACAAGTAATAATTAAGCTTTACTAACCCTAATCAATTACCTACACACGTTTGCAAGGATACGAGTATGTTTGCAGATCAGGTGAGTAAGGATCGTTTGTACGAGGATTATCAATCAATTGCTGGGGTTCACAAACCTACGAAATAGTTAGAAAAATCAATTGCAAGAATTTTGTTCTACCTTTAACTACTAGAAATCAAGAACAAATACCAAATTAATTAAAACTAGCAAAAGCAACAAAATTTACCGTAAAAAAAATTAAACTAATGAACTAGAAAAGTAAATTGCAGGAAAATCAAATTAGAACTAAAATTAAATTGAATATAGATCAAGGAATCAAATGCACTTATAATGTAGCTAGAATGAAAAGTTGATGGAACTTGTAGTCTTGAACAAGAATACTGAAACCCTAACTCTTAATCTAATGAATTTCTATTATAATGTCCAATCTAACTAATGGTTTCTATGTTATGTTCAACTCCCGGATACATCAGGGTTTAGGGCCAAATCATAGAAATACATTAAAATTTGATAAGGAATCCAACTGGGTAGAGAAAACTTCCAAAACAAGTCACTTACATCAGGAGCCGCTCATCATGCACAACATGTACAGCCTTTTCTAGTGCATGTCCGCAATTTCCAGTAGCTAAATATCTCTTTTTCTTGGCTCACGCACATGCGCAAGCTTTTCCTCGTGCACATGCACGCCTTGAACTCGGTTTCAATTTCCACCTTGATTTTGACCTTGATATAGGTAGAATTTGGGAACATTTAAAGCATGAAATTTGTAGCTCCTTTTCTTAGCTTTCTAAAATATCTTGAATCACCTCAATCGGATCTCAGACATGAATGTTAAGCTTAAAATATCGAACAGTGTCCAAATTCGCTCCCTGCCGGCGTATGTTTTGCATCCTTTTGATTTTTTTTTTCAACTTTTTTATCTTTTTGGCTCCTTTTCATTCAAGATCTACACAAACTAAAAAAAAAACATTTACACTCATAATTAACTCAATTATTGCTCATATTACATGAAAACGGAGGTAAATGATACATAAAATATACTACATTTATGAGCTTGTCGAATACCCCACACATAGTAATTAATCGTCCTCGAGAAAAATAGAATAAAAATAGTTAAGTTCATCACAAATGCACCCAACACATCTCAACAATTGTCCACATGAATAATCCAGAGCTACACCAACATCATGAGTAATCTAAGAATTCAAGAGTTCAAATGCTAATAAAACCCTAGACATGAAATCCGTTGTGTGTGTGAATATAGCCATTCAATACAAACACAGTTTTCAAGAAACTCAAATCCAATCATGCAAATTCTTAAAATTTTTCTAAACACCCCAGATTCAGCTCACTTCGCTTGCACATCTCCACTAGTATAGACAACAAATTTATTTAAATCAGACAGGACTTTTAGTTTGTAATAATAGGCTAGGGTATTGGCTAATCAAAAATGGGTAGGGATATCACAAAGCAAAAGAAAGAGCTTTAAATTAATGCTGGCCACACCTCAAAAATAAAATTGCTTCTCCAATACAATAAATTACATGTCCTTACAGATGAGTAACCCCACAATTATTCAACAAACACCCATAAAAAGCACAACCAAAAACTCTCTTTTTTTCAATGTCAACCCAACATGCCAACCTTTTCCTGGACATTTATTTATCAAACTTTTTTTTACTTCCACTCCCAATACAAGTATTAGTGATAGGCACAACCCGCAAATACCAATGCAGACACCAGTGATGGGCATTACCTACAAATACAAGAACAAGTGATAGGCACTACCTATGTCACAACAAGGTAGGTATCAGTGATAGACACTACCTGCACTTGTCAAAATTTTCTACTCAGTCGAATTCAAATAAAATTTTTTTCCAATACCCCTTCTTTGCCCCATAAATAAACACAACTCACTCTTGAAATCTTCCATCTTCTTTAACTACCTTCTTCTCTTATATCCCCTAATAAATATGTGTTATAAAGCTCTTAAGAGTCATTTAGACTAGAAAAATTCATGAAAATATTAGGCTCATAAAGGTAGGTAAAATGAGTTTTAACAAAAGAAAATGAATGTGTTTCTCTCCATTCATTACAATTAAGGCTCAAATAGGGTGCTAGGGATACACTTTCAATAAGGGTTGGCTTGAAAGGTTCAAACATCCAAAGAAATGCTCTACCCTTTTAAACCAAATAAAATTGTCTATCATTTTGCTTCTAAATTGTAAGAAAGCAAGTTCAAGGATGCAATATAAATGAGTCTACATGATTATATCTAAGTGTCACAAATAAAATTAATTTACGGCTATTACTACTCAAAAATTCTCAAAAATTATGCAAGGAAAGTATTAGCATTGAATTAATACTACCCACTAATAATGGTTTAGCTCAAAACTATCATGCAGAAAATCAAAGAGATATCCTAAGCGATTGCAAAATTTTTGAAAAACTCAAAATTTCCAATAATTCGCACAAATTTTTTTAAAAATCTTATAAAGCTTTCAGATCAAAAGAAAAGCTAATATATTAAAGCAAAAATTGAGCAAACTACACCAAGCAAATATAAATCTAGATAACTCACTACCCCACACTTAGAAGTAAACATTGTCCCCAATGTTAAGGAAATAAAAGCATAAGAAGGGAAAGGAAAGCTTCTCTACCAATGTAGAATGGTTGGTGTAGTGCATCCCGTCACAAATATCCATGAGAGGAGTTGAAATGTGTCATAGCACTAAACAATAACTAATGATACAGCCATTAAGACATTAAGATGATAAGAGAATCCACAAAAGTAGGAAACTTAATCCCTTATGGGCATACACAATTACCAAACAAAGAAATTAAAAAGAAAACAATAAAAAATACAAACAATTATCATCCTAAATTAAGTGAAAAGCTAAGAAAATAGAGATCAATAAGTCTATCTGAACAAATCCCAAAGTGGTATCAATACAAGAAATCAAAACTCGTCGTCCAAGGATGCTAGCTTTTGTGAAAAAAAGGGAAAATGTGGAAAGGCAGAAGAATTCTCCCCTCGCTCCTGGGCTAGCTATTGAGCCTCCATCGTCTGCTGCCACTCATGCTGATAATGAACAAACATATCAAAGTGGTGTTGAATGTGCCTTTGCTCTACTAAAATCTGCTGTAGGACTTCTTCTTGACTAAGTCTTGCTTATGGTTCACTAGTCGATGTGGAAGCTTGAGCAAGGGTCTGACGAACTGGAGTTCTAGTACCACCATCTAATGCTATAGGCTTATTGGGTTTCAACTTTTCTTTGGCCAGATCCATCACAACACCATCATCAAGACATAACAGAGTAATGAGATGTAGGAACCGCAAGCCAGCGGCCTTAACCACTATGGCGTGCCGAATCTACTGGCTAATCTTCCAAGTGGCCTACATCCACTAGTCTACCAGAAGCAATTGCATATAATAATTTGGCTCATTCCAAAGTGACATGAGTTAGATGACTTACTGGAAGAAAACGAGCACAAATAAATTTAAACCAGACAAACCAAACCGGCTTAAGCTTATTGGCTCCGAAATGTCGAGCAACTCCCCCAACATCCTTTGTCCATTCTACATCTCCCGTGCCGATAAGATTCATGATATCATTCAGCCCCATATTATTGTCTTGAATCATCGACCATTCATCATTACGAATTCGGCTTACTTGCAACAATCGATTAATCGTATTACCGAAGATATCCACTGATTTGCCCCAAACAAAGTCTTTATCATAGTATTGCATATTGGCATAAAATTCACGTACCACCAAGAGCACAACTTCCTTTAGGGTAGAGACGAAATAATTCCAACGACATGCCCGCACAACATTGTGAATTTCAAGGGCTCCAGTAATAGGGATTGGTATACCCCTATCTTTAATTGCCGTGCCTTTTTACAATATCAGACTCATACCGTTTGTAGGCCGCAGCATTTAGAAATTGATTTGGAACTTGTTTCTCCTTCTGCTCAGAATGTTCTTGCTGTGCTGAGGAAGAGGCTCCAGCAGTACGCTTGCATTCGCACGTCATGCCTAAAGAAAATATAATATTAGATGGAACACAAGCAAATAAGAAGCCACCCCACACCTATTTCATTGAATACCCTCAAACTAAAATGAACTTAGTATTCACCAAAGTAACACATGAGAATACCCATACAAATTCATGCACATATTGAACCAAAACACTCCTAAACCCCTTATTAATTACAAAAAACCAAATAGCGGGTAATCATATGCCATAAGAGAATTCCAAGGAATCAAATTTGTCCACAAACTACAAAGGCTTTAACAATTGTGCTCATTGAGACATTTCATTGAACACTTGGCATGCAAGAACAAATAGAGAACTTTTCTATGTATAAAATACACACAAATACTCCCAATTCAACTAACAGTTACCAAGTAAAAAATTCACATACCTAACATCCAAGAATGTAATTCAACAAAATAAACACAACGAAAGTATGAAAACTGAAAACCTCTATCAATGCATGTGTCAACCCAACATGAAGAAGTTAGAGGAATTTATAGATTATCATACCTCAATGATGTTTGTACTTGCAAAATTGAAGAAATTGTGATGTGGATTGATAAGGAAAAGGATTGGTTTGAGGGTTGAAAATTTTGGGGTTGACAGCAATTTGGAAAGAAATGTGTTTGCAAAGAAAAAATAGTGTCAAGGTTGAATAAGAAAAGAAACCATTCAGTCCCTTTTTTGGACTCGTGCACATGCACAAGATAAACTCACACATGTGAGTGAGTCATGTAAGAATTTCTATCCAGGTCTGTAACTTGCGCACATGCGCAAGCTGAAGCTCGCCCATGTGCACTAGTCTAGAAAAAAAATTCTCGTTTCTGGAAATTGCACACATGCACACCAATCGGTGTGCCTGTGCGTAGTAAAGACCTTTGCTTAAGCATGAAAAAATGATTTCCAACTGTTCAAACCAGCAATAGAGCTATGCAAACACATTTTAGCCCATTGAATACGTATTTTAGGATGATATGCACACAAATGACAAGTATATGAAATAAAATCAAGCATGCTCCAAGAAAAACAAAATTACAAAAAGACATGGTTTGCCTCTCATGCAGCACCCTAGTTTATACTCTTAGACTCAACTTTGGCATGTAAGATCAAGCATTGGCAAGGTGAATGGTTTCCCCGTTCTTTATGGATAATTCTTCCATAGTAGCGCTTCACCCCGTGGTCATTCACTTTGAAGTTTCCATGACTCCTTTTAAGTTCCACTAAGCCATACGGGAATACTCGCAATACCTCAAACGATCCGGACCATCTCGACTTCAATTTTCCAGGAACAACTTTAGTCTTGAATTGTACAATAAAATCGTGTCCTCAGTTTTTAATTCCTTCCCAGAAATACGCTTGTCGTGCCAATCCTTCATTTTCTCCTTTCAAGTAAAGTTTTCATTTTCATAAGCCTCTCTTCGAAATTTATCCAATTCGTTCAAGTTTCAAAGCCTTTTCTGCCTAGCCTCCTTCAGATCATAATTTAGACTTTTGATTGCCCAATATTCCTTGTGCTCGATTTCCACTAGAAGATGACACTCTTTACTGTAGACCATTCAACAAGGAGTTTCCTATTGGAGTCTTGAAGGTTGTCTTATATGCCCATAGTGCATCATCTAGCTTTTTGGACCGGGCCTTCCTCGAAGAGTTCACAATTTTCTCAAGGATGCGTTTCAACACCCGATTGGACACTTCCACTTGCCCAAAAGTTTGCGGATGATATGCTAGGACTATTTTGTGGGTTACACCATATTTGGACAAGACGGATTCAAATAAAGAATTTTTAAAGTGCGATCCTCTATCACTTATGATTGCTTGCAGAACACCAAACAGAGAAAATATGTCCTTTCTCACAAAATTCACTACCACTCGAGCATCATTGGTTAGTGTTGCTAAATGCTTCTACCCACACGTAATCCACCTCTACAAGAATGAATCTATTGTTGTGCAACGGTGAAAAGGACCCATGCAATCAAGCCCCACACATCAAAATATTTGCTAACTAAGATATTGTTTAAAGGAATTTCATCTCTTCTAGATAGGTTACCAACACGTTGACATTCATCACATTATAGCACATAGTCTCTTGCATCTTAGAATAACGTAGGCCAATAAAACCCACTTTGAAGAATTTTCGCCGCTGGTCTTTGAGAACCATGGTGCCCTCCTACTGGTGAAGAGTGACAATAATGTAACACACTTTGAATTTCGCTTTTCGGAATGGATCTCCAGATCACTTGATTTTACATCAACGGTATAGATAAGGATTATCCCAGATGTAATATTTAATCTCCAAAAGGAACATTTCTACTAATTAGAGTTCACAGTGGAAGGGATATTACTTTGGCGACGAGAAAATTAACAACATTTGCATATCAAGGCGCACTAATGTGCACTTGCAGTATATTCGTAATCAAGTACACTTCCGGAAAGGTCTCATTGATCAGCAACTCCTCACCTGATTCCACATTTGACTATTATAATCTTGATGGGTGGTCTACTGCCATGTTCTCGACTCTTTTCTTATCTACGACCTCCAAATCAAATTCCAGCAATAGTAAGATCCACCTGATTAGTCTAGGTTTTGGATCATTTTTTGTCAATAAGTATTTAAGGGCTGCATGATCTGTATGAACAATCACCTTATTACTAATAAGATATGACCTAAACTTATCAAATACAAACACTACTGCCAGCAATTCTTTTTTTGTAGTAGAATAATTTATTTGAGTTTCATTAAGGATGTGACTAGCATAATAAATCACATGCAAAACTCTATCTTTCTTTTAACACAAAGCCGCCCCCACAGCATAGCAACTCGCATCACACATTAATTCAAAATGCAAATTCCAATTCGAAGTGACTATGACCGGTGCAATAATCAAAGCTATTTTCAACTTCTCAAAAGCAGACCAACATTCATTCATTAAAAACAAAAGGCACATCTTTTTGCAACAAAGTACATAAAGGGTGAGAAATTTTTAATGAAACGCAGTAGAAACCGGCGTGATCTAAAAAACTCCTCACTCCATTCACATTAGTAGATAAGGCAATTTTTCAGTGACTTCTACTTTAGACTTATCAACTTCAATGCCCTTAGCATAAATTTGATGTCCTAAAACAAGTCCTTCTTTAACCATAAAATGACACTTTTTCCAATTCAATACCAAGTTGGTAGACTCACATCTTTCTAAACAGAAGCAAGATTATCTAAGCAAGAATAAAAAGAATCACCAAAAATATTGAAATCATCCCTGAAAATCTCAATAAACTTCTCAATCATGTCATGGAATATAGTAAACATGCATCGCTAAAAAGTGCTAGGAGCATTGCACAATCCAGAAGGCATACGCCGGTAAGCAAAAGTTCCATATGGACAAGTGAAAGTAATTTTCTCTTGATCTTCAGGGGCAATGGCAATTTGAAAATGGACCCTGAATAACCAACGAGAAACCAGTAAAATGCATGTTCAGATAAACGCTCAAGTATCTTATCAATAAACGGCAAAGAAAAATGAACTTTTCTAGTGTCTTCATTAAGTTTCCTATAGTCAACGCATATCCGCCACCCCGTCACTAATCTAGAGGGAATCAATTCATTTTTCTTATTTAAAACTAACGTGATTCCTCCCCCTTTTCTTTGGAACTACTTGAGTTGCACTTACATATTCACTACCACTTATGGGATAAATGATCCCGACATCTAGCAATTTTTGAAACCTCCTTTTTAACTACCTCTTTTAAGGTTAGATTTAACATTCTTTGAGGTTCTCTGATTGGCTTGTAGGTATCATTACAGAGTATTTTGTGCATTTATACTGAAGGTCTTATTCTTTTTATGTTCTTAATGCTCCATGCAATTGGCCCACAATACTTTTTATGAATAAAAATCAATTTACCTAATTCAATGTTTGAAAGTGAAGCACTCATAATGACATATACACAGGATATGTATCATGTTCTCCAAGAAAAACATATTTAAGATGAGAAAGAAGTGGATTGATTTCAACCTTGGGGGGGTTCGTTGGTCGAAGACCCCCTTTAACGTTTACTATTCAATTGACTTTCCTCCTTTACTTCCTCCAAGTTCTCCTTTTGAGTGCTTTCTTGCTCACTAGAGTCCATCACATCTTCATGGAAGTCTTCCATGTCTTTGGTGTCATCTTCAACAGATTTCCTGCAAAAAATCATAATGGAGGATTTTATGGGAAAGGGCTGTTTAGTGGTGGTGGTGCAGGGGAGGGGATGGACTGCCAGATTTTTGTTTATGGTAGTGGGTTAACGGGTCAAGATATCCATCTAACTAATAATGGATCTTGGGTAAACAAGTAATTTCAATAAAATTCATTAGTTTGGATAATTTTCATCCATATCACCTTTTAGTCGAAAGTATATAGTGTTTTTGAGATATATTTCTAAAGCATATAGGGGTTATGGGTTATATAGACATATCTGCATAGGGGTTTATAGTAATTTACATATTACTTTTTGTTTGTTGACTTAGAGATATAACTAATATGCCAAAAGGAAAAAAAGTAAAAATTAATGTGACTTTTATCGTCTAATATCAAAATCTTTATTTTTTGTACTTTTTAGTGCACCAAATTTTTTAAATTTTGATTCGATGCTATTTTACAATTGACAAAAAAATATTTTATATAAGTGAAAAATACTCATAAAAAATAACTATATCATTATTCTACTATTAATAGAGCACGAGACCAAGATATATAAAATTTAATATTATTCCTAATATACCCTTACAAGATTACTACATAATAACTGCCCATATTACTATATCACTGTAACTTCATTATTGAACTACTCCCCATCACTCCCAACTTCTTCACCTTATCCACCACTTTTATTTTTGAAATTCATAATTGTAATAAATTATGGCTCTCTTCGGATTATTATTACTAGCAGGAAAACTTGTGCTATACACAGATAAATAAATATATTTATTCTACTTCTAAAATAAAATAATATTAGTGAATTATGATGATGGCATGCAATTTTTAATAATTAAATAAAATAAAAATAAACAAAGTTAAGTAGCAATATTTGTAATAGTTTTAGAAATTATGATTTTTTTACACTATTTAGTCTTTATTTATATAGATAATATAAGTAATAGTTGACTTTCATTATATCTATAGATGTTGACAACATCATATTTTTTACACTGTTTTTATTTTTTGTACATAAATATTATAACTAAAAGTTGTATATTATTTCTCATATCATGTATTCATTTGTGTTAAGTATAAATTAGTTTTCCTAACCATTTTATCGAATTTTGATCAAAATGCTTGAATTGAATGATTAATTAGAAAATTGGTAAACTATTTAATTGATTATTAAGTTTGTTATGTCTAATAGTTAGTACAATCATCTAATCGCACTGAATTATTTGGATACAAAATTTAAGTTTTGTAATCATTTTTTTTATAAAATATATACAATTTTATTTAACTTCTTTTAGTGACTGTAGCACTTTTGTAAAAAGTGATTACTGAGCTTAAAAATGTACTGGCATTTTTATAAGCTAAGCTAACATTATCATACTTTTTCTTTTTTTCCACAACTTTGACATATATCAATTAATATTTTACATTTTTAAAAAATAGTATCAAGATTAGTTGAAAATGTGTATCAGAAGGTTTGCTAGTGATGCTAGTTCTAAAACTACTGATACGGGTTAGTTGGAAACCCAAAGTTAGAAAGTTTGTTATTGGTATTCGTTCTAAAAATAATGATATAGTTATCTTTTACGAATATTGTTCACTTACATAAAACATTTTTTGTCAATTAGATAATAAAATAGCATCGAATCAAAATTTAAAAGACTAAAAAATACAAACAAATATAGATATTAATATTACACTATAAAAGTCACACTAATTTTTACTCTTTTTCCTTCAAGCATATTAGTTTTATCTCTAAATCTACAAACAAAAGTAACACAACCAAGATTTTTAAGTTTTGTAATTGTTTTTTTAATAAAATGTGTACAAAATTATTTTTTGTTTATTTTACTAAATTGTAGCAATTTATAAAAGTGATTATTAAACTTAAAAGCATATTGGTATTTTTACAAGATAAATTCACATTATTATACTTTTTCTTATTTTTTTGCACAACTTTGACATATATAAATTAACGTTTAGCATTCTAAAAAATAGCATCAAGGTTGGTCGAAAATCCATAGTTAGAAGGTTTGTTAGTGGTGCTGGTTCTAAAAATATTGATATAGTTAATTTTTATAGATATTTTTCACTTACATAAAATTTTTTTCCCATCAATTAGAAAGTAGAATCAAATCAAAATTTGAAAAACTTGGTACACTAAAAAATACAAAACAAATATAGATATTGATGTTATATGATAAATGTCACACTAATTTTTACTCTTTTTCCTTTCAATATATTAGTTATTTCTTTAAGTCAACAAACAAAAAGTAATACAATCAATAGTGACACCAATAAGAGTTTTTCCATATGACATACTATTAAAACTATTTTTTAATGTATTATGACTACATAATCACACAAGAATAATGTCTATTGGCATTGAATAAATAATCACCAATAAATGTAAATTTGAAAGAAGACGCAAAGAAAAATTGATCTTACAACCTTTTTATCTTTCTTTTTCGATAAAATAAATTGTTGTTCTTTTTTATAAATATTAACTGAAAGTAATTAAATTCCAAGAATGATATCATTTAATTGTAGCTAAGCCAAATATCTTCCTATTTTGTGAAAGTTATTATTCAAGTAATATAACTAAAATAAATTAACCAACACTAATATATAGACAAAAGGGTTGCATAGTTAAAAAATATTTATTTCTTAACTTATATTTAATAATTGATACCTATAAGATTTTTTATAATACGTTCAATTTTATAACACTTTTGAAAAGAAATTAATTATAAGATGCGTGCATAAATTGAGGATTTTCATAAAAATAAGGATATAGTTAAATGTAAGATTAGGTAAACTATTTGAATTTCATTGTTAAGTAATTCATATTTACCTAGCTTAAAACCTCGTGCATAGCCGGGAAAGACAACAAATATAAATAATGGAAAGATATATATATATATATATATCTAGATGTGTGTGTTAGTAGGAATGATGATGATATAAAAAAATTTAATAATTAAGTAAATAAAAAAGACTAAGTAATAATTAATAAATTTTATAACACCAAAAACTTAAAAGTAAAAGAAATAATAAAATTAAGGAACTTATAATTATTAGAGTCCATTACTTAGTTTTTATTTCTTATTTAGATCAAAATATATTTGATATTTATGAAAGTACAATCAAATATTTGAACATTAAAAAATTTATCTGAGAAAAAGTGATGGGCTTTTTTAAATTTTTCTCTGTTTCTCTTTACAAAAAAAAAATAAAATCAAAAAAATCAATGTGGATTAATAAGGTAAACCTTCTTATTTTGATAACTTCCAATTTTCTTAATAGTTTATAGAAGATATAAAATTTAGATGGTTGGAACTAAGAAACCAAGAAAAGAAAAACAAATGAAAAAAAGTAAGGAGAAATATTTTTCTCTATATAAAAGGTTTAAGAGGATTTAGTCTATGTGTATTTTTATCAAATTAGTTAAAAAGTATTAAATGTGGAGTGTTTAAAAGTTTTTATTTGAGTGTCAAACTTGTTGGTTCAAAATTATTCTATTCTTTTTCGAATAGAAATTGATTGTTAATTTTAATTGTCATGAACATTACATAATCGAAGATGTTGTTTTATCTATATGACAATATCCTAAAAATTATGTTTGTTTAATAAAATGGTTTCTAAAATATTACATAGTATATTTTAGTAACTCTTTTGGGAAGAAATAATCAATTATAAGAAATATATATGCATAAAATGAGGATTTTGACTAAATAAAAGTAGTTACAAATAAGATTTAGATACATTAATTTGAATTTAGGACAGTTAAATATTTCACTTTTACTGTTACTATTTATTATGTAGATTTTCTGTATCAAAGTATATTTAATATGCCACCTGTCATCTTTTTATGCCTTCTCACAAAAACCCATTCTCCTATACTATATACTAGTAGGAAAATCCGCTTAAATATATTTAACTTGTAAAATAAAATATTGGCAGTAAATTACGACAATGGCAAAAAAAAATTTAATAATTAAATGAACTAAAAATAAACAACATTAAGTACCAATATTTGTAATAGCTTTAGATATTATTAATTTTTACACTATTTAGTTTTTATTTATATAAATAATGAATGTAATAGTTGGTTTTCATTGTATCTATATATGTTGACAACATAATTTTTTTTACACTATTTTACTTTTTTGTATACAAATAATATAAATAAAAGTTACGTATTATTTTTCATTTCATGTATTCATTTGTGTCAAGTTTAAATGAGTTTTTCTTATCATTTTGTTGAATTTCAATCAAAATGCTTGAATTGAATGATTAACTAAAAAATTGGTACGGTATTCAGCTGATTAATAAGTTCCTATGTCAAATAATGATAGTATAATCTTCTAATCGTACTAAATTATTTGGACCAAGATTTCTGTTTTGTAATTATTTTTTATAAAATATATACAATTTTTTAATTTATTTTAGTGAATCGTAGAACTTTTATAGAAAGTGATTATTGAGATTAATAGCATATTGGTATTTTATAACCTAAGTTGACATTATCATACTTTTCGTTTTTTTTTTCTACAACTTTGACATATATCAATTAACATTTTACATTTTTTAAAAAATAGTATCAGGGTTAGTTAGAAGCCCATAGTTTGAAGGTTTGCTAGGGGTGCTAGTTCCAAAAATAATGATATGGGTTAGTTTTGGAAACCTATAGTTAGAAGGTTTGCTAGTGATGCTAGTTCTAAAAACTAGTCCTTGAGGCACACTTAATGTGTGTGCAAAAAGGGAAAGTTTGTATTATTTAGGTCATTATGTAAAATGCAAATACTATTATGTTATTAGTTCAATATATACTAAAAAGAATTCTATGTATTAGACATGTTTGAAGTTATTAAAGACATAAAGTGACTCCATGATCACAAAAAATGACAGTTTATAGTATAGATTATCAATAAATAAGTGAAATAGTTAGTATTATAAAACCATATTTATGCATTAAAGAAAACGATATGGATATTTGACCAAAACAAATGGTATAGCTAAAAAGGAAAAAAAAAAAAAAAGACATACAAATATTTAAAACATGAAAAAAAAAAAAGTTAAACAAAAGAAAGTACTACATTCGTTCTTGCTTTCTTCTTTTCATTCGTGTATGTTATTCAATTTGAATGACTATTACAATGCAAATATTGAAGTAATTTCCTAAACTATACTACATGTGCATGAATCAAGCATTGGAGTCGAGGCTAACATGGGGAAGAGATTGGTAAGGACTAAACCCATGGTTCATTGTTTGATTATGTAAGATATTAATTAATAGGGCAAAAGGTTGTAATGCCCACATAACTTTCATTGGTTACTGAAATTGCCCATCTAACTTTTTTTGTGTATTGCCAATATGGTCACTCAACTATTAATTTTGTCGTCTAGTGCCTCTTCCATCTGTTTGGATCGTTAAGTGAGCATTAGTGAAATGAGCATGCCTTCTACATGATGTATGAAGAGGGCAAAGTTGTCCAACATCTATTTCCTTTATTACCTTTTGCCCTCTAAATGGGAAATATCTTCTCCTCTTTGTTGTAAACCTAATTTGGCATATTTCTTCAGTAGGAAGAAGATAAATTGCATCACCAACCTGCAGATCTAAATGTCACAAGCAACAATGAGAAGATTTATTCCTCTACTTCCAACTTCTAAATGTGGTAGAAGAACTATTGTGAAGACTTCATGGACTAACCTTAATCCCGGACATAGATATATAATTTGTACTGGTTTGGAAGTGGGTTTGCTTTCTAAGTTCTTGTATAACTATGATTTTTATATAATGAGGCTATGAGTTACATTATTTGTGGGTTTTTATGGGGTAAACATTGTGACTTTTGAGATTGATATTGAAGAGAGCCCCTAATCCAAGAATGTGTGCAAGGTCTATTGAATTGATACTAGGACTTCTTTGGCAAATTGATGGAGAAGAAAATGTAAACAAGCATTTGCATGATGAAGTTAGAAAATTGGAAATATAGCCAAAGCTTTGGAAGTCAAAGTAGGGCAATTGAAAGACGAACTAAGCAAAGAAAAGGAATAGAAGGCATAGACTAGAGGGATTCTGGCAACTTGCATGTTGACTTTTTTGGTTTTTGATTAGGGGCAAGGTTTATTCTAATGAGATGCTGCTAATTGGTGGTCACTAGATGTGTTGTATTTTAATGCATAGAAGGTGTTTGTTGTAATGCTGCAAATTGGTGGTTAATAATTGCACTGTGTTTTAATGCATAGCAGGTGTTTGTTGTAATGCACAAGTGGATATAGTCCCCAAATGTGTATTGAATTGATGGTGATAGGCAAAATATGACATATTGTAATGCAAGCTTTTGTAAATGGGACCTACTATAAAATGTCATATTTTGATGCTGTTGATGTTAAGAACTTGTGTTGTTTGAATTGTTATGCACAAACTATAGATGGCTTTTGGAGTTGATGAATGGAAATCAACAAGTCACAGGTAACATAATTTGTGAAATAGAAAAGATACAATTCATATATTGCTGAAATGGTCAATAAGTAAACATATTTGCCAACAAAAGATATTAAATCCTAGCATGTCCTATTTAGAGTTACAATTGCACAAGTACATATATCCCTATCCATCTAATTTCCACATCCAAAAGATAAGCAAAAATGTATCATTTCCAACTGTAACAATATTCACTTCCAAAACATAAGTACTACCATTTTCACATCAAAAAACACAAACCAAAAAACAGGTTTAGTAGCGTGCCATAATATCATAATGTGTTCATTTGGAAGCTCCTTTTCCCCTTGATCTATCTCTCCATCTTCCAATCTTAAATGGAGGCTCCTTACCATGGTGGGCATAATTTGAATTAATCATTGCCTTATCAACTTCAGTTAGTCATAAGAGTGTTTTTTTTTTTGTGCAGCCCTTTTATGGATAGTTGCAAAAGGGGTTTATGTGCTCATTCTTGGTTCTGTGTTTACTAGTGGTTGAGGTGCGGGAACAGGTATCTGCCTTCTTCTTGGTTCACTTGTCTTTTTCTTTTTGCACCATATAAGAATATTGCCATTATTCTTCTCAGCACCTATATCATTCCCGTAAGCATTTGCATTAGAACCTATAGCAGGCTCCTCAACACCAGCAATACCATTATTAGTCTCCCCACTAGCTACTCCCCAGCACCTGCAACTGGTTCCCCACTACCTGCAACACTTGCAGCAGCTTGCCTAACACTCCACCACCTACAGCAACTTTCTCAACAGCTCTACCACTTACAACAGCTTCCTCAACACCTTCACCATCTGCAACAGTCCTTCTTCCTTTTTTACCTATAACAAATTGATTGTTTGTTTATAATTGATTGTTGAACACCAAAACTAGCAATTGACTTGTGGAACACATTTCAAAGATACTAAACTTGATGAATACTAGTCCCTTAGTTATTTTGGATGTGTCCCTCTTTCTGTTTTCATGTGTACCTTGTTCAGCTGTATTGTTGTCTTGAGTTTTACCTTCTTGTCTTTCTCGTACTACATTTTCTTCAATCACAATCTTGCATGTTTTGGAATTATGGCCTACATGTTTACACTTGCTACAATGGATGACCACATGCTTCCTTAATTTTGAACTCTAATTTTTTTGTTAATTCTCTTGTCTTCTGTTGGATCATTTCTTCTTGCCTTCTTGGGTCTACCAGCTTGAACACACGGAATTGGTAGATCTAAATCTACTTCATCAGACAATGTCCACAAATCCTTCCCAGTAGTAAGGTGTAATACATTGCCATAAATCTGCATGAACATATCTCTGTTGTAGCAAGGATCTGCATAATAGTGTGGGTCTCCATTGTTCCTATGTATGCAGGAAATTACATAACAACAAGGTAGACCAGATATTTGGTACAATTTACAGGAACAAGTTCTATTGCCAAGATTAACAACATATTCTCCCCCATAGGCCCTTTCACCTCATAACCATCCATTCGGAAAAGGCTTCCACTGCCTTGAAATCTTCACCATATCCTCAATGATTTGCCTAATTGTTGGATGCACAGGCCCATGACATTTTCTCATCCATGTGCTCCTATCATCCATTCAAGTCATCAAATTTTTCTTAATCGTTTTTAGCATGGTGATAATGGGGCTATCCGTAGCCTCTAAAATATGGGAATTAAAAGACTCACATGTTTTTCACTACCGTATCACATTTGGTGTGATGTGAGAAGAAAGCCAAGCACCAATTCTCAGGTGGGAGTGCCTTCTTCACCCAAGCAAATGCTTCTACGTCATAGTCTTTCAATTCTCTCATTTTCAGTTCATACATCTCCACATTCCTGGAACTAGCAATACTCCGCAACATATTCTGTAGAGTTTTACCAGGATGCCTTTTCTTGAAATTCATGTACATGTGTTGTAAATAGAAGATGTAATGCTTAAGTTGGGCAATAGCTCAGCTATAGCACTAGCTAGACCCTGAACATAAGGAAAAAAAACATAAGAACATTTGTAAAGTTTTTTCAATATCAAATAAACAAATTTAATTTACCTTTTCCTAGTCAAGCATAAATGTGTAATGGCTGGAATTTTCAATTTCAAGGTCTCTTATTACCAATTCCAAGAACCAACACCATTGTTCACTTGTTTCCTTTTCAACAACAACCCAAGTAATAGGCCACCAGCCATTATTGGGATCCACCGCCATTGCTGTTAAAAGCTGACCTAAATATGGTCCCTTTGGTGTGGCAACCATCAAGGGCTATACTAGGCCTGCATCTAGCCTTAGATCCCTCTTTAGTGGACCCAATACACAATAAAATCTCATAAACCTTGGATTGCACTCAGGTTCTCTAAATACAGTATATATTAGCTCTACAGTAGTATCCACATTAGACCTCATAAGCTCTACAGCAAATCTCTATATCAGCTTAAATTGAGTTCATCAACTGAACCTTTTATCTCTTTAACTCGCATTCTTAACGCTTTGTATGCTTTATCTCTACCAATTTCAGTCTAGCAATCTTCATCCATAGTCTGCCTTAGCTGTTTCATGGGCATTTTCAGGTTTGCACTTATCCTCCCATTTCTCTTTGTTCTAACCATTTAGATGTAACCTTTTTATTTTTCCAGCAATGGTTGCAATTGGTGTACTGATGATTCATGGACTTGACAATGAGGTCATGTGTTCTAAGAGCTTTCACCTCTAAAACATACACAAACCACTTGCAAGGTGATTTGCATTTTTCTATCACTCAATCTCTATCTCTTGTGTACATATAAATATTCTTCCCATTTACTATTGAATAGTTGTCGATTGCAGCCTTAAACTCCTTCTTATTGGCAAACTTGATTCCCAACTCAAATGTGGGATTTCTCATATATCTATCACCTCTGAAATTTGTGTATCTAAGTTTCTCTTTATCATCAAATGAACCAAAATATGATACTACTAAGCTCCCAACCTTGAGAATCACCCAAAAGAGGATCGACAAAATCAGTTTCAACATGCTCATATTCAGTTTGTGCCCTTGCTTGCTTAGCACCTACAGACCCAACAGCACATGCACATTGAAATTCATCACCACTTGACCCAACAATACCTGCACATTGAAATTCAGCACCTGCACCTTGGTTTGAAGCTACTTCTTGTGCTACACCTTGTTTTCCATCTAATACATGACTCTCAGGTGGAGGCTTACCATAGTTCATGTATTCATCTCTACAAAAATTGGAATAAGCCTCAAATTCCTTTTCTTCACAGCTACCACCATCTTCACTTCTATAATGACCTTCAGAATCACTCATAAATGACTTACCATACACATCAACCTCACTGGCCCCTCACCATTTACACCATCCTCAGTTGTCCTACCATTTAGTGTTCCATTACCATCCTTAACTTTCTCTCCACTATTTGCCTCTATCGCACCATGTAATTCAACATTTGCATGTCATTGTATGGTAATCACTCATAAATGACTCACCATGCACATCAGCTTCACCAGTCTTCCCACGATTTACTCCACCCTTAACTGCCTCACCACCCTCAGTTGTCCCACCATTTAGTATCCCATCACTATCCTCAATGTTCTCCCCATTATTTGCTTCTACCCTACCATGTGATTCTACATTTTCATCACTCATGAATGACTCACCATCCACATCAACCTCACTAGCTCCCCACCATTAACACCGCCCTCAATTGCCTTACTACCCTCAGTGGTACCACTATTTACACCTCCCTCATTGGTCCTACCATTAACATCAATCTCACTTGCACCAACATTCACATCAATCTCACTAGCCCCACTATTTAGTTCTATATCATCATATTTAGGTGCCTCTAAAGCATATATTTTAGGCTTCCTAAAGGACATTTTATTAGCTCTTACCCTAACAACCAGAGGTTTCTTTGCATCATCTTTCTCAACAATTTCTTCTGAACTAGACTACTTTTTTTCCCATATTTCGACTCACCAAATGTTGATCAAGTTTTAACTTTTTTACTTCTTCTTCTATCAAGTGGTCACAATATACCTCCACCACTTTGAAATTGGTTACCCAACTGAGAAATTCATTAATATTCTCATATATTTGTAACAGCTTAACTCATGCCTAAGGTCACTAGTCGGGTCTATGTAATAGTACAAGATTGGTGCCTTATGCCCTAGTTTCTTTAACATCAGGTTAATGTCATGCAATGAAAACTTCTTCCCATCACAAATGTCTATGTGGTCAACTAAGCAAGCAGTAACTCTTGTATTTTTTTTTCCCTATTATTCTACCCCTATGTTGAAGCCTAATTATAAACAAACTACTTCCAAGGGCTGCATTTTGAAAACAATGTATTAAAAACATGATATTCTGACAACATATTATCATTTAACCCTAAATAATATTTAAATATAGTGAAGTAAAAAAGGAAACAAATTAAACATGGCTTGTGCATGAAACCCTAAAAATCAATATAAGACCCGTGACAATCACTGACAAAACCATAAGATCAAAAATTTATACACATGTAAACCACTTAAGTGACATGGTGGAGGATCACCTTTTTCATCTTGACCCAAAAATAACAAAAAAAAAAAATTAAAATCTAAACATGCTAAACACTACAAACAAACATCAAAATGTACACCCACAGAGTCAAAACAATGATTCCCTTGGCCACAAATACAGAGGATTAATGCATTCTTACCATATATCATGTAGGGATCCCAATGGTCCACTTGTCTTTGTATTATCTAGTTTACTTCCATCAGATCTACAAGGGCCATCTCTTAGGAATGATTTCGATTGGATTTACACCAAAAAATTGTCAAAACTGAAGACAAATCGGAAAGGAAAAAACAATTTCTAGAGTTGTCCTCAAAACCCTCTCTGATAATTTGATAAATTGAAGCACTGATTAGCAAACAATTAATTGAAGCATTGATTAGTAGAAGGTAATAAAGGAAATAGTTGTTGGATGAATTTGCCCCTTTCATATTACATTACACGGAAGACATGTTCCTTTGACTAATGCCCACTTAATGATGGCAATAGACAGAAGGGGCACCAGACGACAAAATTAATAGTCGAGTGACCATATTGGCCACAAAAAAAGTTGGATGGGAAATCAGTAACCAATGAAAGTTAAGTAGGTCGTACGGCCTTTTTCCCTCAAGAATAATACTTTCCTAGTGGTTCAATAGCTCTACCTAGGTCAGCTAATGGCTATAGATATATAGCATATTGATTCTAAATAACATATTTTTGCTCTCAGATAAACATGTAGTCATAGCATAGCTTGAAGTTTTTTTTTTTTTTCCTTCTTGACAATTAACTTAGAAATTTGCGTTCCATTTATATTTAAGAAAAGGTGTATAGTTCAAAGTTAGGTAATAAGAGTATTCATAAAAACTCCTCATGTTTCACCTCCTTTCTATTGAATTGATGGGACAAAAATATTTAATTTCAAGACACAAAGACATGTGACCAACCTTGGGCATACAACATGAGTAGCANATGAAAAAAAAAAGTTAGTCATAAGGCACACTGAATTTTTTCGTTTTTGATTAATTTCTGTCGTATTACATGTTATCCACTTTATTCCATAAAGAGTAAGACCATAAGTTTCATTATTTAGTTGACAAGATCCATAATTACTGAAAGAGAAGTTCTAGTGAAACTTCAAAAATTATTTAAATCTAAGAATGTATTTAGTAACTTGGAATAAATTTACATGCTACTATAAGGTAAAAAATTTTGTATTATAGGCACTCATTAAAATGAGATTGAAACCTTGATGTTAAAACTGAGTTAAAAATGCAAAACCAAATGTTCAGCAAGGGAGTTCATAATTCAGAATTGATCATGTGCATTTGTATATATCAATGTAATACATCTATGTTTTTTGTTCCATTCAATCATTCAAAATGTCATAAGGCAAAACTAACACAACCCAAAATGTTATTAGAAAGCCTAAACCACAAGGGGATCAAATAAATTTACATATTTCTACACATATATAGGTTTTAATCAACCTTATTACATTAAAGAAAATAATTGCATGCAAAGAAAATCCCAAATTAAAAATAGTAAAGTTGTAAAGCAAGATTGTTGATAATGATAACTGTGATTAAATGTAATTATATAACTTACAATATGGTAATAGTAATCTCACATAAAGAACAGAGTAATACTTCCCCAAAATTTAAGGACAAAAACATGCATCTTAAGAAAAAAACATGCACGCCCTATAATAATAAAATCAGACAATTAATTAATGATCAAATATTCCATTAGTTTTCGCTTAATTGAGGAGGGAAAATGAATGAAACCTATCTTGATCTCATGTTTAATCACAGAATGAATGGCAGCAATCCCACACAAAGACAGAGCAATTCTTGTTTAAAAAAATTGGGGACCCTTTAACAATCAAATAAAATAATTAATTAGTGATGAAAGTCCCATTAGTCTCTAATTAATTGAGGAAAAATGGATTAAACTTGTTTTGATTCCAAATCTGACTTTGATCAAACTTTGACTAGAAAACAATATTTGGACGGTTTGTAGAAATCCATAGCCAAGGAAAACTGAAGTAGATAATAGTGATTAATTAGTGTTTGAATTTTGATTTTTGAAAAATGTTCTACGGATAACTTTTCCATGTGAATAATGGCCGAAAGATGTGTTTTGTGATAGTATGGAGGTTCATCTTGTAATTAATCTTTTATTTATTATTTTTTCCTTTTATTTTTATAATCATTTTTAAATATTTTTAATTATTTTTATCTCACATTTATTTTTATATTAAAATTTTTATTTTAATTATTTTAAATAATAATAATCCGAAGAGAGCTATAATTTATTACAATTACAAATTTCAAAAGTAAAAAGTAATGAATAAGGTGAAAAAGTTGGGAGTGGTAGGAAGTGATGGATAAATGAAGTTACGGTAATATAGCAAAATAGAGAATTATTATGTAGTAATTTTGTAAGGATGTATGAAGAGTAACATTAAATTTGACATATCTTACCCTACTTCGTGCTTTCTTAATAGTGTACGGAAGTTCATCTTGTAATTAATCTTTTATTTATTTCTTTTCCTTTTTTTATAACCAATTTTAAATATTTTAATTTTTTTTATTTCACATACATTTGTATATTAAAAATTGTTATTTGTTATTATTGAAAATAATAATAATCCAAATAGAGCTATAATTTATTACAGTTACGAATTTCAAAAGTAAAAAAGTAATGGATATTGCAAAGAAGTTGGGATTGATTGGGAGTAGTGGGTAAATGAAGTTATAGTAATATAGTAATATAATAATATAGGTAGTTATTAAGTAGTAATTTTGTAAGGGTATATTGGAAATAACATTAAATTTGACATATCCTAGCCTCGTGCTTTTTTAATAGTAACATTTAAAATATTATTTGAAATAATTACAATAACAATTTTTAATATAAAATGTATGTGAGATAAAAATAATTAAAAAATATTTTAAAATGATTATAAAAATAAAAGGAAAAAATAATAAATAAATAAGAGATTAATTACAAGATGAACCTCTGTAGTATCACAAAACACAACTTTCGGCCATTATTCACATGGCAAAGCTACCCATAGAATATTTTTCAAAAATCAAAATTCAAGCACTAATTAACCCTTAGTATCAACTTTAGTTTTCCTCGGTTATGGATTTTTACAAGCAGTCCGAATATTCTTTTTGTAGACAAAGACCGAAGCCAGATTTGGAATTAAACAGGTTTAATCCATTTTCCTCAATTAATTAGAAACTAATGGGATTTTCATCACTAATTAATTGTTTAATTTGATTGTGTAGGTCCTTCATTTTTTCCCAATTTTTTTTAGCAAGAATTGCTCTGTCTTTGTGTGGGATTGCTACAGTTCATTGTGCGATCAAACTTGAGATCAAGATAGGTTATTACCATATTGTAAGTTAAATAATTACATTAAATCATAGTTATTATTATTAACAATCTTGCTTTACGACTTTACTATTTTGAATTTGGATGGATTTTGCTTTGCATGCAATTATTTTCTTTAACATAATAAGGTTGATTAGCTATATATGTTTATAAATATGTAAATTCATTTGATCCCCTTGCGGTTTAGGCTTTATAATAACATTTTGGGTTGTGCTAGTTTTGCCTTATGACATTTTGAATGACTGAATGGAACAAAAACATAGTTGCATTACATTGATATATACAGAAGCACACGATCAATTTCTAATTATGAACTCCTATGCTGAACTTTTTGTTTTGCATTCACGCCTTAGTTTTAACATCAAGGTTTCAATCTCATTTTAATGAGTGCCACAATAATACAAAACTTTTTACCTTTTAGTAGGATATAAATTTATTCCAAGTTACTAACTAAAAATTCTTAAATTTAAATAATTTTTGAAGTTTCGGTAGAACTTCTCTTTTAGTAATTATGGATCTTGTCAACTAAATAATGGAACTTATGGTCTTATTCCTTATGGAATAAAGTGAATAACATGTAATACAACTGAAATTAGTCAAAAAAAATGAAAAAATTCAGTGTGCCTTATGACTTTTAACTTTTTTTTTTCAATGTTGTATGCACGAGGCTGGTCACATGTCTTTGTGTCTAGAAATTGAATATTTTTTACCTCCAATTCAATAGAAAGGAGCAGAAACATGAGGAGTTACTGTGAATAGTCTTATTCTCTAACTTTAGACTATATACCTTTTCTTAAACGTAACCGGAATGCATATTTCCAAGTTAATTGTCAAGAAGGAAAAAAAAAAAAAAAGGCTTCAAGCTATGCTATAACTACATGTTTATTTTATAGCAAAAATATGTTATTTAGCATCAATATACTATATATCTATAGCCATTAGTTGATCTAGGTGGAGTTACTAAACAACTGAGAAAGTATTATTCTTAATATCTTACATAATCAAATAATGAACCTTGAGTTTATTCTTTACTGATATCTTCCCCACGTTAGCCTCGACTCCCATACTTGATTCATGTGCATGTAGTATTGTTTAGGAAATCTCTTCAATGTTTATAATCTTGTATTGTAAAAGTCAATCAAATTGAATAACATACATGAATGAAAAAAAGAAAGCAGGAACGAATGCAGTACTTTCTTTTATTTAGCTTTTCTTTTGTACTTCCTCATGTTTAAAATCTTTGTATGTCCTGTTTTTCTTCTTTTTAGCTATACCATTTTTTTGTTAAGTATCCATTTCATTTTCGTTAATGCATAAATATTGTTTTTTATAATACTAATTATTTCACTTATTTATTCATAATCTATACTATAAACTGTTATTTTTATGATCATGGAGTCACTTCATGTCATTAATAACTTCACTTCACATGTACAACCTATAAAATTCTTTTTAGTATATATTGAATGTGTAACATAATAGTATTTGTATTTTACATAATGACTCAAACAATACAAAATTTTCCTTTTTGCACATGCATTGAGTGTGCCCAGAGGACTAGTACACAGAACCAGCAACACCTGCAAACTTTCTAACTTTGGATTTCCAACTAATCCATATCATTATTTTTTAGAATAGTATCACTAGCAAACCTTCTAACTATGGGTTTCCAACTAACCCCAATACTATTTATAAAAATATAAAATGTTATATGTCAAAGTTGTGGGGAAAAAAGAAAAAGAAAAAGTATGATAATATCAACTTAGTTTATAAAAATACCAATATGTTTTTAAACTCAATAATCACTTTCTATAAAAGTGCTACAATTAATTAAAATAAAAATAAAAAACCTATATATATTGTGAAAGAACAATTACAAAACTGAAATCTTGGTCCAAAAAATTCAATACGATTAGATGATTTTCAAATTATTAGACATAAGAACTTATTAATCAACTAAATAGCTTACCAATTTTTTAATTAATCATTCAATTCAAGCATTTTTATCAGAATTCAATAAAATGATAAGAAAAACTCGTTTGTGCTTAACACAAATGAATACGTGAAATGAGAAATAATCCGTAATTAAAAATTACATTATTTATATACAAAAAAATGAAACAGTGTAAAAATTGTAATGTTGTGAACATCTATAGATGTGATGAAAACCAACTAGTACTTTTATTATCTATATAAATAAAAACTAAATAGTGTAAAAATTCACAATATCTAAAACTATTACAAATATTGTTACTTAATGTTGTTTACTTTTTATTTTTTTATTAATAAAAATTGCATGCCGCCATCATAATTCACTAACATTATTTTCATTTACAAGCTAAATATATTTATTTACCTGTGTATAGGATCGGTTTTCTGGCTAGTATATAGCATAAGAGAATGGGTATTTGTGAGACTGTATGAAAAGATGACATGTGGCATATTTTAGATACAGGAAATTGACATAGTAAATAGTAATAGTAAAAATGAAATACTTATCTTAAATTCAAATTAATTTAACTAAATTGTATTTTTAACTACTTTTATTTATTCAAAATCCTCATTTTATACATATATATTTCTTATAATTAATTATTTCTACCCAAAAGAGTTACAAAAATATACTATGTAATATTTTACCGAAACCATTTTATTAAACAAACATGATTTTTTAAATATTGTCATATAGATGAAATAACATTTCTGATTAAGTATTGTACATAGCAATTAAAATTAACAATCAATTTCTATTCGAAAAGAATAGAATAATTTTAGACCAATAATTTTGTTTGTCTAACAAAAAACTTTAAACATTCCACATTTAATACTTTTTAACTAATTTGATAAAAATACAGATAGGCTAAATCCTCCTAAACATTTTATATTGAGAAAAACATTTTGCCTTACATTTTGTCATCTGCTTTTCTTTTCTTAATTTCTTAGTTCCAAAATTTTACACCTTTTATTAACTATTATGAAATTCGAAATTATCAAAATAAGAAGGTCCACCTTATTTTTACACTTTAATTTTTTTATTTTTTGTAATAAAAATAAAAGAGAAAAATTAAAGAAACAAAAAGCCCTTCACTTTTTCTTGGATAAATTTTTTAATATTGAAAAAGTCAATTGTACTTTCCTAAATATTCAAATATATTTTGATCTAAATAAGAAAGAAAACTTAAGTAATGAACTCTAACATTTATAATCTCCTTAATTTTATTATTTCTTTTACTTTTAAGTTTTTGCTACTATAAAATTTCGTAATTATTACTTAGTTTTTTTGTTTTTATTTGCTTAATTATTAAAACTTTTTATATCATCATTATTCTTCCTACCATATATATCATTCCATTGGGTATATATATTGTCTTCTCCGTGCATAACATGGAGTTTTAAGCTAGGTAAAAATGAACTACTTAACAATGAAATTCAAATAGTTACCTAATCTTATCTTTAGCGATACCCTTTTTTTTTTTTTTAATCCTCAATTTATGCACACCTCTTATAAGTACTTTTTAAAAAAAATATTATAAAATTAAACATGTATTATAAATCATCATGTCTCTTGCAACTTAATTACTTTTAGTTAATATTTATAAAAGGAACAACAATTTATTATATCACAAAAAGATAAAAAAATTGTAGGATCAAACATTTTTTTTTTTTTTTTTGGCGTCTTCTTGCAACTTTATATTTATTGTTAATTAATTATTCAATCCCAATAGGCATTGTTCTTATGTGATTATGTAGTAATAATATATTAAAAATAGTTTTAATAGTATGTCTTATTATAGGTGTCACCATTGATTGTATTACTTTTTATTTGTTGACTTAAGGATATTAGTAATGTATTGAAGGGAAAAAAGAATAAAAAATAGTGTGACTTTTATCATGTAAGATCAATATATATATTTGTCTGTATGTTTTAGTGTACCAAGTTTTTCAAATTTTGATTTGATGCTATTTTCTAATTGATGGAAAAAAGATTTTATGTAAGTGAAAAATATCCATAAAAATTAACTATACTATTATTTTTAAAACCAGCATGCTAGAAACCTCCTAACTACGGGTTTTTAACTAACCCTAATACTATTTTTTAAAAATATAAAGTATTAATTGATATAGGTCAAAGTTGTTCGAAAAAAAAAAAAAAAAGTAAGGAGGCTGACATTGTCAACTTAACTTATGAAAATACCAATGCTTTTAAACTCAATAATCACTTTTTATACACTACTATAATTCACTAAATAAGTAAAAAAAAAAATATTCTATACATTTTATTAAAAAAAACAATTACAAAACTTAAATCATGATTTATTACTTTTTGTTTGTTGACTTAGAGATATAACTAATATACTGGAAGGGAAAAGAGTAAAAATTAGTGTGACTTTTATAGTGTAATATCAATAGCTATATTTATTTGTATTTTTTAGTGTACCAACTTTTTTAAACTTTGATTAAATTCTATTTTCTAATTGATGAAAAAATGTTTTAAGAAAATGAAAATTATTCATAAAAAGTATTTATATCATTATTTTTAAAATCAGCACCACTAGTAAACTTCTAATTATAGGTTTCCAACTAACCCATATGATTATTTTTAGAACAAGCACTACTAGAAAACCTTCTAACTATGGGTTTTCAATTAACCCTGATGCCATTTTTTAAAAATGTTGGCTGTAAAATGTTAATTGATATATGTCAAAGTTGTGAAAAAAAAAAGAATAATAATATCAACTTAGCTTGTAAAAATACTAATATGTTTTTAAACTCAATAATCACTTTTTATAAAAGTGCTACAATTCACTAAAATAAATAAAAAATTTGTATATATTTTATAAAAAAACATTTACAAAACTTAAATCTTAGTCCAAATAATTCAGTACAATTAGATGATTATACTAATTATTAAACATAATAAACTTGTTAATCAAGCTGAATAGTTTACCAATTTTTTAACTAATCAATCAATTCAAACATTTTGATAGGAATTCAATAAAATGACAAGAAAAATTCATTTATACTTAGCACAAACGAATATGTGAAATGAGAAATAATATGCAACTTTTAGTTATGTTGTTTATATTCAAAAAAATAAAACAGTGTAAAAAAATAATGTTGCCAACATCTATAGATATAATGAAAACCAACTATTACCTATATTATCTATATAAATAAAAACTCATATAGTGTAAAAAATTCATAATACTTAAAACTATTACAAATGTTGTACTTAACTTTGTTTATTTATATTTTATTTAATTATTAAAATTGCATGCCATCATCATAATTCACCAATATTATTTTATTTTAGAAGTTAAATACATTTATTTACCCATGCATTTCCTACTAGTATACACACACACATATATATACATATATATATATATATATATATATTATATAGGGGTGTTCAAAAGTCAATGAAATCGAACTATCGTGTCGAGTCGAGTCAAGTTGAAAAAATAATTTGACTTGATTTGTTTAACTTTCGACTCGATTTTGACTCAAAATCAGATTAACTGAGCGACTCCTCAACTCGATTTTGACTTCAACTTCCAAGTCAAACTACCTGTCGAATACCAATCTATAGTTTGACTCGTTTGACTGATTTACCGATCGAACAAGTCATTCAATTTTGTCGATCAAATATCAGTCAGATAAGTCGAACTATATATATATATATAAGCTTAGGATCCATAATTATAATAATATATTAATATATTTGTGTCCATAATATTTTAACCATAATATTCTTAATTCTTAATAATTAAATATGTTAATAATTAATAATATTATTTTTCTTAATACTTAAATATCTTTTCTTTGTATAATTGTTAGAATTATAAACATTTTATGTTCTTATATATTAATATAAGTGTACAATTTTTTAGTGTAACACTTTTACTTCAATAACTAATTAATTAGATTACTAATTTTCTTTTAATACATATAAATACTAGTGTTAAATAATTATATATAATTAACTAGTTATTAAAATATCTGTATATAATATATCTATACGTACATGTTCTTATGTTCATATACTAAAATTTGTATAATTTATATTTACACTAAAAGTGTATTTTACCTAATGTCTAATTTATATACTTATGCTAAATAATTTTTTACTATAATATTGTTATTATTAGTAAGTATATTAAATGTATTATTAACTTGCTATTAGTATAGATGTAAAGAGTTAGGTAATCATGTATATTCCAATATACGGATAGGATATAACTTAATCGAGATTGGTGATTTAATAAAATTTTGCTATATGAATTGGCTTTGTCAAATAGTTCTTAATTTGTGACTTTTTGAATCACTTTATTATCTATACGTGATATATACACTAATACACATTCATGTATTAAGATTAGTATACACACAAAGATGTGTGTAAATTTGTACATATAATCTATTTGAAAATTGTATATATAATATATTATGAATTATAGTTTTTTACACATATTATATAAGGATGATAATGTAAAAATTTGAAATAATCAAAAAAAATAAAATTCTTGATAAAGATTTGCATAAATATAATATAAGAAAGTAAAACTATTTTTATAAGAAAATGAAAAATAAAAAATGAAAAAGATATTTTGAATTTATAGAATGATATGACATTTATAGGATGATATACTAAATTTTCAAATTAGCATATGAAAAGTCGAACACCGGTCGAAAAGTCAATTTAATGAACACAATATATATATATATATATATATATATATATATAAACATATAAAAAAGTAGGTACATATTTGCTTCTGTGTGTATATACTTTTTTATATGTTTATTATACAGTAATTCATGTTGAGTAAGATTAATTAGGGAAAATTACAAGGAAATTTTTTGTATTTTGGTTAATGTTTAGATTTTCCTCTTATTGTTTATAAATCTATAATTCGTGCCCTTGTAAATTGGTATTTATTAAAGTTTATGGAAAGTTAAAACATAAAAATTTATGCAAAAGGTCAAAAATACCCTTTAGCCTAGTACCCCTCCTCTATCACCCAGAAACACCTCCTATTGCAAAGAAAGAGTTGCGTTTTGTATTAAAATACATAACTAATCTTAATTAGAGACTTAAAATGACTAAAATAACACTTTAAAATAAAAATTATCAGCCTTCTAATGATCAGTTAACAGAATATTTAACGGTTTCACCTTAACCAAATATTATAAGGGATCGAATTATAGTAAATTTACAAATTATAAATTAATATAAATATTAGCCAAATTACAAGGGTTCATTGTAAATTATCCATTAACTGTGTGAAAAATGCATACAAAAGTATAACCGCCTCAATGTGGTCACTTCAACTTACTATATCGTTCAAGTTTCAATCCTTTTACAAAATCTTTGTACTACTATTCTTCATGGAGTATTGACATTGTACACTGATAACTTTTCGTGAACTTATAAAATTTGACTACAAAACCTCTAATCCACCCCACTGAGGCAAAGAAAAATGTACAAACAAACAGATTAAGATCATGTGAAGCTCAAAATCTCTCTTCTTGTGAAAACTAGAGATCAAGTCATGCATTACCAGCCGCAATCATACTTGTTCAAAATAAACTATGATTTGATGTTGATGAATACTTATCCCACCAATTAAACAAAGTCAACCAATTAAATCAAGTTTTATATACTTTAAAAAATTATATATATATATATATATATATATATATTTTTGGATTGCCGTTTTTTTGGATGATTTTGATATATTTAAGAGATTGGAATATATGACCGGATTTAATATTGTCAAATTTCGAATACAACATCCGAAAGAACTAATCATTTGTGAAAGTTTAAAAACGTTCATGGTCATAAATTAAGGGTTGAGTTTCCAATTGGATCATGTTGTTGAATTCGAGATTATAGCACATAGTGTCAACCCTAGCAAGCTAGATTTGATTTCCTTTAAACAATTTGCATTTAACCATACACTGGTTTTTAATTGTTATTGTACATATTTTTTCTAAGGATAAAATGAGACTCCTCTTTGACTCTTTCCTGAGGCCTGCAATGGTTACATACACCTCCTTTTTAGGTTTTGAAATTGTATTGACCTCTTCTTAATTGTTAATATATACTTAGTTTTCGAGACACACTCAATGTGTGTAATAAAAAAATTGTGTATTTTAAGTTGTTATGTGAAGTATAACTGATATTGAATAATAGGATTGCTTTATATAACTCTCATATGAAAATCACATATATTCATGTTAGTGAATACATGAAATTTTTTGAAAAATAAATTTTTTAAGAAAAAATTTCTAAAGTAGGATCAACTTTAAATATTGAGTCTCTTTTAAATGCAAATCAAACATAGAGTAGGAGTGGTATTTCTTACATTTAAATTTCTATATGTTTAGATAAATATTTAGACGACATGACTACACCCCAATTAGAAAAGTTTTTCGAAAATAACAACTTAAGTATTTAGACGACATGACTACACCCCAATGAGGCCTTAAAAGCTAATTTGGGTGACAAACTAATTTGGTTGTTATCATTTGATACAATAATAATTCTACTTCATTTTTTATAGTTGGGAAGTATTTTAGTATTTATAATTTTCCTATAGGATATCAATATAACACTGTCAAATTAATAGCAGTTATTTAGAATAAATATATAGGTTTGCAGTCCTTAAAACTCTAATATTCAAATCCACATTTAATTATGGAGATTTTAAAAAAATTATAATTCAAATTAAAAAAAACTACATAAAAATTGAAAAATCACAATCAAAAAAATGGATATTTACCCTCAATGAGTGATATCAATAGCCACAAGTCGTTATCCTATGATGGCAATTTTTACTTTCATGAGCCCCAATTGCATAGGCTAACCTTTTCATACCAAAAAATAAATTAAATTAAAAAGAAAATTAAAGAATGAAGTGAAATATTATTTCTTAATTGACACCAAATTTACAAACTTGCAATGGTCTAATCTAAAATCTTAAAGTAAAAGTGTAATTGCATGTTTCTATTATCTTACATAAAAACTAAAACATCACAATTAAGAAAATGGGTGTTTACCCTCAATGAGTAATATCAACGGCCACAAGTCGCTATCCTATGATGACATTTTCGGCTTTCATCAACTCCAATTGTATAGGCTAACCTTTTCATACCAACAAACAAATTAAATTAAAAAAGAAATTAAAGAAAGAAATGAAATATTATTTTTTAATTGACACCAAACTTACAACAAACTTACAGTGGTCTAAAAATATAAAATCTTAAAGTGAAAGTATAGCTACATGTTGCTAATATCTAACTTGAAGGATTCGTCTGGTTGTACATTTTTATTTGTAATTTGTGAATCTCTTTGGCATTGATTGATTTAAAGTACGAAAGTAGCAGTTGAGAAGGGAGTCAAGTCAACATGGCAACATGGTGACTCGTGAGAAATAGAACAGTTTTCCTTTCCAAATTTTAAAACTGGCTTTCTAATACTGTAATATACTTCCATTTTACCCATAAAATAGTTTTAATATCAATCCCAACTCACACATATTTTTAAGAAATTAATGTACATCAGTAAGGGCAAAAAAAGGTATGCACCAAATTTAACAGAAGTTGGCTTTGTGCTATATATATATATAGTTAGATTAGATAGATTATGAACTTCGAAAGTAAAAAGTAATGGATAAGATGAAAAAGTTGAGAGTGGTGTGGATTAGTGGGTATATGAAGGTAGAGTAATATAGACAGACTAATATAGGTAATTATGTACTAATTTATTTAGACTATATTAGGAATGACATTAAATTTGACAAATTTTGACCTGTACTTTATTAATACTAAGATAAGACAAGATAAGATGTTACATAAACTAATCCTTGAGATCTGATTAAGATAAACTTGCGTGGACTGTAATTTAAATTGATAATTTATGCAATAAATTCAAAAGGAACATGTTTATTAAATTTGCTTAGAGATGTTGATAGCCATGTAGTCCACGTAATTTAGATATACATGAGTATTCCCCGTTGAATTTTTCTTGGACATCTTAGACCAAACTTATCTTATTTGCTCTTTCAGATATACATATGATGATATGAAAAACGTTCAAGCTACCTAGCTAGAATTAGAAAGGTTATGTTTTCCTTTGCCAATAGCCATATGTAAAGAGAAAGGTTACTGTGGTCATTTGAATAGTAGAGAAATAGATCCTTAATTGGGTTTCATTCACTTCAAATATTCTATGTACACTAACCAATGTTCATGATTTTCAAATTTTATTCAAGTTCAATGAATTTACATAATCACAGAAGATGATGGTCGAGATCTAATCTCATAAAAGAAGGGAGTGGGATTTCTTCCAATGTTATGGAACCCGAAATTATTCGGGTTGTTGATTCCTTTTTCACACTTGATTGGGTCTTAACTTTTAAGCAATAGTTTCAATCTGGACTCCTTTGGCTTCTGCTAGGTAGGCCAATTCCGTACAAAAAGAGTGGATTAAACGGCTGACTAGACTATCAATGTCTGAAACTTTGATGAAAAAAGAAAAAGAAAATGACTATCAGTGTCTGAAATGAGAGTTAGTAAGTTGGACATTATTGTTTTTGAGTCATAAATTGATAGATTCAATCCTGAATTTAGTGTTGTAGATTGGGTTTAAGAACACAGTCTTTTTCATTATTTTTTGTTCTTATCCAGCATTTTCGGGTAGGGGTGGGTTTTTGGGGGGGCGGAGATTAGGTAGTTTAGACTATATAAAAAAATTTTATAGCGGAAATTTGAGTATAAGAAACTTTTCCACAAGAACAAGTAAAACAATGACATATTAAAAAAAAAGGGAAATTCTAAAATCCCCTTACGGGAATCATTTCTTTGATTTTAAAAGTTTGTACTATACAAACTTTAAAGCACATGGTGTTGATTATACAACCCTTTAAAGTACAAGAAAATGATTTTTGAAAGAAATTGTAGAATTTTCCTAAAAATGTAAGGGTATTAATCTATTTTTCAACTCTAAATTTGTTACCTTTCTAAAACATTGCACCTCAAACTATTTTTTTTAACCACTATGCACACTAATATTTTTTTCTTGCCATTTTACTCCAACTATTAAAAGACTCCCTCAATTCAATTTGCTTCTGTTAATAATTAGACTGAACTGTCAAGAAAACAAAACATTAGAGTGTAAAGTAATCACAAAAAAGTACATTACAATGTGAAAAATAGTAACAAGTTGAGGGATGCAAAGTAATTAATTATCCCAAGAACATGGAGGAGTTTAGATATCCTTAATTGGAGATCAATCAAGAAAATGGGACATATTTTAGTTGAATTTGATATTAGAAAATGTGGAAAAATTATAAGTTGGTGGGATAGTTATGCACGTGAATGATACTCTTAAAAATGAGATTCAATTTTGTAATGTGTAACTTGTATGAGTGGTTCAAGTCTCTTAAATGAGGTAGAATGTTTAATATATTCTTGCATTGTAGTTTTTATTCTTGTATGCGAAGTTGATGGTCAGAATGAAGAAAAAAGTAAAAAAATTTAAAAATTAGTTACAAATTCTCACATTGCCCCCAAATATTTTTTTTCCCTGCCACACTTCAGTCCAGTAGTTAAAGGAAGCAATTGCATTGATGAAATTTTTTAATGGTTAAACGGAAATAATGAAAAAAGGAAATAACGGTGCAAAATTGTTTTAAAAAAATCAGGGCGAAACTTGAAAAATAGTAAGAGTAACAAGTTGAAGTGTCCGAAGTGGATTATTCCCTCAAATATACGCTAAGGATCTTCTGTTCATTTGCTATTCTATCTCTTATTACACAATTACTATACTAAGATTTATAATTATATTTAAAAAAAAATTGATAGTTCATTAGATAATGAAACAGAAAGTGAAAAAGAAAATAGAACAGAAGATCCTGTGGCCCAAATATAACACAGGATCTTTTATCCTCCACCCTATGTCATCCTCTGTTACACTACTTAATAAACTGTCAAGATTATTTCACTAACATTACTCTATAAAATCTTGACAGTCTATTATGTGATGTGACAGAAAATGATACAAAATATGGAATAGAATGTGAGACAGAAAATCCTTAACCCCAAATATAAACGATTACCATTGTCGTTTGTAGGGGAATATTGTAGATGAGATTGAGAAAAAGAAGAATAGAGAATTTCTACTATGAAGATAATTTGCTATGGGCTGCAAGAAACTATAATTATACTCGGCTTTCGTGTTACTAATCAATTTTCGAAAAGTATTCCCATTTTCTAAAGATAAGGGAGAATGTCATTCTTCAATGAGAATAAATTACGAGTTAAAATTTTGAGTTTACATACTGAATTAATTGGAAATGAAAACTGAAAACCTTTGGGGCTCAGTATAGTGATCATTTCAAAATATGTGCTCTTATTTAAGCACAAACCTATTTCACAAGAAACTACTTAAGATTTTGGAACAAGAAGATTTGTTGTTTTGTGTTTTTAGGTTCAAACCTTCTTTTTCTAATCTTTTGTTTTGGTCATTTTGAATTTAACAACGACACGATTGAGTAGAAATCATTTTTCTGAGGGAGGAAAAAAAAAAGAAATTAATGAATAAACCAACCAAATAAAAAGTGTATCACAAATTCAAAGTAATCATTACAATAAAAAAACGAGCAGTTACAAATTTGCTATTCAAAGTATTGTTACCAAAAAATTCTTGCTTAGATCGAAATTTTAGTACGTGTGGTATGGATATCTTAACCCTCACGAGTCCTTGTGATGTTGCGTGAGTGCCTAAGTCCAAACAGGAATTTTCCATTGTTAACAATATCTCATAAGGAAACCATCACTGTCTCCATTGTTGTCTTGTTAGGCTATTAGAAATCACTAGGAATCAAAGGTTCAATGGATTCCCCACTTTGATCTGTTCCCAGCTTTGGTTGCAAGAAGCCAAATCTTTTGGACCCTCGACGATGAAGAACGTTAAATTTTAGTGGATTTGTGCGATTGTGACGATGGATTCAATCATATCTAGTACCTAAATTTTCAGCACATGATCAATGGACGGACGCAAATCCATATGAGGCTAAGGGGCTGGAACAAAAACTTTGGAGTTGCATATGGTTAGAAGAATTTGGTTAACGATTTGAAATCTATTTTAATTTATTAAAATTAGTGTGGAAGACACTTACTATGTGTGTGACATTTAAAACTAAGTAAACAAAAAATGAAGGAGAAGTTATATAGAACTAGTGAGACAGGGCACTCTCAATGTGTGTGCAAAATAAAAGAAAAAGTGTATCAAAAAAATGTGGAAGTTATAGTTTTTTTATTTTTTATTTTTTTTTTTGTAATTTTGAATCTCCTTAAAATTAGGAGAAATCCAAAGGGAGAGACTACCATACCAAGTTGGCTCTCCCTTTATATATAGTAAGATAATTTTTAAGCCTAAAATTAATAACTTTTAAATTTATCTAAATCGAAAAATATGAAAGAAAAAATTTTATATACCTAATTTATATGTATTTAAAATTTGTTCTTTTCATCTTAACAAATTCGTAAAGCATATGAATGAATTTTAAATATTTTATCAAATCTATCAATTGAATTTTAAAGATATTATTGAGAATGTTAGCTGGTGTCTCATTTGATGGTACTAATTCCATTTTATACCCATCAATTTATACCCAATACTTATTTTGCACTCTAAATTTCAGTTTTCAGTAGTTTGTACCTCTAACTCACAAATTTGTCTTACTTTCACCCCTTTTTTAACACCGTCAAAAAAGCTAACGGAATCTTTGTTATTTTCACAAAAATATTATTGTTCATTCTGCTGAATTTGTCGTACACAGGAAAAAATTCCGTTAATTTTTTAGACGGCGTTAAGAAAATGGTTGAATTGGGACGAATTTGAGAATTTGGGGTGGAAAGTATCCAATACTAAAGTTTAAAGTGCAAAGTAAGAATCAAATATAAATTGAAAGATACAAAATGGAATTAGTCCAATTTGACATAAACCATCCGCCAAAAAGAACTAAAACTACTACATATAGAGGGTGCAACATATTACCTAACTGTGTTAGCTTGTGCCCCATTATTATGTGAATTTCTGTTGTTTGAAGAGATACATGAACAAAGTTACATATATGTTGAATCCTACTTTAATTATATATACTGTTTTTGGATATAAATTGAATTATAACCTAAACCTTACATGTCCACTTGCTTCTAACCTGCTAATTATTGATGTCTGATTTTAGTTAATTTAAGATTACAGAAGACATTGTAACTAAACCTCAGAGGTTATTCATAGGTGTTGTTAAAGAACAATCTTTTATGTCAAAATTAATTGACAATGATTGAAGTAACTCATGAATCTTATTAGTTAGTTCATAATCTTTTGGCTAATCGATGTAGGACATTTTGTCCGTTGATATCCCCTCTCATACGTGATATGGATTAATTGAAAACCATTATGTGGATTGAACCTAGACTTGGAACCCATTATGTGGATTAGACGTAAATGATGACTATGTGGAACTCAAGTCATGTATGAATGTGAAAAAGCTTAAAGCAACATCTGATACCATATTAATGAATATGAGTTTCAATATCAAAACTAATGGACAGTGAGTGGAGTGACCCATAAACCTTATCAATTAGTTTATGATCTTTTTGGCTAAAACCAATGCGGGACATTTTATCCTTTAACATCCCCTCTCACACGTGAGTTAAGTTAATTGAGAATCTATTACATGAATTGGACATGAACTGAGAACCCGTTACTTGAATTGGATGTAAGAGAGCATGAGGTTGAAAGGGGTTAGATAGAACTCAAGGTACGTGTTAGATGAGATAAAAGACTAACTCTGATACCATGTTAAAAAACATGAACTTCTATCCTCAAATCAATTAACATTGAATGGAATAATTCATGATCTTTTGACTAAACGATGTGGGTCATTTCGTCCTTTAACAAGTGATGTGTCTCCCACCTTTGTGCTTGTTTAAATAAAAAAGTAAAAGGACATACAACCCCTTTAACTTTCACATGTTATCAAAATTGCCCACTCAACTTCTTTGTGGTCAAAACAGTCATCGAACTCTTAAAATTGTCTACTACTGCCCATTCCTTCCATTTTGGACGTTAAAGTGACTGTTATGGGCAACACATGATTTGTACATGAATTTTCTTAAGAGTATAAATATTTTTACGATAATTGGTTTGTTTAATGGGTCAAACTAATATTTATAAAATAATTGGTGGGTCAAATTATAATTTTAAAAAATTGTTTGTTATCTTTCCTACCCTTTCCCTTAACATCCTGCTCCACCACTCTCTGTCCTACCACTCCTCCACCGCTCAGATGTTGATATCCCTTCTCCCTTATGCCATCCCTATCTAACCTCTGATACTTTTAGTCAAAAAATACATAAATAAATTCCAATTGTTGAATAAAAATCATTCCCAATTTTGAATTTTAGCCAAAAAAAAACCCATAACTAACAAAAAAAACAAAAAAAATGTGTGCCAACAAAAATTTTCAGATCTTTATCCTAGAATTTATTTTAAAATTTCAAACAAAAATCAACCCAACAATCATAATCCTTCAGCCAAAAAATGCATTAACCAACTCTAAGTTACCTCATAAAAATAAACCAATTTTGACCTTGAATTTTAACCCCAAAAAATAAAAAAGAAACAATGCACTCTCTAACAAAAGAACCCCAAAAAGAAGAATTTCTTAGGAAAAAATCGAATATTCATGCTAAAAATCCCAACCAAAAAACAACAAAAGAGGAACAGGTGGGTAAGAGGAAGGTCAAGGAAGGGAAAAAATGGGAACGTGAGGAAAGGGAGAGAAGGAAGTTGGGGTACGGGGAGATAGAGATAGGAGTAGCAAGAGATAGGGAAAGGAAAAGAAGATGAGGGAAGGGGGAGATGGAGAGGAAATGGAAGGCAGTGGGTGGAGGAGACGAGAACATGAAAGACGAGAGAGATGGGAGGTGATGGAGGAAGAAGACAAGGTGGTGGTAGTGGTGATGGCAGTGGCTTGAGTAGGGGTAGGGGACTGATAAATTCAAAATAAGGTGGCTAGGGTTTTTGAGGAGAGATTCTAGTGATGTAGTATTGCATTTTTCTCAACCAAAAATAAAAGAAAAGAAAAATTAAAAAATGAAGTGATAGAAAGTTAATAGGATTGTACGACCTAAATAAAAATGATAGGATCAATTCCAAAGTCCTCTTCTTTCCCATGTTGCTTATATATATATATATATATATATATATATATATATATATATATATATAGGCTGTCTAAAATAATACACCAAATGAGAATATTACACATGACTCCGGCCTCAGGTCCATTAGGTGTATTTTAGTAATTTTATCCTCGCGGTCCAAATAAACTCAAATAGGTCAAATACTATATATTCGACCCACGGATCAATCTAACCTATCGGTTCAGGTATAAATATCAAAATAACAAGTCAGATTCAAAAAATAATTTTCCTAATTATTCAATATCAAATTTTCTCTCTAAAATTTGCGTTCTTATCGAAGTACATACTCTAGCATCTGAACCTATCCTGCGGGACAAAGCCCTGCCCTTTTTTATTTTCAGGTGATTTGGACATGGGTACTACATGTGGTGCTCAACTTTTACTTTAGACAATACTGTATATGGGCTAAGCCTAGCTCAGATTTTTATAACAACATTTGGCATCGTCTATAGAAATTCTGAACAAAAAGTCATTACTAGGGCATGGCTCCTAACTTGCGTAACACTCACAGGAGTAATGCTGGCAAGAGAAAAGAAAATTCAACTCAATATTACTCCGACAACAATCCCACAGGAAGAAAGATTGGCAAGGAGGTCAAAATGCGGATTTCAATACCCAAGTTGTGGAAAAGGACGAAGAAATTCTCAAGTAGAGGCAGCAAAATGGTCAGTTGAAAGAAATGCTCATTAGGAAGCAATTGGAGCAACATCTCTCTCAAGGCGAACAACATTCTCGCTATTCAGGTGGCAATCCCTGGATTGTCCAACCCTAACTTTATGCTGGCGAGGGAGAAAGGAGAACTCAAGGAGAAAGGAACAAAGAGAAACAAAGGACTAGGGAACTAAATCCTACTGGGTCTGCCAAGCAGGAGCACCCTCATCAGTCTGTCAAGCAAGAGCAAACTGGTCGAACTGCTTGGCTAGACTCCAAAAGAGCGGCCTCATCAATACTGAGTGATAAAAGGGAAAGAAGCCTAGGTAAAGCAACATCTATATCTCATGAGAGAAGAAGACACCAAGAGAGGAACCGTACAGTGTTGGTAATCCCAGATAGAGAAGAGGACCTCAGGAAGTGTGAGATTGGAAAAGTTGCAAGCCAGGCTGGACAGAATGGATGATATGGAAGGAATGAGTACTAGATATAAGTTTTTCCTTCCCTTCACTAATGGGAGTACCGATCCATGGGAGCACTTAGACGCCTACTATTGCAAAATGTGCCTCCAATGAGTGTCTGATGCTATCCTCTGCTGTGGGTTTCCCGAAACCCTCAAGGATGTTGCCTCAGACCAGTTTAGAGGGAATAAGAAGGGCGACATCAAAAATTTTGATCAACTGGTAGACTTGTTTCTGAATAAGTTTGGGAATCAAAAGACGATCCCAAACACGATAACACACTTGCTTACACTTAAGAAAAAATCCAATTAATCACTCATGAATTATGTGGATAGGTTCAAAAAGAAGACTATTGGAATCCAAGGAGCCACGGAAGATATACAAATTATGGCCTTCTAGATTGGGGTGAAGCCAAGAAAATTCTCCTTCGACATCAACTTCAAGCCTCCTACTACTCTTAGTGATATTTTTAAGGAGTACATATTGCTAAGAACTTTGCCCAAGCAGATGAATGTGAGAAGAAAAGGAGAGAAACTGGAACAGGTGGAGCTGATGGCAAAAACAGGAAGGCTAATAGTGTGGTTAATGCAGCAGGGCCTTCAAAGAAGAGTAACATAAGGGACCGACTATCTATAGCCGTGCCCCATAGGAAGAGCCTCGAACCTCCTAAAGTCTATACCCCACTCAATACCATGCCTTCACGAATTCTAGCAGTGATTGAGAATGAGCCATATGTAAAGTGACGAGGACAATGGGGAGTTCCCGAAGCGTCATAACAAAATTAAGTGGTGCTACTTCTACAAAGACCACGACTATGATACTAATGATTGATTCTTTAAAAAATGTAATGACGACTTGATCTAAAAAGGATATTTGAGATAGTTCATCCGAGGAATGGATAGAGGAATGTCACCCTAGTAACAAGCTAGGAGCCCAGACAAGAGAGACCGAGATCCACATCAGGGAGATGGAGTAGCCAGGACAGAGAGGTTATGAATCAAGAAAGAATAGTTATAAACACCATCTCTAGTGGAGCAGCTAGTAGTGACTCTGTGTCATCCTACAAGGCTTATACTCGCCAGGTGAATTTAGTCCAGTCATCCTTGAAGCACCTAAATTGTGTTAAGATATTGTATTTACAGCCGAGAAGGCACTAGTACTCCATCCTGACACTGATCTATTAGTAGTAACTTTACTGGTGGCAAACTATGATGTGAGAAGGACATTTATTCACAATGGTAACTCTGGTGATATACTATTCCATTCAGCATTCAAGGAGATGAAGTTGAAGAAAAAAGATCTCAAACCTGTGACCACATCCTTGGTAGGCTTCTTTGGATAAATGGTCATTTCGTTTGGGTACAACACCTTTCCTGTGATGTTTGGTACAGTTTCGCGGAATACCCAGGTGATGGTAGATTTTTCTATGACTAAGGCATCATCTCCTTATAATGCCATCATTAGCTTGCCAACCATAGGGGCACTTGGTGCAGTCCCATTTTGTGCCCATCACATGAAGATGAAGTTTCCTACAGAGAATGGAGTAGAAGAGATTAAAAAAGATCAAGTAGCAGCTAGCTAGTACTATATTGCCTCATTTAAATTAAAGGGGAAGAAAGTTACCCCTGCTTACAACATCAATGCCATGAAGGAGGTGGAGGAATACCCACATAAAGAAGAATCGACCGAAGAGTTAGAAGATGTCATCTCAAAATCCAATAAAGTAGTGAAAATTGGAAAGTCTCTCCCGGGAGAATTGAAGGAAAAAATTATCTCTCTACTTAGGGATTTTAAAGACCTTTTTGCTTGTAATCTATCAGGCATGCCAGAAATTGACCGCAAGATGGCCATGCACTTGCTAGATATGGATCCAAGGTACAAACCAATAATTCAGAAGAAAAGGAATTTTGGTAGGAAGAGGGGCCTAGCAGTAGAGGTAGAAGTAAAGAAATTTTTGGATATCAAAACTATAGAAAAAATCCAGTACCCGGAGTGGCTCAGTAATGTAGTAAACCTGGTCCCCAAGTCGGGGCCAAGTGGAGAATGTGTGTTGACTTCATTAGTTTGAATAAGGCTTGTCCAAAGGATTGTTACCCTACTCCTCGCATTGACCAAGTAGTAGATTCAACCTCAGCATTTGAGGTCTTGTATTTCCTAGATGCCTATAAGGGGTATTATCAAATTTGACTAAATCCTAAGGGCTGAGCCAAGACAACCTTTGTCACTGACCCGAGACTTACTATTTCAAGGTGATGTCCTTTGGATTTAAGAATGCCGGGGCGACTTATGAACGGATAGTAGATCAAATGTTTGCCAATCAGTTGGGATGCAACATGGAAGCTTACATTGATGACATGCATATTAAGAGAAAAAACAAAGTTGGCCATGTAGAAGACCTCCAAGAAACCTTCACCACCATGAAAAAATTTAAAATAAGACTTAACCTGGAGAAGTATGCCTCTGGAGTGGCAGGGACAAATTCTTAGGATTCATGGTGACTCGGTGGGGAATTGAGGCAAAGTCCCAGTTAAAAAAAAAATATTTCAAGATATAGTACCTCCTAAAAGAGTAAAAGATGTGAAAAGGTTGACCAGCAATCTTGTAGCCTTAAACCGATTTTTGTCCAAGTTTGGGGACAATAATTTTCATTTTTCAAGGGTTTGATGAGTGCTAAGAACTTTCAACGGACTAAAGAATGCCAAAAAACCTTTGAGGAATTGATGGTTTACGTAACCTCACCTCTACTCCTAACTAAGCCTGAGTTGGGAGAAACTCTATACTTGAAATTAGTGTGCTCAACTGCAGTAGTGAGTACAGTTCTTTTCAAGGAGGAAAAAAAATGTAGAAGCCAGTATATTATGTCAGCAAGGTACTGAGTTATCGTAAAACTAGGTATCCCACTTTTGAAAGGTTGACTTTGGCCTTGGTGACAGCGGCAAGAAAACTCAGACTGTATTTCCTAAGTCGTCCTATAGTGGTACTGACTATCCATAAACTTAGGATTGTTCTAATGAAGCCAAAAGTCTTACATAGTAGGGATGCCAGTTAGATGGTCCATTGAACTAAGTGAGTATGACATCAGCCTCTAGTTTAGGACAACAATCAAGGCTCAGGCCTTAGCAGTTCATCGTTAAAAGAGTAGAAAAAGAAGAACAACAGGGCAAGACAACCTACCCGAGAGGCAAGTCTAGGAACCTCAGTGGATTATGCACTTAGACAGGGCAAGCAATGCTGAAGGTTGTGGTGCAGGAATAATTCTTATCTCTCTAGAGGGACTCAAGACTAGCTATGCTTTAAGGTTTGAGTTACATACAAGTAATGATGAAGCAAAGTATAAGGTCTTGGTTTTCGGACTTAGACTAGACAAGAATTAGGAGTGAAGAATTCGGTGCAGAACATGGACTCTAACCTAATAGTGCAGCAAGTTAAAGGGGAGTTCGAGGCAACAGAATCATCTTTGCAATTCTACCTGACTAAAGTGAAGAGTTTGATCTCATAATTTGATAGATTTGAGATAACTCAAGCAACTAGGAAAAAAAATAGGGAGGCAGATGCCAAATCTTAAATAGCCAACTTAGTACACTCAAATATCTGAAAGGAAGTTTTCCTTGAAGCGCTGAAAGATAAGAGTGTTAAACAGGTAGAAGTCATGGACATTGACACAACTCCAAATTGGATGACCCCGGTCATTCAGTATCTCAAGGAAGGTAAACTACCGAAAGACAAGGTAGAACCAAAGGATTGAGATAAGATTAGTAAAATACTTGATCATTGGAGAGATTCTATACTGAAGATCATATTCAATGCCTTATCTCCGGTACCTAACTCCAAATGAGGCCAAATATGTCTTGGTTGAAATGCATGAAGGAATTTGTGGACACCAGGTTAACAGCAGCACTTGCACAAAAAGTGCAAAGACAACTGGCCAAGGATGTTAGAGGATGCCATGGACTAGGTACAAAAGTGTGAAAAATGTCAACTCTATTCCAACCAACCTCGACTACCTGCCGAGCAGTTTACTCCTATCCTTACTCCCTTGGCCTTTTGCCCAAACCAACAGGTTATTGGTATCTTGGGACCTTTTCCACGGGTTTTGGCTAAGAAGAAATTTGTGGTAGCCACAATTGATTACTTTATCAAGTGGGTTGAAGCAAAACCTTAGCAATAATCACTTCTCAACAAATAATCAACTTGTTTTGCGAGAATGTGATATGCTGCTTTGACATTTCTAAAGCACTTACCTCAGACAATGGACTACATTTCTAGGAAGAAATTTTCAAAAAGTTCTGTAGAGATTTGAGAATAGAGCAGTGTTTCACCTCAATAAGTCATCCCCAGTGTAATAGCTTAGCAGAAGTCACCAACCGCTCTACCTTAGAAGGGATCAAGAAAAGATTAGACGATGCTAAAGGAAATTGGGTAGAAGAACTCCCCAATGTACTCTGGTCATGCTGCACTACTTACAAGAATACAAATGGAGAGACCCTCTTCAACCTTACCTATGGTACTGAATCGCTTATTCTAGTAGAAGTTGGAATGTTGGGGTTTCGAGTCTACAACTTGTCAACTCAGAAAATAATGACGAAGGCTTGAGATCTAACCTTGACCTATTTCAAGAGGAAAGGGATAAGGTATTCTTCAAAATACAGATAGACAAGTAGCGGGTAGCTCGGTATTACACCAACAAGTCTAGGGCAGAAAGTTCAAACTAGGTGATTGGGTTACCAGATAAGTCAACCTCAATCCCAATGAAAGCTTTCACCAAATTGGGAAAGACCCTATGAAATCATTGAAATATCTACTCATTGGGCTTACAAACTCATAACCAAGGACGGAAAAATCTTGTCTCGCACTTGCAATGCTTAGAATCTCAAAAAAAATTATTTTTAAGTTCAATGTATTTTGTTTAAGTTCTTCAGTTGTAATTCCTAAAGCCAAGTATCATCTGTTACGGTAAAGTGTAACTTGTGTGATTTGTAATTTTTCAATTTTATTGAATAAAATTTCCTAAGTGTTAGGAACATATAGTCGACTAGTTAATATTTTGTAAGAACAACACTATCAAGTTGCATCCCACCAGCAGCTTGACCTACAGCAAAGTCCTCTAGGATTTTACTGCCCTTTGAGGTCAACTAAGCCTTTCGAGGGAAAGCACTAATGCCTATTCTCCGGAGTAGGGATAACCGTTCCTATGGTAGAAAAAAAAAAACTAAGTCTTTCAACACTAAGACTAACCCCTCTAGGACAGTTCCAAGGATTTCCTAATGTGAATACCTAAATCGTACCTACTCTCCGGAATAAGACTTATCCCTCCGGGGACAGTTCCAAGGACTTCCAAATGTAAAGTACCTGAGTCATGTCTACTTCCAAGGTCAAGGCTAAGATCTTCCAAAAGTGAAATAACTATGCCATGTCTACTCCCCGGAGTAGGATTTAGCCCTTCGAAGGTAATACCAAAGTCTTCCAAATGTGAAGTACATAAGCCATACCTATTCCCCAAAGTAGGACTCACCCCTTCGGGGGCAATGCTAAGGTCTTCCCAAAGTGAAGTACCTATATCAACCTACTCCTCGAAGTAGGACCTACCCCTTCTTGAAGGCAATGCCAAGGCCTTTCAAGAGTGAAGTACCTATGTCATACTTATTCCCTGAAGTAAGACTTACCCTTCTGGGGGCAATGCCAAGGTCTTCCAAGAGTGAAATACCTGTGTCATACTTACTCCCCGGAGTAAGACCTACCCCTTCAAGGGCAATACCAAGGTCTTTCAAGAGTGAAGTACCTATGTCATACTTATTCCCCAAAGAAAGACTTACCCTTCCAGGGCAGTGCCAACGTCTTCTCAATGTGAAGCACCTACGTTGTACCTATTCCTCGTGCTAGGCCTTGTTGAGGAAAAATAAAGTCTAAATCTACTAAGGACAATAATAGCACTTAGTCACTTCAACTAAAGCTAAATGACTAAGGAAGATAGGAAGACTATGCAGTTCTAAACCTAATATACTGCGAACAAGTAATAAAAAGAAATGCATACTGTCTTCAAAAGATAAAAATATATATATGATATCTAAGGATTTGGTACATGGAGAGGCCCCAACAAAAAACCCCAACCAAGCATAGCAATGACAATTATTAGAAAAATATGACATAAAAAAAATGTATAACAAAGTTCGAAAGCACATACAAAGAGAAAACTCTGAGCTCTAAGGCCACAAAACAAATAACTAAGAAACTATGTGCTAGTATAAACTGATGAAGCAACTAAAATGACTGCCTAATATACTCCTATTCCTTAGTAGTTCCTCAAGCTATGTCTTTGGCACCGTCGCCTGGTGCACCTCCATCAGTCGGAGCATCTGATGTACTGGGATGAGTAGGGTACATGGAACATTACCCCGGATTAAATCTTTAAGGTCTAGGTGGGGTTGAGTTTTCTTCACGACCTACAATGCATCAATGTACCCCTCATTGTAGTACTCAGAGCTTCGATCAACCACTAGTTCATGGAACTCCTTACTAGCACAGTAATCTTCCCAGTGTTTCTGCAGGCGTTCCTGGTAGTCTTGGGAACCAAGGAATTCAAGTACTATTTTCAAGGACTCGATTGCTTGATATCTTTGATCTTCATCATTTCGTCAATCTTCTCGGTTACTTCTTTGCATTTCTTGTTAGCCTCGTTATACTTTTTGGTCTCTTCCTCATACGACTTGGTTGTCCAGTTGAGTTTCTCCTCAAGTTTATAAATACAGACAAAATGTAAGTCCTCAACTCGTTTTGGGTAGTAGTAAAAAGAACCAATTTGAGGAGGAGTACAGTCCAGAACTAATTCCTGGACAGTTGGAGCCAAAGCCTCCGACACTTGACTCGGTGGTTCCATAGCAGGAGTCAGTAGGTACCGCAACAAGAAACCTAGGAAGCAAACTAGGGGTCAAATGAATTCTAATTTTCTTTCCTCCAACAAGCACTAGTGGGGAAGGTGGACAACATTTCTTTTTTTTCTTCCCTACGCCACAAGTTTCGTCCACGAGGTTAAGGATATTAAGTTCCATGTCCTTCTTTTAGGTGAGTGCTCGTTCCCAGACAGCATCCGATCTGGTAGTCACTACACTCAAGAAATAAAAAATTCTTAAATTATTCTCCAAAAAAATCAATAAATAAATGTTGGATAGGTAAAGAAAAAATGCAACGTGATAAAAAATAATTTTTTTCCAAGGATAACCTATGGGACTAAGATGGTCAAGAGGGGCAAGACTCAACCCCACAAAAGCCAACACTTGGTCATCACTAGCTATTTTCCAAGGGGCTTTTTCTATGTCTCTAAGGGTCCTAATAGCTTCTCGATCATGGTCGCTCAATTTGACTAACTTGTTTAACCTTGAGACGTCTACTTCAAAATTCCAATCTGAAAATTTTCAGTCTGGACTCTTCTCTAATAAGAAATATTTTTTCCTCTATGTCTTCTTCTGGGGTTGCAAGCCGTCAAGTAAACTCATTTTAGATCTAAAGCTGAAGGTGATACCAAGTATAGCAGACGAAATCTAAAAATAGTGATTAAATAAAATGATCACTCCCCGAGTCCAGCAAGTGATATAGCCAAAAGACTTGGCAAAAATCTATCCAAACCCGACTTCATAGTGATAAGGTTTAAGACTTCCAAAAGGAAGGGTTGTAATAGAAACCTCAGTCCTGCCTCCAATTGAACCACAGAGAAAGTATGTACTTTCGTGATTTGTACAAGATTTGTGCTTCGACCCTGGTGCCTTGACCGTCATATCATTAGGGATATAATATTGTTTAATCCATCGACCAATCGAATCCCGATTAATGATAGTGACAGGTAGTTGGGAGTAAATGTTCTTGTCTCCACTTGATTTTTCTCGGGAAAAGGGAGAGGCATTACTTCTAGTTGATTCACCATGCTATAATCCAGTCTTAACTACTGCGTTGGATTTGTAGTATGGTTGTTCCCCACCACGGCCAAGGTATAAGGGCAAAAGTGGCATGCCTATACATGAGGTAGTGGTACTGGATAAGTTCACCCTAGGTATGCACGGTTGAAAACCACACCCCTTGGATGTATACTAAGGAAAACCTCGCCTCCTGCATCTGTATGGTGAAAGAGTTCAAACATCCCTGTGCAAAGGTTGTTAGTTTTAGAGCCTCGCCAGACTCAAAAACATGACCTACCTCAAATATGCCCTTTTCACTATTCCAATCTATTCCATCCCAGTCGTTCTAAAATTCAACGTCATCATCAATTTCCACATGATCATCCATGGCATCGTTATCAGAACCAAGGTCGACTGGGAAAGTTGAGGTATCCTTGTCTAAGGAAGAACTATGGTTGGCTGAGGTAGAAGATGCATGATTGTCACAAGGAAAATGGTTGTCTACGTTAAATGTTGTGGAGTTGGGGTTTGTTATTGTAAAATTTTTCATGGTGTTATACTTCTCTATGGTGGTTTACAAGCCTAATGATTAAATTTTTAAAGTGAAATATATTGTGAATTAACTATAAAGCTGTGAAGGGGTTTTGATTACATAAAGCAGCATGCAATAACTAAAGCCTAAAGACCCTAGAATAGTATGTAAGCATGCAACTAACAAATTCTAAGTCCATATGACTTGTTTTACTATCAAGAAGTCAACCTTCAGTATCAATTTCAATGAATTAAAGATTGGCCTCCAACTCATAATATATGGAGTATTAGACATGTTCCAGTACATAGCACATGATGCAGCAGCTTATTGCTTGGTTTAAAAAAAAATCATCCAGTCTAGAGACTTACTTTGAAGTCACGTGGGTGAGTTGGAATAGTCTTAATAGTATTGAAGTACTTTGGCATGGACTAATAGTAGTAATATTGGAGTACCCTGCACACGAAATTATAGTAGTACTGGAATAGTCCAAAGTCCTAACTACGTGGTTCATGCAAATCTTAAATCTATGCAACAAAGAGTAAGGCAATAGGAAACTCCACAACACTACTTCACGGCAATAGATAGTTCCACAGAACTACTCCACAGCAGTAGGGAACTCTACAACACTACTCCACAGTAGTAGGAAGCTCCACACCACTACTTCACAACAGTAGGGAGTTCCACAACACTACTCTACAGCAGTAGGAACTCCACAACACTAGGGAACTCTATAGCAGTATTGTTACTAGTGGTGACAAAGAAATTCCAAGATTGTTTTACTCTATGGAAAATTCTATATAATAATTTAAGTCTTGACTCAGGTACATTCCGATGCAATTAAATTTGTTATTTTTCTACTCCGGTAGATAGAATTTTTTTTAATAATTCTCAAATAAATATTAAAAAATATTTATCTCAAAAAAATAATTTTCTAAGCCATAAAATTGGCTCCGGTCAATATTACGTCTCCGGCTGGGATGCGAATACGACATCAAATACTCGACACTCTCAACCCGAAAATTTTCGCTTTGAGATCAAGGGGCAAATGATGATGCCAGAATAATATTCCTAATGATAATATTACACGTGGCACCGGGCTTATGTCCATTAGGGAAATTTTCTTAATTTTATCCTCGCAGTCCAAATAAGCTCAAATGGGTCAAGTACAATATATATGATCAGTGGATCGATGACCCATTGGTTTCAGGCATAAATATCAAAATGGCAGGTCATATTCAAGAGATCATTTTCCTAATTATTCACAATATCGAATTTTCTCTTTAAAATTTACGTTCTTGTCGAAATACTGACTTGAGCGTCGGACCCTACCCCAGGGATAAAGCCCCGCCCTTTTATTTTCAAGTGATCCGGACGTGAGAACTACGCGTGGTGTTCAAGTTTTATATGTATACATGTATATACATAAATGTATATATATGTAGACATATATATACATATATATATATACACATATATATAGACATATATATATACACACATGTATATATGTATATCTATGTCTATACACATACACACACACACACACATATATATATATATGTGTCTATATACACACATATATATGTATATATATATATGTCTATATATGTGTGTGTGTATATATATATACATATATGTATACATACATATACATATATGTATATATATATATATGTATGTATGTATATGTGTGTGTGTGTGTGTATATATATATCGGCAAATAGTGGTACTGTTATAAGGAGGGAAGGAGGGAGTTAGTGGGGATTTAAAGTTCCCTGTAGGCGTACGGAGAGGGAGTTAGTGGGGACTTTACCCTGTAGCAGGGAGGGAGTTAGTGGTGACTGTAGGTTTCAAAATTCAAGGCAATATATTAATTTTCAATAAACTTTTTATTCCTAACAATCTTTTTGTCAACTGATGAATTACAAGTACACTGGCCCATCCAGGGCCACCAATTAAACACTTCCCAAACCAAGCAGAAACCCGGGTTCTCCATTATTCAGGACCGTCTGCCCCCTGAGATCCCGGTGCAGAACAAACACCATTAACCCGCGAAGCAGTGGATAAGCCTAAAAACAATTGCCTAGTTTCTGACTGGAGCAAATTAATGCATGCCACCAGGCAGAGAGGTCCCGTTTCCAGAACGGACATAGTAATCTCTCTTAAAAGTTCGCGAACACTGTAAACTCCCCCACCAAGTGTAATAGTCAAACGCAGTCTCGCAACCCCCGGCATCTTCCAAGAATACCCGAGAAAATCAAATGCCCAGTTTAATACCCCAGAGAACACTGTTCCAATTCCCTCCTCTCCAAGTAAGCAACTGCACACCGTGGGAACTTCACAATTTGAATTGGGAATCAACAGTCCCACCTATTCCCAAGGACAAGGAAAAACTTCCACGAAGCAATCACTACCCCCGACAAAGAGTACAAAATATATGTACACACACGACACACATATAAATATATATATATATATATATACACACCAAATTTTGGCACTCACCTTTGTTAAACCCCAGTTATGATAATCATATTTTGAAGATGAACAATCATACTAATGATTTGCAATCAAGTGTGTAGAAGCAGGACAATTCGGACACAAGGGAGCGTCCGACAAAGAAGAATCTAAAGCAGCCACGGACGTTGAAGACCATTCGACAAATTGAACCCAAGATGAATGAATGATGAAGGCTATCCGAGTCAAAGGAACCTGAAGCCAAAGAAGTTTTTGTCCTCAAGAATTGGACGCTGAAGACCGTTAGACAGACGGAGCTTCAGATGAAGCATAACGTCCGAACCGCAGCTAAGTGGAATTGTCCAGATAATAGGACGCAAGACCGGACGCAGAGGCCATGCATCGAACGTCCGAAAGGTCCAACGGCTAGTTCGTTCGAACGCACACTCACAGCATCGGCCGTCTGAAAGACCAAACGGCTAGTTTCTCAGAAAATAAAAAATAGCCGTTAGAGAGCTATTGGAAGCAATTTTTGGGCTTTTATAAATACCCCCAAGTCTTTAAATGTAAAATATAGAGAGTAGAACAACTGTATTCAATACAAACACTTGTAAGAGCTATTTGGAAGGAAATAGGCTAAAATATTGTGTGTTGTATTGATTTGGGTAGTGTAGTTCTTTTGGCTCAACTAGAGAGAATTAGTATGAGCAAGAGTAGACTAGTGAGTGATCTTCAAGTGTAAGAGTGGAGGGATAACAGTGTACAAAAGTGAGGTTGTAGTGTAAAACCCTTTGGCTCAATTAGAGGGACTTAGTTGGTGCAAGGGTGAGTCTACTTGTGTACAAGAAGAGAGGTTATTGCCTCACCTTCTTTGAAGAGGCACTACTAGTAGAAATACTCCAAGCTTAAGAAGTTTGGGAGTTTTGTTTGATACTCTCTGTCTCTATCCTTATATTTGTTCTTTAAGCTTTAATTGTTGAATATTTATTATATTCATTTGTGTTATGTGTTTATTTGTTGCATTTTCATTAAGCACATTAAAAAAGTTTGTCTTTTAAACAACCTAATTCACACCCCCTCTTAGGTTGCATTTGGGGCCAACAATTGATATCAGAGCATTGGTCTCTTTATTTTGCTTAAATTGCATTAGAGTAAAGATCATGGCAACCAATAATGCTTTGTTTTTAGATGGGCATTCTATTTCTAGACCTCCCATATTTAATGAAATTAATTTTGTTTATTGGAGGTATAGGATGAAATTTTTGTTCAATCTATTGACATTGATTTGCGGTATATTATTTATGAAGGTCCTTTTGAGGCCAATAGTCTTCATGAAAATACTCGTAGATTAAGGCATACTACTAAGACTAGATTTGAATTAATTGTACAAGATAAAGTAAATTTATCTTCAAATGCTAAAGCCAAAAATATTTTGTATAATGCTTTGGATACAAATGAATTTTCTAAAGTAAAAGGTTGCAAATCGGCCAAGGAGATATGGGATAAATTGAAAGACATCCATGAAGGAAATGAAGATATTAGAGAGCAAAAGAAGTCACTTCTTGTGGCTAAATACGAATCCTTCAAAATGGAACCTTTTGAGAACATTGACAAGATGTATTATAGGTTCAATGATATTATAAAGGATTTGGAAGGTTTGGGTAAAGAATATTCCTTGGGTGAAAAGAATATAAAATTTTTGAATGCTTTACCTAAGGAATTGTAACCTAAATCCATTGCCATAGAGGAGTCTAAAAATTTAAATTCTATGCCTATCGAGTCTTTGATTAATTCTCTAACCTCATTTGAATTTAAGATGAAATACAAGGTACAATATGATGAGGAGGCAAAGGGAAAAAGAAGCATAGCATTTAAAGCTTCATCAAAAAGGAGAAAAGACTCAAGGAAGCCTCACTTCAACAACTTCCAAATCACTTGGGATGACTGCAATTCGGATGGAGAAGTTGAAAAAGAATATGATGAGGCTCAAATGGCTTTTATGGCACTTGACAATAATGAGGTATCCTCTAGTTGTGATTCTTGTGATGATGATGTTGAATAATTTATTTTTAAAATGCATGAATGTTTGAAAGAATCATATGCTAAGAACAAAGAGTTAAAAATTAAAGTTAATACTTTATTGAGTGCCAACTCAAAGCTTGTGCATGAAAATAATTCTTTGACAAAAGAAAATGATGTTTTGAAAGAAAAATTTGTTAGAAAAACCAAGATCATGGAAGAACAATCTTCATTGAAGAAGATATTAGATGATCTTAATAATTCTTTGACAAAAGAAAATGATGTTTTGAAAGAAAAATTTGTTAGAAAAACCAAGATCATGGAAGAACAATCTTCATTGAAGTCTAAGATATTAGATGATCTTGATGATATTTTGAAAAAATATATATATATATATTTTTGAAAAGAAAAGAACTAGAAATATGTTTTTGAATAAAATTTTTATCACATTTAGAAAAAATGATTTGTGCTTTGTTAATCTAAATCTTCTTTTTATGGCAATAAGAATATAATTTGTAATTATTGTCATCAACATGGCCATATAAAGAAAAATTGTTATGTTAAAAGAAATGAAAAATTGGGAATAAATTCTATTTGGGTGATTAAGCATGTTACTAACCCAATTGGATCCAAAAAAGTTTGGGTACCAAAAGTTGCTGCCTAACTTTGCATGTAGGTATGCTTGGAGAGCACCAAGGAATTCAAGATAGATTATCAATGGAGGGTGTTCAAAGCATATGAGCTAAGATGATATTGAAATAGGTAATATCTAAAATTTTGTGTTAAGAATGTGCTTTCAATTTTTTTTCATTATTGATGATGCTTTGCATAACTTGACTTATCTTTCAGAAGATGTACTCATGTGAATAATATTCATCTTTCAAGGGAGAGAATAAACTTAGAGGGAGCTTATATTGTATTATTATTCTTATGTTTTGATGATGTCAAAAGAGGGAAAAAATAATGGACAAAAATCTCTTGTATTGTGCTTCATATTTTATGGTTGTTTTTAAAATTGTCCAAATGATTTGTCATCATCAAAAAGAGGGGAGATTGTTGAACCCCAGTTATGAAAATCATGTTTTGATGATGACCAATCATACTAATGGTTTGTAATCAAGTGTGCAGAAGCAAGACAATTCGGACGCAAGGGAGCGTCCGACAAAGAAAGGTGTTTGGACGCAAAGGAGCGTCCGACAAAGAAGAATCTGAAGCAGCCTCGGATGTTGAAGACCGTCTGACAGATTGAACCCAAGATGAACGGATGATGAAGACTGACTGAGTCAACGAACCTGAAGCCAAAGAAGTTTTCTGTCCTCAAGGATCGGACGGTGAAGATCGTCCGACAGACGGAACTTCGGATGAAGCGATATCGTCCGAACAGCTAAGTGGAATTGTCCAGATAATCGGACGCAAGACTGGATGCATAGGCCATGCATCGGACGTCCGAAAGGTCCAACGGCTAGTTCGTTCAGACGCACACTCACAGCATCGGCCGTGTTGGCCCCAAACAGCAACCTAAGAGGGGAGTGAATTAGGTTGTATCTAAAACAAACCTTTTTATGTGCTTAATAAGAATGCAAACTTTATGCACCAAATAAAAACTTAAGCACAAATGAATGCAATAGATATTCAACAATTTAAGCTTAAAGAATAAATAAGAATGTTGAGATTAAGAGAATCAAACCAAACTCCCAAGCTTCTCAAGCTTGGAGTTTACAACTACAAAGAACTTCTTACAAGGCAACTACCAAGTTCACAACTTGAAGTTTAGCCACTAAAAGTCTCTTCAAAGTAGGTGAGACAATAACCTCTTGTACACAAATGAGGATCACTGTTGCTCACACTAATTTCCTTTAGTTGAGCCAAGAACAAGTTTTTTACACTCACAACCTCCCTTTGTTACAATTGTTATCTCTCCACTCTTACACTTGAAAAACTCTTACACTTCTAACCTCTTTTCACAAAACCACCTACACTATTACAACACTTGTACCCACTATTTCTCTCAAATAGCTCAAGTATTACTTGTAATCAATGTAGAAATCCCTTTTTAATCAATTCAGGCTTAGGGGTACTTATAGTTGCCAAAAAACTACTTCCAACAACTTCCTAACGGCTATTTTCTGTTTACTGAAAAACTAGCCGTTGGACCTTTCGGACGGCCGATGCAGCAAGTGTGCGTCCGAATGAACTAGCCGTTGGACCGTTCAGACGGCCGCTGCTAAACCCTGCGTTCGACGCTACGTCCGTTCTGTGAGGGTATTTGTTCGGACATCCGAGGATGCGTCCGAACCTGCGTCCGATCGAAGCAAAATTTTCTGGAAATATGATCGGACGCTATTCTTTGTCCGAGACTTGCTTCAAATTCTTTGTGTCGGACGATTAGCCATAGTCCGAAGATTTGTCTTTCGGACAGTCAATTGCGTCCGTGGAGTCTTCTGGTGTTTTGTTCGGAAGATCATTTGCGTCCGAACCTACCTATTTTTCTGCACACTTGTTTTCAACCATTAGTACGATTTGGTCATCATCAAAACATGATTAACAAAACTGGGGTTCAACAGGCCGTCCGAAAGACCAAACGGCTAGTTTTTCAGGAAACAGAAAATAACCGTTAGAGAGCTGTTGGAAGCAATTTTTGGGCTTTTACCCCCAAGTCTGTAAATGTAAAATATAGAGAGTAGAACTACTGCATTCAATACAAACACTTGTAAGAGCTATTTGGAAGGAAATAGGCTAAAATATTGTGTGTTGTATTGGTTTGGGTAGTGTAGTTCTCTTGGATCAACTAGAGGGAATTAGTGTGAGCAAGAGTAGACTAGTGAGTGATCTTCAAGTGTAAGAGTGGAGGGATAACAGTGTACAAAAGTGAGGTTGTTGTGTAAAACCCTTTGGTTTCCCCCTATTTATCTCAACTAGAGGGATTTAGTTGGTGCAAGAGAACCTACACTGTGCACTCTTATTGCCTCAACTTCTTTGAAGAGACACTAGTAGTGGAAATACTACAAACTTGAGAAGTTTGGTATAATACTCTCTATCTCTATCTTTATATTTGTTCTTTAAACTTTAATTGTTGAATATTTATTATATTCATTTGTGTTTAAGTGTTTGTTGCATTTCCATTAAGCACATTAAAAAGGTTTGTTTTTTAAACAATCTAATTCACACCTCCTCTTAAGTTACTTTTGGGGCCAACAACCTTCTTAAATTGTGCAAAGGGGCAAAAGATAATTCGTCTATGTTTTGTGCCTAAAATAATTGGACTCAACAAAAGGTTTTAGAAGTTGAACTAGAAAAAGTTCAAAAAAAAAATCACCAAAATGTTTAACTATGAAATCCACATAACAGTATCTCTCGGCAATTCAATGTAATTGGACAAAATTTTTGCTTAATCTTCAAAGTAAATGGGGCCAATTGGATGTGGACCTATGGCATTGCATGCTTGAATATCAAGTTTTTTGGCATGGTGCCCTGAATTTTCAAGCGTGCAATGCCCATGAATTAAATAGGTCCACACAATTGCCCACTCCCCTCCTTTATTTAAAAAATGAAACGTCAAATGTACAATAAAATTTGCGTCTGGTCCTCTGCTTGACCAGGAACATAAATCTTATTTGTCAAACAATACTGCGAAAACAAATTCCAGATAATCAGTATCTGGTTCGACAAACATTACAACGACTGAATGAGACATCAAAATGCAATTCCAGCTGTGAATGAGGATTTTTTTTTCTAAAATTATTGGAAGACAATATTTACAATAACGAATAATCATGTCTTCCACCACACTATAAGTCTACAATTAATGATGAAAGTGAGGATTGAAAACAAACCAACCGTGATTAGGTGATGTCTAATTGACCTTATCTATTTACTGAATTAGTCTTATCCAATGAATCTAGTGGAATCAACCAATTACCATGTTACCAGTATGACTTGCTTAATTAACTTTTAGCATGTATTCACGCATACAAGTATGAGGATTTGCAGTTTGACTCAGCATGAGCCACCGGAATTTGGAGTTGGCATTACATTACACATAGGTCAAAAGATTGGCAATATTTCAAAGGTCAATTTGGGAATAGAAAGGAAAAGGTTTAAAGAAAGCCTCAGGCAATATTTGATGCATATCTTTTTGGTATAGGGATTCAGGCAAGTAATCTCGTTAAGAGAATCATATAGCATATTTTGAAGGATTATATAGATAATATCACGTGTTTTGAAAGTTTATATTGTACAAATTTTTAAAATTGTGATATTATTCCATCAGTTAGACGGTAGAATTACCTATATGTAGGTGTACGAATCCTCCATCTACGTAGTTATAACTATTAGTGGGAAAGGCACAACTCTTTGTTTGGTGGTTTCAAAAAAATCAATAAGAAAAAAATATATAGATAAAGAAATTAATGTGTTAGTTAATTACAAGTGGAGAACAATGTGGTACATTTGAGATTATCATTATTGGATAAGGGTAAATTTTGAAGTTCGTATGGACTATAGATATTATAAAAACTTTTTGACCATTTACAGTTTTCTTAAATTTTTTTCAAATAAATTTATGTGCAAAATTTTAAATGCTACAGAGTACAGAGTATTTCACTAGTTTTATTCAACTTTTGAATTTTTATTATTGTGATATCTACAAATATTCTTTCTTCATCCCACTAGTATGTTTAGACTAAATGATAAAATCTTTCATGTTTACTCTACCATGCAAGACGGAAAAAATAATATGTTCGAATTACTTTTCATAATCTATAATTAAAATAGAGTAATTAAGAGAATCAAGGTCTATGATGTATTTAAATAGGGGGAAAGTATTGGTGGAGTGTGTGTGTGAGTAGGGAGTATGAATATATCCCTTTTCTTATTTTAATCATACGGATGTCAAACAACACACACGAGTGATCAGTAGGACTAATTTCAGAAATATATATTCTTATATCAAGCTAATAAATCATCGAGAGGAAATTGTATTTATGTGTCTTTTTTTTTTTCAAAGCTACTGTACAATTATATACCCTCAATTTAAGGAAAAATTATTTACTAGTGATTAACAATAATCGTCGAATCATGTACAAAATAAAATTTATGAAAAATCGAATGATTGTATCCGTAACTAAAAAAAGAACTTCTCCGGTTTAAGAAAATTTTATAATAATCGGATTTCTATTTAAAATGAATGATATATTCCGAAATATCTTTTTATAATTGAGGTACAATAGATCAAGCAGATGGTTAACTGTTGAATGGTAGTTATAACAACATTTCCGAAATTTTTGTTTTTTTGGAGGTAAAATTTCCCAAAAAGTTGATTTAACATAGTGCAAGTTTATTATTCTGATGCATAAGCCCCGTTTGAAAATCCTCCTGAATATGCAAGTTAATTTTCACCTGGTTAACATTTCTACGTTACCTCATGTCACTTCATAAATCTCTTATAAGGCTGATATAATCTATATAAATCACATACTATAAATTTGATTTATATAAAAATAAAAATTAATAGATGCAGACTTTTACACAAGGGGAGAAATTTATTTTTGAGGTGATGTTGAAGTGTGGAAGAGGACGAAGACTAGTCATGGCGGCGGAGTGAGGTCCAGTAATGCCTCCCCCAGCACGAAGTTTCTCGTGATAATCTTAGTCCAACCAAATTAAATTGAAAGTGAAAGGTTATGTTCATTTAACATGGACAGCTTTTCCTCGGCAAAATCTATCAAAAGTTAGTCACGCCGACGCACTTAATTAACTTTTTCCAATTAGTTTCAGCTATGACCAGAATTTATATTTGTCCGCTACCAATACTTTCTTGACTAAGTGCCCTACATTTTAACCACGTTTCTATATTTTCTTTTAAGACTTTGAATTGTAGACACATAATGTCACAATCCATGCCCCGATGGACTTTTTTAATAAATTTTTTTGCCTGGCTAATGAGACCTTTAGACTTAGGGTCTTTAACAGAATTATGGTGGAGAATGGAGAATTTCATAGTTGGAGCAGAAAAAAGAAAATAGTAGCAGACAATATTCTTTTCTTTTCTTTTTTTTTTTTAATTCAAAGGAGTAAGAAAGGCAAAGGATGTTGACGGAAGTAGATGCCCTGAAGTTTCTTGATTTGAATTCTATTTTGTGTTTGTGATATTGCTTGATCATAAAGTATACTGTTTGTTATTTACTGTACTTGCGTGTACATCTGGATTTCATATTCCGATGAAAATAGGAATACAAATTATTTGTCATTTCAAATTAATAAAAAAAGGTAAATACTTAGGTAGATCGGGTATTTGATCCCACTTGTAAACCTTGTGGTGTGGATTAAATTTTAGAGAATCTATGACATCAGTTGATGTAAACAAGATTTTTTAAAGTTTAATTTTGATCACAGAATCTACAAGTGGGGTAAAAAATCGGGTCTACCTAAATATTTTCTATAAAAAAATGCTACTAGTAATTCTTTTCAAATAATTTAAAGAAAATGTTCTATTTAGATGAAATACAGAATACTATTTTTATTGTCATGCCCATATTACCGAAACTAACACCCACTACGCTTTAAATAATCTTGTTAACTCGTATATTTAGAGTTAAAATGATTCAGACTATTCCATCGTAAAGAGGCTGAGCTAACATATATGACTTTGGTATTATTTTTGTGGATTAATAAGATATGCTATTCTTTTCCATTAATCAATATGATCGTGTTTCAAAACTAGAATGTGTGTATATATATAATTTTTATGTAATAAAACATTATGCAGTAATGCAGAACTATATTATGATGGATGATAATATTCATCTAATGTCATTGATGTACTAATCAAAAGATAATGTCATTGCGGAACTAATAAAAAGATAACATTCTTAACATGCACTACAATTAGATGCGTATGTTTCAATTGATTGTACATGGATGGTAGATTTTGAGACAGATAAATTTATTAATGATATACAAAGTTATAAAGATTCAGTTTTATAGGGTTGAAAATTTTTGATTTACATATGTTATTTAGAATAATTGAAGATGACGAATTTATCGGAAAAAAAAAAAGAATGTAATGATCTGGTAGAGAAAAAAGAAATTATTGATGGAGAATTTATTACTGAGGACAAGGAAGTTGTTATTTTGGTAGAAAAAGAAATTACTGATAAAAAATATTTTAGTTGTCTCAGATTTTCTAAATAATGAAAAAAAAATTGATTTTAATGATACGAATTTGATGAATTATGAAATTGAAGATATTGGGTTCATTATTTAAGATTCTTTAATTGATAAATTTTTTTATCAAGATGACAATGTGGACTTTATTAGAATAGAAAAAATATTTGAAAAGAGACATGCATGGTGTTAAAATTTTATTTCTTAATTGGGACAAATAAAATTACAGACAGTTGTGATAGTATGTTCACTGTATTATATGGTGGTCAAAAAAATTAAAATGTATAAATTTTTGGATCTTAAAAATATGTGGATGGTTTTGATTGAACAGGACTATTATGGTGATGAATGAGTAAATATGTTTGAATTCTTCGGTGAAACTGAATTAGTAGTTAAATTGTATTCGAAGTACAAAATTTGTCTGTTAGCACGTGTGAAATTAAAGATAAGACTCAATACAAGATTAAATTGCACATTGTGTACACGAGAACTGAAATTTCATTGGAGATATATGCTCGTGATGGAATTGGAGAGTTTGAGATATATGCGCAGGATGGAATTGGAGAATTTCATTTTAAGGGAGGCTATGTTGGAAGACTAAACCAAACAAACAAATTTTAGGTTATTTTTTTCCAGCCAAGTTTAGAAGTCTATATATAAAGTACACGTTAGAGTATTTTCCAGAAGAAATCTGATGAGATTATTGAGAATCTGTAGGGATAACTTTTGTTTCTATTATTTGAAATATTAATAAAATTTATAAATTATTTCTTCCCCTATATTTTGTGTGTGATTCAATTCTTTTGTGACTAGTTACATAGTTACAGGGAAGTCAAAGCCCTAAATAATTTAGGGTTTTAAATAATGTATTATGTCATTCAGGTTTATTGTAAAATCTTGAATATTCTAGGCAAGAAGGTAAATTGCATCATTTACTTGTACAGTATTATAATTAGAAATCTTATTATTTTAACAAATTGTATCATGATTCGTGATGCCACAAATTCCTACTAATACATAAGGAAAATACTTAGGTAGATCCTATCTTTGACCTCACCTGTAGACTCTATAGTCAGGATTAAACTTTAAAAAATCTTGCTTACATCAGCTGATGCCATAGATTCTCTAATGTTTAATCCACACTACAGGGTCTACAAATGGTGTCAAAGACCGGATCTACCTAAGTGTTTGTCAATACATAAAGCCTTTTGTTAGCCTTTGTCAGGGTCAATTACTGTGAGCTTACCGGTAGTTTGCAGTTTGCAGTTTGCACTTATATATGTTGGAACTAACTGTTGTCAGCAGGATTCGGATTTGGAACTGTTAATGTATATATGTAAAGTGTATATTTCATTAGCATTGATCTAGTGTAATTGATTAATCTTGATTAGCAAAATATTTAGTTTCCTTTTCTATATTATACTCAAAGCCTATATAAAGGCTTATTTGTATTATTGGTGAAAAACACAATTTTTATACAAGGTTATCTATTATTTCTATCATGGTATCAGAGCCTTACCTTGAGGTTTAAATCTTTCTTTTTTGGTCAATCTTCGGTGGTGTTTTTCCAAAACTCAGTTTGTATTCCAACTTTTGATTCATAGGCATCTCAAGTTATTATCTCAATTTCTAGTCACTCCAACGTCCCAAGAAAACTTCGAAAATTGTTCCCAAACCTCTTGCAATCAGTTTCCAAGTTTTTCAGTGACCAGAAACTGCTCCACGAACTGTCACGTGCTCTTGACCTGTCCACAGACCCGGCTGAAAATCGGGCCTGTTTCCAAAGACCAAAGAAGGTAAAAACGTGTTTACGGAACATGCTTTCCTTGCAATTTCCAAAAGCGTGTTAGCAAAACACAACACACGCATTTATCCAACTATACAGCCACCTCAGTGCCATGTGTACACACGTCAGCATCCAGTCAAAACAAGCTCAACCCCTTCATCATCCACGTCATCATTCACATCATCAAACACGTAGGCTACACGTCATCACTTTAATCCACTTTCTGCCACGTCACTGCCACGTCATCATTTCTGCCATGTGGGTTGGTCGATTCTTTAGTTCTGGTTCACCGTTGGTTCGGTTTAGTCCTGTTCTCGGTTCAGCCATTATTTACTCCAGTTGGTATGTTCTCTCCTGATTTTATTTCTATTTAGTCCGGTTCCCTATTGTTTTCAGCCTTCTGAATTCAGCTGTGGCATCTGTTTTCTCAAAATCACTCTCTACGGTGCTATTTCTTTATACTCTTTATCTTAGTACTTTGGTTTTTTCATTTCTACTTGTCTAATGGCTTTCTCTAGTTCTATAATCGCTCAGATGTCTCTTCACACCCCGAAAAATCTTGATAATCTTGAATTGGCCATCAAATACCTTGGTACTCCTTAAACTCCTTCCATCTTATAGTAACACCAATTCTGTTATCTCTCGTTCTAAATGGTATCTTGATTCTACATGTTTCAATCACATGACATCTGATTCTAGTATTTTTTTTCTTCCGTACAACACTCATCCACACCATACATTCAAACCACCGATGGATCTCACATGTCAGTCAATCATATGGGCACTATATCTACGTCGTCTTTCTCTCTGCCAGAATCCTTTCATGTTCCTAAATTGACGTTAAATCTTATTTCTATTGGGCAACCAGTGGAACTTGGGATTGATATTTATTTTTCTATTATTGGTTGTCGTTTACAAGACCGTCAGACTGGATAGCTCCTCGGAACGGGTCGTAAATTCGGGCATCTTTTTGAGTTAGATGATCTCAAACTTCCGTCATCTTTTCAGGTGCAATCTGTCGCCTTTACATCTCATATTCCTTCCTTAAATCTCCGGCACTCTCGTCTAGACCATGCATCTTTAGGTCGTGTTAAATATTATAAGTATCGTTTCTAGTGGTTAGTTAGGATCTATGCAAAATAACTCTGTTGATTGTGTCTCTTGTCAACTAGCAAAACATCATGCACTACCATTCCCTATCCGTGAGTCTATGTCAACTGCACCTTTTGATTTAGTACACTCAGATATGTGGTGTCCTTCCCCAACACCTACTATGGGTGTTTTTAGGTATTTTGTTATATTTGTTGATGATCCTACTATGGGTGTTTTTAGGTACTTTGTTATATTTGTTCATGATTTTACCTAGATTTTTTCCCTAAAACATAAATCTGAGTTATCACAAATTTTTGTGACTTTGCCACAATGATCAAAACTCAATTTTCTTATCCTATCAAAGTTTTTCGAACTGATAATGCCATGGAATACAAAAAAAAATATTTCTTCTTCATTTTCTTCACCAAGAAGGTACTATTTTTCATCATTCTTATCCGGGTACTTATCAACAAAACGGTCGTGCAGAACGTAAATATCGACACATTCTTGACACCACTCATTCTCTCTTACTATCTTCCTTTTGTCCCAAGCACTTTTAGGGTGAAACTGCTCATACAGCTATCTATACCATCAATCGCATTTCATCTCCTATCATTAATAATCAGTCTCCTTATAAACATCTTTACGGCTCTTCTCCAAACTATCAGAATCTGAAAATCTTTGGTTGCGCTTGTTTTGTTCTTCTCCAATCCCATGAACATACCAAATTAGAATCTCAGGCTAGGTTATGTTATTTTATCGGATACGGTATTAAGCACAAGAGTTATCGTTGTTGGAATCTTCAATCTAAACGATTACGAGTCTCTCGCCATGTTATCTTTTGGGAACATAAGATGTTCTTTACATTATCCAAGTTTCATCTGTCCCTATCATTTTCATCACCTTTCTTTACCTCTCCCACCCCTAATCTTTTTCCTGATACTGTCCCAATAACAGAGGTATCCACATTGGATGCCCATGATCTCACTTCATCCGGGGATCAACATCTAGTTGCCAACCACCAAAACATCCACTGCTCTTGAGTCTCCTACAACACCTCCACCTTTGTCTTCTCTTGAGTCCCCTACAGCACCTCCACTTTTATCTCCTCGTCGATCGACTAGGATCAGAGAACCATGTACTCTTCTTTGAGATTTTCATTATTTTTCTACTGTTCTTTTCTTACATAAGCCTACATTTTATGGAGAAGCTCGTTCTAATCCTATTTGGCAACAAGGTATGTCTGATGAGTTGCAGGCTCTTGAAAAAACTCATACTTGGGACAACTCATACTTGGGACTTAGTTGATCTTCCTCCAGATAAATCTCTTATAGGATGTAAGTGGGTTTACAAAATCAAAACCCACTCTAATGGCACTGTGCATAGCTACAAAGCTCGTCTTGTTGCCAAGGATTTTACACAAGAATATGTCATTGACTATGAAGAGACTTTTCCACATGTGGCTCGTTTAACCTCTATTAGAAGTTTACTTTCGGTTGCTGCTATTCGACAGTAGGAGATGGTATGCCATTTCAAATGGATATTAAAAATGCATTCCTTAATGGCGATCTTTCTGAAGAAGTTTATATGCAGCCACCACCTGGATACTCCTCTAAACCTGGTCAAGTGTGTAAACTCTACAAGGCTATATATGGTCTCAAGCAAGCTCCAAGATCTTTGTTTTCTAAATTCAACCGTACAGTTGAACAATTTGGCTTCCAAAGTAGTTCGTATGATTCTGCTCTATTTGTTCGCCGGTCGGTTCATGGAATCATTCTTCTGCTTCTTTATGTCGATGATATGATCATTACTGGAGATGATCTTGATGGCATTATAGACCTCGAGAAGTATCTGCATCAACATTTTGAAATGAAAGATCTTGGTTTACTCAGTTATTTTCTTGGTCTTGAGGTATCTTCATCATCTACTGGGTACTATCTCACACAAGACAAGTATACATTGGATCTTATTATTCGTACTGGGTTAACTGACACTAAGATTGTCTCTACACTTATTGAGGCTAATGTGCATCTTGAGAGATACTCCAGTGGAAGGTACACCTCTTCATGATCCAACTCTTTATCGCAACGGTAGCTTGATATGTCTTACAGTTACTCGTCTGGATATTGCATATGTTGTCCATATCGTTAGTCAGTTTGTGGCTAGTCCTAGAAGTTCTCACTATGCCGCTGTTCTTCGTATTATTCGGTATCTCCGGGGCACCTTATATCATGGTCTTCTCTTTTCTTCCAGCTCTTCTCTTGACTTGCGTGCATATTCTGATGCTAATTGGGTGGGAGACCCTACTGATAGACGCTCTACTATAGGATTATGTTTCTTTTTATGTGACTCCTTCATATCCTGGCATAGCAAAAAACACACTGTGGTCTCTCACACTAGCACTGAAGCGGAATATCATGCTATTGCTGATGCCACCCAAGAACTTATCTGGCTTCGTTGGTTGTTATCGGATATGAGGATTTTTCACATTTCTTCTACTCCACTTTATTGTGATAATCAGAGTGCTATCCAAATTGCTCACAATGAATATTTTTCATGAACGAACCAAGCATATTGAGACTGATTGTCACTTTGTTTGTCATCACATTATGCAACGAAGTGTGAAGCTTCTCTCTATCCGGTCTCCTGCTCAGACAATTGATGTTTACCAAGGAACGCTTTTTTTATTTAGTTTTCAATTTCAAGTTGGTCTCTGTTCAACCACCTTGAGTTTAAGGAGGGATGTTAATGTATATATGTAAAATGTATATTTGATTAGCATTGATTTAGTGTGATTGATTAATCTTGATTAGCAAAATATTTAGTTTCCTTTTCTATATTTTACTCAAAGCCGCTTATTTGTATTATTGGTGAAAAACACACAATTTTTATACAAAGTTATCCATTGTTTCTATCAGGAACAGTTTACGTATTATGCTATCGATACATAACCTAGACAATACTTCAATCTTTGAATTAGAAACTATATATAACCAATATAGTTATTGTCATTCATACTTTCGTAGTTATTTTATCTATTAAAAAAGAAATTATTTTCTTTTTTGGAGGAATATTAAAAAATAATTAATATTTTGTGGTTAAACTTTTATCTAATAAGGATTCTAAGCTAGTTTTACATTCACGATGTCAATAAGTTTTTACAACATATGGTTGGACGAATGTGCAATTGTTCTTTATCAAAGGCAATCAGTTCTCAAGCTACATATGAAGCTAAAAAGACAATATATTTTGTTGGAAAAGGAATCATGCATGCAACAATGAGTATTTTTGCTTCGATTTACCACACCAAACGACCATTAAAAACTCTAAGCTGAAATGTTACATTTTAGAGTTTAGACTTTTATGCACTCTAGCCATCTTTGTCACAAAATAAAGGAAAATCATTTTTTATACTGTAAATTTAAGATTCAGTAATTAATATCCGAAAAAAATTATAATAAATCACCAATTTTTAATTTTAAATACTTAATAAAATTTTTTTTATAAAATCTAATGATATGTCGTGGTATTTGTTATGCTGTATAAAAGTACTACCAAACTAAAATCATCAGTGGCACTACTGTTTGAATTTTCAAACGGATCAAACCGAGAAATAACAATTGTAAGTATGTGGTCGACATTTATTCGGGAAAAAAATACACAGGTATTGATTCTATTATTTTAGGGTATCTCTCTTTTTGGTTTTGGTTTTGGTTTTTGGCCAAATCTCAATTTTAATTTTACTTTTTTGTTTTTGTTTTCTGGAGCAGATCTTGATTGTACAATATTAGCCATCGAGGAATTTGATTCCTTGATGGGCATATTCCTCCCCAAAATGCCTCCGAAAGATAAGGTCAGCCGTTAGGTAAGGATACAGTCAAAAGTTTGACTTGGAGTTTAGAGAAGTCCAGAAATATCCATATGACCACATTAAGACACAAAATTAACCAATGACAATATGACACGTTAACTCAAGTCATGCGATGACCTAGGACAGTCGCAATGCATGACCTAATCGAAGATTGCTTTGTTCGACATGGGAGAATATGCCTTATTCTTTGAATTGGCTAATTTTTGTAAAATCACCAATTAACTATTTAACAACATGCAGAAGTCATCATAGCAGGTGAGTTTCCGCATGAGATTGAAGGTCATACAACAATTAGGACCTTGAAGATTCAAAATGAAGGCTCTCATAAGGCGAAACTTTGGTTCAATTTGGACAATTATTATTCTAAATATTATTTAGAAACTTATTGAAATAATTATTGTTGTAATTTAGAGATGTGATGTATGTGCGATAAAAACGTGATTGAAAACGTTTAACAAGTTATTACAAAAAATAATAATTCTCTACAAGGTTAAACAATAAATATTTAATTAAGTTATTTTTTCAACTTATCTTTATAATAAAAAATTTCAATTATTGAATATAATATATTTTTTGAATGATTATAGACAAAATTTATTGAAATTCAATATAGTAATTTGAAATTTAATTAATTAATATGTTTGTATAATGAAAATAATTATATGAAAATACTACTAGTACTATTTATTAAATATAAATATACTATCCTGTGCAATGCAAGGATTAACATTTAGTTATAATTGAAAGGAGAAGTAAACAACTTAATTTACTTAACTTCGCAAGACTCCTTCATAATTTGTTAATCTAGCAAAATTAAGCGTGAACTAATTTTAGAGTTCATTAACTTATCAAGCTTGGCTTCAATTATAATATCACAATCTCTTTTTCAATTGGCTTTAAAAAAAAAAATGTTTAGAATTGGTTAAGTCAACAATCAATGTTAAATTCAAATTAATTTAATTCTACCCTTTCCCACTTACGGTTTTTTATTAACAATTGTGACTGTATTCGTTTAACATTTTCAAACCCCCTAAGCCGATGAGCTCTACCTATGATCTGCCCAAGATTTCAAAAGAGAAACGTGGATTGATGACAAAATCAATTACATAATAATGAATCATATGCCAGATTCATATTTCATGCGCAGTCAAATGAAAGTTTCTATTGGCATTTGATAATGATGTTTATGTAATAGAAAATCTCAATATTAATAATCTTTCACATTTTTTTGTTTATACTTTTTTAATCTCTTACATTCAAAATAATGTATTTTAGTCCATCACAAATTCTAAACACATCATTTTCGTTTCTCGACACAATTACGAGTATATTTTAGTTTAAAATACTCACATACATATCAAATGTTACATTTTTTATGTGCAAAATTGACAACATATAAATTTTAAATGTTAATTAAACACTACTTAAAATCTTCTCTACCACCACTGTAAAATTATCACCTACCATCACTACCTTTATTTCCTTCTCTCGCTACTTTTCCTCTGCCATTCCTACTCCAACAACCCCAATCCTCTTCTTTTTTGGGACAATTTAGCATTCAAAATTATGTATTATTAATTTTGCACTTAAATATGTTATATTTGACAAGCATGTGAGTATTTCAGGCTAAAATATACCCGTATTTGTATCGAGGGACTAAAATAGTACGTTTTGAATTTGTGAGAGACTAAAATGTATCATTTTAATCATGTAAAGGAGTAAAAAAGTACAAATGTGAATTGTAAGAAAATATTAAGGTCATTTTCCCTATTTAATATTTTCCAGCATTATGCCTTTCTTTGTATGTTGAAGGATATTTGTGAATTAAGGTTCCGTTTAGTTCATGGGATGATTTAGGATTAGATAACTAATCCCATGTCTTCCTATATTTGGTTGGTTTTTTTGACATGGTATTGTTATCCCAACTAACCAATTTAATGCCCTGTGCAAGGGATAAAATAATACCATGCGGCAGGTGGTATTAGTTATGCTGGGATGACTACTAGATGTGATAACAAAAATTTTGATTAATTTACCCCTAATAAACTTTATGATCCTACATCATATAATGTCATGATTAATTATAGGGATATTCATGGACCAACATTAGGTCCATATGCCTAATAAGTGACCTAACTCAATTTTAACTAGTCAAAAGAAAATTACATGATAATTGGTCATTTTACATAAGTACTCGACCCAATATATTATTAGTGTATGATAATTTTGTGTTCCAAAATTTAAAAAATAAAAAATTTGACTACCTAATTACACAAATACCCCTATAATTGAGTAAAATAGAGAAAAGGTCATTTAATATTAGACTTTAATATGTAAAATTAAAAAAAATAATTTTTAAAATAAAAAGATAGTTTATTACACATGTACACCTGTATATAAGTATAGATAAAGTAAAAGTCCTTTATTAATAGGTCATACTACATAATTGACTCAATGCATGCATTGGGTCGAATTATACTAGATCGCAAATTATTAATTCTCCAATCTTATACTCGAACTAGTAACAATAAACGGCTCATATACTCAATTTTTATGATTCAAAATAGATCAGGTTAACAGGTTTTTCATGTTAATGCGTAGAGATGAACACTACTCATTATTTTATGGAATAAAGTTTATTTAATTCTCACATTTATTTTTAACATATTATAATTACATTAATATTATTTGAATATTATTTGGTAGATTAGCAAAAATATAAGTGCAAATTTAGGGTTACATTGGTCAGTATAATAGTAATACGATCTCAACCGATTCCCAACCAAATGTAAGATGGTTATTATTTTTAAAATATCCCATATAAGTCAATATCATTTAAACATTGAATAAATAGACTAACCATCCTTGTATGACTCATTTCAGGATTAATTGTCTATAGATGAGACATCCTGTCTCATCTAGTCCATCAACCAAATGGGCCCTAAAGGAAGAAGACTAATTTAGTCCCTTGTCATTGGGGTATTGACCAGTTTGGTCCTTTATCTATTAAAATATATAGACAAATTTGGATTTTCCTTTTTGAAAAAGTTAACAAGTCTTGTAACAGAAATTATGAACAAACTAACAGATCAAATAACATGATGATCACGTGATTGTTAACCTGTAGTAGATGTGTTTTTAGTGGCTTCATTAGTTTGTCCACAATTTCTATCACAAGTCATAGATTGGTTAATTTTTTTAAGGTTCAAGGACCAAATTTGTTAAACTTTGTGATTGTTAAAGGATCATATTGGTTAATACACTAAAGATAAATGATATGTCTAAAAAGACCCAAATATCTAGCTATAAAATAAATACCTAAATCAACTAAATTTAACTAAATAACAACACACAAGTATACAACATCAAATAATAGCTAGTGGTAGTAGGGATCGTTCCCACTAGAAATGTGCAATTATCAATTATTTGATTGGAATGCTATTTGAAAGGGTTGATTAAAGAAAGAAGTTGAACTAAATTAGGTTTAAAACTAAGAAATGATAAAAAGGGGGTTAGAGTTTATGTTAGCCTATTTCCTAGGATTTGGTTAATTCAGTCAATCAAGTGATCCTATATACTAAATTAGATGTTGATTCCCATTTGTAACCTAATTGCAGTCCACGGCAATTAAGTCTATCAATTTAATTAACCTAAGTATGAATCCCCCTTACTCCTTAACCTAACGAAACTTGATTATTTATCTATAGAATTCTAACAACCAATTAGGTAGAGAATTTTAGTCCACCAACATCTAATTCTGACCCTAATCCAATATTAGTTTAGGTCTACAGTGGAGGTTCAATTCTCACATCTCTCAATTAACCCAAATTAACAAAGGAAGTAGCTAATTTCTTAATCAACCTTAAACCCATTAGAATTGTCTAATTAGTTCATTTTACGACCTAATCCACCTATTAAACCTACCCATAAGAAATTAGGATTTTTGATGATAGGTTCGTGCTAAACTAAAATATTTTAAACAAAAAGGAATCAAGTAAAAGCATTAAATCTAAACTAAGCATGGAAACGAAGAAAGCTAGTAAACAAAACATTAAATGAAAGCATTAAATGGAAGACATTAAATAAAAGAATTTAAACTAAGTAGGTACGAAATTAAATATTAAATAAGTGCATTAAATATAAATGAAGGTCTTACAAAGAGTAGAAGAAACCTACACAACAATGGCATTGAAATCCAAATTAAGAAGACGAAGAAGAACTAAAAGTTCCTCAGAACCCAAATGAGAAGGAGAAAAGAATCTTAAATAAAGGTGGAGGCCCTTCAAATTATCCCCAAAATGCATATTTATAGCAGGGTTAAGAGTTGGGGGTTCTTGACGAAAATGCCCTTAAAAAAGGGCTTAAAATGTGCAAAAAAAAAGTGTCCCCTGGTTGGTGGTTGCCGTCGGCAAGCTAAGCGAACAGTCTTCTAGAGGAGCTCGTTGTCAACAACCTTCCTAGCAGCTTCGGCTGTCTGCTGTTTCTTTCTCTGATTCCATTTCCTACACACCACTTTCACTCTATGCCTCCCAAAACCCTAAAAACATTGTGAGCTCAGACACATAAACACTAATTAAAGTAAGATCAAATATTCTACAAATCCATACAAAACTCTAATTCCGGAAAGAATTAGACAAAAATCCTAATTTTTAAATTTAAACACACAAATATATAAGATAACCTAAATAATACTAAATTAGCTCTAAAACATACACCAAACATATAAAACTAAGAATGCACGAAAACAGACTCATATATTAATACTAAATTGTTTGAAACCGCAGCAAGAGCATTCAAATTTAGCCATGAAGAACTCTTGTTTCCTAGGGTTATCATGAGTGACCAAAGTAGTCTTTTTTCTTATGAATTAATACCAGCTAGCATTGTTAAGCATGAAAATAATTTAGAGTTCATTAACTTATCAAGCTTGGCTTCGGTAAGTAAGAACATGATAATCATATCAAAACTTTTAGACATATTACACCTTGAACTCTAAGAATTATTCCATTTTAATCAATTTTTTAACACTGTTAGCAGAGTTAATAGATGTTAAAACCATGCATACCAGCCACTTTACATTCGCCAAATTTTTTAGCACTACTAAAATTTGAACTCAAATGGGATAAATCTAAGAGTTAGGGATGCAATGTATCCAAATTTAAGAATTGGGGGTGTAAAGTAAAAATTGACCATAAGGGGTGCAAAGTGGAATTAGTCATAACTACTTCTATTGATGTAATATGCCACTAAACAAGTGGCGTTGTATACATATACTTAGCATCTATTAATTCTAGTAACAATATTAAAAATTGGATTGAAATGGGATAAATATGAAAGTTTGAGGTGCAATATGGCAAAAAAATAAGTATAGAATGAAAAGTGAGAATCAACTTAGGCTAAGGGGTGCAAAGTGGAGTAAGGCTATTGGAAACAAAATCCTCATGCATTGAAACTTGCACCGACCGTATTTAAATATAAGCAAAAAAATGCAATTTTAACCTCTTAAATTTGGGTCGTGGTCCATCTTAATTCCCAAAATTTTAAGAAAAACACATTCAGTTCTCAAAATTTTCAATTTCTATCAATTTAGGACGAATTTGAATATTCAATCAATTACAAATGGAAAAGTCACATGCATTGCATGTGCATGTTAAATCTTAAGATCTAAACATGAGAAAAATGTAATTTTATCCCCCAAAATTTGGGTTATGGTCTATCTTGGATTCCAAAGTTTCAAACAAAACGCATTTAATTCTCAAGAAACTCTCTAATTTCTACCAATTTATGATAAATTTAAAACTTCTGCAAATTACAGAATGAAAAAGTCACTTGCAATGCACGTGACTGTTAAATTTAACTTGGGTTATAACACCTCCTAGTCAATTTTAACCCATTTAATCTAGTGTTATTAAAAGTTATTCAATGAAATGATATTAATAACACAATAATAAATTAAAATAATAATTTAATTCAATGAATAGAAAAGCCTGTTTATGGTTGAGACACATTAATTACAACTCACCTTAGGAGTGATACGTCTCTTACTGCACAGGGTTGATGTAGCGTTCCTTTTCTAAGATACAAAGACCTCTAAATAAATTTGATATAGCAAAACACTAACCACAATCAGATATATACTCAATTATTTGGATATATAGTTTAGTAGAATATAGTTTAATATAGTGGTTGTAATAATATGGAGTTTAATTAGGGATAACAGTTAACATAGTATGTATTACATTAGATATGTTTATGTGCGTTGGAGAAGATCTTCTATTTATAATAATTTTTAGACAATAGAAAATGATGTTGCAAGTGAGAAATTTTAACGTTACTTTTTTTTCCCGTACATTCCTTGATATTTTAATACAGGTTAGCATAGTTATGTAGTTATTATCTCCTAATTTTGCAGATTGTTATATTCAGGAGGTTTCGTGACAAATTAGTTGAAAGACTTCTTCGAACTAATACAAGCGAATGAGCTCCACAATAGTACCAATTACAAGTAGATTTTAATTATAATTGACACTAGGGTGGAGTCTTTTCGTAAAATTAGGGTTCAAGAATTAAATTAAAATCTCTTAGAAATCCAGATAACATGAGTAGTGGCTCTGAAAATAGTAGTGATAGTTCTGAAAATAGGAGTGTTGATTATAACATGAGCGATGATGAGAATGATGAAATATTTCTTAATAGTATAGATAAGGATGTTGAATGGTTAAGCATTGATAGTCAGAAGAAAAAGTAAAAATATGGTTACATGAACTAAATTTGATTGTAAAAGTGTTATAACCCATGATAGATTTAACAGTCAGTGCAATGCAGTGACTTTTTTCGTTTGTAATTGATAGAATTTTAAAATTTATTCTAAATTAGAAGAAATTAGAAGTTCAGTAAATGCATTTTGTTTTAAAAATTGGGAGTCAAAATAGACCATGACCCAAATTTTGACGGCTAAAATTGTATTTTCTTTTCCACGTTTGGAACTTAAAATTTAATAGTCACATGCTTTACACATGATTGTTAAATCTATCATGGATGAATAATATGAAAGATTGTTAATTTAAATACAGATAGATAGTAATTTAACTCTTCCAACAAAAAATATACTGGCTGCGTTTGAAAAAGTGGATTTAAAATGATATAAAATTTAATTATACTTAAAATCTACTCTGCATTTCAAAATAACTGTCACTTCAGATTTTTTATCTTGTTTCGTTAAGAACATCTAACATTTTAGAAAATCAATAAAATATTAAATAATATTTTTTTCAACTTTTACCCTTCGTAGTTAGTACCGACACATTAATAAAGAAGGATTATCTATTTGGAATATTAATGCAAAAAGATAATTTAATCACTTTAAACTATATTTTTTGTAAATTTGATATAATTTAATCACTTTTTTAATTTATGTATACCAATCAAAGATGATAGTTATTTTAAAATGGATGAAATACTTAATTAACTATCAAAATTTAATTCTCACTTATTGTCCAACTAAAATTTTAACTTATTTCAAAATTCACTCAAATCCCGCAATCTAAATGTAATCATAATGCATTTCATGTCTTTTCTACAATTCAAATTCTGGAAATTCTATAGTTACTCTTAAAAAACTATTCTCTTGACTTTAAGAAGTTATACAATATAAATTTTTAAAATACATAATATTATACTATATAAATATTTAAAATATAAAAAAATAATTCTCCAAAAAAAACATAATATTTTTTTTTTTCAAATTCACCCATCCAAACATAAACGCAACTTATTTATAAATCCATTCAAATCCCGCAATCGAAACGGAACCATATGTGGCGAATCATTAAATGAAATCACCATCCACGCATTACAGTTGTTCAGCATATGTGGCAAGCTCATCGGTGCTCTTGACGAACTTTTGACACTTTGTAGCTTGTTTATCTCTCCCACACTCCCATTATCCACTCCCTTTATTATTACAAGACAAATCTCACCCCTTCAATTTTTCATCATTCATCGCACCACTGTCCTTCTCCAAGTGACCCTCTTTGATTACGTGTCCTCCTCCTCCACCGTCCGATCCCTCTTTCGTAGAACCACGAAGAATTCTTCTGCAAGTTCCAGGAAACCGTTTCTGCCCAGCCGACTCGTAGTCACACGTATCACACCAGTCCAAATTAATATACGTAAGCAGTGACAAAATCACCCCCGTGTGGGCTATCGACACGCACGCACCCGACTTCATTGCTCGACACGTGTCCCATTCTAACCTCATCTTCGTCGCCCTTTTAGCATCCTCCCAGTCCAAATACTAGCGTTATCGCCCCACGTGTATTCTAATCAGAAACCAGCCGCCCATTATTGCCACGTGTCCCACCCTCTCACCTCTCTCACACTATAAATACCCTTCTTTCCCTTGTGTCCGAAGTTTCAACCTTCAGACCACTTGCGAGTAATTTCTCAGCAAATAAAAAATAAAATAAATTTTTTTTAATTTTTAATTTAATTTAATTTTTTTTTGGGAAAATGAGCTCTGATTTGCAATTGCCTCCTGGGTTTAGATTTCACCCAACTGATGAAGAACTTGTGATGCATTATTTATGTAGAAAGTGTGCTTCCCAATCCATTTCTGTTCCAATTATTGCTGAGATTGATCTCTACAAATATGATCCTTGGGATTTACCTGGTAATTATTTTTTTCATTTTTTGTTTTAATTTTGTTGAATTATGAAAAAAAGAAAGACTAATTAATGTTTTTTCTGTGTAGGTTTGGCTTTGTATGGGGAGAAAGAATGGTACTTCTTCTCACCGAGGGATAGGAAGTATCCGAACGGTTCACGGCCGAATAGACGGCGGCGGGGAGTGGGTACTGGAAGGCCACCGGAGCGGATAAGCCGATTGGTAATCCAAAGCCGATGGGGATCAAGAAGGCTTTGGTTTTCTATGCCGGAAAAGCTCCCAAGGGCGAAAAGACTAATTGGATCATGCATGAATACCGCCTCGCCGACGTCGACCGTACTGCTCGGAAAAAGAGTAACAATTTGAGGGTAGGTACCGGAAAATGCACTTCAAATTACGATTTAGCCCTTAAAATTTGAGTGGTTTTGAGACTAGATGAGGGATAGGATTGGTATTTTAGTCGAACCGGGTTGTGCAGTTTAAAATATACTAGTAAGATTTTTCAACAAGTGGACTAATTAGGCCTCGCACGTGATAGTTGTGGCCCACATTAATTAATAAATGAAATCTGATAAAATTTTTATGGTCTCGATTTTTAGTGTGACTGATCGAACGGTTGATATTGTGCAGTTGGATGATTGGGTGCTGTGCCGCATATACAACAAAAAAGGTTAGTTCAATCGAGAAGCAACAACTCAGCAGCCGAAAAGTGATGAGCCAAGTGGAGGAGGAGATAGGAGAGGACAAAAAGCCGGTGATAGTGACGTCATTACCGGAGACATCACCGGTGGTCTACAACGATTTCATGTACCTCGATCCAGCTGATTCTGTCCCAAAGCTACACACGGACTCCAGCTGTTCGGAGCACGTGGTTTCCCCTGAATTCTCACATAACACGTGCGAAGTTCAGAGCGAGCAGAAGCTGAGCGACTGGGAGAAAGCCGCCCTTGATTTTCCATTTAATTACGTGGATGCCCCTGCACTGGATAACAATGGAAATGTGCTGTTGAATTCTCAGTTTCAGAGCAATTATCAGATGTCGCCGCTCCAGGATATGTTCATGTACCTGCAGAAGCCGTTTTAAATGGAACAAATACTTTTACCATAGTGAAATTCATGAGTTCGCACGTGTAACACGAGACTTAGGTCTGTGAGCGTGCACGTGTGAGTTGCATAGGTCTAGAAAAATAGGGGAAAAATTAAGTAGTAATAGTCTAGGGGTGAAGTTGGAAAATAGTAGTGGTGGTGTATTAGAATTTCTTCAGTAAGGGCATTTGTTCCAGAAAGTAGGATTTCATGTGTATATATATCCAAAATGTGTTGTATATGCATTATGTGAAAGTTGTTCTGTTAAGGGTATATTGGATATTTTGTATTTCCGTATCTGAAGTTGTTTTTGTACTAGTAACATTTAATACCAAATGTGTGGATTTTATTTTTTTTCGTCTTTTTTTCTTTTATGGATTTCTAAATTATCTAGAATATATAAGAGATGGAGTTAAGAAGAATTAAAATTTAGGGATAATTGTTGAGGCTTAAGAATTTGTATTTTATAAATATTTAAAGTATTGAATATTAATATTATATTTTATTACTTGTTAAAGTATAATCGTATAATTTTAATATTTAAAACACGTAATCTTAATATTATATTTTATTATTTTTTAAAATATAATTTTATTCTTTAGTGATATGAAATGTTGTTTGATTGCGAAATTGTAAAATATTTTTAAAATTTAAAGCCAACCGAGTGAGAGGATGAGGACGATTTTATGTTATCTTACGCGTTCATTCTACATGGCGGTCTATTTACCAAATATGAATGATGTAAAGATTTATCCATTAAGGTCATTTTTTATAATTTTTGTCATAAATTCTATTATTAATTAAGCATAGAAAAATATTTAGATAGATTTAATTTTTAATTTTATTAGTAAATCTTGTAATCAGAATTAAATGTTAATTTTGTGATTAGAATTAAACGTTAAATAATCTTGTTTACATCTGCTGTTATAAATTTTTTAAAATTTAATTCAACCCATATAATTTATAAATAAGATAAAAAATCAGATTAACCTAAATATTTACCATTAAGCATCTAGTTTGATTGAAAGTTGTGAGACTAGGGATTCTTAGGACTGGCAGTCTAGCACTAATTCTTTCTCAAGCATGGCACTAGGATTCCATCTAAATGCTCTTTACCTATAAAAATAGTACACTTCGTCTACACGATAACCATGCAATAATTGTAATGGAATATTATTTAGATAATTATTGTAATAATTATATAAGACCTAAAATAAAGAGGTAAGTAAAAACATATATTTATGTAATAATTACAAAATATTATGTTATCAATAATAAAAGCTAGATAGTGTTTTTTAATAATAATTGATGATATCAAAATATATTATTCTAGATACATGTCAACAAATTATAAATATATTTTGGTGATTTTGACTTAAATTCAACTCCTTATTCAACCTATATCAATCAGTCCCTCACGGGGCAGGTATTTATTCTTAAGTCTGTTGACCACATAAGATCATTTATTTTTAATACAAAAAGCAATTTTAGTTTACGCATAACTCATTTCGTCCTGTCTAAAATAATAGATTTGAACATCAAAACTTTCTCAGATATAAAACTCTGCCCTCAACCTCTTTGTTTTGAATTCGCAGTGCATGAGTTCGGTGCGCGACTTTAACTTTATATTAAAGTAATACTACTTGTAGAACAACTTAAGACTAAACTTCGTATAGGACTTGATAATTTTTAGCATCCAACAGTGGTCATTGTTAATATCTTCCCATTTTCGTTGACTAAACTGAAGGATATTTGCGGAACAATTGATTGTACTATAAGGAAATTAGGGTCGGTAATGTGTATAATTTAATGATTCAAACAAATAAATAAATAAATAAAATCTTGCCTCTAATAGATTATCCTCGATAAATTTACCAAATTTGTAGTATTTAATATTTATCCTTACTTTTATAGGAAATTCACGTGATATACTTTGTGACCATATCACCCTTCCTCATTTTTGGCAAGAAAAAAAAAGAAGACCAATTTAGTTTTTTATTTTTAAAATATCGACTAATTTAGTTCTTTATCTATCATAACAAATCGTTTTGATCCCTTATATATATATATATATATTTTTAAAAATAATCAATCTAAAACTTGTGATGAACAAATTGTAAACAAATTAACGGAACAAGCTATGTGATAATCACATCACCATTAACTTGCAATAGATATGTTGTTAATGACTCCGTTAGTTTATCCACAATTTTTATCATATACCTTAGATTTATTTAATTTTTTAAAATAAAAAATCAAATTAATCTTTATGATAGATGAAGACTAAATTAATTATACCTTAAAAGATAAAAGATAAAAGGACCATATTGATCTTTTATCCTAGTAAACCAAACCTCAACTTTAAAAGCTATTGTAATCGTCAATAATAACTGCACCGTTATTATACAGCAAATGAGGCCCGGTTAAACTCATTTTTCAGCCTGCTGAAAGTAAAGTCGCTCTTAATTCAAATTAAGATTGGTTGAGCTAGAGACTGATAATTCCAGCCTAACTAAAATATAGGCCGAACTAAGCTCGGTCCAGCTAAAGAGTAAAGAATAGCCCATCTAGTATTAGTACTTAAAGTTATATATAGGGTTATTTACACTTTGCCTCCTATTTAAATTTGACCTGTCTCAATTTGCTCCCTATAAAAAATTTATTTGTATATAATCTTTTTTTTGACTAACTGTTAAAGCCAACAATTAGTTAAAATGAAAATGACCCAAATTTAGCAAAGTACCCTAGAATAGTTTTAAGATTAATCATAATTTGCCTCCTGTATGATGTTAATTATATTTTAACCCTGTTTGATAAAATTACAAGTAAATTTATCCTAAATAACAGCGCCTCATGGAGTTTACTGGATGGTTTTAGTGACAGATTTTGCTAGTGGCGGTGTTGTCTCGACCCACAACTAAAAATTTTTCTATTGATGAATCTGAACTTGAATTGTTATTAGGATTATAACAATAGCAATAAGACTAGCCAAAAATTACTAGAAAATCACCGAATTGGAGAGACCCATGGACACTCTGTTCTTATACATTATTAGAACATTTATAGATTTTGCACAAAATTGCATCAATATGACTTTTAGAGAATATAGAACAAAATAAATATTATAATATTTTTACCAAAAAATAAGAGAACATATAGATCTAGATTAAATTTGTTACCTAATCTAAGTTCTAATTACATTAATTTCAGTACTAATAAAATTCTTAGAACTATAACTAATCGTGAAATTATATGAGGGTAATTTTGTAATTTAGTGTGTTCTCTAGTCTTTTGGCTACCGGTTAACTTTGACCGTTAGTTAAAGAAAATTAAATAAATATAAGTTTTTCTTAGATAGCGAATCGAAACACAGTCAAATTAGTGTAATTAACCCTCATTTATATGTTGATTATATATTTTGGTGACTAAAGATGATGAAAGTTTATGAAGAACGCACGCACCAAAGTCAACAATACACGTTAACGCAAAAATTTTCAAAATCTTTAGCTCGTACCGTAAACTTTCGGGTTAAATGAACTAAACTCCCTCAACTATACTTAAGTTGTGCTTTACCCCCTTATACTCAATTTATAGGTATTTAATCCCTTTCTTGATCCCTTCTTAATATCATTTTTGTATAAATAACCCCATTAAGTTAATTATTTAAGGTTATAGTTTTTTCCTTCTTAATTTTTCATTTTTCTTTTGTTTCTCTTAATTTTTTCCTTCATTTTCTCATGTCACTAGCTACTTCATTCCTTGTGCTGTTATTAACTATATACTTAGGACATATAAATTTTTTTAAATTCTTTAACTAATTTTTTTTTTTTTTTGTAGCTTTTTTAGTTGTTAAATTTCATTATCCTTAATTTCTTATAATTTCCTTTACAATAGAATATATATCGTTTACATTGAAAGTATACTTGAGCTAGTAATTAAATTGATTAAAATGTTACTTACACTTTACCCCTGCATCACTAACACTTTAGTGTCTAAGTTATCTTTTGAGCACTTTAGACCTTCCGTTATGTAAACTAAAAATTTTAACTATTTTACCCCTATTCTATTCTAATTTTTATTTTTAGTTTATTTTTGTTTAATGAATCAAATATTTATAAGGATTGGACTTGATTCATGATAGTTAAATTACAAATTGATATATATAGATGGTTGGAGTATGATTTAGTATTTTTTATGATTTTTTAGCTGAGATAAATTAAAAAAGATAACAAAATCTAACTGACATCATTTTTAAGCACATATCCTGGTAACTGGTAATTAATTATAATAGTTTCACGTCTCTTAACTAGAATGACTTCTTTAATTTGATATTTGGCTAAATAGAAAGATAAACACATAAGTTTAGAAATTTTGAACTAATTTTTATTTTAAAATTATTTAGGCCAGTCAAAATAAAAGGAAATCTTTTTAAAAAAAGAATAAATAAATAAAAATGCACTACTTTTTGTTATGGCTTTTGGTAGTAGTAGTTATTGGAGGGATAGAGAGCAAATGAACATTTAAATAAATAAATAAAAATACATAGAATAGAAAGGTCAAAATGCTAAGTTGACATAACACAGAGAGTTAAGTGTTCAAAATATAATGTCAGGGAATAAAATGTTAATGAGACCAAATTTTAAAAGGGGTAATCTATCTATATATCTATATATATATACATACACACAGAGAAACTAAAGATTCAATAATTCAAAAAGTTTGAGTTTTAACTAATTAAAGATTATTTAAAAAAAATAAATATATCACAATAAAAATCAGGAATTTTATGAGTGTAAAAAAAGATAAAATATTAATAGTTGATTAATTTGATTATTTATTTTTAGTATTTACATTTGACTAATTATAGGTCTAGCTTGTTTATATCTTTTTTATATCAATTATGTATCTTGTTATAATAAGAATTGACATATCAATTATGTATCTTGTTATAATATATCAATTATGTATCTTGTTATAATAAGAATTAACAAATAAATAAAGAATTAGTTAAAAATTAAAATAATTTAATCTGTGTTTAAAATAATTTATAGCATAATGAATGATGTAGCTAATGGTGGTAGAGAAGGCAGAAAAATAATAAAAAAAATGAAGAAAGAATGTGATAAAAGGGGAAAATAATAGGGAAAAAAGAAAAACAATAAATAATTAAGTTAGCAAGGTATTTTTGTCCAACAATACAAAAAGAGAATTAAGTGCCTATAAAATGAGTATAAGTAAAGTGCAACTTGGATAAAGTTGAGAGGGATTTAATGCATTTAACCCTAAACTTTCTTATATCTTAACTTACACGAGTAAATTTTTTTTTTTTTTTTAAAGGTTCACGGGAGATTCAAAACCTTGCAAGGAAAGCGAGAGGGCAAAAGAGAGTAGGGGTGTTCAAAATAACCCGCTGATCCGAAAAACCGATGGAACCGGTCCATTCCGAACCGTAAAAGAAGGGTATCCGAACCGGATCAAACAACCGGTTCGGATAGTGAACCGGTCCACATACAGACCGGTTCGGGTACCGGTTCACTCTTTGGTGAACCGCCGGTTACCCGAACCGGTCCATAATCAAGGGCAATTGTGTAATTTCACCAAATATGGCTAAATTTTTCTATTCATATGTTCATAGATTATTGATTTATTTTGTAGTTGTAAATTTGCTTAACTTTAGGGATATTTGATAATATTTTGATAATTTGCTTAAAGGGATATTTGATAATTTATTTTGATAGTAAGTTTTTTTTTCTTCCTTTTATGTTCATATGCATGATTGAGTTTTATATATATATATATATATATATATATATATATATATATATTTGTCTAAAGGGATATTTGATAATTTAAGAGAAAAAGAATATTTGTCTAAATTATAATTTCAATTTGGAAAAGGAATTTTATAAAATTGATAATTTTATTGTAGTTAGCTGTATTTGCTTGTAATAAATTGCTTATAATTGGAAAAGAAATTTTATTTTATTTTATAAATACATAAAGTTGACTTGATATGAACTTTTAATTTTTGAGATTTTTGGGGGAGTTTTTTTTTTTTTTTTTTGTCACACCGGTTCAGGTACCCGTGGGTCCCGAACCGCTTCATTCGGGTAACCGGTGATCCGGTTACCCAAAATGTGTGGACCGGATACGGTTCAAAAAATTAGTGAACCGGTGAGATCGGCTTTTCGGGTCACCCTTCATGCTCATGGACCGGATACCCGGTCCATGAGCACCCCTAAAGGAGAGAATCAAACCTGGCACCTCATGGTTCCTAGTGAATTTCTCAACCAAGTTCAGTTTGAGCATAACTTTATAATGGGAAACTACTGCCGAATGGGCATATATGTTTTTGGCATCCGACTATCCCGAGCCATTCAACTTTTGCTATTTTGTTTTGATCAACTGACATATTAGGTGAGTCGAGTGCGAATAATGTCCTATTCAAGATCAAACATGAAATTTTTTGTCAAATTTGAACTCGACTCGAGTTCGAATGAGGTTTAAAAATAAAGTTTGAGCTTGAGTTTAAAAAATTTGTTGGAATTCGAACTCGATTCGAAAATAAAAATAAGTTAAACGAAGTCGAATTCGAGTTCTAACTCGAATAGTTTAACATTTTTGGAGGTAAATATATAATTTTTTTCAAAGAATATAGACATTTTAATAATTTTATACATAATAAAAAAAAACTTATAAATTATATATGTGCTCGAACAACTCGACGAGAGCAGTATATATATATATATATTCGAAATTGACTCGTTAAAATATTCGAATTCGAACAAATTTGACTCAAATTCGATCAATTCAAAATTAAGTCAAAATTTTGACTGATCTACTAGCATTCGAGAAGCTCGATTCGTTTATACCCATACGGCATGTCCTATGGTAGGTCTTTCATAATAAAGCTTCTCGCGTTTGGGGCCTCTTGTGTTGTCTTCAATGTTGAAGTTGGTCTGAACTCATTTCCATAATGAAGTAAGTATGGGAACTGAGTTTGGGCCGTCATGTTTTGTGAATTTAGAGGGGCTACATTTGGTTGAGACTTTTCAATGTTCATAGGGGTTGAGCTCATGTTGGACAAAGAAGAGTTCACAACACAAGGCCCAATTAATAGTCTAAACTCGAAAGAAACAAAAAGAAAAAGGATGTAGGAAACGAAGGCAAAGAGTTATTTTGGGATTAATACTCCATACGACATTTAGTCTCGGAATGATCAATTAGCTTAGACGGAATAAGATGAAGTCAGAGGTATAAAATATATGTTTAAACTAATAAAAATCAGTATAAATTTGTGGGAAAAATGAGTTAATTTGTTTTATGTTATCCCGCCAAAAATTTACCATAGGGTAACTTATTCCCCTACCCATATGGAATTGTTTTATCTAGAAAATATTTAAGTAGATCTGATTTTTTGACCCTAGTTGTATATTTTGTAGTCAGAATTAAATTTTAAAAAATTTTACTTTGATGTCATAAATTTTATAAGATTTAATTCACACTACAAACTCTACAAGTAAAATCGAAAATCGGATCAATTTAAATATTTCCCGTTTAAATATTTCCCTTTTTATCCACATTGAATTGAGACTAGCCTTATGATGAGTTCTTTTACCACAATGAAGTACGATTATTAATCCCATCCCATGGCTGAAAATAAGCAAATGAAAATTTTATGGGAGTAATAATCTTAGTCGTTCAGTAATCTGCCTAATCCTGTGAACCAAAAAGTAAGCAAATAAAAATTTGATTGAAGTAATATCCAACTTGTTAGTCACTTAGTATATCTGCTTATGCATTTTGTATTAAGTTTTTTCACAGTTCAAGTTACTTAACATTAGACTAATTTGACTAGTCTGCAAGTTGCAGATTTCACCTCCAAATCCCAAAAAATAATCATCGGTCTCAACGATCCACAAATTATTGATTTGACTTCAAATATAAGGAGAATGAAAGTAACAAGGTTGAAAAAATTAAAGGAGAAGTATAAATTAAAGGAGAAGTATGAATTAATAATTTGGGCTTGTATGACATAACAAAATATACTTTTATCCATAGGCAAATGATATCACACTCTTTTTAGTCTCTCATACACCCTTATTCCTTTTTAACAAGCAAAATGACTAAAAATCCTTCATCCACATTACTCTATGTTTATTTAGCTAAAGTGCCCATATTTTAATGTTAATTACCTATTAGAATAAGAAGATCTTCAAAATATTTTATAACTTTGAAAACATTATATAAAATTGGAAATTTATATATAAAAACTTCAAATTTTTATAGAAATTTCTTTTTTTGTACTTAAAACAATATTTAGTTTATATTAAAATTTATGCTTATATTTTATATCAGAGTATAAACTATATTGGCAAATTACACAAAATATTTGTGCATATAGAATAAATGAATATATATATGTGTGTGTATATTATTCATTATATATTAACTATTTTAATCAAATCCAAGTCCTAATCGGATCGGAATAACGAGATCCATATACGACATATATTATAATAGGTAAACGGATTCAAATAATTACATTTATACATGGATCCAAACCTGATAAACAGGTTCAAGACGGGTGTGACTGGGTCTAGGCGAACGGGCCTAGACCCGAATCACACATGTCTCGGACTTGTTTATCTGGTCTTGATCCATATGTAAATCTAATTATCCCAGATCCGTTTAACAATTATAATACACTGGTCGAATATGAGATCTACTTATTCTGATCTGATTAGGACGATCTGATTAAAATATTTAATATACAATAAAATTATATATTTTAGTTATTCAATATGCATAAAATTTTGCATAAATTGCCAATAAAGTATATACTTTAATGTAAAACATATGCATAAATATTAATATGAACTAAATCTTTTATTTAATAATTATAAAAATGAAATTCTATAAAAATTTAAAATTTTTATATATAAATTTTCAAACTTATAAAATATTTTCAAATTTATTTTAGTAAGTAAACATTGAAATAATGGCACTTTAGATATATAAAAATGGAGTGATGAAAACAAAGAGTTTTTAGTCATTTTGCTTTTTAGAAAGGAAGTGTGTAAGAGATTAAAAAGAGTATGCAAATATCATTTGTCTATCCATATACTATTTGGGATTTAGACTAAATGATATCATTGTAAACGAGTCTAAACAAATCACACTCTAATATTCAAGTCAATTCAATAATTTTAACAAGCTTATAAATTGAGAGACTGCAATAAATGTTGATCTATTTATATTTTGAATGAAGTCGAACAAACTTTTATCAAGTCATGTTTGAATTCAACTTGAGTAATTTTTTACATATAAAGTATAAACTTTTGAATCTACCAGGTCAAATATCTGTCAACTTACAAAGCTCATGAATGCTAATTAGTTCGTCCAATAAAAAAATTGTCCTTCAGCTAGTAAGAATTCAATACAACTTCAATTCTGGACTAGAATAAGTTAATTAACAAATTGTATATCATTAATAAGCAAAATAATAGGACAAAATTAATAGAGCAAATGATGGATAAATACAAATAACATAGCCCCTTTTCTTTTCTTCTTTTTTTATGGAGCGTATAAAATGGCCTTAACTGTGGATAAATACAATAACATAGCCCATTTTCTTTTCTTCTTTTTTAGGAAGTGAAGAAGCCAGAATTTGATTTTAGGAGGAGAGAGAAAGTGGAAGAGCTGAATGTCAGAAGTGTGTTTAGTTCTCTGAATTTCGATCTCTTTAGTTTAGTAGCACCCCAGTCCTTATTTATAGAATTACATAAGGAGGCATAAGGTTATCTGTGTGTTGGTCCAGCTGAAGCGGAATTACACAGTTGCCCTTAATGAGGCTGCCACGTAGGCGCTTCTAGAACAATCTACGTATCGCTAATCTACATCATCATTAGTCCCCTCGGCTTGGTGTCGAGCCTCACGGATTGGGGCCAAGTTGACAACGACTGTTCATAGTCCCCAATCGATGACAGCCAGGACTTCTATACCGAACAGAGGTGGAAACCTTCGGAGCACCTACGTAATCCATTGCCGACCCGAGGTCATACGACCCTTGCTCCTCGGCGGGTCGTAACTGCAGCATTAACTCCCAAGGGTGACATTTTCGTCGAGTCCCCATGCACTGAATTCGACAGGATTGCCCCAATTTTGTTGCAAAATGCCTCGTTTTACGGGCCATAACGCCGGCACCACGTCTCGATTTTCACGCCATATCCCGTTTACCACGCCATAATGCCTCATTGTTGTGTTTCATGCCATAACGCCACGCCTTTCCTGCCTAAACGTCTTTTTACATTTCAAAACAGTCAATTTTTCCCCCCAGAAACACAGAACATTCTGGAAGAAAACTCACCTATTTATACCCCCATTCACCCCCAAATCTTTTTTCTTCTTCTTACTCACCTTTTCCTTACTCACTTTTACTCTATTTTCCTATACTTACACTCCCTCCCTTTTTACTCTCATCCCCTAGAGACTTACATATCTTTTCTTTCTTCGTCCTCTGCCGTTTCACCGTTGCCAATTTCTGACCGTCGCTCTATGCCACCACCGGACACCACTAGGAGCTTTTTCTAAAAACTCCTACACGCCCTCAAAATAGAAGATTATGGCCGGTACGTTCACTCCCACTTCTCTTATTAGCACACCGGTTCCTCCTTCCCCGATAAACGCCGTTGATAGGATGCTAAATCCTTTCGATGAAGCGCTTCTGGCAGCAGTGCCATTAAACTTTCCTCCCGATCCGTTTTTTTCTGAACCTCCACATAAACGACCACCCTAACCTTCAAACCCAAAGTATATCAAAATCCTTAGGGATCGGTGCCATTTTCCCAAGAACGTGCACATCAAACTCCCAACCCCCGAGAACTGAGGCCATTTTCCCCCACCTGGTTACCTAACAGTCTACCAGGAACAACTCGAGACAGGGCTGAGGCTCCCCATAGCCCCTCTCCTAGTCAACCTATCGAACCACTAGGATATCAGCATATCCCAGCTGACCCCAAACGCACTTCGGGTCATCGCTGGCTTCACCTTCTTATGTAGATTACACGACATCCCCCTCTCCTTAGACACATTTAGGATGATGCTGAAATTATCCTCTACAAAGGGATTTTTTTACATCTCTCCCCGAACCGCGGGCAAACTGCTCACTTCAGGAAACCCATCATCTATTCATGACTGGAAAAAGTCATTTTTCTTTGTCCGGTACCTCGACCCTCCAATGCCCCGGGGTCCATGGAACCTTATAAAAGAAAACTTAAAAACCAAAAATGCCTCTCCCCCGGACGTCCCTCCACGCCCGGAGGCGTGTCGAATCCAATCTTCGGATAAACTTCAATAACTAACCTGCCATCCTATCGAACAACATTTTGGCCTGGGCAGGACTATTTCCTACCCACGATATCCACCCGAGCTACGACCCTCAACAAGGTCACTATCACCATTTCCTGCTTATCTCCTACTTTTCTCTTTCTTTTTTTTTTTTGCTTTTTTTTTTTTGTTTTTTGTTTTTCAGACCTTTCATCTTTTGCAGAACTCAGAGCATTCCTCAGGGGGCTAGTGTCCACCACACCTGCCACCGATGCGGGTACTTCAAGCCAGCCCTCTTCATCAGCAAGTGGATCCTCATCCGCCACCATCAACACCCCATCAGGGAGTGCCGAGGCTACACCTTCAACCTCTGTACCCCTGAATCAAACTGAGGCAGCCAGTTCACCGGTGAGGCAAGCCGAGGAAGTTACTCTGGCTCTTCGGCCCACCGAACCCGAGCCAACTCGGGTTACAAGGAAGAGGACTAGGGAGAGAGGCACTTCTGCTGGCCTCAGGGAGGGTCCTTCTTCCGCCATGACCCTCTCTTCCTCGTCGTCGCCTTTGTGGTCCATGATTCCAGTAGCGAGGGTTCGGACCCCAGGGACTGGCTGGGGCAACGTCCCCTATCCAAACAACTCATCACCTCTTATAGTAAGTACAGCCGGACCTCATTTGTTCCTATTCCTTAATCTTTCGTCAGTGTCATGAATTAACACTTCAATTTTTCAAGTGATAGAAAATACACTCCCGAGGAGGAAAGGAAATCTGCAGGGTCACAGGATGTGCCCTAGGGTCGGCTGTCTGTTGACCTTCTTCCAGTTCCTTCTACCTCGGGGAGCTCTGATCTCCGACCCACCCCACCGATCGATGTTAATGATCGGGCCCAATTTCTGAGGGTGGCTCGGGAGCAGGCCAAAATGGTGGCTTTGCCTCGGGACGTGGCCTATGTCAAAAGGTTCGCCCCTCAACAGAGGCTGGACGAACTTCACGTCAGCCTGATGAACGTAAGTCTATCTAACCATCTTTGTGAAATTCCTATTTCTTGCACCTCGGATTTCATCTTTGCACCTCGAATTTCATCCAATCTCTTTTTTCTTTTGCAGGCCGTCACAATTTTACCCGTCGTGGCAGATCGGGAGGCCTCCATCAACTCTGCCTTTAACTCTCGAAGCAAGAGTTGGCCCATGCGAAATCCAGCATGGATCAGGCATTTAAGGAGGCTGTTAAGGCCAACGAGCTGAAATGTAATATCGAGGCGGGCAAGAAATATGACGAGTGGAAGGCCGAATTGACTGAGGTGAGGGACAAGGTTCGGAAATCCGAGATGGAGAAGAAGACCCTTGAGGTTGATATTGGTGATCGAGACAAGAAAATCACAAATCTGGAGCAAAAGGTCCTTCAACTTCAAGAAGAAGCTCTGATGTCCGAGGCAAAGTTCGCCTCTCGGGAGGTGGAGTTGCGGATCTTTAGTAGGAATCAATTTGTGGCCTCGGCTGAAGCAGATGAAATGCTGAAGGAATTTACGAAGAAGGTCTTCTCCATGGGGTTCACACTAGCCTGTGACCACTTGGTGAAGAACCCTGATTTGTATGAAGGGCTGCCGTACGATGCTTCCATCACCGAGGAGGTCATCAATGGCCTACAGGCTCAATTCAAAGCCCCTGCTTCAATTCTCGAAACTTCTGGAGCGACTTTGCTGATCCAGGGTCCGAACCTCGAGGCCTAGTCCAAGCAGGCGAACCAGACTTCCACCTCCACTGTTTCGAGAATTCCAGCAGGGTGCTCAGGCTGATGTGATTTTGCTGTAATAATTAGGAACTCCCTTTGTAAATAGTTAAGAACTTCTTTTGTAATAGTTAGGTCTTTTTTAATGAAATTGCTAAGTTTTGGTAACTTTTGCCCTTTTGGTATGAGCCTCGGCTTCCTTGCTTCTGGCCTTTTACTTGCTTTTCAATTTTATCATTTCCTGCACTAAAAACAGAAGTTTTATGATATAAGCAAGTAACAAAACTTCCCATACTTAAGCATTTCAATCATAAAAGAAGCCAGACAGATTGTCGAAGACTTCCTTTCTTTCTGTACTTAGGCTTTGTTCGGACCCTTCCGAACTGAGGCAAAATGATTAAAGTTGGTTGCTTATGTTTGCCTTAGCCATTTAATTTGAGTCATACTCTCTAAATTTCAAAAGATGATGTTTTGTTTAAACAAGGCAATCAAGCATTTTTTAGGATAGGATCCTCTTCAATCTTATTGTGCTTGGAGAGGGCTGCTTAGTTTCTACCCTTGCGGGAAAACTGTCTGGCTTCAGCCCTCAATCATTTGCTTTTTTGTTCAACTGGATCCGAAACTCTTAGAGTTGGAGCAGTTCGAACATCTGACAGTGCCTTGTCCGAACCTCTGAGGGTTGGCGCGATTTGTTTTTGCTTGGGAGGCTACTAAGCCTCGACCAAGAGACTTGGGGGGACTGCTAAGTCTCGGCCCTCAATCATTTGCTTTTTTGTTCAACTGGATCCGAAACTCTTAGAGTTGGAGCAGTTCGAACATCTGACATTTGAAAAGGGACCTTAGAGACATTTTATTCCTTGATAATATTTTTTCAAATTTACAATGTTCTATATTCTAGGAACAAGATCCCCTCTCATATCAACCAACTTGTAATAGCTCGAGATGTGAGCTTCTATTATACGATAGGGTCCTTCCCAGTTCGGATCTAACTTCTTAGTCACCTCTACAAGGCTTGCTTCATTTTTCCGAAGCACCAAGTCTCCGGGCCGCAGATACCGATGCTTGACCCTGGCATTGTTGTGCTTAGCCATGACTTGCTTGTACTTGGCTTCCCGGGTGAATGCATCCAATCTTTTCTCCTAAAATAAATCTAAGTTAGCTCGCAGGGCCTCATGATTGGATTCCAAATCATACATGGATACTCAAGCCGAAGGTAGCCCAATCTCTGCAGGGATAACAGCCTCGGACCTGTATGCCAAACTGAATGGAGTGTTTCCATTAGCCGTTCGAGGTGTGGTCCTGTATGCCCATAAGACACTAGGCAATTCCTTAATCCAAGCACCCTTGGCTCTTTGAGAGGGACAAGTCGGGTCTTGAGTCCTCTCAGAAGGGTTCGGTTGCACACTTCAGTCTGTCCATTTGCTTGCGGGTGGGCGACCGAGGTGAAGTGTTGTTTAATTTCGAGGTTAGCGCAGAAGCTCTTGAAAGGTTCTCCTTCAAATTGTTTCCCATTATCATAAACGAGCACAGCAGGAATACCGAACCACAAACAATGCTTTCTAAAAGAACTTTTCTATCGCCTTTCCCGAGATTGTAGCCAGAGGTTCGGCCTCAATCCACTTGGTGAAATAGTCAACGGCAACTATTAAGAACTCAAGCTTGCCAACTCCTCTGGGAAGTGGGCCTAAGATGTCAATTCTCCACTGAGCAAATGGCCATGAGTTTTGAATAGGAACCATATCCGAGCCAGGTCTTCGGGGTATTGGCGCGTGTATCTGACACTGATGACACTCCCGCACCAAAGTGTTTGCATCAGAATGTAAAGTTGGCCAGTAGTACCCAGTCAGCAAGACTTTGCGAGCTAAATTCCGTGGAGGACCGATGTGGCTTCCGCATATGCCCTCATGTACCTCTCGCAGAACATAGTTAGCTTCAGATAGTGCGAGGCATCTTAGCAGGGGGCACAAGTATGCTTTTTTATATAAGATTCCGTCAATAAGGGCATACTTGGCGGCTCTGTATTTGATCTTTCTAGCCTCAGCAGGATCCTCGGGAAGCATCTCGTTATTCAAGTAATTTATTATGGGTCCCATCCAACCGAGGTCCGTTGACTTTTTTAGAGAAGTCAACAGACCTGCATTCTCGCAGTTCTACCAAAATCTCTTTTGTTAAATGCGAGTATATTACCGAGGCTAGTTTTGACAGAGCATCGGCGTGTGTGTTTCTGGTTCGATCAATCTTAATGATATCCACTTTTTTGAATTTTCCAATCCAATTTTTGACCTCGGTTAGATATCTTTTCAAAATCACTCCTCGAGCCTCATAGTTTCCTAGGCTTTGATTTACAACTAGCTGAGAATCTGAATGTATCTTTAAGGTTTGGGCACCCATCTGGTGCGCCATTTCCATCCCACAGATAAGGGCCTCATACTCAGCTTCGTTGTTGGTTGCCTTGAATCCGAATCTGAGGGCATAAGTGAGATAGTCCCATTCTAGAGATCGGATTATTATCCCTGCACCGGCTCCAGACTCAATAAAACTCCGTCAACATGAACCTCCCATGGAAGATCTTCTCTTATTTCTTGTTCCCTTGCAGGATCAGTCACCGTGATGAGGTCAATCTTCTCGATGTCACAATTTTCTGCAATGAAATCCGCCAAAGCCTAAGCTTTGATTGAGGTCCGAGGCAGTCATTCTATGTCAAACTCAAACAGCTCTACAGACCACTTTAGCATTCGGCCTGAAGCATATGGTTTGTTCAAGATATTTTTCAAAGGAAGGTTGGTCAAAATTATTATTTTGTGACCATGAAAATAAGGCCTTAGCTTTTGAGCTGACACCACCAACGAGAAGGCTGCCTTTGCTTACAAAATCTACAGGACATTAGTTACCGCATTGTTCGTCTTGCCTCAAGAGAACAGAGCTGACTGTCGGTTCGGCAATCGAGATATATAGGTATAGCGGTTCTCCTTTTTGTGGAGAAGCGAGCTTTGGTAAGATGCCCAAGTATTCTTTAAACTCTTCAAAGGCTTTAGAAGCTTCTTCGGTCCATTGAAAGCCCTCAATCTTTTTTATGACTCAGAGGAATGGCAGGCCCCTTTCTGCTGATTTGGATAAGAATCGATTTAGGGCTGCCATTCTACCGGTTAGTCTATGAACCTCCTTCACCGAGGTGAAAGTTTTCATATTAATTATGGCTTGCACCTTTTCAGGGTTCGCCTCGATTTCCCGGTGAGAGACAATGAATCCCAAGAATTTTCCCGAGGGGACCCCAAATGTATATTTTTTAGAATTTAGACTCATTTGGATGGATCTTAATGTCTCGAATGTCTCCCTTAGATCTTCCAAGGTTTCTTCATAGGTTCGACTCTTAACCACAATGTCGTCAATATATACCTCCATATCATTCGTCCTATCTGGGACTTGAAGATTTTATTGACGAGACGTTGATATGTGGCTCCAGCGTTTTTGAGTCCGAAGGGCATGGTACTGTAACAGTACGTGCCTCGATCAGTGATGAAAGAGGTTTTCTCTTCATCTTCTCTAGCCATATATATTTGATGGTAACCCTTGAATGCATCTAAAAAATGTAGAATGTAAAATCCAACAAAAGAATCTACAAATGTATCGATCCGGGGTACACATCTAACTGTCTTTTGGACAGGCTTTATTAAGGTAAGTAAAATCTTAGCACATTCGCCAAGAAGAATCTGGTTTTGTTACAAGGACTGGATTACACAGCCAGGTGGGATACAATACTTCTCTAATTAATCTGACCATTAAGAGCTTATCCACCTCAGCCTCGATATCAAACTGCGCTCCAGACCGAAAAGGCGCTTCCTTTACTTCACTGGTTTACATGCCAGATCCACTCCGAGTTTATGCTCAATAATTTCCCGAGGGATGCATGGCATGTCCTCCTCAACAATCCAGGCGAATACGTCCTTGTATTCGGCTAACAGCCTGAAGAGAAGGCCTTTAAACTCTACTGGGAGGGTAGCACAGATCTTGATTTTTCGATCAGGGAGGCTCGGATCTAATGACACCTCCTCTATTTGAACCTCATCTTGGGGTTCAACTTTTGCTTTTCCCTTCTCCTTGGACTCTGGAGGCTCTAGGATTTCAATAGCTCCGCGTCGGGGCTGCACCTTCTCTTCAGAGTTTCTCTGACTTGTCAAAGGTTCTTCACAGCCATCCCAGCTGGATGAGGCATCGAAGGTTTTCAAGTAAGCCTTGTCAGCAATGGACATCATTTGCGATTGGGACCGCAAGGACATCATATAACAGGCTCGAGCCTCCTGTTGGCTGCCAATAACTGTTCCCTCAGTCCATCCCTCAACATGAACTTTATCCCAATATGGAACACAGAGGAAAGGATCATGTAGGTGTATTGCATGGGTCGGCCCAGGATCATATTGTAAGAGCTGTCATTTTGTTGACGACGACGAAGTTGGTCATCTCAATTCTATGCTTCGGGGGAGCTCCAAGACACAATGGGAGCATTTCTGCCTCTCGGGTACTACCGAGTCTCCGGTAAAGCCGACCAATGGGGTCTTGAACGGTTTTATCAAAGAATTGTCCATATACATTTTAACCCAAGCGTCCCAAAAGATTATGTCCGCCGAACTTCCAGTGTCGATGAACACACGGTGCATTTCGTATCCAGTCACATTTACATGAATTACCACGGGATCATTATGTGACATTCGGCTGGGAACGGGGTCTTCGGAGGTGTATCCGAGGGACATAAATGGCTTCAGTCGCTTCTCCCGATCCTCGCCCGAGAGAATGTTTCAGGCAAATTTTTTTCGGGCATTGTTTGAGTCCCCTGTCGTCGGGCCTCCTGCAATTGTATTTGTTACCCCGGCGACACAGATCTATTCGTCTTGGTTTGCCGAGGGATTGTTCCTGTTTTGGTCGCCTCGGTTCTGTTGACGAGGTGGCGGGCGAGGTTATGCCCTGGATTTCTTTGATTGGCTGTGTTCCTTTGGAACTCTGCCGCAGTTTGGGAGATGAACTGCTGTAAATGACCTTCCTGGATGGCCTTCTCAATTTCAACCTTTAGGTGGTTGCATGCTTCGGTATCATGGCCATGTTGACCATGAAAAGTGCAGTATTTTGCCCGGTCTCTCTTGTCTGGGGCTGACACCATTCGAGGGGGTAGCTCTAAAAGCCCCAGGTGTTGTACTTGGAATAAAATTTCCCTCCTCGATGCACTAGAGGTGTGAAGTCAGACTCGGGATGACTCCTTGTTCGTGGGGGTCCGTTCCCGATATTTTTGCCCGGGAATACCACCCGATTCGCCAAAGGTGTGGCTCTGGAATAGCCCAACCTATCAGCGATCCTCGACTTTTTTGATGATGAGGGGATCAGAGTCTTGAGGACTTTTTCTCTTTGTGTATCGTAAAGTTCTCTTTTTGTCCTGTTCGACTCTTCACCCCGTATGAACTTCGATGCTCTTTGAAGAAGTTCAAATATATAGGAGCTCGGTATCCTTTTAGCCAGCTCGGTGTTGAAGTTGCCTGGTTTGATACCACTGCAGAAAGCAACCACCAGAATTCTTTCATCAACGTTTTTGATTTGGATCACATCATCATTGAAGCGGTCCAAAAATTTACTAAGTGATTCCTCAGATCTTTGCCGGATGTTCATGAGGTGTGAGGTGTCTTTTTACAATATTGATTTACTCCTGAAGTGACCCAAGAATGACTTCGTCAAGTCGTGGAAAGTGGCGATTGAGTTCGTCGGCAACTCCTGGAACTATTTTTGTGCCGGACCTCGAAGAGTTGTTGCGAACAACTTGCATCAGGTCGCGTCACTGTAGCCATACAGGCTAGTGATAGCCACTACGTGCTGCAAGTGATCTGACGGATCAGACTCTCCCTTGTAGCGATCGAGGTCCGGCAACTTGAATTGTGTTGGAAGAGGTTCAAGTTTGACAAAGATCGTGAATGGATCTCTATCAATCTCTGCCGTAGCAGGAGCGCATTCAGAAGTAAATTATTTTTTCTCAAAATCTCTTGGATCTTATTTTTGAGGCTCTGCTCTTCGAGCTGTTTTAAAACATCCGAAGAGGGTCCTCTCGATGATTTTTTTGTAGAATGCGCACCGAGTCTCTCGTGCATCAGTAATTTTTCATTTGTTGATGAGTATGACTCATCTGATTGCTCATTCGAGCGCGACTTTGTTAGTTTATGACGTAGATCGGTTGGGCTCATGGCACCAATTGGCTCTTTGCCAGGTCGTCGGCCGGGGTCATGCTTCTGTTCGGCTTGTGGAGTGACTACTCGGTTCGAGTGCTCAGACGAGGTTTTACTCTAGCGTTGTTCCACGAATGCTCGGAAAGACTCGAAGTGGTCAGCAATGTACTTTAGAACATCGTTTTGCTTTTGTTGAGCCTCCGTTGGTGTACCGACGTTTTCTAGTTCGACAGTATGCACCACGAGATGCTGATTGCTCGTCTTGGCATCTTTACTGACAGTTTGGCGTGTTCCACAGTTCTCTCATCCTCCTCAAAGCAGACACAAACAATTCAGAAAATTGAGAATTGATTGGAAGTGATGGAAATTTGTCGATTCCCACAGATGGCGCCAATTGAAGAAGCTAGAATTTGATTCTAGGAGGAGAGAGAAAGTGGAAGAGCTGAATGTCGGAAGTGTGTTTAGTTCTTTGAATTCCGATCCCTTTTTTGTAGCACCCCATCCCCTTATTTATAGAATTACATAAGGAGGCATAAGGCTATCTGTGTGTTGGTCCAGCTGAAGCGGAATTACATAGTTGCCCTTAATGAGACTGCTACGTAGGCGCTTCTAGAATAATCTACATATCGCTAATCCACATCATCAGGTAGCATATAAAATGGCTTTAACTAAACTCGTGAGTGATGATGAGTTGTTGAGGTTTATAGGCATATGGATAATGGATTAGAGGACATTTAAATTTAAGAATAATTTGTTGATAAGTTCTCAAATATGAAATACTAACAGATAACTCGTGTTATGCACAAGAAGACATATAAATATATTCAACTTATATAATAAAATAATATTAGTGGAATGATAGTTACTTGAAACTTTTAGTTAGCTAAATAAATACTAAGTGATTTAATTAGTAATTTCTACAACATTATAAACTAAAAAACAAAATAGAAGATAATTACGGAGCATGATTGTTGATTATGCAATTAAAATTATTGTATTCTTGTCCTATTGAAATTTTGTTTAATTTATTGCTATGTACATTACATAACATGTATTTTCATCTATATGACAATCTTTTAAAATTTCATGTTTGTTGTATAAAATGATTTTTAAAATATTACATAATAAACTTCAAGAAATCAAAATTCTATATTAGACTATAAGATCAAAACTCAATAAGTTTTTAATTCTATCAAAATTGTAGAAAATAAGGATGTCACATTTATATAGAATAAAAAAAGTGTGAGACTTTGAGTTATCAGTTGAATGAAAAGGGAAAAAATTACAATAATTAATTTTACACCTCAATATATAAATGGATAGCTGTAAAATGTGATTATATTAAAAAAAAAAAAAAAAAAAAGTTAGAGAAGAAACCGTATTAAAATGTTACTTGTGACTTATTTGTATCCTTTCATTAGGATGTACTTTTAATTATTACTACTTTATATAATACATTAGGATTTTTGGTGTAATTCGTAATTTTTGATATAATTTATCCTTTTCTCTCTTTTTTTTTTAAATTTGTAACTTCTCACTCCGACTATCAAATTTACTTCCCAACCTATCATAAAATTCCACACACAAACCCCTAATTTAATTTGTATTTTAGTTTTAGAAAAATCATACAAATAGCCACTTGAATATTTAGAAACCATTTTTTTAGTACCTCGAATATAAAATGATGAGGTTTAGTCCTTCAAAAAATCTAAACGTATGTTTTTGGTTCTTATCACAATTTTGACAGTATTTCGGCCAGAAAAGACTACTGAAATTGTGATAAGGGACTGCAAGCATGCATTTACATTTAATGAGTGACTAAAACTCATTATTTTATGATATTTGAGGGACTAAAAAATTATTTTCTAAATATTCATGGGACTATTGTATTATTTTTTCCAAAAATATGGAAAAAATAAAGAGAGCTATCTGTAGTCTTTACTTCTTCCTCCTGTATTTTCATTAGTTTTGTGAAACTTAGAATATATAAAATAGAGAAAGAAATTAGCATAATAATCAAGGAAAACCAAGTGGAAAACTGATTGTTTGTCCAATATTATAAAATCTTTTCATTTCCGCTTTAACGTAAATATAATTTGGCTAGCTAGCTATGACCTGACTATAATTAAAGTAAAAACTTATCCTTTCTGTTTCAATTTATGTTATTCATAAATTCATTATATAGTTGGGGTTATTAATGTAAATGGGTAATTGAGTCACTTGTAAATATTTTTTTTTATAAAATTGATGCAATTTAATAATTTTCTTAATTCTAGTACTCCAAGTCAAAATGACAATTAAAATAAAATAGAGGGGGCAACTTTTTCCTTTAATTATAGTCCCGTCGGGTCATAACTAGTCAAATTATGTATACGTTGTCTTTTTTCATGAGAAAAAGAGCAGAAAAAAAATTTATAATATTGGACAAAAAATTAGTTTTCTACTTCGTTCTGCTTGATTATTATGTAATTTATTTCTTTATTTTTATAAATTCTGAGTTTTACCAAGCCAATAGAAATACAAGAGGAAGATGTCAATATTAAAGAGAGCTTTCTTTATTTTCTTCCAATTTTTTAGGGAAAATGTTTTAATAGTCCCTTGAATATTCAAAAATTATTATTTTTTAGTTCCTCAAATATAAAATGATGGGTTTTAGTCCCTCAAAAATTCTAAACATATACTTTTGGTCCCTTATCACAATTTCGGTGGTCTTTTTTGGCAAAAATACTCTCAGAATTTAAATAGGGACCAAAAACTTACGTTTAGAATTTTTAAGGACTAAAACTCATCATTCTACATTCAAGGGACTAAAAAATACTTTTTGAATATTCAAGGAACTATTTGAACGATTTTCCCTTTAAAGTAGGGACTGTCTAGATGTTTGTCCATATATTTTTAGATTGGTACGATTCTACACACACATTTAACATAATATGTTTACATCCTAACTTAAGAATAACATCTAGAACTATTGAATAGTTAATTACTAATTAATATAATGTTAGAAGAATAAGCAAAGAAAAATTAAAGGGTTTATTGCACTTTATACCCATAAATTTTAGTGTAAGAGCACTTTAGTCCTTAACATTATCTTTTGAGTACTAAAGTCACATACTTATGTAAACTAAATATTTTTACCATTTTACCCTTATTATATTATAGTCTTCGTAATTGATGTTCAATTATAATAATTTCACGTCTCTTGATTAAAATGACTTCTTTTAACTTAAAATTTTTGTTGAACGGAAAGATATTACTATGAGTCCAAAAATTTTGAATTAATTTTATCCTTTGAAAATATTTGGGCCAATTAGACTAAAGAGAATTTTTGTAAAAAAGAACAAAAGTGCATTATTTTTTGTTGGTAGTACTATTTATTATGGACAAATGGATAGCAAATAGATATAAATAATATAATAAAATAGGAATATAATGGTCAAAATGTTGAGGAGGCATAACTAAAGGGGTTACTTGCTCAAAATATAACATTAAGGACTAAAGTGTAAGTGAAACAAAGCAGGTAAGGTGTTATTAACCAAGGAGTATATTTGTCCATGTAGACAAAATTTCCAATGACATTAAAGTTGACCTTCAGTCTAAGAACTTTAGTGCTCAAAAGATAACATTAGGTGTTAAAATATTAGTGACGTTAAAGTTAGAGGGGGTAAAGTATAATTAACCCTAATTAAATGTTAAATAACTTTGTTCCTATATGTCATGGAGTAAATTAACAATTGGGAGAATTGCAAGTTTAGTCTATCAACTACTTTTAAAATCTTATGAAGGAGCTCCAATTTGTTTTTCCAACTTTTTCCATCTGTTAATTATCTTTTTATCTCACGAAAGTTTCTCAAATTTTGTTAGTCTCAATAAATTCTCCCAAGTTGTTTTATTTAAATTTTTTTAGTCCTCAACTATTTTCATAATACCACAAAAATCCCTCAAGTTTTTTCTTTTTTAAAGTAGTCATCTAGCCGTGGTACTGAAAAAATATTGAGGAACGAAAGTGTTATTTAAGGAATAGTCGAGGGACCAAAAAAAATTTCAAAATTATTTGACGGATATTCATGAGATTTTGGAAATAGTTTTTTGACTAAATTTTCAATTCTTCCTTATCAATTTTTTTGGTAAAAGTATTACGACAATCTAATTAGGTTGCAAGGGTGATAAAACTCATACATAATCAGGTTACTCTTCTTTTATTTATTAGGAATAACCCCTTAAATATTATGTACCTAAGGTATTCCAAATTAACAAAATATTTATCATCCAACTTAATATAAACAATATAATTTTGTATTTAGTATGTATTGCTCATAAGTGTTACTTATATAATAATACATATGCAATATCAGTTTTGTACCCCTTTAGTGAAAAAATTATCAATTATAAACACATATATATACATAAAATGAGGATTTGAATAAATAAATATCGTTAAAAATAAGGTTTAGATAAATTAATTTGAATTCAAGATAGCTAGTTAAGTATTTCCTTCTTCTTTTTTTTACCATTAATAATTATGAACCAATTTGTTGTTGTATGATATGTCACCTTTCTAAAGATTTGGCTTTAATATCCTCTGAAACCTCTATACATCACTCCGCACCACTATACTTAAGAAGTTGATTTTTTCAAACTCTATTATAGAGTGTAAGTTTACTTATTTTTCTTTTTCTACCCAGCCAATCCTTAAACAAGTTTACTAATGTTTTATCCTTTTATACGTTTATGATTGAAAATTTTGTAATCTTCACATCATATGGCAAATGCTACAAAAATTGAATAATTACACATAATGCATTTTTAAAGGTGTCGATACATCGTTTCTTTTAACGAACGAGTTAAAAACCAATCAATATAGAAATGAGGATTTTAAGTAGAGATAGTTACCTTGTTTTCTACACAAAGGACATTTATGTATAATTGAGTCTGTCAATTTCCGACACAACTCAATAATACAATACCAAATTAGCAAGTGATAAAATGATGCAAATATTATCGGGTCATTATTAGATCAACATGTTACAAAACCAAACGAGTTGAGTCAGATCAACCTATAAGTTAACACAATAGGCCCTTAAGTCTATGTTATACTGTTATAATGTGTAGTGTTGCATCATTCTGTTAGTTTATTTATCGGAACAAGTACAAATAGCGATAATTAATACACACACTAGTAGACTATCTCGTGTTGTGCATAGGAGCATCAATATTTATATTTAATTTTTACAATAAAATAATATTAGTAAAATAATAATGATGGTATAAAACTTTAGTAATGAAACCATATAAAGACAAACAAAAGTAAGCAACGGATTGGTTTTATTTCATAAATCAATTCTTGATACGTGCCCTCAGCTGTAAGGCATAAATTAGGAATTGGTTTTATTTTGTACTGTTGTGTATTTGTGTAGAGTATTTAATCTCTCTACTTACTACGTCCAGTGCATAAAATGCAAGTGGAGTTATATTAAAGATATGTATCTACTCATAAACTTTGCAATTGAAATTTTATAAGGTAATTGAGGATCGAATGGTTCATGTTCTTAATGAATTTTTTAATACCACGTGATTGTTGAACTTTTGATGGTTACCTCCCAAAATAGAATATAAAATTAAGAAATTAAAAGTCAAAAGTAGGAATTATAAATTTTAGTATTGAAATAAGTACAATAAACTTAATTTTACGTATACCATAGTATAATCAAACCTTATGTTTGTGAGTGGTCATAATTGAGTTTTAAAACATAATCTCGATCTTTTAAGTAGTACAACTTTTTATAGTACATATAAGTTGAAATTATAGCAAAAAAGTTGGCTATGATTCAATTGAGCAAAAATAAAAAGGAAAAAAACAAACCAACAGTTACCTTTTTGCATGTATTTGTTTAAACTTGGAGGATTGTTTTCCTTTACCCGTCTTTTGCATTAGTTTTTGTTTTCTTTTGACTCTAGCAACTTTACAACCAAGTCTTCTTTGATAATATTTTACCTCCATTAGTAGAGTACTTGAATTACCAAAACTAAATAAATAGATTAATAAATGAGAACAATTAAAAGTTATAAATTGAGTGTGTCTCTGTGTGTATGTGTGCGTGTGTGTTTGTATATATCATAGCATATTGTGCTAATGGCCATATGGTAGTCAATGAATTTTTTCAATATATGGTAAAAAAAAAATTGTTCACTTCTCTAAAGTAATATGCAATGAATTAAAAATTGAAAATGACAATAAACAACAAAAAAAACCCGACCAAAAATTCAAGGGAAGAAAAGTAACAGAAGAAGAAGTAGTAGAAATTATGTGTAAAAAAATTGGATTACTTTCATATCTAATGAATGCCAACAACTACAAATTACGGGTGCATTAAATTAATGAAGAGTCATATATTACATTGGCCAAATAACAAACTTACAAAAGATAAACTAAAGACATATTCTTTGTGATTTAAAGTAGGATACTTAAAAGAAAATGTGAAATTTCGTGTAACATATGCCATGCATAAAAGTGAACAAAATTACGATAAAAATACGTACTTAAGAACAGAGGAGAGAAAAAAAAGTATTGGGGCTCACATTAGTACATTTGAAAAAGTAATAAGATATAGTATTTAATAGATAGGTAGAATAATATGATAATCTGATTTGTACATATTTTTCTAAAAAATAAATTATAAATATAGGGTAACAGTAAGGCTATAATCAAACTTCAACAAGTTGGACATGGGTATGTTCAAGCTTGGCTCTTAAAATAGAGAGGATTGTTCGTATTCATCTTGATCTCGAGCCAATATCAAAGAGTGATGATCAAGTTTGGATTGAATGTTTGATAATTTGTTAGATAAAAGTTTGGCTTGACTAATAACTTTTGAGTCGACCTCGAACAAAACCACAGTTCGTTTGTTTATGACTTTTAACCTATTCCGATTGCTACTTTCTTGCCCCAAAATTTTGCTCTATAATAGGCTAGAATTCAATTATGATGGATAAAGAATGTAATATGGATGTCTATTTCGATTGTTTAGAAAAGTGATTTGAAACTTGTGATTCAAAATATATACAAAAAATAAGAAAAGAGAGATTCAATAAGAGAAACAACTAATGATTAGAAAAAATAGAAGATACTCTGTGCAATTAAATTGCCTATTTCCTATCTTCTATTTTATGTGCATGAACTTATCAAGTCGAACAGCATGATGATTGTGCTTGGCTTGCTAACATAGTCGGCCACAAAACTTGTACAAGTTTGGATTGATTACTCAATGAAAAAATTTAAACCAGCTTGTTTCGGTCTCAAAAGTTGTATAGGTTAGGATTGGTATAATATAGATTCTATACTATATCTATAGAAAAATCACTTTATATTAGAAACATTGAATAATTTATACTATATGTAATTAGGTTGTAAAAATAATATTAATCATATATATTTAACATAGGCTAATACTTAATATCTTCCTATTTATGAAAATTATTAGGAGTAACCCTGTATAAACTTTTAAACTTTTAATAATATATTTATTTTCTTAACTTATTGTTAGTAATTGATAATATATTATTATTTATATTATATTTTTAATTTTATAATTATTTTGAAAGTATTCAATCACGAGAGACATATGTGCATAAAGTGATAAATTCGAACAAATAAAAATAGTTAAAGATAATAATTAGGTAATTAATTTTAATTTTTACTATTAATTATGTAATTCATTTTCACTATCATTATTCACTATATATAAATAATTTAATTTTTTACTATAAATCTCATCCTATTTTAATGAAAGTTATTAGGAATATTCCTTTAAAATATTATATATTTATTTTTTCAAATAATTAAATATTTTTTTCCTAATTTATTATTAATAATTGAGAATTATATGATGCTTTGTAATATATTTTTATTTTTGTAGGATAAAAATTTAATTTAATTATAAGTTAGGTGTATATAGATATTTCGATGCCCAGTCAAATTTTAACCGACCCAAATTTGTATTTTCTAGTTCGGCCCATCAAAATTGGGCATCTCACAAAAGGGAGTTTTGATATACTATATAGTTCATATAGCTTGTACTAATATCAAATGATAAATCAAGTACTAAGTCATGATAACTTGAAATATTACTTGTAATAATAAACAATATCTTGGAATTGCCTTGTAATAATAAGTACAATAAAAAATATTAGTAAAATATTTTCAATCATTTTATTTAACTGAAAGTGGACCTTAAAATGGGGCAGAATGTGAGCTAGCACTCGGCCCAACACACCCCCATTGTGGACCTACATTACGGGGTTGGGTTGGGACTAAAATTTTTTTTCTAAGCTCATCTCGACCCGACCAGCTAAAGTTCCTAACCCGACACACCCAACTTGCTATATCTAGGTGTATGTGCATAAAATGAGGATTTCGAACAAATTAAAATAGTTAGAGATAAAATTCAATATGGTATATATAATACATTAAAATTGCAATACTTATGACGTAATTCATTTTTTTTTACTTTCGTTATTTATATAAACAAATAAAAGTAGTTAAAAATAAGGTTAAGTAATTAATATGAATTTCCACTGTAAATTATGTATTCATTTTTTTTTTTTGAGTTCACACTATTAATTATGTAATTCATTTTTTACTTTTGTAATTTAACTGAGAATCAAAGTATTAGTTAAAGATAAGATTAACGTAATTAATTTGAATTTTCACTATTAACTATGTAATTCATTTTTTACTTCTATTTTTTTTTTTTTTTTATCCAGAAAAGTAAAAGTAGAGTTAAAAATTTACCATACCACATGTCAAATATTGAGGGTTTCTCACAAACAACCCTTTTTCTTTATAATATATATATATCTATATTTTTATGTTCTAGCGATCACTAACAAACTATAGATTTTGATATCTTATTTTGTTTGACTATTTAGGTATACACTTTTAAGTTCATTTATTTCCAAATTATTACTATGAGTACCTACACATATCTAATTTTCAAATCATAATTACCTTTTAAATTAATTTTAATCATTATTTATAGGAAAGAAGCGTAAAGATTTTAAAAAAAATTTAATAATAATGGTCCTAAATCATGTTCTTTCTTTTAATTTCTGGCATTGTAAATTTTTTTGATATTGTTACTTAGTTTTATTTGATTTAATTACTAAAAATTTTAGCTATCATTATTATTTCACTAAAATCATTTTTTTTATAAAAATTACACATACATATATACAGTTTTAAAATACAATGGTATATATGTATATAAATATTTTTTTATCTTTCCTTGTGTAGCACATGTTTTCAAATTATTATATTAAAAACTAAAATTTTAATATTCATCTTCCTTTACACATTAAAAAATTACTATAATAATGTAAGTTACTAACTCGATACTTTTGAATTTATCTTCATATTTTCAAGTAATCTATAAATAGGAAAAATTGATTGATGCACATTACTTAAGTACTTTATCATTATAACGCTACCAAATAATCATTGATTAGCAAAAATAATAAGAAAATATATGATAATGTAAATTTAGTTATAAAAACAACAATATGCTTTTAACCTCAATAATCACATTTTATAAAATTACCACAATTCACTAAAATTAATAAAAAAATGTATGCATTTTAGAAAAAAATTACAAAACTTAAATTTTAGCCGAAATCATTCAGTAAGATTAGATGATTATACTAATTATAAGAGGTAACAGACTTATTAATCAATTGAATAACTTATCAATTTTTAATTAATCATACAATCTAAGCATTCTAATCAAAATTCAAAAAATGATAAGAAAAACATTTCTACTTAACACATATGGATAAATGAAATGAAATAATATGCAAATTTTAGTTTACTTACTTAGATTAACAACAGTAGATATCATAAAAATCAATTATTACTTATATTATTTATATAAATAAAACCTATATAGTTAAAAAATTCATAATATCTAAATTTATTACAAATATTAATAATTTTAACATTTATTTATTTTATTTGATTATTAAAAATTGCACGCCATCATCATGATTTTACTAACATTATTTTAATTTACAAGTTAAATACATTTACATGTTTACTCGTGCATGGCACGGGTTTTCCTACTAGTATATATATGTGTGTGTGTGTGTGTGTCTATATATATATTATAGCAAAATTCCTTTCGGGAAAAACTAAAAGGAGTTGACATTGGCATATTAGGTAAAAAAGAAATTTACTTGTTAAAAATAGAGGTAATAAAACTACTTAATTAACAATAAAATTAAAATTAATTATCTAAATATTATCTTTAACTGCCATTTCTTCTAAATCCTCAATTTATGCACACTTCTTATACTTTATTTTTTCCCCCCAAAAGAGTTACAAAATTAAAAGTGTATTCTAAACTATCGTATATGTTTACATTGTTAAAAATAAGTTAGGAAAACAAATTTTTTTTTTAGGGAAGGAAAACAAAAATTTCTTAATACCAAAGATTCTTGTAGTCCATAGATTAAATTAGTTTCAAACACTCCATTCTTGTATTTCTTTGACTAAAATGACTCATATACCCATAACTTATATTCTGCAATCATATGTCAAAATTACCTAATGACAAGGCAATAAATCAGTTGTTTCATTATATTAGGCATAAATACACAATTTAATAGAAATTAATAATACCTACAACAAATTAACACTCCAATAAGTTCAAAAATAAAAATCAATGTGAAATATTATGGACAACTTGAAATGATTATTAAATAAACCGTGCATTCTAATTATAATAGTAAGACAAAATTTAGGATGAACAAAAGGAAATCCTATCAATTCAAAATATCCCAAACCCATAAAAAAGTTGCAATATATAATTCTTAGCTTTCCAATAATATTTGATTACATGGATTGTCAATCCTAAGTTCTCCATTTTTCTTACTAATTAAGAAAGTTAATGCTCTATTTTAATTATATATATATATATATATATATAATTTACTTTAAGAAAATTGCAAATATCCATAATTCGTCCAATAAAATATAAAAAATTTTTCATAAATAGATAATTAATAAATGAATTTAAATACAGAAGGCAATGTTTAAATTAGAAATGTATATGGCCATTTAAGTCATTTTTATCAATCAAAAGTGATGATGGAGTGCCAAAATTACATTGCCTTTGTTAATTATGTAAAACTTTTATCCATATATAGAAGGTAAAAGATACAAATCTATATACATATATATGTACTTTTAAGTGATTTTGTAATCTGTAATACCTTTAAAAATAATTTTAATATTATGACTTATTATGTCTTATCTACTTTTTGGCATCATGTTTATATGTATGCTTTATATGGTGAGACCTAAAATCAATTGTTAGAAACATTATTTTTTCCTTTTACATGTGCAAAATAACTATCATTTTTTATTATATACCATATAATTATGACATTTTATTTATATAATTTTCATAAAATCAAATACTTATTCACATGTAATTTTTTTTTAAAGTTTACTGGTAGTCTTTTGAAAATAATTTTATATAAAGAACACAAATTTTTTAAAATTGATAATATAAATATAAATTTGTGGCTATCCTGTGCATGTCATGAGTTCTAAATGTTGAACTCGTGATAATATAATTATATTATATTTAAAAATAACTTTAATAAAATATATTCTCCACTTCAATTATGCTTTTTATTGCTAGAAGTGTTCTTTTTTCCTTTTCTAATATAGAGAGAGGGGGGGGGGGAAGCCCTCCAACCTTCTTTTTACTAGGTGATCTTCATAAATTATATTTAGAAACTGCATAACTTTAAAAGGAGTATGCAAATAATATAATTCTAGGACATATTGAATACTAGTTATAGTAGATGAAATTGATTTTGTATCATAAGTTAAAGCTAGCAAAATGCTATTTTTTTGAGAAGTATAAGAAAAAAATGTCACGGGCAACAATAGTTTTAGTATTTTTTTTCTATGTATTACTATAACGAAGGATTTTGATATCTTAATTTTCTGACCATTTATATAGACACTATTAAGTTCATTTATTTTCAAATATGTATAAGAAAAATATGGTAGATTCAACAAGAACAATAATTTTTTAATCACAAAAAGATGAAAAGGTGGTAAGATCAAATTCTTCTTTTCACCTTCTTGCAACTTTATATTTATTGGTAATTAATAATTCAATGTCAATAGATGTTATTCTTAAGTGATTATGTAATCCTAATACATTATAAAAATATTTTTAATAGTATGTCATTATTATTAACATCACAATTGGTTGGATTACTTTTTTATTTGTTAACTTAGAAATATAACTAATATATTGGAAAGGGAAAGAGTAAAAATTAGTGTGATTTTTATCGTGTAAGATCAATATCATCATTGTATTTTCTTGCAACTTCATATATATTTGTAATTAACTATTCAATGTCAACAGACATTATTCCTAAATGATTATGTAATCGTAATACACTAAAAAATAATTTTAATATTATGTCTTTTTATTGGCGTCACCGTTAATTGGTTGTATTACTTTTTGTCTATTGACTTAGAGATATCACTATTAGACTGGCAGGGAAAAAGATTAAAAATTAGTATACTTTTATAATAGTGGTTTACAAGATTGCCAAATGATTATAATTCATTTTTTCCCAAGAGAGTTGCAAAACAAATAGTATGTTATGGATTATTACATAAGTATTGATTATTAACTGTACATATTAAATATAAAATTATATTAGTTAGAAAAAGTTAAGATAAAAAAAAATATTTATTTATTTGAAACACCTTAGGTAGACAACTTAAAGGGTAATTGAAAGAGGTGTAACCTAATTATTTATGAGTAATATTATCCTTGAAACCTAATTAGATCATCATAATACTTTTATCAAAAAATTGATAAAGGAAAATTGTAAATTTAATCCAAAAACTATTTTTAAAGTTTCAATTTTACAATATCAAGTTACATATAATTGATATGTTTTTTCTGTTTATCTTTACTAATCAAAACTTTATCTTCCGAACAAATACATGTTATAAGAATTTATGTGTTGGGAGAAACCACTACCAAAATTATCAATAGTTACAACCCAATGTTGCATTCATTCAAGAAAATAGAGCCACTAATTCACAACATACATCTTATAAACAGTGCCATCCAATGTGCATTGTTTGCATCTATGTTGCAAAATATTAATTTACTATTATTTTTATAAATTTAATGACAAACAATTTTTTCTATGACAATAACAACTTACATATGGTTTTATTTTTATATAAGTTATAAGCTCTAAAAGAGGGTGATTATATTTTGAAATGCAATTTTAGTCAAATGACACACAAACGTAAGGTTGGATTACACTGTGATATGTGTAAAAGGTTTATTGTATTTATTCATATATTTAATTTTAGAACTCTTACTTTTGAATTTGGCTTTCTTAATTTTATGTTCTACTAGCCTAAATCCTTGTGTAATACACAAGACAAAAGTATTATAGTATTGTTACTTTCTTTTATTTATTATCATTTGTTTTAATTATTAAATTATTTATACTATCAACTTATATTATTTGATTTTAAATTTCATAATACTTCTATTCCTGTGTATAGCACGGGTTTCTACACTAGTATATATAGATAGTAAAGGGGTATTAAGCAATAATACACGAGAGAATGACATTTGTCATGTTTCCCTAGTACATAATATCTTTTTATAATTTCTTTACAAAATTAATTAACTTTTACAGAAATCTGAAATTTTAACGAGAGAATTTTTATCCTATTTGAACCACTCTCCCAATCTTTGTCCAATTATTAATCATTAATCATAACTAACAACTAATCTTTTTTAAACAATATTACCTATCGTATAAGAGGTTTGCTAACACAACTGTGCCTCAATTCCTTTCTTACCAATGCCTTTCTTCTCTCTTATTACTTGCTTTAAACCCATGCAATTCATATTTGTTGTAAGAGGTCTCCAATATAACCATGACTAAAGGGTCCTTATTACAAGTGGGTTTTAACAGTGAAAAGCACTAATAATATTTAGAATTACAATGTGATTTATTAGGTGGAGTCTGGTTAGAAGTCTATGGCCTCGTTTGGGATTGTGGTACCTTATCACAAAATACTTTATTTATTACAATTTTTAAAGAAAGTGCTTTGTAAATGTTTAATTTTGTTTTTTGGGAGTAAAATTGCATAAGTAGCTTTTTATATGTGATAATGCATGAAGATAATGCATGATTTTGAATTTTTTAGGAGTATTTCTCTTCTATATTTATTTAGTTTTAAATTAATGATAAAAAAAAGTCAAAATTTATCTTTAATTGCTTTAAAAAAATAAAAAGTATAAAGCACCAATTTTTAGCTTAAGAAAAAAAATACTTTTCATACCAAAAGCTCTACTCTTAAATTGTAGAATGATGTTTATCAAAAAACACTGATAAAAGCACTTTTTTAGTAGAAGCACCGCAACTCCAAATGCGGCCTAACTAAAACTAAAAACGTTATTTTTATAGGCAATTTTTAATTTTTTGAAGTAGCAGGTACCTATCATATAATTTATTAATAATATCTTACAACTAACTCCTTTTTGAAACAATAATTATCTTTATTGGCTATTTTAAATTTTTTGAAAAAGCAAATAACTATCATGTAATTTATTACTTATATCTTACAACTAAGCCTTTTTTTTTTTTTTTTAAATAATAATATCTGACAACTAACTCCTTTTGAAAAAATAATTATCTCTGTCGGCTATATTTAATTTTTTTGAAATAACAGATATGACCTATCTCTAATTTTATTAATCATATCTTAAAACTAACCCTTTTTTTTTTTTTTTTTTGAAATAATAGTTATCATTAAAAGTATAATCTTGTAATTCTTGAGTTATATTTTCATCACGTGGACTTCAAGAAAGAGAAGCTGCAGAGCCTTATGCACTTTCAGTTCTATTCATACAACTAGAAGCCTATTAATTATAATTTATCAAGATGTTACCAATCCTCTATCTCTTTTCAAATTCAAAAGAAAACAAAAATCACCCATGAATGACCATATATGAAGTAAATATCTTGCCCACAATTTATATAAAATTCAAAACAAATTCAAATTCCATCCTTATTAAACCAGTATCACATCCATTATGTTTTCATTCACCGTACAATAGTATAATCAAATATAGATGTAAATACCTGTTATAGTAAATTCCTGTTATGTTAAGATGAAGGCTTACACTTCTAAAACTTTTTTTAGGGAGTCACTACAAGAAAATTGCTGTTTTCATGCGGATTTGTACCATCATGCCACATTCCAGCAATTTCATCACAAAAAACAATTCGCATTGATCATCATGTCTGTGGCACATTCGAGCAATTTCATCTCAAAAAACAATTCGACGAAACAAATTCAAATACAATACATATATAGCATTTAGTTATCTAAGTAAACAACCAAATACAATCTAATCATCCGAGCTACCATCTTCTTCGTCTTCGCCTTCGCCTTCGCCTTCCTCTTCCTCTTCCTCTTCCTCTTCCTCTTCCTCTTCCTCTTCCTCTTCCTCTTCCTCTTCCCTTAACTGCCTCCTACCTAAATCAACTTCTTCACCATCATGTTCATCATCGTGCAGTTGGTTGATTAGGTCTTCCTCAATCATTGCATTAAAATAGGATTGATCCGCTTGATAGGCAGTTTCTAATGTTTGTTTGCCATCCACAGCTGCGTTTGGCTTATTTTTAATAACCACCCACCAATCACTTTTGCCAATTTCTTTTCCAGGATAAGGGCAGTAATAAACTTGTGTTGCCATTGCAGCAAAAACAAATGGGTCAAACTTTGCGTATCTTCGATTTTTCTTCACCTCAATAATTCCATACTTGTCATGAACTTTCACCTTAAATTATTTTGAGGTGCTTCCTCCCCGTGTTGTTTGTAAATTGAAATTATACACATCTATGTGGGGACATGGTGTCGCTCATTTTTGCACTTCACACAAGGACATCTAATAACTCCCTCAGTTAAATATTTTGGTTGTTGACAAGCAAAATTTATAAACCCAGCCAAACCCTCCAAAAATTCTTCCACATATCCCCGGCGATTTGGAAGAAGCCTATTATACATCCACCTTATGCTCCGGAACTTCTATTTGTGCCTAAGAGACACCTATGACTGGTACTTAAAAATACTCTATTCATTAATCTACTCTCTTATACACATCTAGATGTGAAAAATCTTATAGAAATTAGGGATAAAAAAAATCAAAATAACATAGCAAAAATCTATACGATAACAAACAAAATAAAAATAAAAATAAAACTGCAAAAATTATAGCAAAAATCCTACAGAAATTAGGGATAAAAAAAATGAAAATAACATAGCAAAAATCCTACACAATTTATTGACAACAAATAGCTGCAAAAAAAATAAAAAAACTGAAAATAACAAAATAAACCACCCACAAAAATTATGGATAACAAGAATTAAAAAAAAAATAGATAAAAGAACAAAAATTGAAATGGTAGATCAATCAATCACCTTGGAAATGGTTGAGGATGTGCACGGTTGCAGCTAGAGGAGATGGTGGCTGGACAAATCGAATCCAAGATGAACACCAAGTTCACGCGGCTTCTTCAAGAGGAAGGATGGAGCAAAATTGCTTGAGGAGAGAAAGAAATGAGGAAGAAGGGATGAAATTTAGGTTTGGAAATAATGGATGGTAGTTGGAAGGAAGGTGGAGGGTGAATGGTGGCTGGTGGTGCAGGAAATGGAAAGGAAAAGTGATTTTTTCCCAATTAGATCTGTCCAAAATGTGCTGGGTTTCTGCACTATAAATTGAATTTTCCTGCAGAATTTTCCGCAGGAATTTCCGCAGCAAATTTGCTATTGTCCTTAATTTTTCCTTCGATTTTTGTTGCGCAATTTTTGTAAATAATACGTTCCCACTTTATCGAGGGACTGTTATCTGCGGATTTTGATGAGGATTTTTAATCCGTAGCAAAATTTTAATCCCAAACCGTGAAAACTAAAATTTGCAGTAAAATCCGTATATAATTCCTGGGGAAAAAATCCGCAGCAAAAATCCGCATGAAATTTGCAATTTTCTTGTAGTGAGTTAGTACAAGATTGTAATGGTGTGCAATGGTCATGCAGTTAACAACTAAGCTAGATTTCGAGAGATCGATCATTGACAAGTGCTTATTATGAATAAATTGTTAGTTTCATTTTTCTTTTGCTTTTTTTTAAACTCTTTAAAGTAAATTTTGTTTTGTCAAAATTATTTATTGACACTTTTTTGTATTCTAGAATTTTAAGTATCAATGTAGTCGTATTTTGATTTTTGTGTATTCATCTAATTAACCTTCAAGTTGTATTTGTTCTTTGATAGTAAGTTTGACTTTTTTGCTTCGTTTGCTCAAGTACTTATACAATTTAAAGAAATGGTTTAAAAGTTAAAAGAGAACCTTATTTAGTATAAAAAGCACTATGACCAATTATGAAGACAAAAGAATGGAAATAGATTGGTTATAGAAGTTTATAAATTTAATGCTCTTTGCAAACAATTGATGTCATAATATTCTATAACTTCAAAACTTACAAAAAATAAGTTATACGTTAACTTTTTATAGTAAGTATCGAAGTAGTAATAGAAAAAAAAAATCTATTACAAATAACTTTACTTAAAGTTGTGCAACTGTTTTAGTTTAATTTTTTTTGTTAATTCAAGTACCAAATCTACTGATGATTGACCATTGTCAAGCTACTTCAGTCTGTTTGTACTCAAAATAAGGGTTAATTGTGATCAAAAGATATTCCTTAAATTAATTGAGTTTCCTATTATCTCTTTTATTTAGCTTTTATTTGGCTTTAATATCCTCTAAAACCTCTATATATCACTCTGGTCCACCATAGTTATGAAGTTGATTATTTCAAGCTCCATTATAGAGTGTAAGTTTACTTACTTATCTTTTTCTACCCAGCCAATCCTTAAACAAGTTTACTATTTTTTTTCTTTTTATACGTTTATGACTGAAAATTTTGTTATTTTCTCATCTTATGGCTAATTCTACAAAAATTGAATAATTACACATAATGCCTTTTCAAAGGTATTGATACATCGTTTCTTTTAACGAACGAGTTAAAAACTAACTTATCAATATAGAAATGAGGATTTTTAGTAGGGATAGTTTCCTTTACACAATGGACATTTTACGTATAATTGAGCCTATCAATTTCCGACACAACACAATGACACGATACCAAAAATTAGCAGGTGATAAAAATATACAAATATTATCGAGTCATTGTTGGATCAACACATTACAAAACTAAACGAGTTGAGTCAAGTCAACTTATAAGTTGACACAATAGGCAGTTAAGTCTGTGTTATACTGTTATAATGTGTAGTGTTGTATCATTATTTTAGCTTATTTATCGAAACAAGTACAAACAGCCCTAATTAATATACACACACAAAAAAAGTAACGGAATATCCCGTGCTATGCACAGGAGCAAGAATATTTATATTTAATTTTTATAATAAAATAATATTAATAAAATATTAATGATGGTTTTCATTATATCTATAGTTATTGACCACATTATTTTTTTACACTGTTCAATTTTTGTGTATAAATAATATAACTAAAAGTTTCATATTATTTCTCATTTCACGTATTCATTTGTGTTATGAGTTTTTCTTATCATTTTATTTAGTTCTAATCAAAATGCTTAAATTAAATGATTAATTAAAAAATTAGCAAGCTATTGCAGTTGACTAATAATTTCGTTATGTCTAATAATTAGTATAATCATCTAATTGTACTGAATTATTTGGTCAAAGATTTAAGTTTTGTAATTATTTTTTTATAAAATATATACAACTTTTTTTTATTTAGTGAATTGTAGCACTTTTATAAAAAGTTATTATTGAGCTTAAAAGCATATTGGTATTTTTATAAGTTAAATTGACATTATCATACTTTTGTTTTTGCACAACTTTAACATATATCAATGTCCATTTTACATTTTAAAAAATTAGTATCAGTCTTAATTGAAAAATCATAGTTAGAAAATTTGCTAGTGATGGTAGTTCCAAAAATAATGATATGGGCTAGTTAGAAGCCACAGTTAGAAGGTTTTCTAGTAGTTCTAGTTCTAAAAAGTAAAAATAATGGTATAGTTAATTTTATGGATATTTTTCTCTTAAATAAAACATTTTTTCATCAATTATAAAATAGCATCGGATTACATTTAAAAAACTTGTACACTGAAAAATTACAAACAAATGTATATATATATATATATGGGAATGTATATATATATATATATGTCTCTTAGACACATCTAGATGTTATATAAGAGGTCAGATGTATATATTAACTCTTTTTCTTCTAGTGTATTAGTTATATCTAAATCAACAAACAAAAGTAATACAACCAAGATTTAAGTTTTGTAATTTTTTTTATAAAATGTATACAAATTTTTTGTATTTATTTTTGTGAATTGTAGCAGTTTATAAAAAATGATTATTGAGGTTGAAAGCATATTGCTATTTTCGTAAGCTAAGTTAACATTATCATCCTTTTTCTTTTTCTTTTTGCACAATTTTGAAAGATATCAATTAACATTTTACATTTTTAAAAAGTAGTATCAGGGTTAGTTGAAAACTCATAGTTACAAGGTTAGCTAGTGGTGCTAGTTCTAAAAATAATGGTATAGTTATTTTTAATGAATATTTTTCATTACATAAAATATTTTCCCATCAGTTAGAAAATAGTATTGAATCAAAATTTGAAAATTTTGATATACCAAAAAATACAAAAAAAATATAGATATTGATTTTATGTGATAAAAGCCACACTAATTTTTACTCTTTCTCTTTTCAATATATTAGTTATACCTCTAAGTCAACAGACAAAAAGAAATACAACTAATGGTGATGTCAATAATAAGACATACTATTAAAACTATTTTTTAATGTATTATGACTAAATAATCACATTAAAATAATGTCTATTGACATTAAACAATTTACCAATAAGTATAAAGTTGAAAGAAGATGCAAAAAAAAAAAAAAAAATTTGATCTTACAACCTATTCATCTTTTTGTGATATAATAAAATGTTATTCTTTTTGATAAATATTAATTGAAAGCAATTAGGTTGCAATAAGTATATCATTTAGGCATAGTTAAGCTAAATATCTTCCTGTTTTTATGAAAGTTATTATTTAATTGTACATCTAAAATTAATTTATTAACACTAATATAAAGATAAAAGTTCTTTGTTGCATACTTAAAAAAAGTATTTATTTTCTTAACTTATATTTAATAATTAATTCTTATACCATGATTCATAATACGCATTTAATTATATAACACTTTTGGGGGGAAAATGAATTATAAGATGTCTGCATAAATTGAGGATTTAAAAAAATATGGCAGCTAAAGATAAGATTATAAAATTATTTTAATTTCGTTGTTAAGTAATTCATTTTACCCAGCTTAAAACTCCATGCAATGCACGGGGAAGAAAATATATATAACTAATGGAATGATATATATGTTAGCATGAATGATGATGATATAAAAATTTTTAATAATTAAGTAAATAAAAACAAAAATACTACGTAATAATTAATAATTTTTACAGTAGCACAAATTTAAAAGTAAAAGAAAGAATAAAATTAAGGAACTTATAATTGTTAGAGTCCATTACTTAGTTTTTATTTCTTATTTGGATCAAAATATATTTGATATTTATGAATATAACCAACTTTTTGAATATTAAAGAGACTAAAATTTATCTATTAAAAATATAACCTAGAAAAGATGAAAGGCCTTTTTTTAATTTTTGTCTTTTTTTCATTACCAAAAAAATATAAATAAAAAATCAACCTGTAAAAATAAGGTGAACCTTCCTATTTTGATAAGTTCTGGTTTTTACAATAATTAATAGAAGATGTAAATATTTGGAACTAAGAAATCAAGAAAAGAAAAACAAAAGATAAAATGAAGGAAAAAATGTTTTTCTCTATATAAAAGGTTTAAAAGGATTTAGTCAATTGGTATTTGTCAAATTAGTTAATAAGTATTAAATGTGGAGTGTTTAAGTTTTTATTAGAGTGTCAAAATTATTGATCTAAATTATTCTATTCTTTTCGAATAGATATTGACTATTAATTTTAATTGCTATGTACATTAATTAATTAGAGATGTTATTTTATGTGTATGACAATCTTTTAAAAATCATTTTTGTTTGATTAAATGGTTTTAAAAATATTACGTAGTATATTTTTGTAACTTACTTTTGGGAAGAAATAATCAATTACAAGAAATATGTATGCAAAAAAAGAAGATTTTGAATAAATAAAAATAGTTAAAAATAAGATTTAGTTAAATTAATTTGAATTCAAGATAGTTAAGCATTTCATTTTTACTATTACTATTTACTATGCAGATTTCCTTTATCTAAAATATACCACGTATCATCTTTTTATGCCTTCTCACAAAAATCCATTCTCCTACATGGTATCTATAGATATAGATATAAATATATTAAAATGATGAATATTGCATAATTTTTGTAATTCCTGACGTGAACGAACTCTTTGTTTACCACGTAGATAAAATTAGCTAACTTGGACAAGTTAATTTCAAGCCAAGATATATGTTTTTTTCTATACTTTCTCACATTTGTTTCAAGGGAAAAAGACCAATTTAGTCTTGTATCTTTGGGGTATCGACTAATTTGGTTTCCTATCTATTACAATAAACCAATTTGGTCCCTTATCTTTAAGAACATTAGCCAGTCATTTAGAACCTTTGATGAAAATTATAGGCAAATTAATAGACCAAGACACGTAATAATCATGTTCCCGTCAATATGCCGTAGGTGTGTTGTCAAAGATTTTGTTAGTTTGTCTATAATTTTAGTCACAAGCCCTAAATCTATTGATTTTTTATAAGGACAAAGGACTAAATTGATTTTTAATAGATAAGTGACCAAATTAGTTGATACTCTAAACAAAAGGTATCAAATTGGTCTTTTTTCCTTTGTTTCAATTTATCTACCCTTCTTCCATTTTGAATGATTTAAAATTTCCAAAGCAACTCTTATCAAAATAACTACCTTATCAAAAGCATGAAAACTTTTAATTTGTTTAGTTAATCCTTATCACCAATTTTTTTTTCAAACATGAGATAATTACATTATAAATATTAAGAGTTTAAAAAGTTTATTTCACATGTTTTGTTCCCTATATAGTTGGATACGGGAAGGACTTTATTTTCCTACTACACTCAGCATTTCATTATTTAGAAAAAGAATTATTTTCATAAGTTTATGTATCACATAGATTATTTGATCTCTTTCCAGAATCATTCACCTACATACATAAAGTGATTCAACAAATTTCATGTTTTCATAAATTTTTTTTTGGCTATAGGGTTTTAATTTTAGTTACAGAATTGTTCAATGATCCCACTATCCTATTACATATACAGTGCGCAAAAAAGTATGTTAACTGGTGAATTTTGAGTCATTCATTATTCAAACATTGATTTTGACAAAAAAAGGTAACCAAAATAAAATTTTTAGTAGATGATATTTATCTTTTTTTTTGGAAAAAAGGAGTGGTGTATGGGAAAAATTAAGAAGGTAATACCCTAATTTTTTTAGTTTTTCTCTTTTAATCATGTCTTGTTTTAAATTTTACGTGATCCAAATAGTTAATTACTTAAAATTTTATTATTATTTCTTATTTATCATAAAGAAAAGACATTGTACATGTGCATGGGATCAAAACTAGTTTATTAGTAGTGCAAATCACAAGGGCTGTAAGTGATTATGCAAACAGGTAAGTGTCATGTGGACCACAGACCATCTGACTTTGTTTGACCATATGCATACAGCAAGTGTCATTTATGAAACAACAAGATATCCACTTGTATGTATCATACACAAGTGGAGGTTTGTGAATGGCGATTGATTTTAACACTCCAAAATCAGCTCTAAATACTCCATTCTTATTTTTTCTTTAACAAAGTGACATAAACATCCACAAATTAGATTCTCTAGCAAAACAAATACCAAAATTATTAGAAGGCATAGGTAATGATCAATCTACATAATCTTATAAAACTTCTAGAAATAAAAATCTCTAACATGGTATAAACGTGTGAAACTCCACCTAAAATAACACACAAGTAAAAAATATGTCTTATGTTAAGATTATCAAAGTCCAACATGCTTCAAACTAGTAAATATCTAATATGGGATGTGAGAAATAATTATTGGATATTAGTACAAAACACAATCGAGGACTGCAAAATACATCTTCAAGATGATCTCTTATGAGCACGAGTAATAGATCTAATTTTCGAAGAAAAATATGTCCTAAAAGTTCCAAACACAATAGCCCAACAAATGTGTAATATTAAAGTTCTCAATAAAGTGTACCGAAAAGATAATTAAAAATGCTATATAGAAAATGATGATACATGAAGTGTTCACCTTATAGAATAGCGACATTTGTCTTGTAACCCTCACGAGGGTGATTTTGTAATGCTATATTATTAACTGTCGAATGATCATTTAGTTGGATGATCGGGTATGATCGGTTAGTTGACCATATTGACCCAACCTCCTGTAGGTCGAAGGTTCCAAACTCTGCCTATAAATACCAAATGACAACATGCGAAACACATGAGTAAGAAAAGAGAAGACAAGAAAAGCCATTGATTAATACAATTCAAAGTTACGGGCCTTACACACATACATCTTTAACATTCTATCTTTATACCAGTACACAAGAAGTCTCATCAAAATGGCGTCGTCTGTGAAAAGTGAGCCGAAAAACCTTTCCCTAAACTTTCTTCATCATTCTAGAACCTAAAACAAACATTACACAACGAGCAGCCAAAATGCACAAAAACATTACTTATTTCTCAATACTTTCTCATCTTCAAATGAAAAAGCACAAAAAGAAAGCAAGCATCAAGAAGTAAGACTGCACAATGTTCACATGAATCTATGCTGCCTTAGTCTACATCTGTCCCTAGATCTACGTAGCAAACATTAGGACCAATACAGGAAGAGATGTTACAATTTCTTTCTAGAAACTTTCAATCCTTCTAAACCTTCCCTTGGTGGTACTAAATCCCTTAATCAAGACGATACTGTCAGCAGTAGTCATCATCATTCTATGAGACCCCAACTTGAAGCATTGATGCCTCAAACACAAAGGCAAGTTTCTATCTTTGACAGGATGGACCTAATCCAAAGTTCGTCAAAAAGTCCAAAGAAAACACAATTAAACTCCACGACAAGCTGAGAAAGAGTTCATGGTTAAGATGGAATTTACAAAAAGTTCAAGAGATCATAAGGAAAAAACACTGCTAACCTCATAGAGTTGGCATTGATTGATAAAGATCCATTCACATCAGCCATCCAGGTAGAACAAATTCTTTTCAATTTTAAATTTAACTAGATCTAGATCCCTACAAAAGGTCCACTGATCATGCTGACCATATAGCCCATGTAACCTCAGTTAAAAAGCTATATGGGTACTCTGATGCCATTACAGGCAAGCATTTTGCCACTACTGAAGAGAATTAGCTCAGAAGTGGTTCAAGCACTTACCTCCCAACTCTGTCAATGCTTTTGCTGGTCTTGCATGAAAGTTCGCTAGACACTTTATGAGCAAGAAAGTTATCCAGAAAGAACTTGCACACCTCATGAAAATTAGACAAAAGCTAGATGAATCCTTGAAGCACTACATTGGTCGTTTCAATGATGAGGTCGTCCTAGTTCGAGATGTAGATGAAGTGATTATGATTACAGCCTTCATGAGGTGAGTAAAACTTGAGAACTGAGATTAACACTGGGCTTGCCACAAGAGTTCAGAAGACTTTCAATGAACTCCTTCGGAGGGCTGACAATGATAATCGTGCAGAAAAATCAATCGAACTAAAAGGGAGCTCTGTGACCTAAAAGGAAAAGGGATGAGAATCCTTGAACCTAGATCCAATAATGCCCAGTATAAAGAAAGCACCAACGGCAAGAATGATAAAAAGATCAAAAAGAATGATCAGCAAAACTTTGCACCTCGAAGCTGTTCAAACAATAACCAGGGGCCATTAGCTGGTAGAGTCACTTTCCTAGGACCGATTGCTTTTTGTCCCTCACAGACCCTAGCCCTTCCCGACATAGATTTCACCACTTTATACTTCTTGGAAGGTAATTTTATTCCAAATCCAAAATGAAAGATTCCTCCACCTCCTCCTTCTATATGACTAGATCAACACAAAAGGGATAGATCTCGATATTGTGCTTACTATGGAAACCATGGACATGATACTGAGAAGTGCAATGATTTGAAGTCTTCCATCGGTTTAGAGAGAGCCATCAAGAATGGATTCTTACAAAGATAAATCCTCAAAGTAGCCAACCAATTCAGACAAAATGGCAATAGAACTCGAAATGATAATAGGCCTCTTAGACCCTATTATCTGAATCACAAAAATTATCAGAGAAGACTTCCTGCTGACAGCCATGATATTGCGAGAGTAATTAACATGATCATAGGGACTAAAGAGTTCTTCATCGAGGAACTGAAAAACAAACTAGATATTATTGACACTATCGCTGGAGATAGAACTGGAAGAGAATTAGCCAAGGCTAAAAAGCATTATGCTAGACCTATGCCACCTGGAGAGGTACTTCAAAAAAAGCCTCATTCCAACCTAAGAGTTAGTTTTAGAGATGGAAATCCAATACCATATCGGTATTCACATGCTGACCCGATAGTTATCCATGTCAAAGTGGGCGATTACAAGGTACATTGAGTATTCATCAATGGAGGTAACTCAGCAAACATCATATACTGTCACGTTCTTCCATGGGAAAAAATGCATATCAGTAATGACTAAATAAGGCCTGTTCATAACCCACTTGTTAGATTCACAAGAGACTCGGTCATGCTAGAAGAGACGGTAGCATTGCCTCTGACTCTTAAAGAGTTCCCCAGATGTCGGACAAAAATGATCAACTTTATCTTGATTAAGAAACCTTATGCCTACACTATGATATTGGGGCAACCCTTCTAGTATGATTTCATTATCTTGCCTTCAATATATCACCTGGCAATTAAATTCGCTATGCATGATCGATCAGAAGAAAGCATATGGGGGAATCAGCAAGAGTCCTAGGAATGTTACATGATATCTCTATGAAGCATACCAACAAAAGAAAAAACTCTTCTAGTCAAAGTGAGGAGTAAATCTGATACTAAGAAGCAGAGCAAGGATGAGGGGTCGAGCTCAGGCATCCTAGCAAAAGATGTAGAGCCGAGCAATGAGAAGGGCAAGGCAATAACCAAAGCCTAGGATCCCAATTAAAGAAATTACCTGTATTGACTCTCTGATCGGAAGCTAAGAATCTGTGTCATTCTTTCTACTGAACTAAAGAATGACCTACTCAAGCTTTTATATGAGTACATGGATCTCTTTTCTTGGTCCACGGATGATATGATGGGCATTCCTCGAGAGGTTATTGAATAGTTAGGGACTGGCCCCGCATGCAAACCTATCAAGCAGAAGAAAAGACTCTTTGATCTAGAGTGCAGTATGATCATAGACATCAAAGTGGATAAACTATTAGCAGCTCGGATAATTCAAGAAGTTTTGTATGCTACTTGGCTGTCCAATCCTGTGCTTGTAAGAAAATGTGATATGAACTGGCAAATGTGTATTAATTTCGCTGATCTTTATAAAACTTGTTCTAAAGACAGTTACCTTTGCCTTGGATAGATATAGTTGTTGATTTGTTAATAGGCTTTGTAATAGGATAATTCCTAGATGCAAATAAAGGGTACCATCAGATTTTCTACACTAAGGAAGATCACGAGAAGACCTCACTTCATCACTAACAAAGGGACCTATGGCTACCAAACCATGGCCTTTCAGTTGAAAAATGCAAGAGCCATTTATCAAAGGCTCGTAAACAAGCTCTTCAAAAACTAGATTGGAAGAAATATGGAAGTCTATATTGATGACATAGCGGTGAAGAGTCGATCACATGAGGATACTATCAGTAATTTAAGGGAAACCTTTGAGATATTGAGAAGTTTCAACATAAGATTGAACCCCTAAAAGTGTACTTTTGGTGTTCCTCCTGGAAAGTTATTGGGTTTATTGTCTTAGAAAGATGTATTGAAGCTAAATTAAAGAGTGTACAAGTAGTGTTAGACATGAAGCCTCCCCAGTCAATCAAAGAAGTGCAGCATCTCATTAGAAAAAATGACTATATTGAACAGATTTTTATCTAAATCAGCTAAGAAAGGGTTGCCATTCCAAAAACTTCAAATGTACAGAACAATGCTAGCAAGCCTTCAATAAGTTGAAAGAATATCTAGCAAATATAGATGTGGTACCAACCTTAACTGTCCCATAGCCTAGGCAATCAGCGCATCTTTAATCTCTAAAAGAAATACCAAGTACAAAGCCCAATCTACTTCATCAACAGAGTTTTTCAAGGACCAGAGGTGAACTACTCATCGATTGAAAAAATGGCCTTCTTTCTTGTCGTGCTGCTTGAAAGTTATGACTCTACTTTTAGGGGCGTAAAATCATTGTCTGCATGAATTTTTCTCTAAAAATTGTCGTAGGAAAATTTGACATTTTGGGAAGAATATTTAAGTGGTAGGTAAAGCTTCTTGAACATGATATAATATTTAAGCCGTGGACGACCATAAAAGCTCAGGTATTAGCCAATTTCATTGTGGAAAGTATAACTCTAGCACAACAAGTCATCTCAATAGAAACTTACCTAAATTATTCAGTTTGGGAGTTACATGTTGACAGAGCATTATGTAAATCTAGATCAGGAGCTGGAATATCATTCAATCTCCAGATGGGCAATGTTACAAATATCCTCTTGGATCTCAGATTTAGCTTTCAGGCTACCAACAATGAAGCCATATATGAAGCCATCTTGTCTAGTCTAAAGCTAGCTAAGAGAATGGGTATCCATGGAGATAAAATAAACAATGATTCCTCGTTAATGATCAACCAAATCCTTGGCAATTTCAAGACTCGGTGGATAATCTTGCAAAAATATCTCTGGAGCTTCAGCAACTTAAGGAATCCTTCAAGGAGATGGAATTCGTCAAAATTCCCTAAGCAAAGAATAGCCACGATGATGCATTAGTGAAATTAGCATCTGCCATATATTACCACTTGGCAAAGGAAGTATTGGTAGAAGTTTAGGCATATGTAGATGTCAAGGAAGACCGGGGATGGACGACACCAATACATGACTACTTACATCGGGGAGTTCTCCCTAAAAGAAGGGTAGATGCTTGAGGCTCATGATCTGTGCTATGAAATCCAAAATCATTGAAAGTATCTTATAAAGGAAATCATATTTATCTCCCTTGTTTCGATACTTGGCTTTACTCGTACAAGCTAAATATGTGCTTCAAGAATTACATGAGAGTATTTGTGAAAGCCACATAGCAGTAAGAAGCCTGTCCAGGAAAGCTATTTTGATTTGATACCATTGGCTAACCATGTATAATGACGCTCATCAGTTTGTTTCAAGTTGTCATAAGTGTCAGATTCATGACCTTATCCCACGAAAGCCAGCAACAAATTTTAATCTGATCACAAGCTCTTGGCCTTTTCAGCAGTAGGGGATTTACATATTAGGCTCCCTAAAGAAACTAAAGGACTCAAATTTTTGGCCTTCGCCATTGATTATTTCTCCAAATGGATTGAGGCTGAACCATTCAAATTAATTTCAGAGAAAATCATAAAAACTTTCTTCTAGAAAAACTAGTCTGCCGATGTAGGTCACCTCATGTGCTTGTCTCAAACAATAGAATGCAGTTTGTGGGAGAAGTATTCAGGTCTTTCTGTAAGGACTTGGGGGTTCAGTTACATACCACCTCTGTGGGGCACATACAAGTATAAGACAATTGTTAGATGAAGTCTCCAACAGGACTCTTCTAACAGGAATCAAAGCAAAGCTTGACAAAGCAAAGGGAGGCTAAATTGAGGAATTGCCAAATGTGCTGTGGTGAGAAATAATTATTGGATAGTAGTAGAAAGACAAAATTGAGGACTACAAAATACATCTTCATTATGAGCATGAGTAACAGATCTGATTTTTGAAGAAAAATATGTCTGAAAAGTTCCAAACACAATAGCCCAACCAATGTGTAATATTGAAGTTCTCAACAAAGTGTACCAAAAAGATAATTAAAAATGCTATATAGAAAATGATGATACATGAAGTGTTCACCCTATAGAATAGCGACACGTATCTTGTAACTCCCGCGAAGATGATTTGTAATACTATAGTATTAACTATCGAATGATCATTTAGACTGATGATCGGGTACGGTTGGTTAGCAGACCATATTGACCGACCTTCTATAGTTCAGAGACTCGACTATAAGGGCGAGAAACTCTGCCTATAATCATCAGTCATACCAGATGATAACATGCGAAACACGAGGACAAGAAAAGAGAAGACAAGCAAAGCCACTAATTAATACAATACAAAGGTTACGGGCCTTACACACATATATCTTTATCACTCTATATTTACACCATTATACAAGAAATCTCATAAAAAAAACTACATAAAATAGATTGAAAATCATATAGTACGAAAAAAAATGACACTTATAGATTCTCAATTCTTTAGTCATAATCATTAAATAATTCATACTCACCAAAAAAAAAAAAAAAAAAAAACAACGTCAAAGAATTATAGAAAATATTCGCTTAAGAAGACTCCATAATTAGTTGGTAATGTGGAAATTTCTCATATTACTGATTTCATTGTTATTAGAATTTTTCTCTATTATTAATATTAAAATATACAAAGAGGGGCAATTTTAAATCATAAAATATTGTGTGGATATTTATGTCATTTTATTGAATAAAAAATAAGTGTGGAGTGTTGAAACTTACTTTGGAGTGTCAAAATCAGATAACCCGTATGAAATTACTTTTTGTTAGGGGTGTACATCTTAACCAGCCAACCCAAAGAACCCACTGAATTGGTCCATTTTGAATCGTAAAAATAGGATAGTCACACCGATTAATAAAACTGGGTAGTGTAGCAGGTCGGGTAGCGGGTCTGAAATTTGTGACCCGACGGGTACCCGACCCAATCCATATATAGGGGTAACTTTGTAATTTGTATATTATGGCTTAATATTAAGAAAAAATTTCTCATCTCTTTCCCATTCATGGAGGTATATGTGTAATTGTTAGTCATTTTTAATATATTTTTAAAAAAAATTTGCAATAAAAAAATATAATTTTAAATCAGGTCGGATACCTAATCATTCAACCCACTTTGATTGGGTAATCGGTTGACCGAGAACCCTATGCATATGGATGGAATACTGGTCATTTTTTCAATCAGGTATAATCAGGTTGAATCGGATAGCGATCCAATGGACCAGGTACTCAATTTATGAATATTCTACTTTTTGTATACACAAACAACAAAGGAAAAAATGTGCATGTAAATTTATTATTAGTAATTTTTAGAAAATTTTAAAGTCATAAAACTATATCATTATATTTTAAATTTTTATACAATATAATATTATTTATTTTAAAAATTTATATGATTCAAACGTTCAAAACACATTGAAATGATTCTAGATAAGACTAAAAGATCTCCTAATCATTTTATTTTTAAGCATTGGCCAAAATAAATTGGAAAGGGAAAATATTATTATAGATCTGGATTTTTATCCCACCTGTAAATCGTGCGATCAAAATTAAATCTTATAAAATTTTACTTATATCAGCTTATATCATAAATTTTATAATATTTAATCAATACCACAAGATCTACAAGTGAAATAATAAATGAGGTCTACCTAAATATTTCTAATTGGAAAGAATAAATCGAAAATCAAAATGACAGCCGGCAACCTCTTATACTAACAGATAAGGAAGGATTTTGTGCCGACTGTTGCAGGTCACGTCTACTCTACAATAGATCAGATCTGATCGCAGAATCAATTCAGACATAATTGAATAGCAGTAGAATTTTCAATTTCCCATAAGACTTTTTGTGTCAGTTTTTGAAGAGCAGGCCTTGTACTTTACAATAAAAACAAAGAACAGTTAGGTGACACTAGAACTAAAAAATAAAGCACCAATCCCATTCGGGTTTAAACATTAAGATGTTGTACGTGGTTGTTGAATACTGGTATAATACATGATGTCTATCTAATAACTTCAAAAAGATGATCTTAATTGGCCAAAACAATCCCACGTCTCTCTTAGAAATATCAATTTGGTCTCCACATATATAAAATGAAAATTTTGACATCTAAAAGGTTTGAATTTGACCAAATTGGTCTACAGTCCGATCTTCAATTAACTTTCAAGCTTAAAAAACCAAACTTAAATCACCTCTTATCAGATTTAAAATCTCTTTTATTTTTCACTTATAACATAATTTTAAATTGATTATCTCATTAATCTAATCAAATTTAGTGGGTTATATATAAAGCACAAAGCGAACTTGATGATATGTTATGTTAAAATTAATGTTTTTCTTAAAATGTCTTTACTAGATAGTAATTTATTTATTTTTTCCAAGTATTATGTTGCTTCCCTTGTCAATTACCTAATATTATCCAACTAATTTATTTTTATTTTAATAAATAAATTTAAAAATCCTTATGTAACTTCTCTTTTCTCAACTACTCAACTAAATAATTTTATTTTAATACATTAAATTTTATAAAAACATTATTTTATTATTAGGATGTGCAGAATGAATTCGTAATTAATTTTTTTTTTAGATACACACACGTAGAGTGTACCAAATTATACAAAACTGTCTTATTCGCACACGCATCGAGTGTTTCCCGATGACTAGTATATACTAGTCTTATTGACACACTCGATGCGTGTGCAGAATTGTACCAAAATTTTTTAAAAATAGACAAAAACTAAAATATATACTAAATTAGAGATTTGTGTATGAATTTTGTGTTAATTGACAGATGGGAAGTTATTTGATAGTGGAAGTGGGAGGTTACAAATTTGAAAATAGGAGTGAAAAAGATAAATTATACTAAAAATCAAAATAATTACACCAAAAAGTCTAATGCTTTATGTAAAGTAGTAATACTAGAAAATAATTTATAAAATCACAAATTCAGTACCACTTGTCAAAACCACTCCAAATGATAAAATCATATTAAATCACTAACCTCTAGTTTTAGATTCTCAGTCATATTTCTTTCCTTCTTTTCCGAATCTAGTAACACATAAGTGATTTTGTCATTTTGTATGGATATACTAATATATAATTAAACTCATTATGGTTGTAAACCAAATATATGAAAGAGAATGGTACAATTACATACTGATAATAGAATTTTTGTTCATATTTCGATTCTGATTCCTGAATATGGAACTTATAGTTCATTAATCAAAATACAATGAGATAACTAGTTCTTTTAAATAGTCATCTCAAACTTTGGAAGGTCTTATTAAAATTGATTATAAAATTTTTTATTAAAAAAAAAATCAAAGTGCTCCCTTTCCCAAATTTTTTGTTGAACATTGGCGCCTTTGGATAGGAGCATTATTCATATTTTTCAAAATAGTATTTTACAATTATTTTCTAATACGTTTTTTTAACTATTTTTTTACCTCACATACACTATATCTGAAAGTTATTACAATAATTATTACAAATAATATCCACAACAATATTATAAATGGTAATACTTTTTTTCCATCATTACCCTCCAAAATTCAAAATTTAAATTCAAAATACATCATGATTAATATTTAAAGGAAGGTTAATAATGGAAACAAATTCAAAGATAGCTTTAATTTTTTTTTTTATTCTTTTTTCTTTTCTTTTTTTTTGAGAAGCAAGGAAAAAGCATTTCATTTGTAAATCTGCCACGTAAGCTGGCATTACACAACTTGGTGGTTCCTCTAACCACACATTTTTTTTGGTTGCCTTTTCTGTCCAATTGAGCTAAACAATGAGCCAATTTATTTCCATCCCTCCGACTCATTGCAGTAGTCAACTCATTTCTTTGTATCAATCACCATAGGTCCTAATGTCGAAAAGTCATCATCCTGGACAGATATTGCATTGATAAATGATATCCATCTTTGCATCTCCTTCTAAGCTAAAGCCAGAGATTTATAACTCAGCCCCCAGTTCCAGTGCCCTCCTTGTTGCCACCATTTCTACTAATTCTGGATTTGAAATACCGCAACTTTCTCTGCCAGTCCGGCTATGAACTTTCCCTCACAGTTACGGATCATTACACCTATCCTGCAGCTCGAAATTTTGCTGAAGATAGCAGCATCAAAGTTTATTTTGATGGAGCTGGGTTGGGGTCTTTCCCACCTACATGAACTTCCCAAAATCGTAGTTGCTTTCTGGATCACATTTGCTTCCTTGTACTTTGACAACAACTGAGCAACTGACCCCCAGATCACCATTACTGCTCTTCCTTTATCTTCAAAGATATGGCTATTTCTATTGTTCTAGATACCCTAAGTTTATTCCACCACCGCAAAGATTTCTCTAGTTTCCTGTTTCGATTCAGATAAAACATTCCTACACCACAACCAACCTTGATCTTGCTCAAATTGAAAAACCTTGCTTTTTTTGTTGAAAGAGTCCATACTTCCTTATCAATTTCACATTTGAACAACATATGAGTAAGATCTTCCCTAGCTGCATTGTATAAGGGGCAGCTTGGTGTCACTTCTAGACCTTTTGTAGCCAACAAGACTCTAGGAGGAAAGGTTTTGTGACATCCTCTCCAGAGGAAATGCTTGACTTTGGTGGTATTCCCAATTACCAAATAATATTCCATACGCTATCTGCAACTTGACACCCAAAGCTTCCATCTATACCTCGAGGCCTGATAACTTCTATCTCCATGGCCAAGTGATAGCCACTTCGGACTGAGAAGATACCTTCTCATGTATAGTGCCATACCCATTGATCTCTTGTGGCACTCCTCCCCAACAGGATGTTCAAGATCATATTTGCTTATCAGTCTAGGTAAAGAAATCTCATTGACCAATGCAGTATTCCAAGTACGTGAGTTTGGAAAGATCAAGTCTGAGACTACCGCTACATTAGATAAAGATGGAACTCCCGTAGTTGCTTTGAAATTTCATGGTAGCGGAATCCATGGATCATCCCAAACCTTTATTGAATTACCCGAACGTACCCTTTTCCTTAATCCCTTTGACAATAGTTTCTTCCCTTCCAAGATTTCCCGCCGTGTATATGACCTTCAGGATTCTAACACTCTCCATGCTTGTTTGGCGAGCATAGCTGTATTGAAATTTGAGAGATTGCGGAAACCCAGCCCTCCTTCCTTCTTAGACACACAATTTATCCTAAGACAGCCAATGGATTTTCTTCTCCTCACGCCCACCAATACCTACTCATCATGGATTGTATATCGTGCAGTAGATAGTCTGGTAACATGAAACACAACATTGCGTAGGTAGGAATGGCCTGTATAATTGTTTTGAGAAGAGTCTCTCTGCACGGTCCCGCCACCAGAAGACTTTGTTCTTTCGGGTCCCTACTTCTTTTCTCCACTATTTCTTTGATAGATGCAAACGCCTCACACTTTGATCTATCAACCACTGAGGGTATCCAAATACTTTTGATGATTTTCAACTTCTAGGATTTGCAGGCAATTAACTATAGATTGTCTGAACTCTGTGCTCGTCCAACTGCTGAATACTATGGCCGATTTCTCCAAGTTAATTTACTATCCCAAAACTCTCCCATACAATTCTAGGATACTCCGATATTCCTTGCTTCTTCTAGAGTAGTTTCTCTAAATAACATAGTATCATTTACAAGAAGTAAAAGGAATATCGAAGGGGCATCCTTAGTTATTTTGACTCCATAGATTTTTCCACATCGGGATGCCTCCTGCAGCAAACATGAAAAAACTTCAGCACATAACAAGAACAAATAAGGTGAAATAGGGTCTCTTTGTCGAATTCCTCTTTGAGGGATGAGGTAACCGACCTTAGACATAATCATTTAGCAAGAAAGAAAATGACACAAAAGTGAAACACATGGTGATCAACTTAACAAAAGGAATGGTGAAGCCCAACGCGAGAAGAGTTTTTTTTTTCTTTTCCAAGAAACAGCGCCCTATCCTATTGTAAGCCTTACATATGTCTAATTTAATGGACATGAGACCCGTTTTACCCCAAGATTTTGATTTCAAAAAATGATTAAGTTCGTAAGCCACAAGAAAATTATCAGTAAGCATTCTACCCGAGATAAATGAAGATTAGCAATCTGACACAACCTGATTTAGAATGGAACGGATTTCATTTAATAAGACCTTAGATGCTGTTTTATAAGACACATCACACAGGCTAATGGGACGAAATTGGGAGACAAACTCGGGGTTAGCAACTTTCGGGATTAAAATAATATGTGTATAGTTTTGACCTTTATCAAACTTAGAATTATTAAAGAAAGAAAGAGCATTAAGAACAACATCGTTACCAACAATTTTCCAAAATTTTTGAGCCAAAAATGCCAGACTAAAACCATTGGGACCTAGAAATTTTAAGGGTTGCATTTGGGAGAGAGCTATGAGGATTTCCTTTTCCATGAATGTCATCTTATAAGCAGTCAATCATCCATTTCCTTGGTGACTTTACAGGGTACTCTTCCAGAACTCAATCCAGATCTTTCACAGGGGGTGGTGATGAACTAAACAACTTCTTAAAAAGTCCATAATAATACCCTCAACCTCCTGCGGCACTTCCTGCCAAATCCCCTACTGATCTTTAAGGCCTTTGACAGTATTATAAAGATTTCTTTTCGTTGCAACCAAGTGGAAAAAACTAGTGTTTTGTTTGCCATTTTATGCCAATGTGCTTTACTCTCTTGATTCCAAATAATGATCTTCTTTTTCAGGGTTATCCTCCAATTGAGCAATGAACTCCTCATAAGCTTTTTGGTTGTCTCGTCTAACCCATGACAATGAATCGACTCCAATTGTTTCCAAAGCTTGTTAGATTACCTTCTAATATTACCAAACTCTTGGCGGCTCTAATGCATCAAACCTACCCCACAATTGTCCAGTTTAGATGATAATTTAGATAGGATTCCCATCTCCTCGTCTTCGTCCCAACTCTTTTTAATGACTGTCTAGCATTTCTCCGCTCTAACCCATATTGTCTCGAGGCAGAAAGGCTTCGTCCTTCTATTTGTGACTGACAGAATTGTATCTTGCATTTTTAACAAGATTGGAAGATGGTCTGACACATGGGAGAATATATACTCCACCCCCAAAGCAGGAAATAAAAAATTCCATGAAGTTGATGCACACACCCTATCTAGTCTGCCCTTTGCTGAGTCAGCCTTCGTACCCCTCATCCAAGTAAACTTATAACCCGTAAAACCCAAATCATACAATTTATAAGCATCCAACACCTCCTAAAAATTATTAATTTGCTCTCTCGGTCGTATCTCCTTGCCTTCGCATTCGGATTCATGAAGCACTTCGTTGAAATCGCCAATGTAGATCCATGTTGGGATGGGGGATCGAGCTTTCAGATTTTGGAAGGTTTGCCACCACTGTCAAGTTCTCCATACACCCCTGTGAGCCCTCAGTTTCTGAACTCATCATCTACTACTATTATTAATTCAATAAAACAGGAATTAAAATATAGGAATGACACATCAATATCTTTTTTCTATAGAAGAGCTAACCCTCATAAATTTCCAATTGAATCAACCAAGACACCAAAATAACTTAAACTAAATCTGATTCTATCTAAAGATACCTTATTTCAATGAGTTTTTTTATAAGAAAATAAAAGAAGTGTTAGGATTTGTACCCTAAGAATTTAGTTAAATTAATTTTAGCTAGCCCTTTAACGACGATAACGAAAAATATAACGACACATGCAGAAAAAATATAAATAGAAAGAGACGCAAGGATTTATGTGATTCGGTCAATTAGACCTACGTCCACGGGCGGAGGGGAGCAATATTTACTATATGATAAAGATACAAAGTTTTGGGAAGAATCCCGAGATAAAGACCGAAAGAAAGATATCACAAAAGAACATCTGAGAACTAGACCAAAAAAAACCAAATTCTAAGAACTTGTAAAATTCTCTGCGTTTTTCCTTTCAGTTGGTGCATCGAAGCAACTGAGAACTCTTTCCTTTTATAGGCAAAGTTCAACACAAGCTTCCAAATGAGCAAAATAATTTCAGCTCACAAAGTTTCCAATTCACATAAAAACCCATATCTAATTGCTTGTCAAAATGGAGAATGAAATGTGGATGGCAGATGATTATCACGAACACCAATCAAATCCAAGCAGTGCTTGAACTTAATAACCGGAAGAGTTTTCGTAAACATGTCTACGGGATTGTCTCTAGTATTGATCTTCTGGACAGAGACCTTCTTCTCAACAATTGTATTCCGAATGAAGTGATACTTTACATCAATATGTTTTGTCCGCTCATGATACATTTGGTCTTTAGCCAAGTAAATAGCACTTTGACTATCACAATGAATAGTAGTTACACCTCTACAAAGATGATGTAGACTGAATTCGCCAAACAATCCCTTCAACCACAAGGCTTCTTTGATTGCCTCGGTGATTTCCATGTACTCTACGTCAGTGGTAGACAAAGCTACAACATGTTGTAAGATAGCTTTCCAGCTAACAGCACAGCCTCCAATGCAAAATACATAGCCCATGAGTGATCTTCTTTTATCAAGATTTTCGGCGTAGTCTGAGTCCACAAAGCCAATCAAAGTGTCACTGTTCCTTCCGAAATCCAAACATGCGTCTGATGTCCCATGCAAGTATATAAAATTCCACTTCACAACCTGTCAATGTGTTTTACCTGGGCAAGATATGTATCTGCTTACCACACTAACTGCTTGTGAAATGTCTGGACGTGTGCAAACCATTGCATACATAATACTGCCGACTGCACTAGAATAAGGTATACGTGCCATATACCTCTCCTCTTCATCTGATTGAGATGATTGAGCAACTGACAATTTGAAATGAGCAGCAAGAGGAGTGCTTACATTGAAATAGTCAGAGTTTAGCATCTTTCATGCCAAACCTTTCCAAGACCTTCTCTAGGTAGTTTTTCTGGGTTAAGAATAACTTTCCAACTCCTCAATCTCTTTTGATCTCCATGCTAAGAATCTTCTTAGCTGCTCCCAAATCTTTCATCTCAAATTCACTGTTCAACTAAGACTTCAAAGTATGAATTTCTGCAAATCCTTGGCAGCAATGAGCATATCATCAACATATAATAGCAAATAATAAAAGAACCATCATTCAACTTTCGGAAGTAAACACAACTATCATACATGCTCCGTGAATAACCATGACCCAACATAAAGGAATCAAACCTCTTATACCATTGCCTTGGAGATTGCTTCAATCCGTACCAAGATTTCTTCAACAAGCAAACACGGTCTTCTTTTTCTTCAATTTCAAATCATTAGGGCTATTTCATGTATATTTGTTCTTCAAGTTCACCATGTAAGAAAATTGTTTTAACGTCAAGCTGATCTAATTCCAAATCATACATGTGCAACTAAAGCAAGTAGAACATGTATAGAGCTATATTTGACAACAGGTGAGAAGATATCATTTAAATCAACACTTGGTACCTGACTATAGTCCTTTGCAACTAAACGTGCCTTGTACCTTGCATCTTCAACCCCTGGAATTCCTTCTTTTTTCTTAAAGACCCACTTGCAACCAATAATTTTCTTTCCTAACTGTGGCTTCACAAGAACCCACATGCCATTTTTGTGGAGAAACTCAATTTCTTCATTCATTGCAATCAACCACTTGGATGAATCAGCACGTGAAACTGCCTCCGAATATATAGATGGTTCACCGATTTCTTCAGTTTTCTGTGCAACTGACAAAGCATATGCAGCCAAATTCGCATACCTTTATGGTAGTCGAATTTCTCTCCTTGGTCTATCTCTGGCTATGGAATATTCTTCTTTTTTTGGTACAACTTCAAGTGTCTCATCTGCATCTAGCTGAACTATAGAAGAACTTGGTTGAGAAGAACTAATGTTGCCAATTTTGACCATCCACCTGCTTTTGCATACTCTCTTTTCCATCTATGTTACAAGAACTAGAAGATTCTTTTCTTGGATGTAACATGGATGATTCATCAAAAGTTACATCTATGCTAATTATGAATTTAGGTGACTTGGGATCAGGACACCATAAACGATATCCTTTCACCCCAGATGGATACCCAAGAAAAGTACATTTTTTAGCTTTTGGTTCTAATTTTTCATCATTTACATGCATGTAAGCAGGACACCCAAATATTCTTAAGTCAGAATAATCAGCAAAAATACCTGACCAAATTTCTTCTGGAGTCTTAAAGTTCAGAGGACACCCAAATATTCTTAAGTCAGAATAATCAGCAAAAGTACCTAACCAAATTTCCTCTGGAGTCTTTAAAGTTCAGATGTGCAAAAGGAGCATGGTTGACAATGTAACAAGCAGTAGAGATTGCCTCTACCCAAAAGTCATTCATCAATCCAACATGTAAAATTATGCAACGAGCTCTTTCCAAAAGTGTCCTGCTGAACATCTGTTTCGCCACACTGTTTTGTTGAGGTGTCATTCTCACAGTATGGTGTTGAACAATTCATTCATTCTTGCAAAATTAATTGAATTTGCCTTCCCAAAATTCCAAGCCATTATCTATTCTAAGTTGCTCGATTTGTTTTGCTGTCTGTTTCTCAATCAAAACTTTCCATTGCTTGAAAGTTAGGAAAACATCATTTTTGTATTTCAGAAAATACACCCAGACTTTTCTTGAATAATCATCAATAAAAATCAACATATACCTGGCACCACCTTTAGACGGGGTACAAGAAGGCCCCCAAATGTCTGAATGAATGTAATCCAAAGTACCTTTTGTTTTGTGAATTGCTGGAGATTTGAAGCTGACTATTTTCTGCTTCCCATTTCTCACTCATATGCCCCAAACGCATATGCCATAATTTGGTGGTGTCAGTATCAGATTGACCTGCAGTAGAAACTGCAGCAGCACCTATAACAGTAGATCCCTGCAAAATATACAATGTACCCTAGACCTCTGCACCTTCATGACCACAAGAGCACCATGAGTGACTTTTAGAACTCCACCTTCACCTATGTATTTGCACCCAAGAGCTTCTAGGGTGCCTAAAGAGATGAGATTTTTCTTCAACTCTAGAACATATCTAACATCGGTGAGTGTCGCATTTTGATTCGAACAGTACCTTTACTAATGACTTTACAAACGGTGTTGTTGCCCATTAGGACAAATCCATCTTCAACTGAATCATATGTTGAAAATCAGTCTTGATTGGGACACATATGACATGAACAACCCGAATCTAAAATCCACACATTGTTAGATTTAAAATTATTTTCAGTGGCTAAAAATATAATTCCATCATTCTCATCAGCTGCAACACTAGCTTCAGCGGTGTCATTATTTTCTTGCTCATTTTTCTCCTTATGCTTTTCTTTATTTTTCAATTTAAAGCATTCGGACTTAATGTGGCCCCTTTTACGACAAAAATTGCACACTAAATTTTTATGTCTGGATTTGGTCATCTTGATTTGGACTTTTTACTGTCTATATCTCTCTTTTCTGATATGCCCCTAATGAACAAACCTTCCCCTTGATTTCTACTAGTTTTCCCAGTAATATTTTTATCTATCTAATCTTTTGATTTCAGAATAGATTTTATTTCTTTATAAGAGATAGTTTATTTTCCATAAAGCATTGTATCTCTAAAATATTTAAATGACTGGGGTATGGAACACAACAATAATAGGGCCTGATCTTCATCTTCAATTTTAACCTCTATGTTATTCAAATCCATAAGAATGGAATCAAATTTATCAAGATATGAGAGTATAGAAGCACATTCGGTCATACAGAGCATATACAGACTTTGTTTGAGGTAAAGTATGTTCACCACTGTCTTTTTAATATACAAAGCCTTCCACTTGTCCCACATGCAGCCTTTGGCTATGGTTTTGGACGCTACCTCCCGTAAAACCTCATCAGAGATATTTAAGACAATACCTAATTTATCCTTTTTATCCAAGTTGGCATGAAAATCCTCGTCTAACATTTTTTCTGATTTATTCTCCTTTCCCTGTAAGGCAATATTAACTCCATCCTAAATTAAGATAGCCTCCATTTTGAGTTGCCACATACCGAAGTTGGCACTCTGGTCAAATTTCTCAACATATGACTCGTTACCGTCATATTAGCCGCTAGAAATTGACCCAGGGTGTCAAAGCTCTAATCCCAGTTTGTTAGGATTTGTACTCTGAGAATTTAGTTAAATTAATTTTAGCAAGCCATTTAACGACGATAACCAAAAATATAGCGAAACATGCAGAGAAAATATAAATAAAAAGAGACACAATGATTTACACGATTCGGTTAATTAGACCTATGTCCATAGGCGGAGGGGAGCAATATTTCACAATATGAAAAAGATAAAAAGTCTTGGGAAGAATCCCGAAAGACCGAAAGAGAGATATCACAAAAGAACACCTGAGAACTAGACCCAAAAAAATCCAGTTCTAAGAACTTGTAAAATTCTCTGTGTTTTTCGACTTTCGGTTGGTGCATCGAAGCAACTGAGAACTCTTTCCTTTTATAGGCAAAGTTCAACACAAGCTTCCAAATGAGCAAAATAATTTCAGCTGACAAAGTTTCCAATTACTTGTCAAAATGGAGAATGAATTATGGATGGCAGATGAAAGCCATACCACAAGTTGCTTTGTGGCCCCCTATGCTACTGTAGCTACAAGAAGGTTTATAAATAAGAATTAGGCGACGGAGTTCTCGAACTACTTTAGGGTTGCCCAGTCCCCAGCAATCCTAACTAATGCAATTCATTGTTGTCAATAGGACTGATCAACAATCTACGCCGTTTGAAGAGGTACTTGCTCAACCATTATCAACTCCTTTCAAGTATCCCCTCTTTTGGCTAGTGGTGCTTTGCGATCCGTAGGTTCAACCTCCATAACGTCAGCCAATCTTTTCCTATCCCCAATGAGATTGAACTTGATTTGTCATCCAGTAATTTAGCTCCCCTCGGCCTGCTTATTCATGATTTAATTTGTTTGTGTAAATCCAATTTGTTTTTTCTCCATTTCTCCTACTACATGTTTCCTACTTTTATTTTCCTAGTTGAGAGCCACGTCAACTAGGAATAATTCATCAACATTATCCTTGGCTTTTTTGTTACTGGCTAAAGTATCCAAGTGTACCATTCCCCATGATTTCCATTAGCCACCAGGCTTACCATATTAGGATTGATCAAGGAATTTTTGTCCTCATGCATGTCAACATTAAATTCATGAGAAGATTTCTCTTGTGGTCTCCGTTCAGAAGTATTTCCTCCTTTGTTCAATTCCTTATTGAGCACATCCATTGAATCCCCTCAATTTGCTTTCCTAAACATGAAAGATCATAAATACACCCATCCAATCACATTTAAATCTAGTGTTTTGAAACCCAGACCAAATCGGTCGGTTCGACCAGTTAAACTGCAAATCGGCAATGACTCTAATCCGTGCATGTAAAACCTGGAAAGACTAAAAAATTAGTCAAACTCGGTCAAACTTGTTATAAATGTAAATCGTTAAGAACCAGTTGACTTGGGTATGACCAGGTTTTGATTTTCCCTTACCCTAGTCATCATCATCAAACATTTTCTCAAAATTTTTTGATCAGCTTAGCCAAAATTTTAAACAGAAGAGATTTCTAAACACCAAGTTAAATACTAAGAATTATTCCAGCCAAAATAAGGAAACTATTATCAAGATCCAACAACAATTTCAACATCAATTTCTCAATTCAGATTTATGAGAGGATAAAGAGTGGTTGGAGGAGGAAAACAAGACGGTAGTGGTAGTGGTAGTGGTAGTGGTAGTGGAGTGGTTGCGGTGAAGAGGAGAAGGGACTAAGAAAGGAATCAAGAGAGAGAAAGAGAAAGGTTATGGCCACAAATGGAGAGAATAGCTAGGAGGGGTGGGAGATAATGGTGGTGCTAGGAAGGGGAAGGGTGAAGTGGTAGGGGTGGAGTGACAAGGGGGTGGAAAAGTGCAGTGGGGTAGAAAAGCAAGGAGCAAATAGGCTGGTACTAGGATTAGTGAATAGGATATTTTTCTTTTAAAGCAATGAAAAAAAAAAAGTAAAAAATTTTGTAGTAAGATTCAAACTCACGGTGTGAAAATTTTGAAATTGCGTTCGTACTCGTCCAGCCACAAGCACCTTCTATTTGCTGATCAGCAATTCAATTTATATTTAACTAATAAAAATAATTAAAATTAAAAAAAAAATTACGTGTTTGTTTTGTTCTCCGGTCCGAGTTTAAAAACATTGTTTAAATCCCCTCAATTGCTCTTGATTTCAAGGACGTGATTTTGCGTTTGAGATTGACTATGATCACTCCTTAAAACAAAGCAAAATTCTATAGTCCCTTTTAGGGAACCATTCCCTTGGTTTTAAAAGTTTGTACAGTACAAGATTTTTAAACACATGGTGTTGTATTGTACATGCATTTAAAGCACAAGGAATGGTTCCCTAAAAGGGACCGTAGAATTTTCCACAAAGAAATTCACTAATCCCTCCGTCATATTGAATACTTCCTTCTACCATAGCCCCTAAAATTCCCTTGCTTTCCATTTGCTTTGGCACTGGAAGCACTTCCCCATAATCCACGTTGTTCCGTAACAACCGGGATCCTTCCTGCAATGCAATTGGTGAGTTATTACCTTCCTTATACAAAATACTTTAATGATTTGTTTCCTTAATTGATTCATCTTCTTCCTCTTCCGTGTTCCCCAACTCACCACCACTGATGGCATAATTAAACCAAAATTCTTATCAATTAGGAAATATATTATTCTTAGGTTTTGGTAATTTAGTTATTTAAGTAATTTAGTTTCCTAATACAATTGTGCTTAGAGTTGTTATTTCCTAATCTAATTAGGTTTCTAGGTTTCTTGGTAGTTAAATTTGTTACTCTATAAATAGAGAGTTTGTTTAGTTTATTCAATTGAGAAGAGTTGAGTTGAGAGAGTTTAGCATAGAGAGATTCTAGCCTAATGGTAAGGCTATAATGCCGCGGGTTTATGCGAATCTCAATATGAGAGACAAGTCAGATTTGCGTTATTTTGTAACTCCTCCTCTTCCCCCACATATTTTTTTTGTGTTGAATAAATTTATCTTCCGTTGCGTGTTTTTTATGCTAACAAGTGGTATCAAAGCTCTCGGTTCAAGAGTTTGATCTTGAGATATTTGTCAAAAATTGGAGAAAAAGTTTTTTGTTGGAGTACTCGAACATCGAAAAATTAGACCACGTGGGATTGGTCTTGGAGTACTCGTTTGACAATTAGGGTGTAACGAAATTAGCCCTAATTGGACAGAGATCTAAAAAGAGAGATTCTGTCGTGATTATTTTTATTGGTGTTGAGCAGTGATGGAGGAAAAAATTCCTACCAAGTAGATTGTGATTGATTTACAAAAATTAAAAATTTTGATACCAGTTATCACGACATTCATGGAGGTTGATAAATTGAAGAAAAGCGTACGATGAAGATTTATAAGTCCAGATACGTGGATCATTTAAAAAATTTTGAAGATGAAAATTAAATCAAATTGACGATCCCACGAGAATTGTGGTAGAAAAAAATTGCGTAAAAATTTTTGATCGTCTTAATCGTGCTGGCGTGGATCTACGTTCATGGAAAGTTTAGAGAGTTTGGTTTAAGGGAGGCATTGATGGCATAATTAAACCAAACTCCTTATCAATTAGGAAATATGTTATTCTTAGGTTTTGGTAATTTAGTTATTTAAATAATTTAGTTTCCTAATACAATTATGTTTAGAGTTGTTATTTCCTATTCTCATTAGGTTTCTAGGTTTCTTAGTAGTTAAATTTGTTACTCTATAAATAGAGGGTTTGTTTAGTTTATTCAATTGAGAAGAGTTGAGTTGAGAGAGTCTAGAATAGAGAGATTCTAGCATAATAGTAAGGCTATTATGCCGTGGGTTTATGCGAGTCTCAATATGAGAGTCAGATGTGCGTTATTTTGTAACCCCTCCTCTTCCCCCACATATTTTTTATGTGTTGAATAAATTTATTTTCCGTTGCGTGTTTTTTATGCTAATAACCACGAGTCCCACACCGCCGCCGCCTCCAAAATTTCCGACCTTCAACCACATGCCATATTGAGTCTTGCCTGATAGTTCAAATAGTTTAATAGCTTCCTCGGCCATACAGTCACGATTTTCATTACCCAATTTCCCACAACGGAAACAGGATGTAGGGAGGCCCTCGTATTTGAAGAACACTCGGATCACCAAACTACCAGTAACAAGTCTCATGACTCTTGTCAATGGCTTTGTAACGTCCAACTTGACCCTTATGTGCATAAACATGTCCAGGGATACAAATTTTTCAAGGGTATCCCCTACCAATCTCGCTATCGTTGAATTCACGTTGTACATCAGTATATCAATCTCGCTGTTGTTGAATTCACACTGTACATCAGCATATTGAAAACTCGAAGCCAAAATTCACACCATTTAAGTTCGACTTTAGTAGTTTTGGAATGTCCATCGACATCTAATAATCCCAGAAGTTTATTGTCAAAAGCCCAATTAAGACACCTTTTTACGACTCCTTTAAACTATTTTTATCAAATGCATTCTTGAATTGAAATAGCGCAAAGGTTATCACCAATAGAGGAGGCTTTCACCCCTAGTGGTAGATTCCATGCATTACACATTGTCATCATCATTGCCTTTATATTCACCAGCCTTGAAGCAAGCAACTTCCCCAATAGACATAACTCGCCTTTCCGTTTGAAATCCTCATTACTCTCATTTGTGATGGGCACAGGGCACTGCTATATTTTCTAATTCATTAATACTAGTAGAACTCCATAACTCCTCCAGCTCATCCGCCATCACCAAGGAAAATCTATGCTTGTACGGCCACTTAGATCCGGAACTTTGCTCCCTTCGCTGCACCCCTGAAAAGGAAAACAAATAGGAAAAACGCTATAAGAGAGTTAGAAAAACAAGAGATTATTCGGGTAGAAGATTAGGAATTCCGATTACTGCCTGAATAGGAACAAGGGTGATAGATATAGAGATTAAGCATGGGCAGACTGGTTAAGAAAGTTAGAAGGAAAATGGCTTCCACTAAGAGACCTAAGGAAGAAGACGGCTTGCTTTTGACAAGATAGCCAAAAAAACTGTAACTTACTTTTGACAAGATAGCGTTGACTTAGTTAAGGTTAAGAACATTCCAAAATAGAATTTATGATGCTTTCGAAGATATGGAGGGAATCTCTCACTTTTATTTGCTCATTCTGGTGCAAGTTCAAATAAGTTTGATAGCTTTACAAATATGATACACTAAACAATAATATACAAATTTCTTGTATTGTATTAATTTATGTCTTATTATATATTTACTCTTAATATTGTTTGAATATGGCAGCCATTATTAGCTTTTAATTAATAATGAAAATAATATAATCAATTATATCTGAATTCACTTGAGTTTCTTATTCGTACAAATATTAATATTTTTTAAAAAAATAGTGTTTGAACAATTATTATTTTTTAAATATTATTTAGAAAAGTACTATAGTAACTTTTTGATGCACTATATGTGAGATCAAAAAGTGGATTAAAAAATGTATATAAAATAATTGTAGAATATTATTTGAAAAAAAAGTGTATATATATATGTGTATGTATAATTATTTTTTATTTTTATTTAATGTTTCGAAAGTATCTCTTACTACTAGTTTCTCTCTGTACCACCAAAAAAAAAAAAAAAATTCAATCATTGCCATTATGAGATATCGGTTACCGTTTCGGGGGAATATATTGTTTACCTTTGAAATAGAACGGGCAGATGTTCAAAAGAATTAATTTCAAGATATTTAAATAGCAAAGTCAATTTGTACGTTTATTCAGACTTAATCGAATAGCTGTGGAATTTTCTTTTTCAAATGACCTTTTTGTGTCAGTTTTTTGAAGAACAGCCCTTGTGCATTACAATACAAACAATGTATTGGTCGGGTAACAGTCCAAATAAAATACAAAGCATCAATCCCTGTAGGTTTTATGCACTGAGTTGTTGTCCATTGTTTTGGAATAGTTTTATAATACATTGGCTATATATAATTTCAAAAAAAAAGATAAAGGATAATTTCACTACTGTCTACTAAAATATTGGATAAATTGCTAAAACAAACCTCTTTTTTAAAAAATATTGATTCTACAATAATTACCTACCTTTTGTGACTTACATAATTTTGAAAATTTTAAATACAACCACTTGTGATACTACAACTCTACAAATCATAAAAATTAATAATTTCAAATGATAATGTGATTTCCATTTATAAGTCACAACTGATTTTATAACTTTATAGACGATGACCCTCATATGTGACTCGTAAATTAATTTTTTAACTCTCAAATGAGGGTTACTGTCTACAAGTTTGTGACTTTCAAATAAAAATCACATTATTATTGGTGATTTTGAATTATTAATTTTTATGACTTATAACGTCACAAAATAATTGTATTTATGAAATTCAGAATTATGTAATACAAAGTTACAATTCTTGTAATTCTGACATTTAAATGAAATTTCTAGTACCTGATAAATTTGAACTTTACCAAATTGGTTGACCCTCATCTAACTTTCTATTATCTTTCTAGCTCAAAAAACCGACCTTCAATACTTCGTAAAATTTCAGGAGTTTGGAATGCATTTTAAGTCAGAAAAGATGACTAAAACTCGAAACTGTGACCAACTTGGTATGATTAAATATATCAAGGACGAAAGTGCTTTATTTTAAAAGTAAGTGACAAAATTGATACTCTCAAAAAATATTGAGGCACTATTTGGCAATTTGGAACAAAATCTTTGATTGCCAATCAGCTTCAGCCTTCACGTGTCTTCCACTGCCACAACAAATCATTTGCTCTGGCCACAAATTAATTATTAATTAACCCTTCCACCAAAAGAAAAAGTAGGAATTAGTTAAAAACATTGTTTGTAATTTTTTCCATTAACGATTTAGAAATTGCGTTATAATGCCTTACTATTTTCTACCTTTTTTGATACTTTTGCCACTATAAGATTGCCTCGCTGGTAAACAGAACTACAATGAGACAACTTTTTTTGTGCAAAAAAACTTTCACAAATTCTTTGTAAGTAAGTTCTTATTTTGCCTTTTTTTTTTTTTTTTTTTTTTGGTCAGCGAATCGGAATGGCTTAGCTGAAGCCAATATAGTCTAAAAATTTATCCTAAATATCAAGAATTAGTGAAGTATTTCTTTTTTATTTGGCTATCTAACAGGAAGGGGAATTGGCGAAAAATACATTTTAAACTGTAATCCCTTCGGGCATCAAAATAGTCCATTCTAGATAGTACTTGTGACACTACTAACGTATTATTATATTTGTAAACTTGTTATTCATAGTTTTAAGTTTTTTTTGGCAACCTAAAATTTGTCAATTAGCTGTAAATTTTGCTAACACATTATCTCTCATTTTCATTTTATTCGTTGTTTTCGTCAATTTGCTTTCTATCAAATTAATTATCGCTTTAAAAATTCAATAAAATATTAAATGAGTTTTTTTCTAACTTTATCTTTAATATCATATTAATGAAAAAAATTATATAATTAAGAAATATTAATATAATAAAAAAAATTTACAATGAAACGGAGAGTGTAACTAACTATATTATTACCTCTAATCTACCCAAAAGAACAGTGTGCATTCGTATCTTTTTGCATCCAAGGTTACAAATCAAAGAATCTAAACCTAAAGACAATGTCTGTCCTTTAAATAATTAGTAATAAATGAGAGTAGATGTTTTTGTGCAACTTGTCAAGCCACAAACAAATGAAATTTTAATTAAAATATTAGTGTTTAGGTGAACATCAATTCATTCTAGCTTTAGAATTTTCTTTTGCAAGTTTTACATTTGTATACATGAAATGGAGGGTTTTTATCACTTTATTTTTGCCTCTTTTTTGCATTATGTGGCCAATTTTTTTGAAAAAAAAAAAAAAAATCAACCCAATTGATAGCAAAAACAAATTAATAAAAGTGGACAAGTGAACTTGGGGTCACGATAAAGAGTAAAAATGAAGTGGAACCACAAATGGTAAAAAAAATCCCTAGCCACTAAGTACACAAAATTTTAATCATATTGAGGAAGTAGTTATTTTCTCAAAATTTTTTAACAATTGCTGTTATATTTTTATTACTAAAAGAAGTTGATGAAGGAAAAAGTGAAATTACAAAAGTAATTACTTAAACATGTTAGAGTAGTTTTCAAAGAAAAAAATATTTTATCTAATGTATGGACAAAATTAGAGGATTATTTAGTGCAAAATATGAAAGGTTTCTTTAAAAAAGAGAGAGAGAGAGGGGGAAGGAAAAAAGAAAGATGTACTTTGTTATCTTGTAAAAATGATTGGCCAGGCTCTACAAGGTGTGTTTGATAATTCTATTTATTGTCAAAAATTAATTGATTAAGATTTTTTTTGAATTTAATCTTATTTGATAACAAAATTTCTTTATCACTTAATATATTAAACATGGCTTAGTTTATGTTCAAAATTTTAAGTAAAAAAATTTCACTTAATCTATAAATTTTTTTTAAATCTACTAAATTTTAAATACACATAGAAACACATACATACAAATACTCTGTCTCTATCACTCACTCTTTTGCACACAAAAACACAAAACTCTCTCTGTCTCCGACACACACAAACATACTATCACATACACACTCTTATACACACCCATACACTATCTCTCACACGTACACACCCGACACTCACATACACACTGTTTCTCTCACATCTCTCTCACACATGCTCTCTTTCACAATACAGACACACTTTCTCTTTTTTACCTACTCTATCACGTGTATACACTCTTTCCATCCACATATGCACACGTTACATACACATGATAAAGACTTTCCTTCTCACACATTTGATTTGTAAAACTATTTTCTCACATACACTTATACAAAAGTACTCTCCCTATTGTGTGTGCTATCACATACATATGCACACACATTTACTTCATTACTCAACTCACTACTAGAAATATTTTGTAACCTATATTATTTTGACGGTTACAAACACAAAAACTTTATGAAACTACATGCAAATGCAAATCACAAAAATAATGACTATAAGTGAAGTGAGCAAATGATGATATAACTATCATTTATAAGTCATAGATGGTTTTGTAACTTTGTAAATGATGATTCAAATTTGAAAGTCACAAAACTAAAAATTGATTATTATTTTTCTTTCACACTATTTATTATACCACATACAGAGATAAAACAATTTATTTGGAATATATAATGAATTTATGAAGCCAGCTATTTTAATTCAGTTGTTATCTAGCCGATATAACTTTATTAATTTAGCAATTTAATAGTTTCAGCACTTAAAATTTAGATTTCAAAATTAAGAATTCAAATTTCAAGGCCTAAGTCAGTAATGTGCAAACTGTGATTTTGTTTTTAACAAAAATTCCTTAAAAGAAAAATCTGTGAATTATCAAACGATTAATTGCAATTTGTACTTGAAATATCATTTATTTGTTGTTTGAACCGAAACTATAAATTGTAACATATAAGTACTTTATAGTGTGAATTTGTAGCACATTGCTTAAATTGATTAAAAAATAATAAATTGTTGTATGAATGTAAAGACTTTAATATGAGTAGATAAATAAAAAAATTTCGGTAAACATATACAAATTTTAGGTGCTAAAGAAAATTGTTAGAAACATATTACTCCATTGGTTTTCAACTTATTTGAATAATGTGCCAGGAACAAAGTACAAATTAGTAAGGATCCGTTTGAATTTACCATTTAAATTATAGGAATGTTTGAATTAATGGATTGGAGATGTAGAGAATTTGAAAGAACTTGTAATTGAGATGAATTTGAAATTTACTAATTTGAACTTTGAACCGTTAAAATTCAGGTTAATTTCACTTTACTCCCTTAATGTATAGGGTCATCATCACTTTAATCATTAACGTTATTTTTTAGGCACTAAAGTTCCTGAATTTTAGGCACTAAAGTCCCTAGACTGATGGCCAAACTCTAACGGTGTTTAATTTTCAGTTAAAATGATGGTTTTACCCAAATTTGTATTGTGTGGACAAATTTCCTAATGACATTCAAAATATACTTATTTTCTTTTCACAAATAAGTTGTTGGATTTTGAAACATGGTGATGAAAAATTAGTATGTCAACAAAATGTGAGAAAAATTAGAAAAAATGAATCATGTAAAAAGAAAAAAAAATAAAGAATGAGATATATAGAAATATAGCCTTTTATTTAGACAAAGATAAGGATATTTCTATCAAAAAGAGTAAAAATGATAGGTTGAATTTAACGGAAGGAATTAAATATCTAAAAAATAATGTTAGGAACCCAAGCGATAGTGGTTCTAAACATTAAGGGAATAAAGTGAAATTAACCCTTAAAATGCCTTCCACTTGTTGGTGAATTTGAAATTTTTTACCAAATTCATATTTGGATGATTTTAGGGGGAATTTCGATTTATTATCCAAATCCACCTAAATCTCTCATTCTAGTCGGACTCAATAGTTTAGGGATGCATATTGCAATTAGCTCTTACAAGAAAAAAAGGTTAATACCATTTTGGCCATCTAAACTGAAAAAAAGTTTTTTCGATATGGCCCTCTAAAGTGAGAAAGTCTCAATTTGGCTCGCTAAACTAAACTTCCAAACTAAAAAAAGTATTCCGATATGACCCTATAAAGTGAAAAAGTCTTAATTTAGACCTCTAAACTAAAACAAGCATTCTATTGTAGGACATTAAACTAAAGGAGTACATATCTGATACACCAAAGTAAAAATTTATTCTAATACGGCCATTTGTTTTAGTTTTATTTTGTTAATATGAGTTGATTTTATCGAATTTAATGATTTTTAACACAAATATATATACATTTTTTTCGTAGAATTATATTTGTCTATGCAAAATTTTTTTATATGCATTTGAATATTTTTAGACCAAATAATAAAAATATATTATAGTTTAAAAACATAATACTAATTTTTATTATCTTCAAGAAGTCTCTAAAATTAATATATATATATATATATATATATATATAAAGGAAAGTATCTTTTTGAAAATTGTAGCAAAATGATAAATAAGAACATTTTTTTTTAGATTTAGAGTGTATAATTAATATTTTTAGTTGGAGGCCCAAATTGAAACACTTTTCAGTGTTGAAGGCCTAATGTGTATGGAGCTTTTTTTAGTTTGGAAGGCCATTTCATCTTTTCGCAATTTGGAGGGCCAAAATGGCACTAACTCAAAAAAGATTAATTACACTTTATCCCCCTAAACCTACATCTCGTTGCACTTTTTCTCCTGAATCTAAACAATGTATACTTTGCCCTACTCAAAGATTCCACATGATAAATATTTATAAAAGAATGACGTGGAAATTTATTTTGACATTATTACCCTCCAAACATTGTAGACAAATTACTTCACTTTATTTCATTTTTAATAATTTCATATAATATTTTTGTTTTTTTTTATTTCATAACAATAAGAGGATTTCTTGAATGTCACATTTTCCATAATCAAATTTTATATTATTCTTCTTCATTTCTAAAACTAAATAAAAAGTGCCAAACTTTTACATCCACTTTTCTTTTATTTGCTTGTTGTTGAGAAATGCTGTGTCTAAACATATTAAAAATAATAAGTAAATAAATAAATTTTATATATATATATGTGAATGTTATACATAATTATAAAATTTTGTATGTATTTTGATGTCACACAGAAAAAATATCTATTAGTTAAACAATAATCTTCTTCCACTTTTTTATTTTGTGAAATGGAAAATATATTTAATTAAATATTTGAATTACAAATTTTATGCTTAACATGTTTAGCTCAAACAAAACGAAAACGAACAGAAAATAGTTGTCAAAAATCTCCTTTTGTATTTAGTTTTATAAATGAAAATAGTAATGCATAAGTTGATTAAATAAATTTGACAATTCATGAAATTCTCTTATAGTCTTGAAATTAAAAAAAAAAAAGCCAATTTAAAATTAATAAGTTCAAAATTAAAAATTAAATAAAAGGAGAATAACTTTACACACAAATTTTTAGAGGATATTTTTGTTAAAACATTTTTTTAATTAATTATTTATATTTAAATGGGACAAAGTATACATATTATATTTGGGTTCAAGGGTAAAATGCAACTAGATGTAGGTTCAGGGTAAAGTGTAATTAACCAAAAAAAAAAAAATGAAAGGGAAAATTACCTCATTAGTCCTCTAACTATTTCATTAAAATCATAATAGTCTCCTAACTTGAATTTTAGTCGGATTAGTCCATGAACTAAATATTTATATCCAACCATCAAATCATCTGATCCTATGATTTTTGTTTTTTAAAAATCATCCCATTAGTTCTCCAACTTTTTTATTAAAGCCAAAATGGTCCTCCAACTTTAATTTTTGTTGGATTACTCCCTGAACTAAATATTTCTATCCAATTTGATCCCTAAACAGTGGCTCCACCCAGAGTATAAATTTTTTATATTTTAACCAGTGTTGAATAGGGGTATAATTGTCAAATCATCTGGTCCTATGATTTTTGTTTCTAAAAATAATTTTAGACTTTATAATAAAATGGCAAACATATTGCATGGATTAATGATGATCTAGAGGTTAAGTGCTCGTTGACATTTTGTTTTGTTGCTAATACGGGATCGAAACATACCGCCATGCTATTCATTTTTCCCAATAATTTCATTTCATTTAAATTAAAATTCTAAAATCGTCCTTATCTTTCTCCCTACTCTAATGCACCACCAACACCATCCTTCCATCCCCCACCTATGAAACCTTCCCATTCCCCTTTGTCGCAACCGTCACCGATCCTACCCCCTCCATCCCATCCTCTCCGCCATTACCACTACCATGTCTTCCTTCCCCATCACATTTTCTCCATTCTACAGCCACTACCCCTCTGTCACAACTATCACCACTTTATCTCTTTCCCGCTTCCCATCTCCTCCACCAGTCGGACTTTTCTTTCCAGCTTCCATTTATTCCTTTCGAACACGTCTATATCAATGATTTTTTTAAAGTTCAATCTGTAACTAACAACTTCCTAGCATAACACTACACGATTTCCTCCTCCTTCTCCTCCCATTTCTAGTAGTGTGAGCTCAACGTAATTATCTTCTACTGAGGAAACTCTATAGATCGATTTTAGAATTTGAGACAAAATCGAAGTTATCTGTAATTTGTAAAACTATCATGCGAGTGTCATCAAATTTCTCGGTGTTTCTATTTCTAACAATCATAGGACTAAATGATTTAATGATTATATCCCTAGTCAACACTGATTAAAATTAAAAAAAAAAACTTTAAGTTTTGGGTGGAACTGCCATTTAGGTATCAAACTTGATACAAATATTTAGTTCAGAGGCTAATTCAGCTAAAATTAAAGTTGGATGATCATTTTAATTTTAATGAAATAGTTGGAGGAGTAAAAAAGTGATTTTTGAAAAATAAAAAATATAAGACTAGATGATTTGACAGTTATACCCTTAGTCAATAGCGGTCAAAATTCAAAAAATTTATGTTTTGGGTAAAGCTACCATTTAGGGATCAAATTGGATACAAACAAAGTTTAAGAACTAATCCGATTAAAATTAAAGTTAAGAGATAATTCTGATTTTAATGAAATAGTAATGAAGGACTAATGATGTGATTTTTTCAAAATTAAACGAAAAGAGAGAGAAAAGTCGAGTGCAAATTGTGCAATAGTGAAGAAATAATGGCCCAAAAAAAGACGAGAAAGAAGAAGAGGGCTTTTTCTTTTCTTTTCCTTATTTTTTCCCATTTCTCTCTTACTTTCACTGTTAGATCTCCAGACCTCCATTTCTTCCTCCATTGAAGACTTGACATAGTTCTTCTCAAACACTTAAAATAATATATTTTCAGGTTATTTTTTCTCTTTCTCCGTCTGGGTTCTTCTCATTTCTCTCAATCAATATCAATACCAATAAATAATATACAAACCTGCCTCCTAATTATTTTATTCTTTGTAAAAAAAAAATCCCCATCTACCAACAAAATTTGCAAAATGCTGTTATGATCCAATCTCTCTTTTTAATTTCTGTTATAAAAAAACCAATTAGTACTTTCTATTAAATTAATCCATTTATTAATCTACATTTCAAAAAATTACCAATTTCACTAACACACAAATACACACATTACACATATATATTTATATATGCTGTACATGCATAAAAGTAATAAAGATAGCATTTTTAACGTAAATTATGCATATTGGAAGAGACCCTTTTGGATTCTTTGAAAATAAAGATCTGGGATGCCGTTTAATTTGTGATCATTAATGGTTTTTTTTTTTTTTTTTTTTTTTGGTCTTTTGCAGAATAATTGGATGAGCTGAGCCACTCCTCTAATTGCATGTGTCTATGCGCAAAAATATTGAGACAGAATAGGGAATTTGGTCAAGTGTTGGAGGAGATTTGAATGGCTGCTGGAGAAATTTTGAGGGATTGATTTATGGGGTGATAAAGTTTGAATCTTTGAGAGCTGTAAAGGAGGGATATATTTTTTTTTTTTGCCCTTTTGTTCAAACTTTAGGCCAAGGTAAATTTCTAATCGTTGTAGCTTTTTCTTTTCCTTGTTTTCTTTGATATTTTGGTATAATAACCTTTTTTGGATGATTTTATGGTTTTTAATTTTTTAATGGTTTTATTTTTCTGTTTTTAATATCTTGTGGAAATGGCGAATGGGTTTTTATGGATTAATTGTTATCAGGTTCTTTGAAATTGTGTTATGGTAAATAATTTCTTCTTTCAAGAATGTATCCTGACTATTTTTTTTTTAATGTATAATAAGGATGGTGTTTATATATTCTGTGTTTTAATGCAAAATTGTTACCCTTGGAATCAGAATGCTGTGATGGCGCTACAATGGGATTTAAAATCATTTTTAGTTGGATTATTAGAGTATATATGGTATGGGGTAGAACTGATTAATTCATAGTTCAGGAGGCCAAGAAGAGTGGTAAACTGGAGTCTTGTTGCAAATGTCAAATCCTTCATCCCCTAAATCCAGGGATCCAAAAGCTTCATCTTCTTCTCAAATTAAAAGGTCAGTGCTACTGTCTTTGCTTCCTTTCTCAAATTGTGTTCATATGACGTTTCCCTTGTTGATATAGACTGGTTTTGTAAGTTGCTTATAATCTTTTTCCTTGCAAGTGGTAAGTACTAGGACAGTTTGTAATACTATATAGAGAATACATTGGCTACTGTGAGTGTAAGTTCTGAACACTTCCTCTTCTAGAGGCTTTTGCACATCATGTGCATTTTTTTTTTTTCCTAATGGTCGAAGTCATTGTTCCTGACCAGGGAATCAAATGGATCTTCAGAAATGGATGATCCGCAAAGGACAACGTCTAGAGTTGCTAAATTTGTTGAGCAGCTACATGGAAACAAATCATCACCACATGAGAAGGAGCTTATTACAGCCAACTTGCTGGGTATATGTAAAGCTAGAAAGGAAGCCCGGGCTCTTATTGGCGCACATGGCCAAGCAATGCCATTGTTTATATCCATTCTCAGAACTGGCACTGTTTTGGCAAAAATTAATGTAGCTTCTACTTTAAGTGTTATGTGTAGAGATGAGGATTTGCGGGTGAAGGTACTCCTAGGTGGTTGCATCCCTCCTTTATTATCGATTTTGATTTAGTCAGAATCAATTGAAGCAAGGAAGGCAGCTGCAGAGGCAATATGCGCCGTGTCCACTGGTGGACTTTCAGATGATCATGTTGGGATGAAAATATTTGTTACAGAAGGGGTAGTGCCAACCTTATGGGGGCAGCTAAATCCCACAAGAAAGCAGGACAAAGTGGTAGAAGGATTTGTCACGGGAGCTTTGAGAAATCTTTGTGGAGATAAAGATGGCTATTGGACTGCAACACTTGAGGCAGGTGGTGTGGACATCATTGTGAGGCTGCTCTCTTCAGATAACACCGTTGCTCAATCTAATGCAGCTTCTCTCTTGGCTCGTGTGATCTTGGCTTTTAGTGATAGCATTCCTAAAGTAATTGAATCTGGAGCAGTCAATGCTTTGCTAAGACTCTTGAGTCAGCAAAATGATGTTACTGTCCGTGCCAATGCAGCTGATGCTTTGGAGGCTCTTTCTTCCAAATCAACCATTGCTAAGAAATCTATTGTAGATGCTCAGTGTTAAAGGAATACCAGTACTCATTGGGGCTGTAGTCGCTCCTTCTAAAGAAGGAATGCAAGGAGAGGGAGGACAGGATCTTCAGAGGCATGCAACACAGGCTTTAGCCAATATATGTGGTGGGATGTCAGCTCTGATACTTTATCTTGGAGAGCTTTCGCAGTCTCCAAGATTAGCTGCTCCAGTTGCGGACATAGTTGGAGCACTTGCTTATTCTCTTATGGTTTTTGAGCAGAGCACTGAAGAGGAAACATTTTATGTAACCAAGATTGAGAATATCGTAATTGCACTTCTAAACCCTCGGGACAATAAACTGGTTCAGGAGCGACTCCTTGAGGCCTTGGCCAGCTTATATGGTAATGCACATCTAGCAAAAACAACTAGTCAACCGGAAGCAAAAAAGGTTCTCACAGGGCTAATAACAATGGCTGCTGGTGACGCACAAGAGTCTCTGATACTTTCTCTCATATTCTTATGTGGTGACAATGTCAGTGTCTGGGAAGCTATTTGGAAAAAGAGAAGGAATACAGTTATTAATGTCATTCTTGGGTTTGTCCAACGAGCAGCATCAAGAATATGCAGTTCGATTGCTAAGAATCCTGACCGATCAAGTTGATGACAGCAAATGGGCAATCACTGCTGCTGGTGGCATTCCCCCCCTTGTCCAGTTGTTAGAAATGGGATTTGAGAAGGCTAGGGAAGATGCAGCACATATACTGTGGAATTTGTGCTGTCACAGTGAAGACATTAGGAATTGCGTTGAAAGTGCTGAAGCTATACCGGCATTCTTGTGGCTTCTTAAGAATGGTGGTTCAGAAGGACAGGAAACCTCTGCTAAGGTACTGATAAAGCTTATTCATGCTGCTGATTCCTCAATCATCAATCAATTACTGGTTTTGCTCTTGGGTGACTCTCCAAGTTCGAAGGCCCATGTCATTAAGGTTTTAGGTCATGTGCTTGCCATGGCATCGTACAGTGACCTTGTGCACCATGGTGCTTCTGCTAATAAGGCGCTGGCGCTGAGATCACTTGTGCAGGTTCTCAGTTCTTCAAATGAGAATATTCAAGAGCATGCAGCATCTCTTCTGGCTGACTTGTTCAGCACCCGCCATGATATTTGTGATAGTTTTGCGACAGATGAAGTAATAGATCGTATCGTGAAGCTCTTGACTAGCAATACTCAAGGTATTGCAACACAGTCAGCTCGTGCCTTGGGTGCTTTGTCTTGCCCCAGGAAAACCAAGTCTTTGAAACAAAAGTCTTATATTGCAGAAGGGGATGTCAAGCTTTTGATTAAGATGGCAAAAACATCAGCAATTGATTCCGCGGAAACTGCAGTGGCTGCATTGGCCAATTTGTTGTCAGACCCCCACATAGCAGCTGAGGCACTGGCAGAAGATGTCGTTTCACCTTTGACTAGAGCTTTGGGAGAAGGATCATTGGAGGGGAAGAAAAATGCTTCACGTGCATTTCACCAATTACTAAGGCACTTTCCACTGGGTGATGTACTCACTTGTAGTGCTGCAGTATCGCTTTGTTGTTCTAGCAATTCTTGATGCCTTAAATGAAATGGATATGACTGGAAATGATGTTAGAGATGCTTTGGATCTTGTTGCACTGTTGGCAAGGACAAAACAAGGTATGAAATCCAGTTATCCACTATGGTCTGCCCTTGCTGAAGTTCCTTCAGCTTTAGAAGCGCTTGTAAAATGCCTCTCTGAGGGACCTCCCCTGGTGCAAGACAAGGCAATAGAAATTCTCTCTAGGCTTTGCAGGGATCAACCAGTAGTGCTAAGTGATTTCTTGGTGATAAGGTCAGGATCCATCAGTGCATTAGCTAACAGGATAATGAACTCAACCAGTGTGGAAGTGAGAGTTGGGGGAGCAGCCTTGCTCATTTGTGCTGCCAAGGAACACAGAGTTCAGTCAATGGATGTTCTTGACGCATCTGGATACCTGAAACCCCTTACATATGCTCTAGTAGAAATGATGAAACAAAATTCCAGTTATAGCTCTCTAGAAATCGATCAGCAATCCAAGTTAGAACACCTAGGGGTTTCAGTGAAAGAACTGCTTTTTGGGAAGGAAATGAGTTTGAGATTCCTGATCCAGCAACTGTCTTGGGTGGGACTGTTGCTTTATGGTTGCTATCAATAATATCTTCATTTCATGCAAAGAACAGATTAACAGTACTGGAGGCTGGGGCACTTGAGGAACTTTCTGATAAGCTTGCAATTTACACTAGTAATCCACAGGTATGGTGTGATAGTATCCTTTAGACTACACCACATGGTTCTTAATGTGCCCTTCCCATTTATGTCATGAAGTTACAGAAAGATAAAATGAGATTTAAGTCTGTAAATATCATGATTTAGATGCCATTCTCACACAAATTCTGTGGTTGCAGATACTCATTTCGTCTATAAGCCTGGAATCTATTAGCTATGTTTATTTGGCCATTATTTACCTTTCAACCAATAATTTCTAACAACTTATTGGTTGACTTCTAAACATGTTTGATCTTCTTCCTGCTTTTTTCTTCTCAAGCATACACCAATCATGCTGATTGAATTGGATATTTTCTCAGCAAGTTTGCAGATTGATCATAAACTGCTGAAAACTGTTTCTTTGCAGCTTTTCGGCTGAGCTCTATTGAATTTTTCCTTATGTTTAATCACCATAATTGCAAATTGTTTGTGAATTTTGTTTGTGTAATTACATATGCTTGTGCATTGCAGGCGGAGTTTCAGGATACAGAGGGGATATGGATTAGTTCCTTACTTGTGGCAATATTATTCCAGGAACCCAATGTTGTTTTATCCTCAACAGCCATGCACCTCATCGCCTCACTTACACACTTATTGAAGTCAGAGGAAGTCATTGACAGATACTTTGCTGCCCAGGCTATGGCTAGTCTTGTTTCCCATGGAAACAAGGGAATAAATCTTGCAGTTGCAAACTCAGGTGCAGTTACTGGATTAATAGCCCTAATTGGTCATATAGAATCTGATATGCCGAACCTTGTTGCTTTATCAGAAGATTTTTCTCTGGTCAGAAAACCTGATCAAGTTGTACTAGAACTCCTTTTCGATATTGAAGATGTGAGAATTGGTTCTACTGCACGTAAGAATATTCCACTTCTAGTAGATCTGTTGAGACCAATGCCAGATAGACCTGGTGCACCTCCAGCTGCTGTTCAGCTCCTGACTCGAATTGCAGATGGAAATGATGCAAATAAGTTAACAATGGCGGAAGCTGGGGCATTGGATGCCCTGAGTAGGTACCTGTCTTTGAGCCCCCAGGACCTAACTGAGGCTACAATTTCTGAATTGTTGAGAGTATTATTCACTTATTCTGATCTTATTCAATATGAAGCAGCAATTAGTTGCACGCACCAACTTATTGCTGTTCTTCACTTGGGGTCTAGAAATGCAAGATTGAGTGCTGTTAGGGCTCTAGTTGAACTCTTTGATGCTGAACAGATCAAATGTTCTGAAGCATCCATGCAAGCAGTTCAGCCTCTAATGGATATGTTTGGTTCTTGCATCAGGGAGCGAACAACAAGCAGCTCTTAGTGCCTTGATTAAGCTGACGTCAGAAAATAATTCAAAAGCAGCTTTAATGTTAGAGGCAGAAGAAAGTCCTCTTAACAATTTATACAACATTCTTTCTTCTTCTTCTTCTTCTTCGGAATTGAAGAGAAATGCTGCAGAACTCTGCTTTGTGCTTTTCTGTAATGCAAAAGTCAGAGAAATGCCAATTGCAGCTGAGTTCTTAGAGCCCCTTATGTCACTAATTCAGTCAGGATCAGATACGGCTGTGGAATCTGGTGTTTGTGCTTTTGGAAAATTGTTGGACGATGAACAACTAGCAGAGCTTGCATCAGCTTATGATGTTGTTGATCTTCTCATTCATTTGGTTTCAGGATCAAACCATCGGCTTATTGAAGCCAGCATTTGTGCTCTCATTAAGTTGGGGAAAGACCGAACTCCTCGCAAGTTGGATATGGTCAAAGCTGGCATCATTGATAGTTGTCTTGAGCTACAACTGCTGCCCACTGCACCCAGTTCACTGTGCTCAACAATTGCAGAACTCTTCCGTATATTGACAAATAGTAGTGCAATTTCGAAAAGCTCGGCTGCCGCAAAAATTGTAGAACCTCTCTTCATGTTGTTGCTTCGGCCAGATTTCAGTTTGTGGGGACAACACAGTGCCCTTCAAGCACTGGTTAATATATTAGAGAAGCCACAAAGCCTTGCAACCTTAAAACTTACTCCTAGCCAAATCATCGAGCCTTTGATTACATTTCTGGAATCCCCATCTCAAGCTATCCAGCAGCTTGGGACAGAATTGCTCTCCCATCTACTAGAACAAGAGCATTTCAAGCAAGATATAACAACAAAAAATGCAGTTGTGCCTCTTGTACAACTTGCGGGGATAGGAATATTAAACTTGCAGCAAACAGCAATAAGGGCCTTAGAAAGTATCTCTTTAAGCTGGCCAAAGGCTGTTGCTGATGCTGGTGGTGTTGTTGAGCTTGCGAAGGTTATTATATGGAAGCTCAAGATGAACCTGAACCATCTGATGCATTACTGGAATCAGCTGCTCTGGTTCTCTCTAATGTTTTGCGTTCTAATCCGGACTATTACTTCAAAGTTCCACTGGTGGTTCTTGTGAGAATGTTGCACTCAGCACAAGAGAACACAGTTACACTTGCTCTCAATGCATTGACTGTTCAAGAAAGGAGCGATGCTGCAAGTGCTGAACTCATGGTGGAAGCTGGTGCTGTAGATGCTCTCATAGATCTGTTAAGATCTCATCAATGTGAAGAAGCCTCTGGAAGACTACTTGAAGCTTTGTTTAATAATGTGCGAGTACGAGAGATGAAGGTATCTAAATATGCAATTGCACCTCTAGCTCAGTATTTGCTAGATCCACAAACTCGATCGCAATCCGGTAGGCTTCTTGCAGCTCTTGCTCTTGGTGATCTTTCCCAGCATGAAGGACTGGCTAGAGCCAGTGATTCCGTATCAGCTTGTCGAGCACTGATAAGCTTGCTTGTTGGTCCTAGAAAGATCAACCAACAGAAGAAATGATTATGGTGGCAATTTGTGCATTACAAAACTTTGTCATGCGTAGTCGAACCAATAGGAGAGCTGTTGCTGAAGCAGGAGGCATAATGGTAATTCAGGAAATGCTAGTGTCTGCTAACTCAGAAATTGCAGCCCAGGCAGCGCTGCTTATCAAGTTTTTATTTTCAAATCATACACTTCAGGAATACGTTTCAAATGAGCTTATTAGGTCTTTGACAGGTGATTTTTTTTTCTTTTGGTTACAAACTGAGTCTCTTTCATTCTGATTAATGACTTTCCTAAATCTAGTTTAGAAAACATACTTTCTGGGTTGCACTTAGTTCAACCACTTGAAATAATAGATTTGCAGCTAGTTAATTAAGCCTGAGAAGCGATTTGACGGGTGGACAAAAAGATCTGAATTCTTCAAGATGTAATTGAAACAATTAATTGCTATGTTCTCAAATTTACTTTTGCATGCTTTTCTCTTCAAAATGATTTTTACCCCTACCTCAGCATCCCTTGCATTTTGCTAATTCAAACTTTAATCCTGAAAATGCTTCCTCTCCTTTTTTATATAATTAGATAAGTTAGTGGCCAACCAATTCTTATCCTACCACAGCAAGGTAGAACCCTTTGAATTTGTTTACATGATAGTGCCACTATATATGAGTTGATAACTCAATCTTGTACCTAAGATCAAACTGCTATGGCATTTCCAATTTTTACTTTTATTTTGATTTCTGATAGTCTATCCTGTTGTGACTGTAGGAGTTCGTGTTTTTAGCTGAGTTTGGCATATCTGGCTGACTAATTTCATCTGTATGTGTAATTATCAATATAGCTTCATTGGAGAAAGAACTGTGGTCCACAGCAACTATTAATGAAGAGATTTTAAGGACCATACATGTTATATTCGCCAACTTTCCTAAGCTCCATGTTTCTGAAGCAGCTACACTTAGTATTCCTCATTTGGTAGCAGCACTAAAATCTGACAATGAGGCCGAGATATCGCAAGATTCTGCTCTGAACACCTTATGTTTGCTGAAACATTCCTGGTCAACCATGCCAATAGATGTGTCAAAATCCCAAGCAATGGTTGCAGCTGAAGCCATTCCAGTTCTGCAAATTCTCATGAAAACTTGCCCGCCAAGTTTCCATGATAAAGCAGACAGCCTGTTGCATGGCTTGCCAGGTTGTTTAACCGTTACTATAAAGCGCGCAAACAACCTGAAGCAAGTCATGGGAGGTACGAATGCCTTTTGTCGATTAAACATTGGAAATGGTCCTGCAAGGCAAACAAAGGTAACAAATCTTTATTTAATAGTGGTGAGCAAAAGGAATAGTTCGCTTTCTACATATTTTTCTCCCTCCCTTTCTTTAGACAGCATTGACGTAGTTACTATGTAAAATCGATTGGTTTAAACTGGGATTAGGCTAGTTGTAATTATGAAGCTGTCTTTTCTGTCTGATTCAGTAGTAATTAGCAAGTACCATATAGCTTGTGTACTAGATATTATGCTCCAAGCTGGATAATTATGTTGTTATGAATGCTTAATATGTTTGACTCTGCATTAGGCAGGCTTCCGGTCGTGAAGTATCTTTTTAGACATTTATTTATGCTTGAGTTCTTTGACAACATTTTGGCATGTTATGGGCCTTATGGCATCTTTATTGACTTTATGGGCATAGCAAGGATTCTGATTTTATGAAATCTGTATTGTCTCCTCAACTCTCAAAAATGCAATCTTGTGGTAATATAAATTACTGGTAAACCTTAAATGGATGTCCGAACAACATTTTTTTAAAAAAGGTTTAAATTTGTTAAACTTGCATTTATGTCGTATAAAACACCAAAAGAGAAAGCTATTATTATCCTAATGGTTTTACCATTTGTTTTCAGGTGGTGAGTCACAGTAACTCTCCAGAATGGCAAGAAGGTTTTACCTGGGCCTTTGATGTGCCCCCAAAGGGCCAAAAGTTACACATAATATGCAAAAGTAAAAATACTTTTGGAAAGCTAGTAACCATCTTTCATTTTGATGCATTGCATCGTGAATTCCACCTAAAATTTGATGCTCGTCTTAATAGCTTTAGCAAATAAAATATCAGCCAGTGACAGCATAAAGCTTTGTTAGGAATGAACACTAGCTACTCCTCACAGAAAACTTCCACATACTTTTGCAGTTGTTCTGCGATAACTTGATGAAATATGCTGTAACTGGCAACAGATTACAATCTGTTTTTAAGAGATGTTCCTTTCTCTTTCTCATTGTTATGATGGTTTTTGATAATGTAGATTGCATGTATTTCTCAGACAACTCTAGGAAGAGTGACAATTCAAATCGACAAAGTTGTGAGTGAAGGGACATACAGTGGTGAATTCGGCCTAAAACATGATAGCAATAAAGACGGCTCCTCCCGAACACTTGAAATTGAGATTACTTGGTCCAATAGGTTATCAGATCAAGGTGTGTGAAGAAATTCAAGATCATCCTTGTATTAGGGCGCATAATTGGTCCTGTGATGAGATCCTCAACTCCAAACGGTTATACTGCACCGCAGTGTAATGCAGAGGGAAGGCTGGCTTGTCAGTCAGTATGCATATCTGCAGAAAGCTCGGTTTGGTAGCTTTGAAAAGTTATGCCACCTTGTAAAATGTAAATGATTGAGATATTTGTAGAGGCAGAGATAATGGTGAGTTTAGCATGGTAGGGGGGAATACATCCATAGCTGACAATGCAGTAATTTTTGTTGTACAGATAAGTCTGTAGATGCTGCTATTTGTTAGTGTCAATAACATTAAGTACTGGACCGAGCTTTCGGCCTCGAGAGCTGTTTTTCACGGCCAGAGGGGCTGCAGCTCTTTGCTCCACTTTTTTATCCTCCAACATACATTTACTAGTAAAAGAAGCTACTAGTTGCTTGTGCGAGGATGAGTTTTCCAGCTATATATGATTGCCAGTTTGTATTTCGGTCCTTTTACCTGTTTTCAGAACATTTGGTTAAAAGTCGAATAATTAATTTTCCTCCAGTATATAGAAGATAATAAGGTTTCGTTTGTTTCTTCGAGTATAGAAAGGGTAATAAATTTAAAAGGTTCTCTTATCCTCTAAAAGATTTAACATAAAGAAGGGATCTTTATTCTGAATGAGTAACGTACATTTTTAAAGGAAAGGAATTGAAAGGTCTATTTGAAGTCTGCCCCTATTGGACTAGGGATTCTTCACATTAGGTGCAAATATGAGTTTTATAAGGAAAATTGGCTCTTTTTTTTTTTTTTTTTTGTTCCTTTCTATCATTTTTTAAATAATATTTTATAATCATTCCTTAAACAAGTTTTTTAACAATCCTTTATATTATATCCCAAGTCTCACGTCAGTAGGGCAGAGAAAGAGATGCTTGTATATAATATCCTAGGTTTCAGTTATTAATAATTTGATTTATGTATTTTGACTTTGTGGTTTAGGATCAAAAGTTAATGAGTCAGTAGAATTGGGTCACGACTACACAAGAGAGTGCAGAAACTAAAGCTAAACTGTTGTGCGGGAATTAAGTGTTACGTCGACTTAAAGGTGGGAATTACCTCTAAAACCCGTAAGAGTCACCTCTAAAGTCTTACACAACCTAAGATGGTTCGATATGACCTTGCAAGGTCTTAAGGGGAGTGAATGTAATATCGCAAGTTCAACGTCGGTTAGAAAAAGAATGAGGTGCTTGTATATAATATCCTAAGTTTCAAACTATTAATAACTTGGTAAGCATTTTGGCCCAATGGTTTATAACTAAAAGTTATTGGAAAGTTTAGAATATTACATTTTATCTCACGTACCTCACATATCAGAAAGTTACTATAATATTTATTTTAAATAATAGTAGTATAACCAGAGCAATACTCCCAATACAAACTGCTATAGATCTCAATAATATCACAAACTCAAAATCCTTTATATATTTTCTTATTCAAGTTTGCATCAAGAAAATAACCTTGATGCGAAATCCAAAATCCTTCTTTTATTCTCTTAAAAAGTTTGTGTCAACAAGAAAACAACCTAAGATGTGCCTATGTGAAATAAAAAATTCTCCTTATATTTTTATTTTCAAGTTTGTCGCGAGAAAACATCTTAAGATGCCTTAGTGTCACAAAACCGTCCTACAAACACGCAGCGGAAGGCCGAGCACACTAGCTAGTCAGCCAACTCACGTTTAGGATCTCACACGAGCAATAGGAAGCAATGAAAAACGAAAGAAAACGAAGCACACAGCAATTTACAGCCAAAAACAGTCAACCTTTGTATTACTCCCGCACAAGCATTCAACATGAACTTTCTCAAACACCCGGTGTGCAGCACAAAGCCAAGGTCTCACTCTAATGATCTGCCTTGGTTGCTGACTATCGGGTCATTTATAGGGGTATAGGGGACGATTGACAAGGCCCAATTGTTGGCCGCTAACAGCACTAACAAGGGACACTGGTAATGGGACATTGTGGCAGCCTAGCTGTCCACCCAGTCAGCCCCCACGTTTTGGGGCTGCCTGGTAACCTCCCCGGGTAATCGCCCGGGGCTTGCTCAGCGGATTTTCAGCCTTAAGCACACGGTCCACGCCTAGCACAGACCTTGCCAAGATAACCACGCAGCTAGCCAACACAAATGAACTCAATCTGCCATACTCGGCCAACCAACGGTCCATGCACGTGCCTACCGTGCAACACTGCCAACGTTTCCCAGCTCAAACGTGCCCGTGGGCTGTCCAACACCAACGTTTGCCAACATCCATCCCGAAGCCAACATGACCATGCCTAGCACTCTTAGGACATAGGGGAAGGGTCCTAGCAATGCTCACGAGCTACCTTGCCCTCCTGGTAGCCAAGCCCACTGGCCACCCAAAAAGTTGAGTGAGCATACCCTTTCCTATATAAGGCTTGGAAAAAAAATCCCAAGTGACAGCAAGAGACACCAATTTATAGAAAATTAGAAAAGCCATTCGGGCCACCCAAGAACTCCATTAAAGCTGCTCCAATTTCTGCCAAATCTTTCCTAAGGACTTCCAAACCACCAAGCTAAAGTATAAGTTAGAAATACTTAGCACGCAAACGACTCAAGTTGGCCCACTTCCGTTTGCAAATCTCGCACACTGCCTTTGCTGACGGGCAGTCTGCCTAGCCGACGTGCAGACCAGTTGGGCCAGGCATGCACGCAGGCTTGCCGACGGGTAAAATCATGCCAAGAGGGCTAACAAACCTCCCCTACTTGAAGAGGTTGACGCCCTTGTCGACCCACCAGCTTTCTGAGCTTCCCAATAAGCTGCAATGTGATCCTCAAATTGCCACAAAGTCACATCTCATTCCCAAGTAGCATCAGCCTCCGTTTCACCCTTCCAATGAATCAAGTAGTCAGTCCTGCGGTTCTTCTTACTTTGCCCCATGGTTCTGTGATCCAGCACCTTAGAAGCCTCTTTTTCGAATTGCTTCCGTATAATGGGAGGGGCACGTTTAGCTTGCCTTCTTCCTTCATCAAGTTCATCCTGGTTGAACTTTTTCAGAAAGCTCACATGGAAGGTAGGATGAACTTTCAGTTCTGTCAGGCAACTTCAACTGATAAGCAACCTTGCCAACACGTTTGATTACTTCAAAGGGTCCATCATATTTCAGAATTAAGCCACGATGTACTGTCTTGGAACTAACTTTCTTCCAAATCTGAGGGGTTAACTTGAGCATCACCAAGTCACCAACCTGGAACTCAACATCCCTCTTACCCATACCAACATACTTCTTCATTCGGTGCTGAGCTAGAGTCAAGCTGTCCCGAGCTTCCTCAATTAGCTCTTGCTTCGACTTAGCGAACCGATGAGTTGCAGGGCATTTTTCTTCGTTTTGGGCAGCAACCCCATAAGGAGTTAAGGGCTGTTGTCCAAGCACCAACTCGAACTGACTCATTCCCGTTGCTGAAGATTTGTGCAAGTTATAACAAAACTGGGCTGCATCAAGTAAATCCACCCAATTTTTCTGACTTGATGTCACATAGTGCCTTAGGTATTCCTCTAGTAAGGCATATTTATCCTCTCGGTCTGACCATCCATCTGAGAGTAGATGTGCTGCTGTTGAAAACTTCAATTCAGACCCCAACATGTTGAAAAGTGTAGTCTAGAAAAGACCAGTGAACCGAGTGTCACGATCACTCACAATGTCTTCTGGCAAGCCAAACAGCTTTACAACATTTCTAAAGAAAAGCTCAGCAGCAACATCAGCTGGGCACGCACTTGGTACGGCCATAAAAATAGCATATTTAGAGAAACGGTCAACTACAACGAAAACAGAAGCATTACCTTCCACCTTTGGAAACCCGGAGATAAAATCCATTGAAGCCGACTGCCACGGCCTCTCTGGTATCAGTAAAGGTTGTAGTAGACCACCTGCCTTTCTCTTTTCCGTCTTGTCCTGTTGGCACACCAAGCAGGACTTCACATAAGACTGCACATAGTCATCCATCTTCGGCCAGTAAAACTTTCTGGCCAGCAGTGCTCTGGCTCTTTCCACACCAGGATGGCCTGCCCACAATGTGTCATGGGTTTCCCGGAGCAGCTGCTGTCTCAACAAGCCGGTATTGGTACATAGAGCCGACCACCCTTTGCATAGAGTAGGTCATTTTCCAGCCAATACCTGCGAACCAGCCCATCCTAGACCTACTGTGCCGTTTTCATGTACACGACATCGACATAGGCAGATTGTTTCACCCGTTTCACAAAATCAGACTCCATAGCCACCAATGCAGCAATATACTCCCCCACTTGTTTCCGGCTCAGTGCATCAACCACGGCATTATCTTTCCTGGGCTTGTGCAACCACTCAAAATTAAACTCTGCTAGAAACTCTTGCCATCTAGCCTGCTTAGGGGTCAACTTCTTTTGGGACTTAAAGTAGGTATTTTCCACATTGTCGGCGATAACGGTGAACTTGGTTTCCAGCAAGTAATGTTTCCACACCTCAAGGCAATGCACAACTGCAGTCATTTCATTTTCGTGTGTGTTGTACCTCGTTTCACAATCTTTCAGCTTCCGGCTCTCATAGGCAACGGGATGGCCATTCTGGACAAGCATTCCACCGATTGCCCTGTGTAAGCTTGGTGTGAACCGTTACTGGCACTCGTATGCACCTCAAACGGCAAGCTGAATTTCAGCAAGCCAAGGACTGGTTCAGAAGCAACGGTCTCCTTCAGCAGATTGAAGGCCATTTCACAGTCATCATCCCAGCTCCATCATTTCTCCTTCTTTAGCAAATCAGTCAAGGGAGCCACTAGCTTTGAATAGCCCTTGATAAACCGTCGGTAATAATTTGCCAACCCGAGGAACGATCTCAATTCTAGAACCGTTGTTGGGGCTGCCCAGTCAATCACAGCCTCAATCTTTTTAGGGTCCATTTTTACCAAGCCATTGCTGATTATGTGACCAAGAACTCACATTTTTCCTTTTTGACATAGAGCTCGTGTTCCCTTAACCTGGCAAACACAGCTCTCAAGTGTGCAACGTGATCATCCAACGTTTCAGAATATATGACAATATCATCCAAGTACACAACGATGAACTTGTCTAGATATTCATATAAGACATCATTCATAAGATTACAAAGCGTAGCTGGAGCGTTTTTTAGGCCTAAACGGCATGACCAGAAACTCATAAGCTCCATATCTAGTTACAACAATGGTTTTTCCCTCATCCCCTTTCGCTATGCTGACTTGCCAATACCGAGCCCTCAAATCTATCTTGGTATAGATTTTTTCCCTAGCTAACTTATCAAACAAATCAAGAGTACGTTTTAGGAATTGGGTACTTGTTTTTGATAGTCAGCTTGTTGAGGGCACGGTAGTCTACGCAAAACCGCAAAGAACCATCTGCTTTCTTCTGGAAAAGAGCTGGGGCACCATAAGGAGCTTTGGAGGGACGAATGAGGCCACTGTCCAGCAAATCGTTAAGCTGCTTCCTCAGTTCGACCAGCTCCATTTCGAACATTCGATAAGGAGCTTGAGCTGAGGGTATTGCTCCAGGGACCAGTTCAATATGATGTCAATAGCACGTTTCGAGGGTAGCTTCTTAGGCAGCTCAGCTGGCATGATATCAATGAATTCATCCAGCACTGCCACACAACATTCCGGCACCTCTTGGAACACGCATCAGGCTTGATCTCAACCAAGCCCGCAAGATAAGTAGTTTCCCCATGTTTCAAGCTATTTTCCAACTGTATGGCTGAAATTTGGCCACCCCGTTTGTCCCTGTCATTTCTAGACGAAGGACCAGCAATAGCATTAGCATTAACAAAAATAGAAGGTATGAAAGTTGGGCACCTTTCATCGGCAATAATTACACCATCCAAATAAGGGATTGGGAAGATTTTGTTCGTAGCCATGAACTCTTTCTCCAATATCAAGTCGAAGTCGTCTAACGGGATTGCCATCAGGCTACACTTGCCACTCCACGGGCCAAACGTCAGCTCGACCGATGCCATACCAAGCACAGGCTGTGCTTCTGAGTTTACAGCCTTAATACGATACCCGTGTGCCTTTAATTCCAACTTCAACCGACGGACCTCAAGTCCAGTCACAAAGCTATGAGTTGCCCCCGTGTCAACCATGGCCAGAACGTCTATGTCATTCACCTTTGCCTGGACATACAACAAGCCATATTCATGGGGCGGGATAGATTTCTCAGCAGTAATGGCACTTACCAACATCAAGGGGTTTATGCCAGTCGGGGCAGGAACGTCACCATCATTCGTTTCTGCCACAATGGTGTTCACTTTCTCACGTTTGGGGCATTCAAGCATCAGATAAGGGCCGCCACAAATGAAGCAACCACCCTTCTTTCTGTTGGCTGGTTTGGAACCCGTCTCATTTTCAGCCTTCATCGTTCTGATTTTAGCCCTATTTTGCTTCATTTTCTGTGGCCACTTGCCATCTTTTTGCTCCTTTCCCTTGCCTTTCTTGTCCCGTTTCTTCTCTTGGGTCAGGATAGTCTTAAAATCCACCAACCTGTCGGCAGCCGCTAAGACTTGGGGCATGTTTTGAACCCCTTGCCGTTGTAACTCCGCTTGGGCCCAAGTTTGAAGACCAGTCATGAAATTGAAGAGCTTTTCCTCGTCTGACATGTCCCTAACGTCCAGCATCAAGAAAGAGAATTCCTTAATGTAGTCCCGAACACTGCTGACTGAATGTTTCAGCCGCCTTAAGGCATCTCTAGCAAGCCAAGAGGTATTAGTCAGCTAGAACTACTTCTTCAACTCGTCCTTTAAGGCTAACCAGGACGTAATCTGAGTGATCTTAGTGTCTTTTGCCACGGTTCTTCACCACAGCTTTGCATCACCAGCCAAGTACATGCTGGTTATGGAGACTTTCTCTTTTTCAAGCACACCGGCTGCCACGAAGTACTGTTCTAGATCCCACAAGAAATTCTCCAATTCTTTGGCACTTCGTGCACCTTCGAAGGCCTTTGGTTCTAGTACCTTCACCTTCGTTTTCGTCATTTTTCTTGACTACGTCTCTGTCCCAGCACCAGAGGCAACGGCTTTCTTAGTCACTGACAAGTCTTGCCTCAAGAAGTCAAGAGTAGCATCCACCATTCACATGTGCTCCCTCAAAACGGCTGAAATGGCCTTTATCTCGTGCAAATCAGTCATCAGAACGTAGCCAGCAGGCAAATCGCCAATCCGGTCCATCAATTTTAGGGAGAAAGCTTGCTCTTGACGGGTCATCCTTTCTGGGAGAGTGTTGCCACTGCCCGTTGGTATATCATGAGCCATTTTTCCAGCACCACACAAGCACAACCGTGCTCTAATACCAAATTGTCACAAAATCGTCGTACAAACACGCAGCGAAACCAAGCAAACGGGTTTGTGATGGCCTAGCACACTAGCTAGTCAGCCAACTCACGTTTAGGATCTCACACAAACAATAGGCAGCAATGAAAAATGAAAGAAAACGAAGCACACAACAATTTACAGCCAAAAACGGCCAACCTTTGTATTACTCCCACACAAGCATACAACATGAACTTTCTCAAACACCCGGTGTGCAGCACAGAGCCAAGGTCTCACTCTAATGATCTGCCTTGGTTGCTGACTACCGGGTCATTTATAGGGGCATAGGGGACGGTTGACAAGGCCCAACCATTGACCACTAACAGCATTAACAAGGGACACGGGTAGTGGGACGTTGTGGCAGCCTAGTTCGAATCGCGTCCACCCAATCAGCCTCCACGTTTTGGGGCTGCCTGGTAACAGGCCGGGTAACCTCCGGGGCTTGCTCAACGGATTTCTAGCCTCAAGCACACGGTCCACGCCTGGCACAGACTTTGCCAAGATAACCACGCAGCTAGCCATCATGAAGGAACTCAATCTGCCATACTCGGCCAACCAACGGTCCATGCACGTGCCTACCATGCAACACTGCCAACGTTTCCCAGCTCAAATGTGCCCGTGGGCTGTCCAATACCAACGTTTGCCAACATCCGTCCCGAAGCCAACACGGCCATGCCTAGCACTCTTAGGATATGAGGGAAGGGTCCCAGCAATGCTCACGGGCTGCCTTGCCCGCCTGGTGGCCAAGCCCACCGGCCACCCATAAAGTTGAGTGAGCATACCCTTCCCTATATAAGATTTGGAAAAAAAACCCCAAGTGACAGTAGTAGACACCAATTTATTGAAAATCAGTAAAGTCATTCGGGCCACCCAAGAACCCATTAGTAAAGGTGCTCTAATTGCTGCCAAATCTTTCCTAAGGACTTCCAAACCACCAAAGTATAAGTTAGAAATACTTAGCACGCAAACGACTCAAGTTGGCCCACTTCAGTTTGCAAATCTCGCACACTGCCTTTGCCGACGGGCAGTCTGCCTAGCCGACTATAGGCCAGTTGGGCCAGGCATGCAAGCAGGCTTGCCGACGGGTAAAATCATGCCAAGGGGGACTAACACTTAGCGACTAGTAAATGGAAATCATATTATTCTCAACCAGGCAAAATATGGTAATTACTACCTTGAAATCTGCAATAGTGTAACAGAATTCATGTAACCGACTTTACTTAGAGGGATTAAGGTTTGGTTTGTTTGTTGGTATTACCTTGAAATCTGCCTATATTCAATAAAAGAAAAGGAAAACTGGAGGTAGAACAACCAATATAAGGATGCAAAATAATACTCTGTTTGGATTGTTTTTCTTTTCTATTATTTTTTAAATAATATTTTGTAATTATTAAATCAGCACATATATCTCAAAAAATTGATACGTTAATTATTCCTAATATTATTGTAAATAATAGTTGTACACACAGATATTTTTGACAACCCTGAGCCCTTCCCCAGACATAGACAAGGGAATTTGTAGGAGTTTAAGCACACACCTAATAAGTGTAACATAATGTTTTAAAATTATAGTAAATCTACTTGTGCCTTAATTTAGTAATTTTCAATTAATTATTATAGTATTCGTGTATTAATCTGTATACAATTTTGTCAGACTTATACTTTTTAATTGAACTTTTAATGATAAAATATTTGTTCATGTTGGCATTAAATGTTGTGTGGGATAGTACTATAATGCACACAACCACCAACTCTAATTTTAATAGTAAAATATTTATTCATGTTGACATTAAATATTGTATTAAATGGTTTTCTAAATGACGTACACAATTATCAACTCTAATTTCGTAACAAAATTGGATAGCTTGTCCGGCTTGTTTGCTCAGCATTTTTTGGCATAAATAATTTCGTAACATTTATGTTAAGCTCTACTATAAATATGATGATGAAGTTGTTGTTTATGTGCACCATTCAACCAAGCAACACAGTCTTAAAGGTTATGTAAAATTTTATGTATTTGTTGTTTTAGATATGTGAATATTTTTATTTGGGGCTTGCTTCAGTTTGTGTAAATTTTCCTAATTTGTATTCTTTTCATAAAATTAAAAGAATTCTCCTCTTTTGTTCCCGTAAATGTAGGTCTAATTGAATTACGTAATTTGTTGGCTCCCTATTATATTTTCTTATATTCTTATGTTATTATTACAGTAGATTATCAAATAATAGTCTTATCTATGAGTTAATTTCTTAACAAACTGGTATCAGAATTTAAGAATTTTCGAATTCGCCTTTGGCAACTATTAGGACAATAAGAAAACATATTTTGAAACAAATTGATTGAAATGTCAATTTTGGTTTGTGGCAACTCAAGATAAAAGTAATCTTCACTCGTGACGGAGTACAAAAAAACTCTATTAAAGGTCACAAAAGGACAAAAAATCTTCAAAAATTATTGATGATGAAATTGATGACAGACTTGTTCGTGTATCAATTTGAACCTCTCTAGTAAGGTCTTGCGTGAAGTTGGTAGTGAAAGACAATTAAGGATTTATGAGACAAAGTAGAGATGTTGTACATAACAAACAATAAAAAAAATATTTATATTTGAAATAAAGTATATATTTGCTTTGTATATTTGAAGGTACTTCTATAACTTCTTATCTTGATAAATTTGATTTCATTAATCTGAATCGAGAGGATATAAATGTTAATATTTAGAAGGAAATTAAACTTTACTGCCTCTATTTTCTTTTTCCCCGCCATTTAAATATTTTAGGGGTACCAAATTATACGAAAAAGACAAATTTGCATATAAAAAATAAATATATTTTGAACTCCAAAGAATTAATTAATAAAGATATCATTAAAAAAAACTAGTGATGAGCAAAGATATGATTTATTATTAGGGAAAAGTGTTAAAATGATAAATTAAAGTGGGAGAATTCATTATCTTTTCATTACCACAATAGCCTATATTTATAAGTTTCATAGATAAATGAACCTGTACAGTTAATCTAGACATATCTAAAGAACCTAAATACTAGCATAGGAATTACATGATACAATGAATCTAGACTATTGAATCTAGCCCTTAGCAACAAATCAATCTAATATTTACCTCCTAAAATACATAAATCAATAAATCTATCTAATATTTTGCTACTTAAAATGTGATATGCTGACACTTCCCTCAAATTGATGCAAAGATATATGTCATGCCTAATTTGTCAATTGTATCTTGAAACAACTTTTTCGAAACTACTTTGGTCAACATATCAGATAATTGAACTTCAAATTGCACAAATTGAAAGTGTATATTTTTTTTAATCAAGATTGTCTTTAATAAAATGGCGATCAACTTCGACATGTTTAGTGCAGTCGTATTGTAGCGGATTTTGTGCAATCTCAATAGCTACCTTATTATCACAATGAAGAATAAGATTCATCGGTTATGTTAATTCAATTCTCAAATATTTCAGAACACTTCTAATCTATAGCAATTCACACACACCATAATGCATACCTCGAAACTCTACTTTTGCACTTGATCTAGAAACAACTTTCTACTTCTTGCTTCTCCAAGCGACAAGATTTCCTTCAACAAAAGTAAATAAATAGATGTGGACTTTTGGTTGTTTGATCATTAGCCCAATCAGAATCCATGTATCCTTAATGCTAGAGATATCATTTTCTAGAACAGTAAACCTTTGTTTGGAGCATTTTTTTTGGGTATCTCAAGGTACGATATACTGCTCTCATATGCTCTTAACTTGGCAGTTGGCACATGCATGAACTGGCTTATGACATTCATAACGTAAGATATACCTGGCTTTGTATGTGACAAGTAGATTAATCTTCCACCCAATTGTTGACAATGACTCTTTTTTTGATAAAATTTGATCTAGAAAATTTCTAAGCTGATGACTTATTTCTATAGGTATATCTCTGCTGGTTTGCAATCAAGCATTCCAGGTTTGAATAGAAGATCTAACACATATTTGCGCTATGCAAGCAAAATTCCCTACTTTGATTTTGCTATCTCAATCCCTAAGAATTATTTAAGCTGCCCTAGATCTTTTATTTCTATAGTGCTAGCCAAATACTCCTATAATACTTTCATTTCATGTGGGTCATCTCTTATAAAAATCATATGCTTTGAATTTCACGGTGAAAACCCATCTACAATCAATCATTTTCATTCCATCACACAATGGAACAAGCCTCCAAGTGGATTCTTTTCCAAAGCCTCTATTTCTTCATTCATTGCCTTTTACTGTCAGAGATCTATCAATGCATTCTACACATTATTGAGAATAGATACATTGGATGACAAATAGTTGTTGATTGGGTACTTAGCCTTGGCTTTAAGATCAGGTTCATATTGTTTTTTTCGGAACTCCCTTGTTTGACCTTTGTCGATATTTGGAAGTTATGTGTGGTGATTCACTAAAGATTCATCAAACATGGGTTTAGAGATTACCACTGGAAGAACATTCTGGTTTTATTTTTTAGTCGATGGTGTAGGCATGGGCAACTCAGGTATCTTTGAAGATTTTAGTGTACTTCATTCTTTTCCTAGAAGAACAATCAACTCATTTTATTCTTCCTACATACAATTCCCATGGTGTTAAATTGCTTTTTCTAAGCCAACAAATACATTCTCTTCTCCAGTACTCCCCCTAAAGAGAATGCCCCGATACTTTCCTCAAAGAATAATGCTCTAATTTTCGAAAAGAAGCATCTGATGTCACATATAATTTCTGGAGTTCATGATCATAACATCTATAGCCTTTTAGAAAATCAGAATAGCCAACAAAGACGCATCTCTTTGCACCAAGACCAAGTTTACTTCACATATGTTTAGGGATATGGACATATATAGTACAACAAAAAATTCATGGTTCAAGGTTTGAGAGGTGAAGAATCAAAAATAAGAATTGCATCATTTGCTGAACTATTGGCTAGGTGTTTGAAAATCAGGAACAAGACAGTGTTCTATTAACAAGATAGGTAAGAGATTTCACAACTTTTCCCCAATAGAATGTGGCATATTCATGCCAAATAGGGATGCACGAACGACTTCCATTATTTTCCTATTCTTCCTTTTGCTAATCTATTTTCTTGTAGAGTATAAGTATAATAGGTTTGATGTCAAATCTTATGTTGACTTAAAAACTTACAAAAAATACATTCATATACTCGGTTCTATTGTCAAAATGTAGAACATGAACTTGCTTCTGGTATTGAGTACCCATTATTTTTGTAAAACTCCTGAAATGCTACACTTATATCACTTTTGTTACGAATGAGAGATACCCAAGTCATTCTAGTGCATCAATCAATAAAAGTAATAACGTGACGAGCTTTAGAAAGAGATGCTACTTTTTCTAGACCTCAAAAATTGGAATGAATAACTACAAAAATTTTGGAACTTTTATTCAAAATTGGTAAATACGAAACTTTGTCTTCTTTTTTAGTCAACTCACAAATACACAATGAAAATCCGTATCACTCGTAGTATAAATAATATACGGTTGTAACTTCCTCATATAGCTAAAAGAGAGATGGCCTAATCATGAATTCCATAGCCTAATAGTTGCTCGAGCTTTGTCTTCACTAGAGACTAGGTTTGTCTAACTGAATCTCGCTTCCCATGTTCTGTTATATCGAGGAAGTAGAGTTTGTCCCGTCTAAAACCATAACCAAGAATCTTCAAGTCAAAGTGTCCTGAAAAATAAAAATGGATGGCCAAAAGGTAATTGTGCAAATAAGAATAGAGTTTATTCGGCAAATCGACAAAAGATTATATTCAAGAAATTGCGTAAAAAATACTATATGTAGTATAAAAGTGTCAGATAAGATAATAAGACCCTGCTATTAATAGAAGAGATACTAATATTCGCTGTAAAAATTACGAATTGGAAGGATGAATGAATGGACTGTAATTGACTAGAATCTCTTGTTATCTGATAAGACGCACCTGTATTAATTATCCAAGTATTATTCTTAGAAGATGCAAAAAGTACATTTGAACAATACTACCTAGGTGGATAATATTGGCCGTAGGTGGCAATTGTTCTTTATGTGTTAGGACACTAGCATTTAGATTCATCATTTTTTGATTCACCAGTAGAAAATTCTACTGGGACTACGATTTCAAACAAAATATGAGAAGAAAAAAGCCTTCTAAAAATACAACAAAACTACTTTTTGGTACATATTGCTATGATACCGTGTTAGAATGATAAACAAAGTCGGGAATTCGTTATCTTTTCATTACCACAATAGACTATATTTATAGGTTTTATAGACATGATAAACCTATATAATTAATTTAGACATATCTAATGAATTTGGATACTAGCATAGGTAATTAAATGATACAATGAACCTAAATCAATGAATCTAGACTTTAACAACAAATCAATCTAATGTTTACTTCCTAAAATACATAAATCACTCAATCAATCAATCTATTAATATTTTACTATCCAAAATATAATATGTTGACAGAAAGTAAGAAAATATTTGAAGTATAATTATTATAAAAAGAAGTGACACATTAATTCTGAGTGTTGTAAATTAAAAATAAGAAAAAGAAAGAAAAGGTTGACCATGAAACAAAAATTCCCTGAAATTAGTATTGTAGTAAATAATTGTGATAAAGATGTTTTCTTTGCCTCTAAGAACGATTAGCTTTTGGATTCAATTTGTTCTTATCACATTTGTTTTATAGACATTGCTTTTCTACATACGAACCCATTAATGGTGAAAAATACTTCTATGGCCAATAATGTTGATTGTAAAGGTACAATCTAAATTAAGATGCGTGATGGTGTTATGATGGTACTCAATGATGTCAGACATGTTACTGACTTGTAGGAGAATTTCATCTTTCTAGGCACCCTTAATGCTTTTAGGGTTAAATATACAGCTGAATGTGAAGTCATAGATGGCCGTAAAAATACTTTTCTTGTTGAGATACGTGAAAATTTACTGGTTTGGTAACTCGTATATTTTTTAAGGTTTAACTATTATAGATATTGATACAGTCAATAACTTTAAGTGTGTTTTGGATTTGATTTGTTTATCCAGTTGCTAATTTGGCCTATTGAGCATTTTGTGGAGAAGGTAGAACAAGTTTACTATTAGTGTAAGATACAAAACTCAAGTTGATATTTGTTGGTATTGAATGTTGTGTCAGATGATTTTTCTTCTGAAACACACAACTGCTAACTCCAATTTCTTAGTGAAATTGGATAACATGCTGGCTTGTCTACTTCGTGTTTTTTGGCCAAAATAATTTCATTTCATTTGGAAATTTTGTTGCGCTTCACTATAAATATGAAGTTGAAGTTGTCATTTCTGTACACCATTCAACCAAACAATAGAGTCGTAAAGGTTATATAATCTTGTTTGTCTACATTTCTTTTTTGTTCTAAAATATCGCAGTTATTGATATATTTGAATATATTTTTTTGAAATTTGTTTGGAGCTTTGTAGAGCATTCTCCAATTTATATTAACTCCTTAATTCCTTTAGACAAATTAAAAGAATTCTCCTCTTTCCCTCATAGACAGAACCACGTAATTTGTTGGCTCACTATTTTTTTTTTTTCTATCCTTATATCATAATCATAATGGATTGTCAAATAATTGCCCAATTTCCTAATATTTCAATATAAGTACGTATAAGATTTCTTATTTTTCAAGGACCACAATTTTATCATTGTAGTAAATAGGAAAATGACCTAATCGTCCTTCACATTTCATTTATATTTTTTTAGTTTTTCAATACATTTTCATTTATAGATATTTAAAACGTACTATAATGGTCTTTAGACACATTTACGAGTATATTTTGATCTAAAATAGTCACTTGTGTATCACATGTCACAATTTTCAAGGACAAAATTGATAACATAAATTCTAAATATTAAATGACACTACTTAAAATCTTCTCCACCCACCATTACCATACCATTCCCCTTTTTCGATACTTGTCCCTCTGCTACTCCCTATTCTAGCAACCCTATCCCTTTTCTTTCTATCCCAGTAGTACCAACACTACTCCCCTCTCCCTTGTAGCCCCTTGCTATCCCCTCCTTCCCCTCATTCATTTAATCCAACCCCCTCTTCTATCCTTTCCGTAGCCCAATTCCCTCTCCTTCTGCTCTGGTAGATCCCTTCCATAGTCGTTCCCCTACCCAATTTCCCATCTTTCACTCGCTCATACAATCTAGCCCGCACTCTCCCTACTATAGTCGTAGCCCCTTTCCCCACGTCCATTTCCTATCATCATCCCTTTATACCTTACTCTTTAACCCTTACACACCTTTTACTCTTTTACTCTCAGATTCGACAGCTTTCTTAATCCAAAACTCCCTATCCTAGTTATTTTTAGATCAAACAACTTTTTGCGACTGGCATATTATTTGATTGGATATGACAATATTTTGTGGGATGAAATTAAGCATACAAGGAGGCCAGTAAAAGGATCGATTTGGGATAGGTGATGATGGCGAGTGCATTTGCCATCTTAGAAGTAGGGTGGAAGGATGGTGGTGAACTGGTTAGGTTTGCTTGGTTATGTTTATTTTTTTTTTTTGGGAAACGTTAGTGTTTACGATTTATATATTGTTAATTTTGCCCTTAAAAATGTGATATTTGATACATATATGACTATTCAGATTACAATATGCCCGTAATTATATAAATGAACCAAAATAATACGTTTTGAATTTACGAAAACAAAAATACATAGATTATGAGGTCGTACTCCATAGTAAATATTCTCATTTTGCATTTTGCCCCAACATATTAAAAAAATGGTTGTCAAAAGAAAATGAAGAAAAGCTTATAGGAATGTACAAAAATCGAAGACTTTTTGCCAAGAACTCTACTGCTACACCACTGCCCCAAGCATATGCTAGTAAACCTCTTTACATCCTTCCTTCTTTTTTTTTGTCTACTTTTTCTTTCTCCTACTTCTATTTCATGCCCCTTCATTCTTCTCTATGGTATAGATTGCAAAAATCTTTCCATAACTAACTTGAAATTCTTCATAATGTGTGGAAGTTTGAGAAATTTTTTTCAATTACTAAAACTAATAGTTTTTTAATCTTGGTTAAATCATTTGGATCGTATTTAATTGTATTTATTTGTTGACTATTGTTCAATATAGTGATAAGTCTACCCAATTTTGGTGTTTTGTTGAGTTCATTGTTGATGATAGCAATATCCTTTGATATGCACTACTTTTGTTTGATTAAACATTTGTGTGAACTTAAATGACTATGATAGTTATCTAGCCTAGTGTTTAAAGGGTAATGTTGCTTATAACTTGTGGGTTCATCTTCTTTTTAAATATGAACTCAGTTAACTATGTGGGATAGTTCTGGCTTGTTATGATGTTAGCAAGAATCTCATTAACTTGATAAAGGAAATTGGATTCAATATACTTGTTCCTTAGCTAATTGTAAGATTAAAGAACATAATTTTGAAACTTCTTTAGCTTGAATCTGTCAATCATTGCTAGTAGTCTTTGAGGACTGAGGAATGGAGTTCACTGCTAACTATCCTACCTTTTAGTTTATAATTCCTAGTTTGCATCATAGAGCACTAAATTTCATGAGATTCGCTATACTCTTCCCTCTCCAAATCGTTTTCAAGAGGAAATAATTCAAGATTGCTATTTGAATTAAATTCTTATCTATCCATTTCCAAATTTTCCAAAATGTGCCTAAATTTGAAAATTGCAATCTTGGATTAATCCCTCTTACTAGGTCACATGTCTCCATGCATTTTCTTTAGTCTACTAGTCTAAGAACTCCCTTATATATTAAATTTTGTTTTCTTATATTTTTTTCATTGTTTATGATTTCTAATATCTTTACAAAAGAAATAAACTAGTTATAAAATTTTCTTATGGACAGTAGGTAGTGAATTTGGTAAAATTGGAGGAGCTCTAGCTGACTTCCAGCCTGTACATCTAGGTATCCTCATTGTATATCTCTTTTCAACGACTTATTTATTTATGGGTCATTTGCTTTGCATAATGGATTGTCTCAGAGCATAGAAAATCATGGTCAAGGATACAACTAGAATAGTTTTGCTCAAACTTTTATTTATTTATGTGCCATTGCTAACGAATTGTGTTAGAACATATCAAATCATTATCAATGAACAACTAGAATAGTTTTTGCTCAAACTTTTGTAGAAGAATCTACGTGTTTTAGCTCATTTAGCTTCAGAAAGTCAATACAGCTGTTATATTTTCATTATATCAATTTGCACTTCAGGTTTGAAGTTAAAGGCCGTGAATTTAATCCATTCTTTCCTTTTCTGGAGGTTACTTACTATCTTTGAGTGACCTCAAAATGTAATATGAAATTATACTGGTGCCTAAATATTTATTGCTTTTCAACGTTTCACAAGATTATGAGTATAATTAAGCTTCTTACTTATTATTTTTTTATTGAATAGTATCATGGAATCATCTTGAGAGTATTGCAACATCCATCGAAGATTTTTTAATCTCGAGGCAAAGGAAAAGAAAATGTTGGAATGTAGTGTTCAGTGTGTTGCCTTTTCTTGGACAATGGAATAACTAAATTACTCATTGTTGAATTCCAACTAACTAGTTAATGTGGATTAGTACATAAGTAATTAATCATTATTGAATTACATCACGAATCCATGTTTGATTACCAGGTACAATTGTTGAGGCAACACAATTTAATAGTCTCAATACGGAGTGATTTCATGTAGTAGAATATGAGATCAAGAAAACATATCACCTTTATGGCCAATGCAATTTCATGAAACCCCCAACTTCGCTATATATATTTGACCTCTAATTATTTCTTATTGAGCCGATATAGTTCAACTTCAACTTCATCTTCAACCACTCCTCCATTGTAGATTTTTGGTAATAATACCTTCAAAAATATCCAACATCAATCCTGATTTGTCTCTCTACCGCTCTGTCTCTATTTCCATCTATTCATATTCATTCATGCTTTTATTTCTCTATTTAAGTATTATGCATACGTGCCTAATGTCTGAATAATTATTTTTATTATTTGTTTAACTTTTATTATTCCATTTTTTCTAGGATTTATGGTGGGATGAATTTAGAATGGTATCATTGTGGCCATTAAAAAATAAGTTACTTTGTACTACTACAAGTAATGTGGATCAATCTAGTGGTTATGGTGGATCGTCCAATGCTAATTCTAGTCCTGGAAATAACGAAAACGTAGGCGATGGATCTCAAAGAACTGCTGAGCATGGGAAGCCTATTCAAGTCTTGGTGATTACCACTTGAATCTTGCTTTGTATAATTCGTCTTTGTGATAATTTCTTTTACTTTGTCCATTAATGTCTTAAACATAGAGTTCAACAATATGTTATCAACTTGCTTCTTAATGCCTTTTCACCCAATTGGCTGTAGAAATAGATTTTTGCATCATTTAAAGATTGCATTTTTGCGTGTTTGAATGTTATTGACTTTGAATTTTGAATGTAGATGGATGACAATACCTATCCTTGAGAATTCTCAATAAAATATATAAATCTTGTCGATATTGTAGATCGCTAGTTGAGGGTGACTGATGTTTATGAAAAATGCTAAAGTGGTGAAATCAAGCAATTTCTTGCATTTGGTTTCATAGATGAGCTTCTTTTTACTTCTGACAACTGGAGCTATGGTATGATACCATGATCGGGAAAGGAAGCATCATATTGAAGACAAGTTATGAACAGTTTGATTATATATTGTACATAATGTGAATAATTATTTCAAGTACTTTGGTTTATGACATCTGGTAGCAAATGCTTTTGGTTGTTAATTTATGTGTGGTTAATGTATTACAGACATATATTAAATGTTGTAGTATTACGCTATAGGATGTCATGAAAATTGTAAGCTGTTTCTCATCATTTAGAAATCTCTAAAAGCCACTTAAATTATGTTATTGTAGAAACAAATAATACTTCAAAGACTGTAGAAGGGGCGACTTTGCAGGGAAAACTGCAATTGGGGGTCCTTTAACCTCATAGATCATAATGTGAGTTATAGAAAATCTATAACTAAGAAAAACTTCTTTGGAAAATGTAATTTAATATATTTTGGGTTCACCCATTGCCCATATATTTGCCCGAATTAACTACAAAAGTTTGCTATTGCAGTTGATAAAATAAGAAGTTACCTGACAGAGTATGAGTTTTCTAGTAGCCATCTACTACGATGCAAATGTTCTTGACCCCTTCATTGTGCTGGAAAAAATCGGTTTCACTATCTCGAATAAGATACATACATGAAGTTTTATGTCAATTTTCTTGTGTTTATTCAATAACTTTAGCTATTCACGTTGTTTGGGAGATTTTGACTCTATATAATCCATCAACTATCACTTTTTTTATATGATTACATACAGACACAATGGTGACATATAATTGAAGTACCAAAGCCCACATATAGTAGGAGAAATATTAGTATTTAACTAGACTAAAACTCGCATATAGTGACACAAACTATACAACCAACCAACACAGGCAATCTTTTGGACCATATCATCTTAACATCTTGAAAACGAAGGAGTTGTTTTGTCCCTGATCAGTTGTATGGATAAAGCAATTGTGAACCTTCCATCAGTAGTATTCTTCTATGCAAATTCATCTACACCTTTACTTAATAACAAAGTTTTCCCTCTGGTTGCATTAAGAAGTTAGAACAAGCTGTTAAAATAGCTTCCTCCTTCCAGTTTGATCCATCCCAAGCATCTTCAAGTGTTAAATCATATATAAGGGAAAGAGTTTGATCAACATCCACTAAAGCTCTATCATGACTCCAGTTATCAAACAAAGTGAAGAATTACCCTTCCTTGGAACAATCACCATATGTTCTTCAGCTAAACCTTTAATTTTGATCATTCTCCTCCAAACCAAAGAAGTAGCAGTTGTAATTTTCCCTTGCACTGGATGTAAGACATGCTGAAAATACCTAGAAGTCATAAATTGACTCCATAAAGAAGAATTTGTCCTTATATTCCACCAAAGTTTCATTAAGAGAGCCTCTTGGACTATTTGCAAGCTATTAATTCCCAAGCCACCTTCTTCCGTAGGCCTACAAACCTTCTTCCATAAATGCCAATGTTTCTTGTGTCCATACTCGGTCTCTTCCCTAAAAAGTTTGCAAAACTTCTTTCAATTTCTCTCAGAATGCTTTTTGGTGGAGTTGAAACTGCCAAAATATATATAGGTATTGAGTTCAAAACATGTTTAATTAAAATCAATCTACCCCCAGGAGAAAGTAGCTTGAAATTCCACCCCATAATCTTCTTCTTTACCTTTTCCACCAGCGGCTGAAATACCTGTTTCTTCTTCTTACCTTTGTAGATGGGGTATCCCAAGTAATTAAAAGGTAAAGATCTATATGAAAAGCTTGTAAGTTCGGTAATAAGGTTTACCTTTCCTTGAGTCATCTTCTTAGAAACTAGGAAGTTACTATTAGAGCCATTAATCAACTAACCAGAGATTGATTCATAATAGTGAATGAACTTTTTCAAATTATGCAATGATCTTCTATGTCCATTAGTAAAAAATAATCACATCATCTGCATAAGATAAGTGAAATGGTAATACAACTTTTGCCAGTAGAAAATTCAGAAATCTTTTTTTTTCCTGAAATTCCCTTTTCAATCCTCTAGAAAATGCCTCAGTTGCAATGATGAAAAGTAATGGAGACAGAAGGTCTCCTTGCCTCACCCCTCTGGAAGAATTGAAAAAACTAGTTGGCATACCATTTAGGATAATAGAATACCAACAAGACTAAATATTATTGGCTATCAAAGCAATCCACTTATCTAAAAAAAAAATCTCCTCAAAATCTCATAAAGAAACTGCCAAGAAACCATATCAAAGGCCTTGGTCATATCCAATTTGATTATGACATTGCTTCCTCTAGTTTTTTTATCAATGAAATCCACCAACTCTTGAGCAAGCATGATGTTTTCTGAGATAGCCCTTTCTTGAACAAAATCACATTGCTTAAGAGAGATAATTATAGGCAACAACTTACTAAGTCTGCAGGAAGAAATTTAGAAAAAACCTTGCTTGCAAAAGTGCGCAAACTTATAGGCTTGAATCATCAAAGGAAAAAGGATTTTGAACCTTGGGAATTAAACAAAGGAGTGCGCTAGATATAGCTTTGGGCAACACCCCTCCATTGAAAAAAATCCAACGCTGCTTTGTACAGATCATATGCGATTATATGCCAACAAGACCTGTAGAAAACTCCATTAAAACCATCAACACCTGCAGAACTGTCTGAGCTAAGAGAAAAATCAGTCTCTTTCACTTTCTCTAAGCTTGGTATTGCCTCCAAAAATGTATCAGTTACCATCTTAGGAATGAAGTTAAAGGACTCACCTGTAGTCTGTGTTGATTCAACCTCAAATAATGTCTGAAAAAAGGTAAGAGTTTCTTCTTTGATTTCCTCCATGTCTTCAGTCCAAACCCCATTAGTTCCCTTGATTCTTCTTATACTCAAATAATTTCTTTTTTCCTGAAGGTGTGAATGGAAAAATTTTGTATTGTTATCACCTTCCTACAGCCATTAAGGTTGTAACTCATACCTATTGTTTCCAAAAACTTTTCTCATCTACCAAATGTTTGGTTAATTGATCCTAAGCCTGAGCATATTCAATTTGAGCCTGCTAACTGGGATTTTGAAGAAGATTACGTTCTTTTTGCAACACTATCTCCTCAGCCTCCCTGGTCTTGTGAAAAATATCTCCAAAGTGCATTTTGTTCCAACTCTTGAGATCAAATTTAAGCCTCTTCAGTTTTGCTGAAAAAGCTTGTAGATGGAGTATCCAAAATTGGTTTCGAATAACATTGAACACTAGCTCTAAAATGATCTTAGATTGGGAAAATTAAAAGTCACGAGTCTCCATGAAGAGTTGTAGCTTTGAAAGGTGAATGACTGAACTGACTAGATACAAGCAAAGAAAGCTAAAATCAAGTTTTTGCTACATTGAAGAAACCACTATATAGTTGCTTCTTTTGTCATGGACTTTGCTAGTACATTGTATTACTAGAAGTATCTTTTCCAAGTTGGCTAGCCCTAAACTGTGGTGTTGTTGAAAGTCATATTTTGCAAGTAATTTCCCTACACATAACTGCATAAATTTTAACCATTTAGTTATTTTTGTTCAACGATTTTAGAACTCAAAAAAAAAATTTAGACATTCCAAAATGGTCTCTTTTTTTTTTTTTTTTTTTACATAAGTGGAGTATCTGAAACTTATTTTGGAGTGCCAAAATCATTTACTTTTTTTTTTTTGTTTTTGTGTGTGTGCTTTAAAATTTCTTTTGACATAAAAGTTGTCAACTGTTCTCTACCCTGCCTTTCAGTTGTTTGTTTAGTTACAAGTTGGCTTGAGCATTTCTAACATTTGTGTTAGTTCTGCAACTCTTTCTAGTCTTTGGTCAATAATTCTTTGTAGCTTGTAAAGTTTAAACTACTAGGAAAATCTTATATTACTAGCTAGTCTAAACTATCTATTACAAGGAAAATCTTTTTATATTTTCAAAATAAAAACACAACTACAAAATGAAAAATCTTTTTAAATTTTCAAACTAAATGAAACAACTACGCAAGAAAAACAAATCTTTCCGATTTTTAATAGATGAGACAATATACAAGTAAAATAAAGAATTTCAATCTAATCTTCCAATCAACCTATGTTGGTATCATCAAAAACTAATTCCTGACAACGATACCAAAAACTTGATGCCTTGTTAGGATGAATGGTAAGTGAATACTCAATCAAATAAGTAATAAAAACTCTTACAATACTTAACCAACACCTTCACAATTATAAGTTTACAAGGTATGTCTGTAGTTAGTAATGAACGAGCACAAGAATTGTTATGGCAATTACTAGGTCCTAAGGGTGTTTAGAGAAAATAATCAAGGAGTTTGTCACTAATAACCCAGATTGGAAACAAAGAAAGCAATTAAAAACTACTAAATTACCAAATTAAAATTAAGAAAGCAAGTAAATGGATTACTCTAAGAAAACAAGTAACAATTACCACTAATTTCCACTCTAGAAAGCATGATTAAACTCATAAAAGCACTAGTAAAAACTAGTCTAAAAAAACAAGTAAGCAATTATCACTACAAACTATCTCAATTACTCAAATTACATAACTTAAATTACCACTAAATTAACTAATTCTAAGAAAACATGATTAAAGTATAGAAGTAATTAAAGCTAATTCCAACTAAGAAAGTATTATTTAAACTAAAGAATTTAGAAAGGTTCATTTTTTTACTAAACTAGGAATTTTAAGAAATGACAAGAAAATTAGATTAAAACTAAGTATTTTTGAATTAAAAGAAACTTTTAAAAAAAGCCCACTAAATTCAAATAGATTAAAACCAAGAAATTAAGATTAAACTAAGAAATCACCAAAATAGCAAAAACACAAAGAACTTTTTAAGAAAATTAAATTTTTACTCTACTTGGATTGTACAAAATGTTATTTGAAAATTAGTAATTTTTATATATGCTTAAACCTAACAGAAAGTCCACTAAATTAAGGCTAAAAAGATTTAAACTTGTAAGAAATTAAAGAAATAAGATATCTAATGAAAATTAAAAGAGAACTTTGTATTCAACTAAAACTTGAAGAGTAAAAAAGCTTTTTACCTACTCTACTACTTAGAAAACTACCTATGCCTACACTACGTGTTTTATAGTGTACTATAAGAGAGGATTAAAAAGGAAGCTATAGCCAAAAATTACAATTTCAACCCTTTTAACACAATCAAGGAGTTGAGATCGCAACACCAGATTTTTGTACTATGCTCGGTGTCATGATCTCGAACAAAAATTTAGCCTTTGAATATAAGCCTCAGTATCATGATCTCAAGCTTACTACAAAATTTTGAGATCTTGATACGAAATTGCTTCCAATACAAGTTTTGAACTTCCTTCTTTCTACTTTGCTCCCTTGACTTCTTCATTCTTTTCGCTTAAGTCCGTCTATTCCAAACCTGCAAAATACACATTAAACTTAATAAGTAATTAGGTTATAAAAGAAATATCCTAAAACTTATACTAATATTCTATTATTTACAAAATAGCTATACAAATGCAAACACTAAATGCAAGTAATTAGATAAAACACCTAATTAGACACTAAAACTGGGATAATACTATCAAAAAGTTATAGTTAAGCAAATAAAATAACTCTAATTTTCTACAGTTATTACATATCACCTCTATGGCCAATGCAGTTTCATGAAATCCCCACTTTCACTATATATGTCTGCCCTCTAATTATTTCTTATTGAGTTGATATAGTTCAACTTCAACTTCATCTTCAAGCATTCATTCATTACAAAATTTTGGAAACAATACCCTAAAAAAATATCCAACATCTATCCGGACTTGTCTCTATTGGTCTATCTCTATTTCTATCTATACATATTCACACATTTTATATTTGTCTATTTAAGTATTATGCATACATGCCTAATGGAATAGTTTTTAATATTTGTTTAACTTTTATTGTTCTGTTTTCTTTATGAATGTAGAATAGTATTATTGTGACTATTAAACAATAAGTCTCATTGTACTTCTAAAGAATAGTAATGTGGATTAATCTAGTAGTTCTGGTGGATCTTCTAATACTGGAAACAACGAAAGTTCATGCAACGGATCGGAAAATACTATTGAGTAAGGGAAGCCTGTTCGAGGCTCGGTGATTATCACTTGAATCTTGCTTGATATCTATATAACTTATATATATATATATATATATATATATATATATATATATATATATATATATATATTATATTATATGTATGTATGTGTGTATACTTTTGTTTCATTGATAATTTCTTTTACTTTGTCCATTATTGTCTTAAACCTAGAGTTTAACAATATGTTGGCAACTTGCATTTAATGCCTTTTCACCTAATTGGCAGTAGAAATAGATTTTTACATCATTTAAAGATTGCATTTTAAAAAGATTTGAATGTTCTTGATTTCAAATTTTGATAATATATGGATGATAATACCTATACTACAGAATTCTCAATTCATTATGTTAATCTTGTAGATATTGTGGATCACTAGTTGAAGGTTGGTAAATGACATTTATGAGAAATGCTAAAATGGTAAAATCATGTAGTTACAGCCAGTTTCATGGATAAGCTTCTTCTTATTTCTTGCAACTGCAGCTGTGATTTTGTACTATGACCTGAAAAAAAGCGTCATATTGAAGGCAAGTTATCAAGAGTTAGATCATATATTATATTTATTGTGAATAATTATTTCAAGTACTTTAGTGTATGACTATCATGACAGCAAATACTTTTGATTGTTACTTCATGTGTGGTTAATGTAAATGCTTGCAGACATATATTAAATGTTGTGGTATTACGTTAGAGAATGTCGTAAAAATTCAAAAATTTTCTCATCGTTTAAAAATCTCTAAAAGCCATTTAAATTCTGTTATTGCATAAATAAATATGGTTCAAAAACTGTAAAAGATGAGGCTTCTGTAGGGAAAGCTGTAATTGGGGTTCCACTTAACCTTGTGGACAACAACGGAAAATATGTAACTAAGAAAAACTTCTTTAGAAAATATTGTTGTCCTCCTAATTTAATATAATTTGAATTCAACCACTGTCCTGATATTTGCCTAGATGAACTACAAAAGCTTGTTGTTGCAGTTGATAAAATAAGTAAGTTACTTGACAGAGTATGAGTTTTCTAGTAGTCATGTGATGCAATGCAAGTGTTTTTGACTCCTTCATTGTGCTGACAAAAATCAATTTATTGCCTTGAATAGGATACACTCACAAAGTTTTATGTCAACTTTCTTGTGTTTATTCAATCACATTAGGTATTCATATTGTTTTGGAGATTTTGACTCTATATAATCTATCAACTATCACCTTATTTTTGTTTGATATAATTACATATACCCACAATGATAGGATACAATTGAAGTACCAATGCCCACATATAGTGGGAGAAATACTAGTACTTAATTATACCGAAACTCACATATAGTGAGACAAAGTATACAACCAACTAATACTACGAATCTACTACTACTTTGCTACTCGAGTCATTCCTTCTCCATACTAGTGCTTATTTACAACTGTAGGCGACATGATTTCATCTTTGGACCTCTAGCCCAAGAGTGACTCTTGATGGCCAACAACCCAATGAGCTGTTGGTTAGCTATCACCCTTTTAATTATATATCTTAGTTTATTTTGACCAATATCCTGATCTTTTAACAATGTCTTATTTGCTTATGTTTTAATGGCAAGTTGAACACATCTAAAGAAGTTAGGTATTCATAGATAGAGTTTTATCTAACTTCTATAATTTGTTGAAAAGAATAAATCATGGAAGGATTGTTTAGCATGTCAACTTTGGTGTGAATATTGTCATGTCTGCAAAGATGTCACATATACTGGGCATCAACAGTTCTAACAGTTAATTATGATATTACTAGTTATCTGCATCCTAGAATATTGCCTTCTATATGATTGCAGATCGTGCAATTGTTGCCAGATTAACGTTACATAAAATATTAACATCTGCAGAAGAAAGGTCAGGGATTGATTAAAGTTATCCTATGTTTATCTCTAGGACTGTTGATCTTGAAAGATATACTGCTGAGAAAGTTCGGGAATATGCCAAAGGTGCTTTCCTAAAATAAGTTGCATTTCACCTCTGTACTAAGCTCAATAAAATGGGACAAGAGTTATTTTTTCTCTATCATATAGGATTAGTTCAAATTCTTTTCCTCTATTGATTTCTTTCAACTTATTTAGAGTTTCACCCCAATTTAATTGGGCTCTTGCTAGTAATGTGGATGAGATAAATAAGATTGCGCCTGTATTTCAAGTTTATTATATGAAGACTGAAGAGAAGGGTTGCGATTATCTCATCGACCACTCAATTGTCATGTATGTTTACTTTTTCCTTGTGCATTAGTCATAATCTACAGGGTATTTTGTTTCTTCGTGATTTAATAGAATTTGTATCATGCATTATAAGACTTCTCTACTCCAATGAAGTGGGATCCTCAAAGTCAACATCTTTCCTTTGTTTTCTTCTAAATTTTTCTGCAATATGTTAAGGAAAATTTATGTTATGAAGTGTGTTGTCTCACGTACTTCTTTAGAACCAAGGAAGCATGTCCATGATGGTTTAACTCCTTGATTGAGAGATAATACGTATAAGAAAGTCAAGAGTGATGCTCTTTATTTCCTCTGTGCATGTCTATTGATCTAAGCTATTAGTTAATATAAATTAATGAAACTTCTCATATGAAAAGAAAGAAACTTGTAAAGTCCATTATTGTTTTACGTATGCTCTTATGATTGTAGTTCTTTTATGTTACCTTACAAAAGAAGTTCTATATAGTTGGAGTAATGAGAGCAATATCTCTATCTTTTGTGGCTAAGGAGTACAGGTTCTTGCTAATACTTCTCTTGTATGAGAAGAAGAAGAAGAAATTTGTGTTAGGGACTTTTTGCATTTGGTAAGGGTGCAAGAGGAGGGGTGGGGCATAGTGGACTGGTTCTAATAACATTGACCCCTAGTTTTGTAGAGATTCTAGATTGGTAAAATTTAAATCACAAGCCTCTACGAGGAGTAGACTGTACCTTTGAAAGGTGGATAGCTGAACTAACTACATACAAGCAACGAAAGCTAAGATCAAGCTATTGCTACATTGAAGAAACAATTATTTAGTTTCTTCTTTTGTCATGGGCTTTGCTAGTATATTATATTAGTAGAAGTATCTTTTTCAAGTTGGCTAGCCCAATTGTGCCATGGGGTTATTAGAAGTTATAATTTGCATGTGATTTCCTTGTACATAATTGCATGAATTTTATCTATTTAGTTATTTTTGGTTATTAATTTTAGCACTTCAAAAAAAAATTTAGACATTCGAAAATGGTCAACTTTTTTGGCATAAATGGAGTGTCTAAAACTTATTTTAGAGAGTGCCAAAACTTCATTTTTTTTTTTTTTTTGTGTGCTTTAAAATTTCTTTTGACCTGAAAATGGTCAACTGTTCTCCATCCTGCCTTTTAGTTGTTTGTTCAATTACGAATTGACTTGAGCATTTCTGATATTTATGTTAGTTTTGCTACTCTTTCTAATAACTTTGGTTAATAATTATTTTGTAGATTGTAAATCTTTTTCATTGTTATGCTTTTAATCTATTATACTTCAAAGAAATTCTTAATTTGAACCAAGCCTAAATTATGCCACCAAAAGCAAATTTACGAGAAAGCTAATAATATAATGACACTTATTTTTTCTTTCTTTCAAGTGTTTGATTCTGTCAAATATGATACATGGAGGTATCTGATGGATCCTAAAATGGAGTACTTCAAATTTCTTGGAACAAATAATGATGCTGACTTGCTTGTTTATGCCGTAATCAAGGAGATAAAGCAACGAAAAATAGTGGCAACATGATTTTGCATTCTTCAGTTAAGATAATTTCCTTCTTTAATTTTAAGCATCAATTTTGGTGTTGTATTTCCAATTTTTATCGAAATTTAAGGTGGCTAGAGAAAATTTTGTTCTTACACACTCCATGGAGTTCTAAAGGCTAGACGTCAGTTTTGCAATAAAATCATCAATTTGTTGCATTAAAAAATGGCAATTGCTTCATTCTTTCTATTATAACTTGAAATCATAGGTCACTACTATTTGTCATATTGAACCATTATTTAAAATATTCTACTAGTGGATGTATGTTGTTATTTGGTACGGTGCTGCAGTCCAAACAGCACTTGAAGATGGTCATGTCTATCCTATCTATACTTGTAATAATCAATATAACACTTTTAAATTTAGAGTAATTTTTGGAACTATAGAGTTCCAAATAGTATATTGGTATAAATTGAAGTATATACTAAATATTGCCTTTTGTTGGAGAATGGAGTACTTGAATTGGTCATTGCTGAACTCCAACTAATAAGTTGTTGTGCATGACTACATAATGAAGTATAACTACTAGTTTTAGTTGTGCCTAATATAAATAATAGGCGGGTAATAATTTGTGATTATTCTTACTATTAATATGAATTAGGGTAAATAAATATATTTAACTTATAAAAATAAAATAATGTTAATGAGGTTATGATGATGGCATGGAATAATTTTAGTAATTACATTAAAACAAAAATAAACAAATTTAAGTAATAATATTTATATTAGTTGTAGATATTATGAATTTTTTACACTATTTAGTTTTATTTATATAGATAATATAAATAATAGTTGATTTTCATGATATCTACAATTATTGACATTGACTTTTTTTTAACACTATTTTATTTTTTTTTACATAAATAATATGACTAAAAGTTACGTATTTTTTTTTTATCATTTCACGTATTCAATTGTATTAAGTAAGAAATAAGTTTTTTTTTTATCATTTATTGAATTCCGATCAAAATACTTGAATTGAATGATTAATTAATTAACAAATTAGTAAACTATTAAATTGATTAATAAGTTTATTACATCTAATAATTAGTATAATCATATAAACATATTGAATGATTTGGACCAAAATTTAAGTTTTGTAATTATTATTTTTTATAAAAATACTATTTTTTATTTATTTTAACAAATTATAGTATTTTATAAAAAGTGATTATTAAGTTTAGGAGTAAGCATATTAGTATTTTTAAGTTAAGTTGACATTGTCATACTTTTTATTATTTTTTTGCACAACTTTAACATATATCAATTAATATTTTACATTTTCAAAAATAGTATCAGGGTTAGTGGGAAATTAACAGTTAGAAGGTTTGCTAGTAGGATGGTTCTAAAAATAATGATATAGTTAACTTTTATGGATTTTTTACTTGAATTAAATATTTTTTCCGTCATTTAAAAAAATAGCATCAAATCAAATTTTTGTATAATTAAGAAATATTTACTTTCTTAACTTATAGTTAATAATTGATACTTATATGATGATTTATAATAATGTTTAATTTTATAACACTTTTGAAAAAATATTTAATTATAAGAAGTGTGCATAATTTAAGATTTAAAAAAAAGAAAAGGGTAGCTCTATTTGAATTTCATTATTAATTAATTAAGTAGTTCATTTTTTAACTTTATTATTTACCAAGTAAATTCTTTTTCATAACAAAAAACTATTTGTAAGATATGAACAAAGTTAAATTTTTGAATATTTCAAATTATAATTAGTTTTTTACTTAGTTACTAATGGTAAAAAAATGACTAATAGATAGTACCAGTTGTCATCGTTTAGTTGCTTCTGGTTATTGTATTTCAATTGTATGATATACAACATAGTACATATTACTATGTGCATTAAAAACTTTCTATCTATTATTATTTTACCACAGAATTTGGGATTTTTTAAGTTTTAACCTCTTTCATTTTCCCCAACAAAACAAAAATCACGCATCCAAGTCCTTTTGCGTCATTTCACGTCCATAACGCAATGAAGTAGTTAAATATCCTATCTGCTATTCGTCAAATCTTTTTTGCACTCCACAAAACACAGAAGCCCCTTTCGGTCATTTCACACCATCGCTCAGACAAAATCAAACAAATTACCCAAAACAGCCAAAAATATCAAATTACAAAATCAAACTCTTCTCTTGTTTGGAGGGGCAGAAGGCGGCAAAACCTCCAGCAGGCACGTGATCCCCGATGTCCACTTCCAAGTCTCTCCGGTCATCCATCTCGCCGTTCCGGTCCCGGAAATCCTCACCTGCCCCACCTCTCCCTCCTAAACGTCCCCCTACTCCTTCCTCGTCTTCTACGTCCTCGTTTAGGCCTCCGTCATCGGTTTCCCCTCCAACTTCGACTCAGTCAACTACGCCTCCGAGCATTGACCGTTCGCCGCCAGATTTGAATAAAGCTAAAGAGAATGTCACTGTCACCGTTAGGTTCCGTCCTCTCAGGTAGTTGCTTTAGTCGGATTGGTTTTAAAATTTGTATTTTTTCCAGATATTTCAAAATTTTGAAGATTTTTTTTTTAATTTTATTATTATTATTATTATTTTTGCAGCGCTAGAGAAATTAGTAAAGGAGATGAGGTAGCTTGGTATGCTGATGGAGATTCTACGGTTCGAAATGAGTACAATTCCTCCATTGCCTATGGTTTTGGTTAGTACATCAACCATACACACATACACACCAAAATACACTGGACCCCCATTGTCTTTCCTTATATAACTGTATGTTCGGTGTAGAGTAGATACGGATGAAGTGTGAGTTATAGTACTCGAATGAATGCGATGACTATGTTCAATCATTTAAGATACACGAAAATGACTTGTACTATTAGAAAATATAGAATAGATTGTTAAAAGATTGCACAAATTTGTTTACACGAGCAGGTTTAGATACATACCTCATATACAAAATAGAATTTTAAAATCGATGAGATTATTAAAGTAGTTCCTTATAAACAAACAAACCAAGCATTATTCCAACTAAGAAACTACAATATCCTTGTGGATTCATCTCATACGATTGACAAAGTTTTACGCTGGTTTGGGACCGGCTATGCTAAAAAAAACTCGGCACAGACAGAGTTAAAGTAGTCCCTTATATTTTCTGAAATTCTTGTTCTAATTCCTACATTAAAATAAAGTAATTTTGCCTATAACATTTTAGTTTGTAGCATAATTGTTGTTAATTGCATATCTGGTTATTTTTGTGATGCGAAGGATCATGCTCAATCTGCATGTGTTCAAATTTGAGGGAAAAATAGTAGTCGGTCCAAAAAAGTGAGGTAGGTCATAGGTAAAAGAGTTTATGTCCATTGACATTTGTACACCTTGTTTTTTGATGGAAAGATGCTATTTTTTTTTCTTTTTCTAATCATCTTATCTTATCTTACTCTATATAAAGGGAGAGCCTATAGTCTCCCCTTTAGACTTTTTTTAAATTTATTTATTTAAATTTTAATTTTTTTTAACTACCAATGTTCTTTAATTTACTTGTTTAAAATTTTTTAGAAAATAGTATTTTGTAACTACTGTAGATAACTACCTAAATAACTACCCATATACTAATAGTTTGGTTTTCAAAATAATCTAAAAGTTTATTTATTATTGTCAAAATAATGTCAAGTTATTGTATATACAAAATAGTTTCTAAATAAATCTAATTTTTGTGTTGCATTCACATTGACTGTGCATTTGTCACTAGTAGGTATATATACAGGATAGCCCGTATTCCTCTCCCTTAATTTTTTAGATTTCTTTATTTGTAACTTTAAAATAAGTTTTGTAACTACTATGTTATTTAATTTAATTGTTTAGAAATTTTGAAAAATATTTTGTAACTACCATAGGTAACTACCTAAATAGGAGTGCTACTTTATATAACTCATGAGGTTTTTTGATGTAATTTGTATTTTAAGTGTAATTTATAAAAAAAAATAACTCATGTCCATAACTTCCTAACTCCTCCTCAATTTAACAACTTTTCATAACCCTCTTATCTAATTTTTATTTATTTTTGTGTTCTTTTCCTGTAATTGTCACACACATCGAGTGTGCCAAAAGTACTAGTATGAATGTGGACAGCCCGTTTAAATGATTCGCGTATTTTTGAAGTATGAATGTGGACATAGATTCGTGTACTAAATACTACGTGGTAAGGTTATGACGTGCTATCAATTACAGCACGTGAGCTCGGTGTGACATTTCCAGATGAGAAAGTTAACGTGAAGTGAGTCATGTTACTGATAGGAAGGGGAGGGGGGCCAGAAGTGATTATCACCTTCAATTCTAGGTGATGATGTACAACACTGGGCATAAAACAAAAAGAAGAGTTTTTTGTCACACACAATGTACACTCTCCAAAAAACATTCTAAATCTTTGTCAAAACAATGTATGAAAACAACTTTATCTACTCAACTTGTTTGGATAATTCATTATGGGCCGTGCATTTTCCTGTACAATTGAAACTGTGATTGTAGAGACTCATGGTTCTCTAGTGGTGGAGTACAAGTAAAAATATGGATGACTAAAATTGTGTTATTTAAATGTTTGGGATTAGAAATCAAATTTTCATATTAGCTAAGGAATCTTTTAGAAATTCAGTCTAAAGGTATTCCATAGTCTATGTTCCATGGACTCAGGCACGGGTGTCGGGTATGGGTACATGTCTAGGTGTCGGATTCATCAATTTCATAAATTGAGGATATGTGGACACTCTAATTCCCAAAAGAGTCGAATACGGGTACAGGGGTGCATCTTGTATGCTTGTATATGTTAGTGTGGTAGTAATGCAAAGACAAAAAAAAGATAATAGAAGGATATAGCTATAATAAGATTTAGTGATTTGATAAATAATTCTCATATGTTTCTCCCTCCTATTTAATCTTCCTCTCTATGTTATCTGTCTTGAGTCACAGCCTCCATATTGAAGTCAATATAAATTTTGGCTTGGTAAAAAAGTCAAAGTATCCAATTGGAAGTTGACCATACGGACATGGATCCCATACCCATACCCATACCCATGTCGACACGGCAGGACATGGATACTCTGGGGGTGAGAGGAGAGTCCATGTAACATAGCCTATAGTTATAGTTGGATAAGGTTTGGGAAAGTTGCAGAATTATGGACTCAATTGTTATCGTATGATGTAATGAAGGTACTACTGTTTTCGTTCTGTCAAAGTTTTCTCATTCCTTCTGGCTGTTTTATTCGGTTATGGTTATACTTCTGTGAACTTTGTAATGTAGCCACAAGATTTTAGATATTTGGTCCATGTACTGTGTAGTATACACTTTTTTGCGTTCTTAAAATCAGGAATTTCCATTCAGTTAATGGCTTTCTCCTTTTCTCTATTTACTTTTTTCTTTCATGTGGAAATTGAGTGCTATAGAATGACGAGCTTTCTTATGGATTGAAGTTTATTATGTTTGTGGAACATTCTTTAATCTCATGATTTATATTTCCATTGGCTTGTAACATGAAGAGAATTTGTGTTCAACTTTTTCTGAATCCATGCCATATGTTTTACTGCTTGTGTAATTTTTATGATGCAGATAGAGTGTTTGGTCCAGCTACAACTACTCGCCATGTATACGATGTTGCAGCTCGGCATGTTGTGAGTGGGGCTATGGAAGGGATTAATGGTAACTACTTTATACACCATGTGAAGTTTAATTTGAAGGTCTTGAAAATTACCAGTGGCACGAAATTCCTATTTGATCAATCTAGAAAGAAATGTAACCGTGTGCTATATAGGACAGTGGATCTACTGCGACATAAGTCTATAGCAGAGCAACTTTTTTGTAGTGTGTCAAACACACGCTATAGCCCACATGCTATTGCTAATTTTCTTTTGGTTTAAATCTTTGTGCTTGAATCTTTTAATCATTTTGTTGACTGGTTGATAAAGCTAGTCGTATAGTACTATTGGCCCAGTTCTGTACCCAATTATTAATTTGTCCTTAATATTTCTATCATTGGAAAAAATACCCCAAGTGGCATTGTCTCCACTCAGAGAAAAAGGAAGAAATTTCAGTGCTTCTCTCAGCTTTCCTCCTGCCTAAAGTTAACATTTGCTATGTGAGTTTGAGGGTATGCATAGGATTAAGATCAGTTATCCTGAAAACATTAGCCTGGTGACTAGGAGTCTAGGATATGGTCATTTCGTTTGTTGGAATAACTTTATGGTCACACGATTTGTGTTATGTTGTTGAAATTTAGATGTGGAATCATGTTATATCTTGTTTGTTTATATACTATTGCATCATGCTCAGACCTTTTTCTCTCACCTTTATGCTTAGACTTTTGGTGACTTGAATCAGTACCTTCCTAGAACTATTCATAATTTTTGTATAAAAATTCTTAGGTGTGTTTTGTTAATAATGATTATCTAAATTCTTTGTATAAACTTAATAGTTCTGTTGATTGCACTCGATACTTGCTTTTGACTACAAACAATAGAAATGCTTAACTTTTGTCATTAGGCTAGGTGGATTTCACTTTTAAGTACTGCATTTCTCTAGGCATTACGTGCTATATCCCTGGGAAACCTTGCAAATTACAGCTATTGTATACGTGAAGTAATGAGATTGGAAAGCAACCTAATTGAAAAACTATGTTGCATATCTCAAAACTTAAAATTTGTGAAGCAGTTGGAATGAGACATCTTGACCAGAGATGCGAAGCATCTGTAGCCTTCTTTAATTATGTGCTAGGATAGGGACCTATTCTTGAGGTGGTTGATAAAACAGTTGGCTGAAAAGTTGTGCTGACATGGTGTGTCGTGATTGGCTCATAAAGTTGGAGTAGTTAATTCATATGTGAATAGTATCTGATATATAATAAGCAAAATAATCAAAAGCTACACTCTTTCCAGAAAGAAAATAGGAAAGATGAAAAGTTGTTACCGCTACCCTTGAAACTGAAGTTAGCAATGTATTTGACTTTTCAATGGATATGCTGAGCTGCTTATTCCTTATGAATTCACATCTGAAGTACACCTGCCAGGTATTAGTACATGAATCTCTGTCCACATTCAAACTTCATATTCTCTAATTCTTTCCACCAATCATATGATAGTCACCCATTTTATCCTGCATCATTTTAAGCTATGCAAAGAGTTCCCTAAACCATGTTGAGGGAGTTTTTGACATTGAATAAACTATTCAACAGCCCTACCCAAAGAAAATGAAAACCAAAAGTAAAAAAAAACAAAACATATTCAAGTTAAGTAAGATGAGATAATTAGAAGTACTTTTTGCGTTGATTGCTTGTACTCCATCAAAATACATACCTACTGCAACTCATGAAGATGAGCCTGCTGATTGCTAAATGGGGTTAACTTCTTATTGTGCAAAGGCCATTTCATTGTACTCTATGGATAAGAATGAAAATTTTTTAGACTAGGTTTGCTTACATGATTTTCTGTTTCCTTGATTAGTGCATCTTGATGCCATGACAAGTCTTAATTTTTGGTTTATTAACAGGTACTGTATTTGCTTATGGCGTTACCAGCAGTGGAAAGACCCATACTATGCATGTAAGTTAGTAACACAGTTTTTCTCATACTTTTCCATACTACATTTCCCAGTATCTGAAAAGAAAGTAATAGAAGATACAACGTCACTATCACTTGAGATGCACATCAGTAAAGACATAGACTTGCATGGAAGGAACCTGATGTTGACAACTTAGAAGAACCATCTCGTTCAATTATAACAACATTTCCTTAATCCATCTAATATGGAATATCATCATTCCCTCTTTCGGTTTTCTAGTATAAATAGTTTGATTATAACAATTCATATGAGAGCTAGGCAACAGATCATTCGTAACTTTAAAAAAAATGATTCTTTATTTGGCAAGCTCAAAATATTTATGTGAACTTTGCTGGTACTTCAATATATTTTGTTGGCAAAGCCTAATTTGCTGAAAATCAAAATGGAGTTTCAGAAATGCGTGATTTTTACATGTCATCTTTGTCAAGTAGCTTCTCTAAGATGGGATTTCTGAGAAGTCTATCCTTTAGTGATACTTTTGGTGTCATTGCTGTTATTCCTACCAGACACCAGTAGAGCATTAACCTATTGGATCACTTTGGGAAATATTTCATTTAGATGGATTAGGTCTTTAGATGCTGCAGGCTTGCAGCAAACTTAGCCTTTATTTGTTTTGTTTCTCTAAAAAGTATTTCGTCAGACATTTTGTTGATTGTTCCGCAGCTTGAAGATTTGGATATTATTGTGGTGATCTTTATATCAGGTGCAGGATTCGACAAGATTCAGTGCGAAGTTAAAGATGTAAAGCCTTCATAAGATGCATCTAATCATAAACCAAAAGATCCATAGAAAATAGAACTGCCACCCAGATTTTGACAAAGTCCATGTCCATTGATCTTGATAGTGTTATAGTGTAGAACATCATTAGAAACATAGTCTAGCAAATAATTAGAAACAATCCTTTAAAATCTTCTAGAAGCCTGTAGCATGGTCTCAATATTGCCAGCTGCCATGGCTATCAATCATTGTTGGCATAATTGATCTGAGACAATTGAGATTGAGCTTGTGATTTGCATGCAACACTTCGTGATGGAGTTCAAAGTCTCCTGTTTGTGGGAGAAATAGAAGTTGTCACATCTAGTAAAACTAAATGGTTGTTTGAAAAATGGATTTATTTATTTTTTCTGTGGTTTTCTGATGGATCCTCTTAAGAGATGGTTTTACGGGCATGAACCCACCATCATATGTGATACTCATCTGGGCACGCAATTTGGTGCATGCAAAACATGATTAAAAAATTAACTTCTGGAGAATCATGTTGGGCAAATTTTAGGGGTGAATAGCTTCTAACTAAATGTTGAGTTTAGCATTTGGAATGCCCAAATGCTATTCTCATGTAGTTTGTCAAAGAGGCGAGACATTGTGTATTGACTTTGGAATCCAAAATCTCCGCCAAAACAGGCCCTTGGTTGAAAAATCCAAACGCTTGGAGTTTAGTCTTTTCTGTATCTTGAAGCATAGTGCTGATCAAGATTGGAATTTGAGAAAAAAAACATTGACTAGGAATCTGTATTTCAACATAATGTGCTCCTATAAACATTCAACACTTGGAGAAGATAGAAATTTGAGAATGAACTGTCTATAAGAGTTGGAATCATGACTGACGCTAATGACCTTAGATTAAGAAGTTGCATGGGATGGTAAGTTTTGTGCTCAATGTTCTCCGGCGTCTTATTGCAAAAAGTCCCTATGCATAGTGCTATTTGGAATCTAGTATGATGATATCACCATCAAAAGGTCACAGTCATTGCCTGGAAAACATCTTTGGATGTTAATAGCACGTTGAAATTCCAAATGATGCTAGGTAGTGAAGGTGTTTCTGGAGTCTCAGATATTATGTTGAGGCAAAAGGAAGTAATGGGATGTTGTTTGTGTACATGTGAAAATCCAGTAAGAAATAATCTGATGTTCCTTTAAAGGAAATTAATTGGTTGTTCAGAAGCTGTAGTGCACGATCACATTGTACCTTGTCATCTCCCTTTTTGCAGTTCAAGTTCAACCTAATTACATTATTTGGTGTTACGTGTTTCTTTGGCACCAAATCATGTTTTTCTTTTTTCTTTTTTCTTTTTCCTTTAAAATTTTCTCTGTAATATTCATTCCTATGCAATATCTTGCTGGAAAAGTGTTGATTTAGTCAATATTAAGCTGATAAAAAGGGAGAAAAGTGCTGATGTCAAGCGCCGTTTTGTTTTAATTTCTATTTCTTTTTGGATGTCAACTTTATGATAGTGTCCCGAATTGTTTAGTAATCTGAAAGACTTTGCTGGCAACAATGCTCTGTGCATATTCTTCTAACTGAAAAGAAGTATCTACGTCAAGCTTCAACATTGTTGAGTTACTATTTCTTCTTCATAGAGTTGGATGTTCTTTTAGTCCTGCCATAAATACATTGTATATAATTATACTTGCTAGTTGAGTGCAGTCTTAATTTTGTTAGTTCCACAATATAGAAGTCATGGACTTTTGTTGGAGCCATTTAAACATGACATATATAACATAAAATTAATTATCGCTGAAAGAGTTAAATGCATAAGCCTCCATGACTTGCCTGTACTAATCAGTTAACATCCAACAGCACATGTAGTTAGACCCTTGCTGGAAGGCATATTTACTAGGGTCTATGCACGGACTTTTAAATTCATTATTTGCTACATTGTAATGAGTCATGCTGCTTGAGTCATGTAGTTTCATTGCTGCATTTGCGTAACGTATATGCAAAGTATATTTCTGAGGTCTATATTGAATGAAACCCTGCTTTGGTTCTATAGGGAAAAAAGTTAGGGAAAATGTTTTGGTTGAAAAATTTGCTATGCTGTCCCAATGTACTAAATGCCTTTAACTGAACTTATGTTTTGCATGTGAATTTCCTCAGGGGGAGCAAAAGTCACCTGGGATAATTCCTTTGGCAGTGAAGGATGTGTTTGGTATCATTCAAGAGGTAACTGATTCCGTTTTTCCGGAAAGGCAAGGGGTATCTAGAGCTTTTCATGTCATTGATAGCAAACAATTCCTTTCCAGCTCTCAATCAACTTTTAATGTATTTAACTATTTATCAGACGCCAGGAAGAGAATTTCTGCTCCGCGTTTCTTATCTAGAAATCTATAATGAGGTCAGTTCCATTTGTAAATCTCTATTATGGTGGCTTGATTGGTTTCTATTTTCCTATTTGACTATTCATCTTCATATACCAAATAAATTTACTCTATTTGGGAAATTCAAGTTGGAATGCTCTCCTTTAATTTTTGGCCTTCGTAAAAGTAGAACATAAAGAATCAGAAAAACTATCAAAGCTGCCATTTGTTTTTCATGGAGTTACCAGATATTGCAATGTATATTTTGGAAATACCACGGGGTTAAATATGTTGGTCAGTGCACAGGGAATAGAATGTACTAAATGAATGACACAATGCATGTTGTGTGTGTGTGTGTTTTCCTATTATAGTAAATGACATGCAGCTATGATCATTTATTCTTCAACCTCTTTCAAATGTTTAGAATTTTCTTTTACCCATAAAAGAATTTTGCAGTCCGTCAGCCTTCTATCTGTCAACTAAATACTCTAAATTTTGCTTTTAACCATAACACAATTTTGAATTCTGAGATTTAGAAAATTTCTGGAAAGAAAGTCGAGGGTTTACACTTTTAGCTTCTATTTCTTGTACTGGAGAGACTTTGTGAACCTGTGAATTATTTATCCTCAGTTCTCTTAGGTAATGTTCTAATTCTCTCTATGCTTGCAGTTGTGTTATAACAATTTCGTTTCAACTTTAGCACTTTGAAGAGCCAAGGAAATGTCATAAAAACAGATGGTTAAACTCTTTGAATGTGAATGTGGTTTCTCTGGTGATTTGTTTCTTTTTTATTTGAAAGATAAAGATAAACAAAAATGATCTGCCTTGGTAATTGGTAAAAAGAGTCCAAAAGGATTGGGAAAAGTGACTTCTCAAGTGCAATTAACAAAAAGGACTAAATTCATGATATGGGCCAAGAACACAGTGAATCATGTAACAAAAAGGATTAGCTCTGACTAAATTCATGATATGGGCCAAGAACACAGTGAATAAGCATCTGGTATAAGTATGACTATGTAAAAAGCAGGTTATCTCATTCTTTATTGGTGGCAACTTGTAATAATCTCCAATAAAACTTGAATCATCACTAACTTCATAATTACCATGCCCAGTCATCATGGTATCTGACCATAACTTTAAAAAAAAAATAAAAAGGCCGAGGGGAAAGGATGTGGTAGTGATTTGTAGGTGCTTTGTTTTAGGAGATGATGAAGAAATAAATAAAGGGTAAGGGTCTCTAAATAGCAACTGTCTGAGTGTTGGCTTCTTCCAGAGTTGGTGATGGTGAATTGGTCTGGATTCTGGATGAAGGAAAGATGATGGTGGACAAGGCAAGTAGAGTTGTGGACTCATTCAGAGGTAAGGAGGCATTGTGTTTGGAAGTTTGATTCTCAAGAGTAGAGACAGCAGGTAGGAGTTGGGTCTACATCATAATAGAATTTTGCTAACTGGCAGGAGAAAATTTAAGGTGCCTAAGGCACAAAAACCTGACGACTTGACTGCTTAGAGTCTTATACATTGCATAACACTTGGACAACCCTCAGTTGACTGTGAAGACTGTGTATACGAGCATCGGTTTTCTTTCAATCAAACCCTTTTCTATTTTCTCAGAATGTAAATAAAGCTAAATGCCTGAAAGTAAAAATTCCAACCCTTTTTCTATTAGAAAAACTCCTCGGAATGTAAATAAAGCTAAATGTGTGAAAGTAAAGATTCCATGTAAAATAAAATCTATAAACGCTGACAAACAGACTGAATTTTCTTTTTGTGTAAAGGTATATAGAAACAACAATTTTGATGATTTCGGTATTGCTTCTCTTTCCTATTTAACTAGTACTATCCCCATGATTATGCACCCTAACGAACTCTATCCCAATGCTTTAGAAGCACATACTATGCCATTGGCTTCGAAAGTCAACTTAATAGTATTATTTGGTATTTTTTATCAAAAAAGAGAGGTTTAAACTGCAAGTTGTTGTTCATCTAATGCTTTTCAACTGTATCCTCTTTTAATATCCATAGGCACTTGAATTTGAATATTATTCAATACTCCTTTTTAGCACTTTCTTAAGAGCACTGGCTATGTATAATAAGCTTTTCAGGCAGTTTCTCTCACTTGAGATGGTCTGCAATAAATCTCTTCTTGGAAATCATTCCTTTCAGGGTATAGAATGATAAAATGGTTATATTTGAACTCGATTTTGAGGATTTCGTGTTATAAACTTATAAAGTAGTTTTTTCTTTATCTTTTAAATGTTATTAGATCATTAGTAACTTAATCATGAAGAGTTTTCTACTTTTACATTTTTTTTTTTCTTTTTTGCATTTTTGTAAAATTTGTAAATATTCCATTTAATGAAACTCTTAGAATTGGTATAAGACTAGTTTTGTTACTTGAAAACAGTATTTACTACACAAGTATATTAGTTGAACCTTTAAGTAAAAGTTTTCATTGTCCGATTCTTACATTCATTCTTAGTGTCAATGGAAGAAATACCATTATTATTATTGTCATTCATCTTTCACTAATTCTTTATTTCTTGAAATTTAGGTCATAAATGACTTACTTGATCCTACAGGACAGAACTTAAGGATAAGAGAGGATGCTCAGGTTCGTATATGTTACAAATGCAAATACCATACAATATTCTTGAATATCTAAAACAATCAGAAACTTTCCTGTTGTTATAGTTTACTTTGCTTAACTATTATCTTTTGTTCAATTGAAAATCTGGGAAAGCTTAATTCTAGTTAAGCTATGGTTACTTTTAATTTTATGCTTGCAAAGTACTTCTTGTACTACGTCATGAGCAATCCTACGACCACATAATGCGTGCAGTATTCAACTGCCACAGTTTTCCACATTTTAATGCTTGAAGTACAATACTTAGGAGATTCAGAATTATGTTAAAGATAAGGTCATTATCATCTTTTCACAGCTTGCTGCTAATTTTAAGTACTGGATTATTTTTCTTTTGATAGTCCATTCATATTTGGTTGGTGAAACTTGTGTGAATCATAATCATTTCAAATGAGTTTCTATCTTCTCTTATATATTTGATAGTCCTTGTATTTATTGACATAACAAATCCATTTTACCATATTCCTGGCCTCAAAGGGGGAAAAAGACTACAAAAAGTTCAGGAAAACAGTTGTTAGGTAAAGGCTCTGATGGTTGCGGCAGGAGCACAGTATATTGTTCCCAGAAGTCTTTACTTCTCAAGTTTGCAGGTGGGATGGTTATATGTAAGAGGAAACTAGTAGAAAGGACTTGGCGTACATTGGTATCAAGAAAAATTGAGAGAACTAATAGAAAAGATTTGACAAGCATTACTGTTCCCTAATCTTGCATATTCTGATTGATACACTGGATATGCAGAAAGGTTCAGCAACAGAGATGAATCTCCCACTATATTGGAACTGTGGTTGCTTTAGAATATTGATGAAAGGCTATTTAGCTATCCCCTTGAGCATGAATATGAATTCTGGACCTTTTTTTTCCCCCCATAAGTACTGACTTTTTATTGATATGTAATGGACAAAACTAGGCAACTGATCTATATCAGTCTGAGCCCCTCTTGGGAGGCAGAAAGGGAAGCCAGATCTCCTTATTCAATCTTGAAAACTGGTTGCATGACATGTGAGATTTACAGTTGGCCCATTTTAGCTTGACACAATTTCGTTCCTCTCTATTCTAGAATGGTATCATACGCATTTAAGTCGCAAAACCTACCATACTTTCTACTGCGACTTGCTAAGACAGTTATGATTTTATTATTTTATCCAGTATCTGCTTACGTTAGCGAAATGTGATGCAAGATGCAACAAGTAGAGTGAATCAGAAACATATATGGGACTGTGGAAGCATTATGCTAAAACTTGAATAAAGTCTTCTCACCTGCTGGTCATACAGGGGTTTTTGTACTATTTAGGTTCCTTTTTGACGGGAAAAAAATGAAGACTTGAGATTGAATATTATGAATATTTTAGGATGGTAATCTGTTTTCTTTTCACTTTTGGGTTATGAATTTTGTAGAACAGGGGTTGGGCTATTTGGTTTGTTAAGTCAACAGGAGCAAAAAGAAAGATAGAGAGACAGTGATTATGAAACATAAAAGACCGGAAAAGGATATAGATATAGAAATCAAACCTAGGTTTCCAGGTTTAATAATAGAAAAATTCCAATGGGTTGAGAAACACCTCATCCCAATTAAATTGGTGTCGTCCAATTACTTTGATAATGGTTTTGCATAGTCTTTACTGCCTTTTTTGGCTTACTAACCTAAAAACAGGTCTATCAGTTGAAATTAAAGTAATCACTGTGATTTTGTAGCAATATTAGGATGTTTTCATACAATAGGTGAATTCAAGGCAAATATTTGGAAAGTTGAAAAAGTAAAAATATAGGAAATGGAGTTCAACTCCAATTCATTGAATAGCTTAACATTTCATTAATGCGAGCAAAAATCAAGGGGAAATCTCAATTTGGAGCTTTGGCATAGAGCTAGAGACTATATAATCTAATGACTTTAAAGTTTTGAATTTGGTAATTGTTTTCTATGTATTTTCTTTGAGCTTGTAGTTAAATACATGTTGGATTATCCTAAGAAGCATTGTCTAACATATATCTGGTGAAGAAGCTGCTTTTGTTCAAATTGTTTAGGCTCTTAAGACTATGATTCTGAGGAAGTTGCCATATCCCAGGGAACCTAAAAAAACTATGTTGAAGGAATAAAGGAGGAGGTTGTCTTATCCCCTGCTCATGCTCTTTCCTTGATTGCAGCCGGAGAAGGTACATGACTGTACAATTTCCTATTCATTTAACCACAAATTCACAATAAATTTATCTGCTTATTGGGGCCTATAATTCAAATGTTCATTTCTTAGCACCTTATCCCAGACATCTGGTTACACATATTTTCACATGTTTTTATGATGTTTGATGCAGAACACAGGCATGTGGGTTCTAATAATTTTAATTTACTCAGCAGTCGAAGCCACACAATATTCACTTTGGTAATAATTTTCTTTTCCATGGCACATAAAACTAAACACGTTATCCTTTCTATATTTGACAATGATGGATATATTGTTGTATAGTGTATTCTGCTTTCACTTCTTTATTTGAATGACACATCCTTTGAAGACAAATTGTGACTGTTAGTCATGCGGTCCAGTTAGTTTAATATTTTCATCAATCACCTCTGAGGTACAAATAACTGTGTTTCCACACAAGCCTGGAACTGGAGATTAGAAAAGAACACCTTTAAGGATATCTAACGTGGAAGTGTTCATGATAACATTCTTCACTGTCTTGAAGTTGAAAGATCATAAATGTATTTCATGAACTCTAAAACTTCCATAAGCTAGTCCTGCTCCTATTAACATGACACAACAATTCCCTACCAAAGTAATTCTAAGTTACCTAAACTACAAAACCACTACGAAAATACACTGATTAAATTTCTGGATTTGACAGAATTTCACCATATTTTTAGAGCATCCTAAACCATAAAAAGTTGTAAGTTATACTAAAAAATGAAACTGACTTCCAGCATTAATTCTGATATATTGAGGATGGAATCTATCATTAAGCATCTTGTTAACTTTGCACTGGAGCCTAATGAAATTTAGAACTTACTGTTGAGCTATGCAATTTCTTGACCCACTGATGAACTGCATCAACTACCTAATAAATTATGCATAGTAATGAAGGATTGGTAATATTCAACTTATTACTGATTGAACTGATAGCCCTGAAAGTGACAGACCAATGGAAATGCTCTGCATCAAACTACAGATTTCCTGTTCTATGGACTGAATTAGGTATGCAATCGGAGTCATGCTCAGGCATATCGCATAGGGAAAGAGGGAAAAAGATAATGTGATATGGTTAATTTCCTTATTATGTTAGGAGAACAATACTTTTTATCCTGAATTGTCAACATATATTTTGTACACATATAACTGACAAGAAAAATGCTTTTCTTGGTAACAAAAGCTTACTAACAACTTTTTATAATTTCATCTTAGAATCTCTGTCTGTCCAAGATGATCTAAAGTAAATGAAAGGCTTATTTGCACAAAGAATTTAGGTTCAAATTAAAATGCATCTAACTTGCTTACTGACATTGAAACCGGAGGTTGTAAAATACTTGAACATTTTGCTTTTTGCAAAAAAGAAGGTATAAATCACTTTCAAAATTTCCTTCTAACCGATGGTGTTGACACAAGTCAATTTTTGTTGAATTTGCCTTATTCTTTAAAGTGGTGTTCTGTTTTTACTAACGTATAATGAGTCCAACTGTTTGACAGACTATTGAAAGCAGTCCACGTGCAGAAAATCAAGAGGAAAATGTGAAACTATCTCAACTAGTATGTTCAAAATTCTGCTTTTTTTTTTTTTTTTTGTTCTTTTCCTTTTGATAGGATGTCCGCCTAGTTTCAGAGTATTTGTACTCAGCTTTCCTTTGTAGCACTTAATTGACTTGGCAGGATCAGAAAGCTCTAAAACAGAAACAACTGGTTTAAGGAGAAAAGAAGGTTCTTACATCAACAAAAGCTTACTCACACTGGGCACAGTAAGCTATTGTCCCTTGTTCCCTTTTTCTTTCCATGCTGCCTTTTATTTTTATGGCCATGTTCTTATAGGTTCTTTAGATTTCCAGAAATGAAAAATCAATAAAGGAAAAACCTTGTTCAATTTATTGACATGTTGTGCAATGAAGCACAAGAAACTGTGCATACTGTGATAGATATTAAATTGTGCCATCGTGAAGGAAATAACACAGCGAGACATTCTTTTTGAACCATGAAACCGTGCTTGTTTAATTCGTGTTTACTATCTTTGCAGTTTATGATGGGTGCAAAAGCATTGCTCCATTTAGATAGGCATTATTATTTGAAATAATTATTCAGACAAACAAGATTAATTGTTTTGTAGAATTATTTTGACCAAATAAAGTAAGAAAATAAGCATTTGGACACAGGAAATTATTCTGGCAAAAACAGAATAATCGTTTTGGATACTTGATATTATTCCGGCAAAAGTAGAATAATCATTTGGATACGGGATATTATTCCGACAAAAACAAAATAATCGCTGGGATTCAAAATAAAATAAAATAAAACTTTATTTTGAATAGGTAGTTTAATAAACATAATTGAAAGAAAGGTAAATTCCACTCACACCCTTTGTGTTTTGCCACCCATTTGCCACATACCCCCTTTATAGTTTAAAGAAACCTAAAAATACCCCATTGTGCTTTTGGTTTATATGTCCAATGGATGGAAAAATACTTTACTAACGGAACCGTTAATTTGGTCAGTTATACCCTTGTGTTCTTTGCTCTCTATTAAATACTATATCTTTTTTAAAAAAACAAAAAAAACCATAAAAGTCAGAAATAAAAAAAACATAAGCAAAAATTTTAAAAAAAAAATGTATAGATGGAATGGGGAAAAAAGGAAAAATAGAAAAGAAATAAGAATAAAAGTATGAAAAATCAGAAAAAAAATAGAATAAAAGTAAGAAAAATTAGAAAAATATTTTTTAGATGATATAAAAGGGAAAAAATCATAATAAAAAGTAAAAAGATAAATAAAAAGGGAAAAAAACAAGAGAATTATTTAAAAACTCAAAAAAATAAAGAAAATAATAGATTGAAAAAAATGCTATGGGATGGCTGTATGGTGGTAGAGGAGATGGGGGTAGGTGGTGGGATAGGATGGAAGGGGGCTAGGAAAGGTAGATTTAGGAACTTAGGGGAAAAGATCGGGGTAGGGAAGGAGGGTTGGGGTCGTGGCATACATGGGAAGTAGATGGGTATGGGGGTAGCTCAGTCATGGGAAGTGGATCGGCGGGGGTTCATATCTGTCACTTTCAGGGAGGGAGTCAGTTCAATCACATCTAATGTGTATGTACCAGTCCCTCAAACTATGGTAATACAGGCGGGATGTGGGATGCAGAGCGACTGGTTATACAAGGGGTGGGATGGAGAGTGGTGGTGGTTGGTTGAGGGAGGGGAGGAAGTTCGGCTGCAAAGTTCAGAATCATTTTTGTAAGTTAGGACATCTGAACATGAAGATTTTTTAATCCAAATTTAACCCTCAACACGATTTTTGAGGAAAACATTTACTACACACATCCAACTTGGCATGTCCCATGTGCAAATTTCAAATCTGGAGCTCTTTTACTAACAGTTTGGTAAGAAAAGCATTCATGTAAATTTATTTCCATTACACACTAAAATGCTTCTTGTACAAAACATTTTAGTTCGCATCTGAATTGGTAATGAACAGTTGCACTGATGGATGAATAGTACAAATAATATGTAAAACAAATGTATACAAATAGTTAAAATAATGAGTAGCTGGTGTGAATAGGAAAAATAATGAATAGTGCAAATAATGGATTATTGGAGGAAAAAATGAATGAAACAAATAATGCATAGTATAAATAATGAATTGGTGTTATTTTTGAAACTGAATAAGACAAACAATGAATAGTGCAAATAATAGTCAAAAAATGACCGAATAAACAAATGGAGTTTTCCTTTGACCTAATAATTATTGCAAATAATGAGTAAACAAAAACATATCCAAATGGCGCCATTATGACTCGTTTGCTCTGTTTGTCCAGGTAATTTCCAAACTTACAGATGGAAAGGCTACTCATATTCCCTATCGAGATTCAAAGCTTACACGTCTATTACAGTCATCACTTAGTGGCCACGGTCGAGTTTCTGTAAGTCTTACTAGACTTATAAATTAACAGTCTTTAAAGTTTAACCGAGCAGATTCAAATGCTGCTAAAAGGTTTGCCTATAAAGATCTTGATCTTTGAGTTTCTTTGAAGTGGTATCATAGTTTCAGTTCCTATGCTTGGTTTTCTAGCTTCGTTCTATATTCTGATATGTTCTTTGAATCTTTTGGTAGCTTATTTGCACTGTGACACCTGCATCTAGCAATTCTGAAGAAACACACAACATGTTAAAGTTTGCGCATCGTAGCAAGCATGTGGAAATCAAGGCATTTCAAAATAAGGTAATCTTTATGTTATCACTCATGATTGAAGTACTTTTTGGATTCTTGCAGGGGCCATTTTGGCTTCTTTTTCTTTTTGTCATTTGTATAATTTTAAGTTTGAAGTAGGTCCTAATTATATCTGTTTTTCGGTATATTTTGTCTTAGATTATGGATGAGAAATCTCTCATTAAAAAGTATCAGAAGGAAATCTCCAGTTTGAAACAAGAGCTTCAGCAACTTAAGCGGGGAAAAAGCATGATGGAGAATAGAAGTATGACGGTTCCCAACCAGGAAGACCTGGTCAACTTGAAGCTACAGGTTTGTTCCAGTGGGAAGGAATAGCATATTTTCTGATAGGTTCCTTATTCTATATTATTCGATTGGATTGCAAACTCGGCAGAATTAATGCTGCTCTTACCTCTGATTCAAACTTTGACCCAAGTGGCACTCAATATATTGCATAAATTTGATCAATTTTTGCTTGAATATTCACTTGTTGATATGTTTGTTTCTCAAGATTGCCACTGATAGCATTGTAGCTAAGCAAGAAAGGAATTTAAGATTGTGATTTCCAAAGTACTTAGTTTAATGCAGTTGCAAGAACTTTTCTGTGCTAAGCTTTTCTATGACTATTTTTGTGACACAATCATATGCAGGGTCTTGTTCTGCCTTTACAATACGCTTGTTCATGTTGCATATATTCATGAGTCATATATAACAAGCCCAAGAAGACATGATTCTATGACTAAAAAAGTTTATGCAACAGTTTTGGTTGCTGATGACAAATACATGGTTGGAGGGGAACATAAAACCAGACAAACTTACAACATATAGAGCATGAGAAGTGGGAGGGGGTGTAAAATTTGAGAAAGTTTGTGAAGGAGCTGGTGTTGTGCTCGGTGACATAAGCACAACCCTGCTAATTATCTTCTTTTGTTGGAAAATTGTTTTTTCCTTGATTATGGAGGTCGTCTGTGTTGGTATTGTCAATGCTCCTCATAGTTTTTGTTGTGTTTTCATTGCGAGTGTAATTTTTTGTGTTGCAGTTGGAAGCAGGGCAGGTTAAATTACGGTCAAGATTGGAAGAGGAGGAACAAGCGAAAGCAGCATTAATGGGAAGGATTCAGAGACTGACTAAATTAATCTTGGTTTCCACAAAAAATACAATGCCTGCAAGTATTTGTGAAAGGCCTGGCCACAGACGAACACATTCTTTTGGGGATGATGAGGTATTGATATTACCATTACGAACACATTTATGATTTAGTTTAATTGATTCTTGGATGATAGATCATATTCATTTAGAGATACATAACTCCTGTTTTTGGCACGTAGTTTTGAATCTATTATAAACCTTTTTGACTTTGTACATGTTTATCCGTATAATTCATGCAGCTAGCGTACCTGCCAGATAGAAAACGGGAGTATGTGATTGAGGATGATTCAAGAAGCATTGAATCAGAAGTTTCTGTGGATGGAAGTACTGATATCACAAATATTGCTGAATTAGTAAAAGATTTCAAAAGAAACAGGAGACAAGGGATGTTAGGTTGGTTTAAACTCAAAGTGAGTTCTTCAACATCTACTCCCGTTTCTTCCAATTAAGGTTGTAACCTGATGGCTATATCTATATGGAATTACTAGAAAATAAGTGGCAATCTTTGTCAAGGAATGCTATATATTTTCGATGTTTATGAAGACGATTTCTAGTTCCTTGAGATTCATAAAGTGCCATTTTTGGTTGACTAAAATGTACATTTTATTTTACAACCTATGACTGGGAGAAGAGAATCTTACTTAACCTTCTCTCTCCCTGTACCCTTGTAGAAGCCAGAGAATTTGGTTGGGATGTCACCAAATGATTTTGAGAGTTCTGCTAGTGGGTCACCTGCATCTTCATCTGCATCATCACAGAGAGTTACATTTAGTGATGTGAAGGATGGACGGAGGATATCAGTCAGCAGGAAAGGGGATGAGGCTTCAGTAGTAGATTCTGTTGCTGAAATCCTCCGATCAAGCTGGTGACCTGTTCACTGCAGCTGTTGGAGGACGACAACTCCCGCCGGTGAGAAAAGCTATTGTAATGGTTGTATTTCTCCGTTAAAAGCATGCTCCTGAGAAGAGGCTGCCGGATTGGATAATGCTCCAGCTTCTACCTTGAATGCAATTTTTCATTAAATTAATGGTTAACAATTCTTTGTCTAACATACGATGCTGAATGTCATTCTGCAGACTGGGCATACTATTAGCGATCAAATGGATCTTCTCCATGAGCAACAAGTAAAGATGTTAGCTGGTGAAGTGGCACTGTGTACTAGTTCTCTGAAAAGATTGACAAAGAAAGCAGCTAAGAGTCCTGAAGACTCACAACTTCTGGTCAGTTCTTAAAGTTCCTTTACTCCCTCGTCCTTTTCTTATTCTTTTTATTTATTTTCTGCTACTCCTTTATTTTGATTGGGTAGAAAGACTATGTCTGCTAATCATGGCTGCCTATTGTTTGTTATTTCATTTAGAAACACATGCAGAAATTGAAGGATGAAATTAGAGAGAAAAAATTTCAAATGCGTATGCTTGAGCAACGTATTATTGGATCAGTTGAGATGACTCCGCATACTTCAAGCAGTGTTGAAATGTCTCAGGTAACTTTAAAGAGGTTTTCTATACATGCATTTATATCTCTAGAACATTGTAATTCGAAATCACATAATTCCTTAATAGTGGTAAATTTTCTGCTGATATAACTCAGCAAGAAAGTTGCCATTCTTCATATACCAAATGGACCTTGCACGATGATCCTATGACCACATTTTCAATCTTTTCAAAGCAAGATTCTTGTTGGATGGTTTATACCAAAGTTTATTCACTATTAATAACCCTTTTCAATTCTCTTAATGATTAATATTTTGTATTTGATGACTTTGCTCCCAGTGCTCATCTTTGTACCCTCATAAGAAATGGTTTGCTCAGTCAAAATTTACTCAGTAGGAAATAAATGATTGAATAAATACCTTTAGACAGGTATTGTCTCAATGCTTTTTAAGAATTATTTTGTTTTTGTCATAAGATGTGAAATGGTCTATGATGGAGATTACTAAACTCTGTTGTCATTTGGGCTGAAATTTTCTTGGATTTCCTTCTCCGAAGCCTGTAGCTTTTGGCCCTTAAATGGAATTAGAGATAGGTCTCTTATCTCTTCTTTATCTCTTAATGTGAAGTTGAATTTAAGTCAATTTTTTTTATTAACCTTTGCAAAGTTAGCGGGAGAGCTTTCGAAGGAACCTGTGGTCATGGACTTAATAACTGCTATTGAGTTTCTCTTTGAAGATTTTGTCTAGCTTATTGCGAAGATTTGGTCTTCATGTAGTTTCTACCAGAATGTACTGCATGATTTTTAGTACTTGGTTCATTCCATCAGTGTGTACAGTTTGACTTTTACTCATTAATAGGTTTAGCAGGTGTTTGAAGGTTTTACTTCTCGATGAAGGAAATAAACAGCAACATCAACAACTTGATGAAGGAAATATGAACGCTAAAACTAGTCAGCTTTTAGATGTTATGAAATATATAGAAGGAAGTTAGTAGATTCTAACTGGTGAAACGCAATCTAGTATCTCATTTAAATGCTTAGTTCATCTCATTGATGATAGGTGTTTATTTTCTCTTTAAACATCCTTATTAGTTGCTAGCTGTTGATGACCACTTGATTACATTCATATTCTATCACAGGATGAAATGGTGGTAGTTGTACCGAACTACTTCAAAGCTGAATACTTGCATCATTTACTTTTCTGTCAAGGAAGCATAAAATCTTTGAATAAAACACAAGCTAGTCTGTAATGTCTTTCATTTTGTGCATTGCTGTTTCTAAGAATCTAATTTTCATGGTATTGTAATTACATTCATGCAGGCTTTGTCTAAGATTGCCACACAACTTAATGAAAAAACTTTTGAACTCGAGGTATGTTCATAGTAATTGTTCTTTGCATAAATAACAGTTTGGTTATGAGTCAAATGTAACTAACTTAATGATTTTATGGTGTAATAATTCCTCAAGATTAAATCTGCAGACAACAGGGTACTGCAGGAGCAATTGCAAATAAAGGTACTTTTTTATTATTCTTGGCATAATTTCTTTTCCCATGTTTGTTTTTGTTTCTTACCATATTGGTTCAATTTTGTAAGGTGTCAGAGAATGATGAGATGCATGGAACCATCCTTCTTCTAAAGCAACAGCTTGAATCCTTGTCATCAAATAAAAGTTACAGTTTTCTTCAACGAAGTGTTCATGATGTGATTATCCCGCATACAACTAGTTTTGACATGTCTACTGAAACTAAAAGTAGAGGGAAGGATGGATTTCATTCATGTGAAGACACTACTGTTGATGAAAATACACCAACTAGTGTTATCAGCTTGGATAGAGTATTTACATGTGAGGACTCTAAAGAGTGCAATAGTGAAGCTTTTTTGAATTCTCAGCTTCTAATGCAGGTAAGCTTCCTTTTGATCTTTTAAAATTTTTGTTCGGGTGGGACCATTTTTATATATTTTGTTTTGCTTGTATGCATCTGCCTTTTTGTTGCCTTGACAACATATTTTCATTACTCTGGTAACTTGTCAAAGTTGTCATCCACTATAACAATAAGCTCTCCATGACTTAGGCTGCTGAGATAGAAGCATTGAAGCTAGATAGGGTGAAAATCATTGAAGAGAAGGATGGGCTTGAAGTTCATAACAAAAAGCTAGCTGAGGAAGCTGGTTATGCAAAAGAGCTAGCTGCAGCTGCTTTGGAGCAGTTGAGCTCCGAAGCTTGGCCGAAGAAGTTACGAAGCTTTCCTATCAAAATGCGAAATTGGCTGCTGATCTGGCTACTACTGGAGAGACTTGTAAAGCTAACTGCTGTCAGAGATCTGCTTCCTTTAACATCAAGCAAAGTGTTGACAGTGGAATTCGAGCCGATGTGCAATCAAGAAAGCTAGATAATAGTTTACTGGTTGAGGAATTACAACAAGAACTTAATGCAAGACAACAAAGAGAAGCTTCTTTGGTAGGAGCATTGTCTGAGAGAGACAAGATAGAAGGTGAGCTGCGAAAACGAGTTGATGAAGCAAAACGACATGAAGAGGAGCTTGAGAATGAGCTTGCCAACATGTGGGTGTTAGTTGCTAAGTTACAGAAGTCGGGTACCGGTAGTGTGGATACCTTGTTCAAAGATGAAAGAATGGCTGCAAATGGAATTTCTTTTTCCATTGGTCACATAGAGAAAAAGTTCAAGGAAAGTGACAGATATGAAAGTTAGACATTGACGAAGCTAGTAGGTTTGAAGAATTAAAAGCTCGCTATAATGCAGAAAGAATGAGGAGCGACGAACTAGAGAATTTAGTTTTGAGATTGAAGGTATGCTTTTCAGCCCTTTCCATAACTTGCTTGGAACTTTTTTCAACTAATTATTATTATTGGCTGTGATGCACGTCGTGCAAGTCTGTCACATGTTATCAAGAGCTTCTTGATTTTAATAAAACTTTTGGAAGACATGGATCTTTATATTCATCAAAGTTCTATAGCAGTCTTGAGATTATATGTTTTATGATTTTAAATCTGGAGTTTATTTTCGTTCCAATAATCAGCCAGGTTTAAAGTGGCTTTTTTTACGGAACCTGTTTGTGCTACTGATATTTTTCTGTAGATTAGATCTTCTGTGGTATATTTTTGAGATTCTAATGCCTGCTCTAGAGGGGAATAAAACAATAAAAAAGAGAGAAAGAAACCAGGTGCTAATTTAGAAAATACTTTGCCTGAAGATTTAATATGGTCTAACTGTTTAAGGGAAACAGGGAAAAGAAACAGCGCTTACAAAATAAGATTCCTTAATCTTTATTTTCTTTCTGTTCCTTTTCTCCTTTCCTCTTACAATTACTGGCTACATGTACATATATGCATAGGTACACGCAAACTCACCTTCCAATACATATGGCAATTTGCCTTTTGCCTTTCATGCATTGTTTAACTCAAATTAGAAAGCAAATGAATTAACAATGATGTGTAAGATATTGATAGAGCAACATAGATGCTTGTATATCTTTAACTGTTTCACTGTATTGACATCATTGTGTGACTGGTGTCTGAAATCCGTTAAGAAAAAGCAATGACTATAGAATCGCATGCATGCTCAACCCTTTTTGGTTTCTGTCAGGTGCAGTTACAAAGCCTTTAACCAAGTGTTGACTTTTCTATGGCTATGTGAAACACAAGTTATGATCCAGAGAACTTTTGAAAATATACTTATTTACCTTAAGAAAGAATTCGGGTTATTAACTTAAATCTCAGCTCTGTCCAATGATCATATGCCAAACAGGAACAACATTAAGGCCCAGCTTAGCTCTAATTTTGTATAATGTATCATTGAAAAAATTGTTTGCTTGACTCATAATAATAATCTATACCATTATAAAAGTCTGAGTGGTGTTTTTCCCTCGAGGTGTTTCTTCCCATTTTGAACCACCTAAATTGTTCACAAAGCAAACATTATTCCCTCCTTAATTGATGGACAAAACCGTAAATTATATTACGACTAATTCTACGTTATTTATTTATAAAACAATTTTAAGATTCTTAGAATTTGAATTGAGAAATACTTGTGACTAGAGTCTTAATTAACTATAACACCAACCAATTATTCAAAAGGATAAATATTAAAATGGAGTTTATTCCAAAAATATAAAGATTTGACTTGAGAAATACTTATGACTAGAGTCTTAATTAACTATAATACTATGAACCAATTATTCAAAAGGATAAATATTAAGAACAGAATTTATTCTGAAAAATATAGAGAAACGGAGTTTAACTATATTGAAACGGAGTTTATCACTTAATGGAGATTCTTTGGGTAGCTGAAGGGAGTCTTCTTCACTTTTCTTCTTGGCATTTGGATGCCTAACATTTTCAGGAACAAGTTCCTTCCGTTGAGCTATGGAATTTTTCAGGAACTTAGGACTCTTTCCAGAAAGGTATAATTTTCTGAGGCAGATTCTACAAGTTAATACAATTGTTATAAAAGCAGCAACCAATCCATTAATAACAGTAAGTTAGACACATAATTCCAACCTCACATACACAAATACATACAAGATGAATGTGAAAAGAAATTCTAGGGAGGAATAAGTCTCAGGTGGATTTTTCAGGCTAATGACATCTGGGAAGAAACATTAGCATGCTACTTTCCAAAAACTGGAATGTCAAATTCATAAGATCTGAAGCATCCATCCCATGCTAACCCCTAAAACTGGGGGCGGACGCAAGAGTTGTAGGACTTTGGGGGGTAAGGTTATATTTACATATTTTTAGAGGGACTACTTTATAATTTTTGTAAAATATTAGGGGAGTAAAATATAATTATTATGTAGGTGCAATCAAATTTTTAAAAAATCTTAAAGGATGATTTTGAATATTTTAGGGACAAGACTATATAAATATATATTTGAAGATCACTTGTATGGTTTTTAAAAATTTTGAGGGAAAAATCTAATTTTTATAAGAGTGTACTAAAAAATTTGTAAAATCTCAAGGGAATAAAATACAACTTTCAAATTCTTTGGGAGGGGGGGGGGCCTTCTCCCCTTCCCGCCCCCACTGTGTCTCTGCCCCTTCCTAAAACCCCTTCCCTTCACTCCACTCCATAGAAAAGGGAAAAAAAAAAAGGTGCCTTGGGAAAGGGTGCGAGGAAAAGAATCTAAACCAAAGTTGGACTTTTCAAGGAAAAACAGAAATATTGGAATGAGCCACCTAAGAATTGCATTGAAAAACTAAAAAGTCATATTTTTCCCCTTGACATTATTGGAAAAAGGAAAGGATTTATAACTTCTCTTAATAATTCCAGTATTAATACCTTTCTAATTGAATTCCTTTGAATTAAATAAAAAAAGTAGGAATTCTTGTAACCTTTTCCATAAATCTTAAAAATTATATCAACTGTAATTACAAAAGAGTGTTCTTTTTATACTTTATTAATTCCCTACATATATTTTCTCTCCTACTAATCAATTTCCAATACTCAATTCATGCTTATCTTTTTTATTATTTTGTGCTAATCAATTTTTGTAATGATTACTATTCATCTTATCGTTTATTTTTCTTGTATCCTTCAAGGTTATTTGTAATATAATTTTCATCACAGTTAGTTATTAAATTACTAAGTTACTTTAATTGATATATTTCTAAAAGAACTTTATATTTTGTGTTTAAGATTGACAAGTCCCAAACACAACAAATCTCAAACAAAAATTCTCATTTCATTGTATTTGGATAGAGGGATTTGAGTGGATTTGAATTTGAAATCCAAATCTATAATAAGTTATCCAAACAAGTTAATTGATTTAGTTGTGGATTTGAAATCCACTAATAAGTAGGAGTGTGATTTTAATGGATAAATGAGTGGATTTGAAATCACTCATTTCAAATCCACCCAATTCAAATCCATTCAACTCAAATCCTTCCTTCATTCAAATCCACCTATCAAAACACAACCCTTATGTTTGAACCTGTAATGTGGGGCATCACAAGTCATATGGTTACTAATATTAAAGGTATTAACAATGTGATTTAGAGTGAGTATATGTTTCCTAAGACTTTACTTTAGGCTTTTATTGGAATTAGATTAATTATTCAAGTGTTTCGTTTTTGTGAAACTAAGTATGATATCTATTTTTTTTTTTTTATAGAAATCAAATCAATATATAATAGCCTACACTAGTAATTAAAATACTAACATAATGTTAGATTATAATTCACAATAGTGAAACTTGAAAATACATTTTTTTTACCTTAGTACAATTAACCAAATTAATTTTTCTACAGGTGGAGCGGCACCATATCTTTCGTAATTTTGTTTTATATTTTAGATGTTGAATTATTTGAGCATTCAGTATTCAATATAATTTTCAATCCTCACTATACATTTAATTCATATAAATTTTCTTCAATTCATATCATAACTAACGTACACCAACCTATTACAATTAAAAATTAAAGAAACTTATATCTATAGGGAGGTATTGTTTTGTTACCTGTAATAAGCAGTTATATGCAATCTAAATCCTTGGACAACACCACCTTCTGAGGTTAAAACACCATTGAGCGTTACGAAATTTATGTCCATGTCAAATATGACTAACCATAATCTTATCTGAGTCCTCCATATTAATTAAGCACAAGTTCAAACTCATGAAAAAATTAAATTCAAATTAGTAGTGTAGAATTGCCTGTAATATTAAGTACTTGAAGATAATAAAAGTATTTTACAACTACAAATGAAATTAAAAAAAAATAAAGAACTTTTCTAATGATGTTTTTGTTTAAAGAAAAATAATGACATCAAATTATTTTTAAGGACAAGAAAATTTCAGTTATTCATATCAAGTGAGAACATGGATTAGTATTTATACACAAAAATATAAAATAACTACCATTTTAAGAATTAATAATAATCAAGTAGAAAGTAAACCTAAATATTGAACAAGGATAAGCAGACTTTGGTAAATTTGATTTGTAAAGTTACTATTGAGCAATTGAAACTTACCATCCAACTTATAACAGTAAATTTTGATTCATGAAGTTACTATTGAAGAATTGAAACTTACCATCCAACTTATAACAATAAATTTTTCTCTCCATTATCTGCCTACCTTTTGGTTGAATATTCAGTGGTGGATATGCATTGCATGCACTGCAATAGAAGTAAAAAAACCTTGATAAATACTTTTTATTAGACAAATAAAATCAAATTCATTCTATAACTTTCTTTACTCAATTGCCGAATTTTGTACTTCATGTACCTTAAGGGAGGTGCCCTTGTAGGCCATTGGTGTGATAGTTTAAATCTGTCTCTACTCATTGTTAGTGTAATGGATTGGTGAAGTAAAATTCTAAACCATTTAAAAAGTTATTTTCATACAAATATAGAATCAATTGTTTATTGCCGGCTAGAGTACCATATAAATTTTTTTTGTTCATGTAAAAAATTCATTTGAAAAGATCAACACATATATCACACGTACTGTAATTAAAAAAAAAAAAAAAAAAGAGAACCTAAGTTTTTTCTTAAAACATCCTTCAGTCCCATGGGGGAAGAGACTAAAAGAAGATATATCTATCTTTGCTAGGCAAAATTTTTAAATCCCAAGTTTTAGGCTTTTGCCTTTTCAAAGCACTTAATGATTAAGTTTTCTCTTTTGTTTTAGAAAATAAATTCTTAATGGATAATCAAGTACTTCTTGATTAAAACAAATGTTGATACCAAATCTCTTGAAGAATTTGACTTGATCAACTTTTGTTCTGATTTAGTAAAAAAGATCAGAACATAAACTGGACCGGAATTGTTTAGATGTGTTCTCATTCAATGTCCACAGTAACGATGGAAATTTGTGGCCATAATGTATCTTAGGTTAGCTTGCCTTGTGTAAATTTTAAGTTCCTTAAACTACATTCTTCTTCAGAACAAGCAGATTAGTAGAAATACTCATGTACTTTTGCCCTCCTCATCTCAGGGTGATGACATTGGTGGTCTGGATCTCAATACTCTTGAAGAACTGCAGAATCTTCATGTTGAGGCCATCACCAAGATTTGCCATGCTAAGGTTATTTTTGTTTGAAATACATAAATGTCATTTTATGAATTTCTTTACTACTTTTGTATCTTAGCTTGACAAATTTGTGCCAATTGACTATATCATTAGTAATCTTTGCCCCAGTTTTATGTTAGTGTCCTGTTCTCATTTTAATCTGGGAATTCCTCAATTTATGTTTTGATTGTCAATAAAAGTTTGGATGCAGGATTTTTATGTTTTCTCTTCTCTTGTTTTACCACATGATTCTGCTCTGGATAAAGTGGTGAACACTTCCAATGGCTTATAAACCAGCTTATGCAATCATTTAAGTTTTTTGAAGAGGGGTTACCAATAAATAGGTGATGGCCATTTATTTCCCATGATTGCAAGCAATATTCTCAAATACCTTGAAGAGTATATTTCTAGAAAAGTCATAGAAACATCATTTATCAAATATGCAGTATGCTAGGCGTAGGCTTCGTTAAATCATGTTATTTTCATTTACTAAGGAGCTTATAGATTGGCACATTGGTTTTTCGCTCAAGTGGTAGATGATTCAGTTAGTACTACATAAACAAGATATATTTCTTAATTTAAATAACAAACTCTCCATATTGTGCTAGTAATGAAGTGCTTCCTTCACTAGGTTGAGCTAATTTTGGTAAGAAAGGGATTAAAGTACTTACTGAGTGGAAAGAAAACCCAGTGAAGAATTGCTTAATGAAAAATAAGAGTAGGAGACAATCTTTTTGTTTAAACTATTTCATTTTCAGAATTTTATTTTTTTTTCCGGTTTGTTTATTCCCATGTAGCTTCTTTTTGTTTCTCCTAATTATATTTTGGGCTAAATACCATAGGATTTTGTAGTAATTAGGTAGATTTACAATTTATCATCAAGATAAAATGTTTCTTTTTCGCATGGCTGTCTCAGTTCCTTTTGAAGAATATATTATACTGAGAATAAGTCTGCAGTGCGTGCTTTTGTTGAGGTCATCCACACCGGGTTCATGATGATTTGATGGTGTTCATCATCTATTCATTTTATTGATGGCCCTAAATCTTCCTTTACCTTCAAATATATCTGAAAATGACTTGGCTTTCATTTCTATAATGCACTTCCTAACCCGCCTGGGTTTTGATTCACTGTCACCATCAACTGGTAACTGTCTGGGTCATTAATTACATTACAGGATCAAAGTTGAAGACAATCATGCAATTCAAATGTTCTCAAGATTCAGTTGAGTCTGTCCATCCTATTAACTTCTCTAGTCATTGAGGTTTTAACTAGGTCTATAGGTGCATTGGTATTTGTGTGTGTTCGTTCTTTAGTATAAGTAAGTTTTCAGTTGTTAGCATCTGATTAGTGACAGGTTTCTGCTTGAAATGCTTCAATTTCTGGCATTCTGTAACTTTGACTTTTGTTTAAGACTTTAGTGAGGAAGGATGCATCTGCTCATGAGTCATGTGCTTGATTATATGTGACTGCCACTTTTGCAGCAGAGCAAGTTTAGGATCTTTAAGATTTTCCGTTGTGCTACTTGAGAGTCATTAATTTGGAACTGTGCCAGAGAAATGATACATGAATCAGATATTGATGGAAAAATTACTGATGAATCCCGTTGGGAGCTATGGACCATTAAGTCCTATGTATTTGTTTTCGGACTAACAAGTTCTTTTGCAATGCATTTTAAAAAGTCCCACAAAAACCTTTTGAAAATGTTTTTACTGCTTTATCCTTTCACACCAAATTGTCTGGTATAATTGGATTGCAAGCATTGAAGGATTTTGTTAGACCCTCTTATTTTCTTTAGATATTTGCTTAGACATCTATATCACTTTAACAACTTAGGATCGAAATGTAATGGCGTGGGACTTGGTTTTTGGCATCTTTTTCATCATGATAAGTAAAAAGGTAAACTACTTGAAAGTAGAAGGTTAAATTGGAAAGAGGAAGGTTTAGGACTTCTTTGAAATTATTGGTGAATGGATGGATTGTTGTCATGAATGACTTCTGCTACAACTTAATTGACTTCTGCTACACGAGAAAAGGGAATCCAGGTTATCATTATTATTAGTAATATTATTTTCTTTTTGGGGTGTCAGAAACGGCAATATTCATTCATTCATCAAACCTGACATAAAGCAAAATAATTACCGGGTAACTACCCTAACATCTTCCTGTGCTTTGCTCTCAAGCCACGGGGAAACAATCTTTCCACAATAGACTATATGATAAACTAATGGCAAACTTTGCCAAGTCATGACTTGATTCCCCTCCCTTTTAATAAAGGACAAGGAACATTTACAAAAACTCATGCTAATCTGCACTGTCCTCTCTGATCACTCCCAGAAGACATTCCAGGTTATTAGTCAGAGCGGCCATAGGAAACATTCCCGGGTAACGGCGGTATTAATTATGCTACCTTTAGTACCTCCATTGGTTGGATGTACCAGTGGACATTTGTACATGTAAATCTGTTGACGAAGCACTTCAAGCTTAGGATTACAATATACTGTTTGGAGTGCTTGCTTTCCTCATTTGTGTATTTTTGCATATATCTTTGATAGGTAAAAACAATGTGAATTAAAACTCGTTTTTTTTTTTTTTCCCCTTTTTTGTGTTAAGTGAATTACAAACTTCATCATTTGGCTTTTCATTTTCTTTCCTCCCCTTAGCTATTATACATGTATTTTTTGTATTGACTAAATCCCAGGTGTACATATTCTTGTACTGACAGATAAAACTGGATTTAAAATGCAGTGTATAAATCGCATTTCATTGTTGATAACCTTTTGGACATTGAGTTTTCTACAGCTCAGGTAAGTCTATCTTCCTCCCTCCACCCCCTTCTCACACTAGTGCATAAGAGAGTCTTGGACTGTTATCACCGATGAAACAAAAAGATTGCGACTCAAGGAGGAAGTCCCCTACATCTGTAAAGAGGAGAGAGAGAGTTATTTTCCCCTACTAGTTTTGAGTTCCCTTTTCACACTTTCAGTTCTCCACTGGATTTTAATATTGTCTTGAATGAAAATGCTTTCATAGTTTTGTTCTTTTTGTTAAAAAAAATGTTTGAATATGCTGATGAATGGAAATATTATGCACCTAATCATAAAAAGGTGGAGTTTGTCTACCACCTATTGTGAAAGGATATATGACTATTCCATCTGTAAAGCCCTTTTTAAGATTCCAAATTAATGCTGCTTCATTATATTGGGATTTAGCGAAAAAAGAAAGAGTACTTTTAGTCATGGGGATAAATACGGGGAGAACCCTTGCCTCCATCTGTTAGTAAACACAAAAGTAGTCAGAGACCATTGTTAGATCAGCTCAGTCGTGATCATTATCTAGAGAAGGATCTCTTCCTCAGAACGAAAAGAAGAGGGCTCCCATTCTTCAGAATGTTGTTAAAAAGCCAACAGTTGTAATCTGTAATTGGTGATGGAAGAATTTTGCAATGGCCTAAAGACCTGAACCCTAATAGATTCACCTCTAGTCAATACTTGGTAATCTTAGTTCCATCATTTCACAGTAGTCTGTATTCTAATTTGTCTAGAAGTCTTGTACTACCGGTAAACTGATTTTCTGATCGATCATGCCTTGCAGGTATTTGTTTAAGCATTTTGTATTCCAGCCCTGGTGAATAGCAACAGTTGATGTTTGTATCTGAGTCACCATTAATCTTATTTCTGCTTCAAAGAAGAACAAGAAAAGTGTACTTTTTGATATCATTCTCACATTTAACTTAAAACTGTTATTGATAAAAGGCAACATTCCAACATAATTGACATGATTCTTGTATGGGTTGCACCCAATTTACATTGTGTACTCTGCATGTAACGAACTTATATAATCCTGCAGCAAATCAGCCAGCTCTGTTTGTATTATACAAGCGAATGAACATGATAGTACATCGTAGAAAAGTCTCGATTTTATTTATTAGCCTGCTTCCTCGTGTAACTATAAGTTGCAGGACATTTCTTCGGAAATGTTGATGTAATTTAGTCAAGTCACTAGTTTGTCTTGTAGAAAAGTGTCCATAAAACATACAAGAATATCAATCATCATAACCATCTGCAAGTATCAATTCAAAAAAGAATTAGAATCCCAAAGAATTGTAACAATGGATAGCAATTGGACAAGCTTTTCTGGTAACAGGTACAAGAATGTCAAGATTGATCATAATGAATTACATGCATGTATCAATTAAAGAAAAGAACAAATATAACCCGTAAGAATCCAAACCAATGCATTATAAGCCATTAAAACAGATTCTGAAGTCGATTTCAAAATTCTAACTTCCGAGGGTAACCAAGTAATTTCAGAGTTTAACCGAAAGTCCAATGGGCTGGACATCCGGTTTAAAGTGCTTCCAGCGCCTACAGGCTAGTCTTCCTTTGTTATTAACTGGATGAGCCAAGTAGGCATTAATGGGGCAAAAAAGACACAAAAAGAGGGGATCGTAGCAATAGAATATTGGAAAATTGTTGGGTAAGGCAGATTATAGATGGTTTGAACTACAGATATTGTTGTGCAAATCACGAAATGTGAGCATAGGTCTTGCTAATTGTTGATTTGATTATATATAATTTTTACTATAGATATTGTTGTGCAAATCAAAAAATGTGAGTTTTGACTTGCTAATTGTTGATTTTATCCATCAATTGTAGGTGAACATCAAATGTATTAAATCTCACCATGTTGTTTGTACTTCTAATCCGATGAATGTATCAATCTCACCTTGTGTGAAGTATGAATAACGTTTAAAAAACAAATAACTTTTAGAGTCGATTATATAAACCTTAAGATCGGCTCTAAGTAGATTTTATTGGAATTAATTTTTGTAATTCGAATAAAAGATCAATTTTCTATATTACCCGAATATTATAATTTTTATTCAAAATTAACGAAACGCAAAATATAGATATCGGCAGATTGGAAACTGCATTATACAGTTGGATTTTATATTTTCTTTGCTCCCCTTAGCTATTACACGTATGTTCTTTAAATTTATTAACTTTATCATTGATGAAAAAAAAAAAAAAAAAATGAACTTTATGATTGATGAAACAAGAAAGGCTGTTGCTCAAGTAGAAGTCGCCTACATCCAAAAGAGCACAGAGAAAAGAGTGATATTCTCTACAACTGAACTGCATTGTTTTCGATATGCTACTGAATGAAAATGCTTTAATACTTCCTAGTCCTTTTGGGGAAAATGTGGAATATGGTGATGAATGGAACACTTCATTTTTGAAATATTAGACATCTAATCATGAAATAGGTGAATGTTTAGTCGACTACCTGAAAATTTTAAAAGTTGGACCAGTTTAAGGTTGCCAAATCCATGCAGGAATGGCCCTACTACTCTTGCACCTACCACCTATTAGAGAAAATATACAGTATTAATCCAATCTGTGGAACTGTGAAACTGAAAAGCTCTTTAGGGAATTCCAAATTGGTGCTGCATCTGAAAAGAAAAACAAGTTTCAGATTGCGTGCTTTTACTTTTAGTCATTGGGATAACAGTAAAAATTTGTGTCTATTTAGTTCAAACAGCAGTAAAAGCCCATTGCTAAATCAGCTGAGTTATGATCATTATCTAGAAAAGGAAACCTCGTACTCCAAATTGTTGTAAAATGTCTGAAACCCATCATTAGTCACTGTAATCAGCTGAATTAGTCAATGTTTACTTGGTGCTCTGAATTCCATCATTTCGACCACAAAAGACAGGTTTCCTTCTGGATATCATCATGTATATGTATATCTATCTAACCGAAAAATGAACAAATAAGTGTAATCATTCCCACATACAACTTTAGACAGCTATGTCCTACACATTGATTACGAGGTTGCTTCAAATTTATATTGTTATTATTCTGCATGTTTCGAATTTACAACGACAAAGAGGCATCCTACAACAAAACAACAATATTTGTATATAGTTTCCATGTGAGTGAAGAAAATACTCAAATCTATTTACTAGTCTGCTTCCTCTTGTAAGTTGTAACCATAAGTTGCAGGACAACTCTCTGCTTAAAGGTCGATGTTGGCAGCATAAGGCTGATAATAACCTTCACTATAATCAAGATCCACACTGTGAATGAAGAACAAAAAATTTTTGGTGAGAATGTCCCTGCCTTGTTAATGAAAAAGCAAAAAAGTTAAATATCATGGTTCAGGACTTAGGAAGCCTGTTGCAATTTGCTGGAGCCCATCCAATCCGTTGTTTCTCATTATCGTAAATCACCAACTTCTCTTGCAGAGAAATGTCTACAAAATAGAAATTTTTAAAGCAAATTAGAATGCCAATTAAATTCCCAATTCCACTTCTATTTGTCAGGTAGTTACAAATCCAAACAAAAAAAAAAAAGAGAGAAATTATGATTTCTTTTCGATACTTGCTTACCTCCAATCACATTGGAATTCCCCAGTCCAACTTCAGTACCATTCAAGATACCTAAGCATACGTTGCCTTGTTTCTGAAAAAAAAATACAAGGTCAATTTAGCTAATAGGCCTTCAGCCTCTAATACTTTTGAGGACATAATAATTGTTGAAGTGCATCTTACCGTGATGATGAGATAAGCTTCAGGTTCCAGTTGAAACTGAACATTCTTGGCTTTTGAAAAGACTAGTGACAATGGTTTGAAATAGTTTTTGACATCAGTAACAGATTTGAAAGGTTTTGGCCCTTTCCAGCAGACTGGGAGGCTTTTGTCATCCAATGCATCTTGTACCTCTTTCCTCCCATTCAAATCTTTCTTTAACTGAAAAGCAGCATTTAAAAGTTAGCTTTTGCACTGAAGAAAGAAAGCATGGCACATTTTGAGGTTCCATCTCACCAGAGAAACTAGAGCACCATAAGGTTGAGAACTAAAGTAACTGTAAGTACTTCCACTATCGAAAACTATAGAAAGGATTTTAACCCCTGAAGCCTTGCCGCCAAAAAGGAGATCTGCTGGTCCCAAGATGTAGTGTTGCCTGAAAAGAAAACATGGAAATGTGAGGCATAAAATTAAGCATAATGGAATGAGTACTGCAATTCCCAAATATAAGCTAGAAATATCTTACTCAAGGGAGTTTCTTGATAATGCTGTCCAAAAAATTCCTGAAGAAGGAACAAGATCATCACCAAAGAAAAGAAATCCCCCACCTTGTACGCTCAGGCAGTGTCCAACTACATTTCGTGTTAGTCCCAGGCCATGCAATTGTGATAAAATGCTAGACTTTCCAGTGCCAAGGCCAAGGACTCCATCTGTATAAGGTGGATCTGAATCGGGAATTTCTTGATTGTAACCACAGCTGCGGATGGTAAGACAAGAAAAGATGACATACATGAAATGGGAAAGGAAATAGCCAATTCTTCCCCTTACCAAACCAAAAAATGATAATCTAACAACATCTAAGAAACAAAATAATCACCCAGCAAAATATACTTCAAAATTACCCACCCAAATGCCAGACGAGGAGCTGAAACGTTGCCATCGGTGAACCTTAGGGAAAACAAGTCTTGGACAAGAACACCAAGAGAAGAACCGCTATCAGCATACTCAACCTCATAGTCACACTGGTCTTGAGCTTCACATGGATAGTCCGCAGGCCAGTGCAGGGAAGAACATAGGGGATCTTTACATGTGACAAGGTTTCTATTGGGTTTGTAAAGACTATGAGGTGCCTGCAAAAACAGAAATAGATACAGCTTCTAGGTTCTGTAATGGAAAATATGCTATTGTTATAATTTGAGGCACAAAACCTGAAAAGACATATCATATGAAAGTTTTGAAGGCCAGAAAAATTACTGGTGTGCATTTGGTACAAGGTGCATCACATTGGAGCAAGTCAAGAAAGGTCACTGCCAGTGTCTATATCTAGAAAATAAGGTTTTGGAGGCTGGCCTATGTGCAGGGTTGCATGATAATACCTGCATCAAAGAATACGAACATCTTAACGAAAGAATTGAAAATTTGATGCCACTATAAGTTTACGCACAAATCCATCATCCAAGCAATTTTCAGTTCTACTAATGCTACCATTGACAATTCATTGATAGTAACAAGAGCATGATATCCACAACTCGCTCACCCATAAATCCATGAGGTTTGCTACATACACAATTACAAATAGAGGGCGCACAACGTTATACCATGTAAATTGACCTGCTTATGCAACAAAATGATTAAAAAAATGGAAAAACAAAGAAGCCAAAAATAATAAAGGAAGGCTGGAATTGATGATTTAACTTCTCCAGAAAATGGTTGATCAGCAATTTCAGGTAGCAAGAATTCGAATGATCTCACTGTGGCAGTGAGCATATTAAAAAAAATAATGTAGTACCAACAAAAATGGTTAAGTCATCACTAGAAATTTCTTACGAAACTCCACAGAAGCCAGAAGTCAAATGAGATGTACTGAATAATCTTCCTAACAGTTTCAGCAGTTGATGAGCACGAACACAAACTCCAATTAAATTCAAGAACAACATCAACAATGAAAAAGAATCATCCAGAAACCAGTATGGATTCAGCGTATTCTTATCACTCACAGAATCAATCAGACACACATTCTGACATTCACATAAAAACATTCATAATACAAGAATAGCAAGATTGATCATTAATCACTTACATACACATACCAATTAAACAACTATTAAAAAAACAGAATCCCAAGAATTATAAAAGTGGCATAGCCATTGGAATAAAAATTTTCATTAACAGGGTACACAAAAATGATTATAAATTACATGTAAACATCAATTAATGAAACAAAAAACAATAACCCACAAGAACTGGAAGAGAGGGGATACCCAGTGGGATAAACATTTCCAGTAACAGGGAGAATCACAGAGGAAGCTTGAGAAGATTTCTTCTTCTTGGTGTCAGAAAAAAGACTGGAGGCAGAGAAACAGCCATGAAAACTGGCAGACAACACCAACAGAAAGCAAAAAATACCCAGAAAAAATGGTACTTTTCTGGGATTTTTTTTCTCTTGCATGTTGATTGATTAAGATACTATTCTGGTGATTTTGATTCAGCTGGAAGAATGCCAAAAAAAAAAAAAAGTTTTAAACTAATGAAAAGATGAACAGAGAAAAGTTGCTTTCAATTTCGGGAGCAGGGCTTCGCTGGAAAGGACATTATTACAGTTGGGACTGTATATGTATTGCTTGGCTTGTCCAAAATAGCTGATTTTTTTTTTTTTTTTATTAATGAGAAAGATAGAATTTTACGGACTCCGCATTTCTACCTCTCTATGGCTAAATGGTGTGTGATTGTCTGATTCTGATAATTAAATTTTCTTGGAAATGTCCCTTTAATAGCACCAAAATATTTTTCTTTGTTTTTTACGAAAGAATAGTCCAAAATCTCGTATCAGTCCTTGAGCATACAAACTCAGACTTGTATTATTACATGCCAAATCCCAACCTTCAGAGGTGGGGACGCAAATGTTTATGGCTAGAAATACTTGTAAGAAGGTTGTCCAAAGTTGAGTCGAGAGAAAAAAATAAAACTTTATTTGTTTGATTTTTAAGTCGATTTTGATTCAAAGTTAATTAATTAAATAATTTTTTAAGTTGATTTCAATTTTAACTTTAATTTTTAAGTCAAACACCGATCTATAAGTAAATTGATTTAGCAATTAAACAAATTGTTCTGTCAAATAACTTAAATAATTATATGTATTTTAATATTTTAGTATATATGATATTATATGTTAATATATTTATGTACATAATATTTTAACTATAATATTTTTAATTCTTAATAATTAAATGTGTTACTAATTGATAATATTTTTTTTAATACTTAAATATCTTTTCTTTATATAATTGTTGGAAGTATGATGTAATACTTTACATTATGTATAATGATTATGTACTTATATATTAATAAATGTACAATTTATTCATGTAAAACTTTTGTTTCAATAATTAATTAAATGAATTACTAAATTTCTTTTAATACATATAGTTACTAATATCTTCTTCCACTCCATCTCGAAAAGTAGAGTAACTAGGACCAATTTAGTCACGTTTTCAAGTTCCAATTAAACACTTTCCATTTACTAAATTCCTTTTAATACATATAGTTACTAATATCTATATATAATATATTTATACATACATATTCGAATGTTTATATACTAAGATTCGTATAACGCATACTTTGTAATAAAAATATGTATTGCATTACATCTAACTTATATATTTATAGTACATAAATTATTAGAGTAATAATTTTATTATCACAAATATATTAAATGCATTACCAACTTACTTTTAGCACATATATAGTTAGGCACTCATGTACATTCCTATATACTTGCAGGATATCACTCACCACTATATTAAAACTTGCTTTTGCTTTTGAATGAATTTTGTAATTGTAATTTGGTTATGTATTTTTCTTGTATTATCGATAAACTTGTATTATCTTGTATTTCTATTATGCTATATTTTGAATTTGTGGAATGATATACTAATTTTTAGAATTAGAATATGGAATGCAAAAAAGAGTTATATTTGACTTGTTCGAGTTATTTGACTTACCAGTCTAATAAATCGAATTTAAACGACAAATCAAATGAATCAAACTTAACCAAATCGACATTAATTGATTTTGAATTTATAGGACTTGACTTTAACTTTGAAGTTTTCAAGTTAAAATTTAAACAAGTCAAGTCAAACAAATCGAAAAGTTAAATACCGATCAAATGAATACCCATACTTGTAAGCATTATTTCACTTTGCCTTCACAATTTGTCAACGTTAATTTGCACCTTTGACAATTTCTTAATTTTTACTCTACACCTTTAATGTTATATTAATGGTTTACACTAACTTCCCCTAATGTTTGCCTCATTTTCTCTTCCTCCACCCTAAAGTTATACTTCCTCTGTCCCCTTTTATTTGACATGATCAAACTTGTACGTAATTTAAGAAAAATTAATATTTGACCCACTAGTAAGATGTTTTTTTCATAATTATCCTTCAATTAAGGCACAAAAATTGTTAGTTGATTTTGGAATCCCAAATTTTGAAATGACTTGTGAGAGCAATTAATGCTAACACATGAATTTAATGCTATGTCTTTGGAACTTGCATTAAGGGTAAAATAGGTAAAATGACCTTTAAAAATTTTTCATTTTAAGGGGTGAGAAATAATTTGAGATAAACAAAAATAGAAAAAGTGACATATAAAATGGGATGGAGGGAGTATTATTTTTAGCACTTAGTGCCGTTTGAGTAACTCTCAAAGGTTAGTTAGCAGTTAAATTGATTAAAAAGACAAAAACACCCTTATCGAAAGTGTTTGATTTCTATTTTTCTCTTTCTATTTTTTTCGTTCAAAGATTTTCCTAACTAAAAAACAGTGGCGGAGTGCCTCACAGGCTTTCTTAGTTGCCAAAACGATCAAGTGGTTGTTGGTTGTGCAATGGCCTTGCCACCGCAGTCCGCCAACTGTAAATCCTCGAGCGAAATGATTGAGGCAAAAATTCACCCCTCGACTCAAATTTTTACGATGAATAAAAATTCAACTTCAAAATTGTCTAAAAAACGAGAAAAGATCCATATGGAGTATAAATGTAGAAGCAGTAGAAGGGAAGGGAAGAGGAAAAAAACAGTGGAGGGTGGAAGGAGGAAAAAAATGAAAAGAAATTTTTTTAAAAAAAGCCAAAAGAAGAGAAACGAAATATAGAGAGGGGAAGGGTATTTTGGTCCAAATAATATTAAAAGTAGTCAGTTACTTTCTAACATAAGGGTGGTAAGTGTTAAAAAATAAAGTTAGGGGGTAAGTGAAAAAAGAAACAAATGTTAAGGGTGTAAATTAACAATTTTATTGATTTTAATTTTTCCTTTAGACTTAGAATTTTTATTTTAGAGACTACGCTTACTAAGTTAACAATATATCTGAAATCAATTCTTCTACTGTTTTTTTTTTTTGGGTTGGTAAGATTAGATTGAAAATACATATACTCTTTATTCCCTTCATGACAGAAAGTGTCATTAGTCCTTTAAGACACTCGAATTTACATGTGTACATCCACAATTTCTATCCATGCAGAATAATAGTGTGATTGAATAGGTTGATTTATGATACTTTTATAACTTTAAGGTATAAAATATTTAATTTGGAAGTTCAAAATATAACATAATCACCCTCACTCGCCTCAAGTAGTTTGGGAGGTACAAAACTATCGAAATGGAAAAAATGTTGACCGTATTAAAACTTTTCAAAGTATAAAAAAAACAAATAACGTGAAATTGAATATGAGAAAATAAAGTAGTAATCATCAAAACAATAGAGGTCCAAAAAGCTAAATGTTAAAAGTTTTGCCTTCTGTCAATTGGATTTCATTTGTCCAATGTTGATAGTTTAGAAGGACTTTTTTGAGTTTCTATATATGGGAAAGTGTTCTGAATAGGGGCATCATTACTAAGGAGTCGAGATAATGTATAGTTGGTGGAAACTTCTCCATCACGCGCGCTCGCCTAGCGCGAAATAGTGTGGTACGTGCTTGTGTAGTAACTTTTCCTTTTTGTTAGCAGAGGTAAGATTCTAGAAAATTCTAACCGACTTGATTAATTGCCTTCATTGTCCTCCTTGCTTTTCTTCCAAGTTAACTGCCTTCACTTCTTCACTCTTAAGTCATTTATTAGCCTATATAAAACCATCTAAGTAAGGGGATATTTTTACATATTAAATTCTCCCTTTTTTTTTTTTACAAGTGCACGTTACTGAGGCTGTCTCTATATCTTGAAGAGTGACCTTCCGTGAGATTCTTTTGTATAGTGAAGAAGTTACAATGGAGGATGAAATTACTTTCAAGAGAGAGTGATTACACGTCTTGATTTTCGGTATTCATCTTTGAGTTTGTTTTAATAAGTTCTCTTATCACTGATTTGAGCTAATCTATTATTAACTAAAATCTCTATGCCTAAGAGCTTGTTTGATTCTAGGAATTTATTGAGGAAAGAAAGGGAGGAAAAGGAAATCAAATTCTTTAGAAATACTAGATTCCGTACCTTGTTTGGTTACTATGGAAAGTAGTAAGGAAAGAAAAAAGATTTCTACAAAAGTAGATGTGTTGTGTTTGATTCATGAATTTTGAAAAGAAGTTGAAATGGAACATTTCTTCATTTTATTCTTTTTTATTTTGAAATTAACAAATTAAAAATCATAATCTATTAAAATGAATTTCTAAAATATTTTAATTTGATATCATGTCAAGTAAACCTTTCTTGATTACTTTATTTTGAATTGTAATCAAATTCTATTATTTTAGTTGACTCATAAAATGAGAGATATTAAATGAAAAGTTAACTATATAGAATGACATATTTGTACCAAAATACTTTTTATTATGAAATTAATTAGGAGAATAACCATTAAATTATATAATACCGTGACATAAATAAACTCGAATAAGATTAGATGCAAAATATCTTAAATAAAAATAACTCTTTATTCTCAGTTGTAGAGACCAAAATTAGGATATTCGGGCATTATTGAGCCATGTCCATAAACACTATTGATGCCCTTCCAAATAAAGACCTTTCTTATTTAGTTGTAACATTTGTATACCTCATCAATTACGAGCTATTTCATGAACCAAGTTATGCTAAAAAAACACTAAGCAAATCATATTATCAGTAACTAGTAACTAAAAGAGCTTTACCAACAAACTAGAATATGTAACTTTTTACTTGGTTTATACCCATCTAAAGTAACACATTAGTAAGTTTAATTGATGCATGAATGCCTAAAATACATTAATTTGTAAAATTACCTTAATCCCCTTGAAAAAATAAGATGCAAAAAATTTTACTTTTCGGTTTTTCCCCTAACTAATATTATAAAGATTTAATTTATGATCATAAGCACGCTTTCTATTGTCAAAATCAAATATAACACACAACAAGTCTGATCATGAACTTAGAATAGCAAGACATTCGAGTTCAAGCATCTGAAACGCATAAACAACCAAAAACTTATCAAGTTTATCAAGTTGATAAAACATAAGAGATATTAATAGACCAAGTCGTGTTCACATACACAAGGGGAAAAAAATGTAATATGGTTCATGGATTTTATAAGAGAAACTCAAAATACAAATACCAACATGAGCTCGAAAAGTTGAACAACAACAAGAGACAGAGAATATAATGACATTACTATCGATTTTGCCAAACATGTCATCCTAAAAACCATTCCCTTGATCCACTTTTTATTTTTTACAAGGGGAATGAATCTCTTCAACTAACTTCATATAAAAAAACTAACAAGACAGATAGAAATATCATTGTAGATGAAAGAAAAAAAAAATCCAATTCATAATACTCGGGATGAATTCTAAATGAAAAATTCAACTTCACTCATCAACGCATTTGAAACCCCTGTAAATGCACAACCATACCACACACAATATAGTACAAGTGATAAAGCCTATTTACAACATCACCCAAACATGCTTCTTTCAGGTCTTCTTAGCCATCTTCTAATGCTGTCCTAATTGATCAAAATATAGCCCATTCTTGTTCATCACCATAGTCAACTCCCTGCTTAATCCAATCCCTCGTCATTATCCTGGGAATCTCTACCATGTCCTCCAAAGCCATCATTCATACAACCAACCCAATAAAAATCTCTTCCTTTTCTTCTTCATCATCAAGCTGTTGCTCACATTTCCTAGCAAGGGCCAACTAATTGTAACAAAATCAGATAAGATAGAGCTAACAAATCGCACAAAAAAAAAAAGAAAAAAAGTCAAGCAAGAATCCCGCCAACTAATTGTCACCAAGAAGAACCAAAAAAACTAACATAAATGAAAAAAAAAATGCAAAATAATAAGAACTCAAAAAGAAGCAACAAAAATGAAGAGACTTACAAACTAAAAAGAAGCCAGCTTTCTTCATCATGATTGGGAAATATACAAAAACAACCACCTAATCCGGTGTTCTAAAGAGCACTTGGAAATGGGCTTCTAAGTTTTGCATCAACAAGGAAAGACACCTGGTTTTTGTGACAAATCCCAACTCACAAAGTCCAAAATCTTGAATTTACAAGCAACTTCAAGTTCAGCCCAAGTAAACAAATTGCTTAGTACAGATAAAAATGAAATCACTTGGAAAAGGAAAAATAATCACTCTCCCTCCCTCCCTCCCCCTCTCTCTCTCTTTCTCTCTCCTATCAAGAATAAAAAAAAAATTCAAGAAATCAACAAAAACCCATTTGAGAACAAAGCAGAGTGATCATAGTAAGCCTTTTGAAAAACAACATGAACCTAATTAGCTAATCCCTAATTAGTCATTAAATATAGTTGAATGGATATACAAATATTCTTATCTGAATGGCTTTTTTTGCATGTATTTTTTCAATGATCACAAGCTCTGACTAATCAAAGAAGATGATCAAACTAAAACACTAAATTAATAAAATAAAACTCGAAATGGGTAAAAATTTCTAATTTTCTCTACTACTACAATTTCATCAAAACAAATAGAAAAAAAGAAAATTTTCACAATATAATCAAAAAACTTAATGTTTGATGCTAATGACAACAGTTTCTTGAAATGAATAACAACTTGGATAAAGAAACCGTAATTAACAATCAATTTGGCTACTAATGAAAATGCACGTTCGAAAAAGCTACTATGTAATTGAAAATATCTTTGAAATACATCATCAAATAATATTTTCTATGTACAGTAGCCAATATCAACTAAGATTATAACAAATAAATTCAAATCACTAACAACCATAACCACTATATGGACTGGTGCAATACTAATAGTTAAAACATCAAGTTGTTCCAAGTCCACAGTGTAAGCAAATATCCCCCAGCAATCAAAATTCAAATAACCATCACCAAAACAAGCCCAGAATGCACCATGTCATCATTCACCAGGATCTATGGAAAGTTTTCATAAATAAATTTTAAAAAAATTTCAGAATAAATTTACTCATATACAGTCTAACTAAAATTATAGCAAAAAATCAAGAAAAAGCTCAAAAAAAAAATAAAAAATAGGAGCATAATTTCAACAAAAGTCTTGATATAAAAAAAAAACTCAACAAGAAAAAGCTCAAGAAAATGACAAGACAAAAGACATGCCTCTTCTACTTTGTCGACAGAATTCTCTGAAATTATCATCAATCGAAACTTAATTTGAGGGTTCAATTTCATGGGTGGCCTTTCTCACATTTAAGACTTCCATTTGGCCTTTCAAAATTTGACCTTATGGAAGGTTTCTTCACAAATATTGTTTGTCTTTTATCTAGGAATAGAGGTATACTATCTAAAGGTGGACGATCATTCACCATTGTTGGGGAAGAATTGATGAGAAGAAAGAGAGTGGAGAGAAATCGATGGTTAAATTAGGAAAGAAGAAGATGTGAGAATATTAGGGTTATCGTTTGATTATGAGGTTCTATTTAAAAAAGATTTGATTTCCTTTTTTATCCGGTAAGGCGTCACCCGCGTATTGGCCCATCTTCATAACTCTTTCCATCATTTCCTCACCTTTTTTTGAGGAAACGGATTTAAGGAAAATTGGGTAGGTTATTTCCACACTACTTTCCATGATTTCTTTTCCTTTGTAATTTCCTTGTAAACCAAAAACAAAAAAAATCATTTCTATGGAAAGTGTTTCCTTTTCCACCCCTATTTCCTAGAACCAAATAGACCTTAAAGCTTTTTTGGAGTGACATGTTATTAAGCAAGATTAATTTTCATTAAAAACATAATTCTAATGTATTTGTTAGTATAGAATGCTAGCAAAAACTAGATAGACCTCACTTGTTTAGTGATCTAATATGAATACACCTTGACAATTGTTTAGTGATATACTATTCAATTATCTAATTTAGTCCTTTTTTACGTTTTGTTTTGAGGTTTGGGATGGGGAAGGGACAAGTGAGGAGATTTCAGTATATGAAGGCATGTGTAGACTATAGAGTAGTGGTCGCTCAAGGAAACACCTTATGTATATTTTATCATATGAATATTATTTTTTTGCATTAAAAGAGGTAAATAAACAAAGTTGATACTTGCATTAATTGAAAGAGAAAAATGTCAACTATTGACGTTTAACCAATGGAATGATGCATTTCCTTGAGGAAAATGTGGTGGTGCAAAATTTTGTTGTATGTGTGGACCTTTTCACATTAAAAAGAATTTGACTTCTATCTATGAAAAAATGACAATTACACAATATTTTTTTTGTTCAAGTAGTGGTAAATAAGAAACAACACAACCAAGAGATTGTTTAGGATTTAAGCGTGGATGAAGATGGGTTTTATCACCTGAATTTCTCATTTTAATTCATGTTCAAATGAAATCTCCAGTGAAGATTTAAGGGATGTCTCATTTACCCATTTGGGTTGTATTGAGTTAATATTTTGATTATAAAGCAAATAGCTCATTTACTGATTATAGAGCAAATAACTCATTTACTGCTTGAACTTTTTTAGTAAAGCGAATTTATACTGTCCTTGATAACTCGAAAATAGTAAGGTTATTTGCAATCCAATTTGTTAAATTTCTAAAGTCCTTGAGTTTTTTTTTTAAAATAACCACTTATACATTAGTAGGGGAGCCGTACTCCCACATTTTATCGATTTGGAAAAAAATGAGTGCAAGGAGAGAGACCAAACCAAAACCTCTTGGTAGTTATAGCAAATAAAATTATGTTTTAGCAACATGATTCTAAAGTTACAAGATCCCTAACCCTTGAAGGAAAAGAAATCTCATACACAATAAATTGCCTATCTAGGATTCCTTGATTTGCAAGTAAATCTACCACTTGATTTGCTTATCTAAAGGTATGATGGAATGAGACATGCAATCCTTTCAGCAGCCCCTTAATCTGCTTAACTATACCATCAATCTTGCAAGAGGTAGTAGCTATATTATTCAGCACATCCACAAGTATTTTAGAGTCCAATTCTATTGGAAAAAAGAGATATTGAACCTGTTGCACAGCTTTACTCCATCCAAGAGTTGCAACCAAAGCTTTTGCTTGCATGTTAATACAATTACCATAGAAATTTCAAAAACCAGCAAGTGGCGAGCCATTGTTATTTCTAATGATACCTCTACCAGAAGCTAGCCCAGGGTTGCCTTTAGAAGCTCCATCATAATTTAACTTGAACTAGCCTATAGGAGGAGGATGCCAACAGATTGGAAACACTCTAGGTCTCTTCTTTTCAATTAGATTATCCAGCAAGCCTGTAGAAAAGAAACTTCTTGCCCTAGGAAAAATATCTTCCATGGGATAAGCTTTGAAGCTTGTCTTGATTTGGCATAAAATATTAGCAATAATTTGGTTAGTGGAAGTAGAAGTTTCCCCAAATATCTTTGCATTTCTAGCTTTCCACAAAGACCAATAGATGAAAAAGTGCAAAAGCTTGTGAAGGATACCAGCAATAGTAGGTTTTCAAGTGTTGATCCACCACGACATTAGGTATAGTTTTAAGTTAAAAGGTTCAGCATATTGAACATAAAATATAAAACCCTAAAAAGAGTCCAAAGTATTCTGGCCAACTGATAATTTAGAAATACGTGATCAATTGTTTCCTGAGCATTGCAAAAACTACAGTTCGAAGCAATTGCAAATCTCAATTTGATCATAATATCATATGTGGGCAGTTTCCTATTTGTGAGCTTCCATATGAAAATTGAGATCTTCAACAAAAGTCTTTTATCCCAGTACATGTTATTGGAGAGGGAGAGGGCTGAGCATCGTTAGAAATCAGAGACTTTACTAAAAGAGCCCCAGAAGTAGACAAAGTCTAGATGCATTCATCAGCATCCTGAGAAAGACACAGCTACTTGTTACCAATCTTCTAACTGATGAGATCTTTTTCTTCTTGAGAATAACCTGCAGCAAGCTTCTGGAAATCCCAATACTCTCCATTCCAAAGCTGATTAACTTTCAAGTCAGGGTCTAAAACTTGGTTGATCAATGGATAGAGTACAACATCTCCACTCTAATTATCAAACCAAAAAGAGCTCTCTCCATTATCCTCAACCTAAAGCTAATATGATCTTAGCAAAACCCTAGCCTGGAACATTTTCTTCCAAGTAGAAGATGCACTAGTCACAATAGATATTAATTTAGGATGTTTCTTACTCCTATTGTATCTTGATGCCAGGAATTTGGACCATAAAGATGCTCCCTTTGTAAAGTTCTACCACAATTTCTGCATAAGGGCCTTGGCAGTGTTTTCCAAGGCAAAAAACCCTAGTCCATTATGTTGAATAAGCTTACAAAGTGCCTTCCAAGTACTCCAGTGCCTCCTTTCTCCTAATTCAGTACTTTCCCAGAAAAAGTTTGCAAAGGCCTTCTCAACTCTTGAAAGACTGACTTAGGAGGTTGCATGATAGTCAAAAGATATAAAAGGATGCAACTCAGCACATGCTTGATCAAGATCATTCTGCCCCCAATAGAGAGAGATTTTGAGTGCCAAGCTGAAATTATGGCCACAATTTTTTCAATCTTGGGCTAGAAGAGATCTTTCATTTTCCTTTCTTTAATAATAGGGAATCCCAAGTATATCATAGGAAAACTTTTATTTAAGAAATCAGTGACTTGTTGAATTCTTTTCATTCTGACAGTTGAGGTTTTGCTTGATATGTAGAAAGAGCTTATACTTACATTGATCAGTTGACTAGAACATGCTTCAAAATCACCAACAAAAAGATTTTTAAGAGATTTCACCTTCCCCTTTTTGAAAATGATATTGTTATCTACAAACATCAAATATGAAATAGGCAAACAATAGCTGGGCATTGCAAAGTGAGCAATTTTTTGTATACTGAACTGCCTCTTCAATCCTCTACTAAAAGCCTCCATGAGAATAATGAATAATATAGGGGACAAGGGATCACCTTGTCTGAGTTCCCTAAATGATTAAAAGCCGTTTGGGCTACCATTGATGAGGACAAAAAAAACCAACACAGACCAATAGCCTTATGAATCAAATCAATCCACTGCTCTCCAAAACCAAAGGATCTGAGAACCTTAAAGTGGTGAATAAACACCAAGAAACCCTATCAAATTCCTTAGAAAGATCCAACTTTAAGATCAGGTTATCTCCCATAGTTTTCTTGTCAATGAATTCTACCATTCCCTAAGCAATAAGGATGTTATCAGAAATAACCCTTCCTTTAGTAAATGTAGCCTACTTTTCAGATATGATTTTTGGTAGAATTTTGCCAAGCCTTGTAACTAAAACTTTAGTACAAATTTTTTGACAAAAGTATATAAGTGATAGGTCTATAATCACCAAAAGAAGCTGGATTATCATTTTTGGGATAAGAGCAATTAAAGTACTGGTGAAGGCCCTTGGGATAGATAGTCCATCTAAAAAAGACTTGACTCCTTCCCAAAGATCATATTTGATAATATCCCAACAAGAGGTAAAGAAGACACCATTATATCCATCAGTGCCAGGACAACCATTTTTGTTTATTAAAATTGTAGCTTCATACAACTCTTGCCATAATAATTCCTTTGTGAGCTCCTCATTATCCTTCTTACATGATTAAAGAAGGAATTGCAGTTAAGATATGAGGCACTCTTCTAATATGCTCAAGCTTAAACTGTTGTTTGAAGAAGCTTATCCCTTTCCTTTCAATGCAAACTTGGTCAGTAGTCCACTGTCCATCAACCTTAATTTTAGAGATAGCCATTCTTTGCCTTTTAGCCACCATTTAGAATAAAAGAACTCATAGTTTTCATCACCCTTCTAAAGCCATTTAATTCCTAACTTTTGTTGCTGAAAGCCTCTTCTTCAACCATACATTTCAAGAGTTTAACTTTTGCCTGAGCCAAATCCACTATAGTTTCTAAAGAACAATTGTGTTGTAAAGCCTCTTCGTTATTTATAACTTTGTTTTCAGCCTCCTTAAGATTGTCAAAGATGTTCCTAGAAGTAGAAAAGCTCTAGTCCTTAAGGACCAATTTAAGTTTTCTAAGCTTTGCAAAAAGTCCCAGCAAATTTTCTTGTACCACTTTCAAAATACTATGAATGCTGAACCCTACATGTTCGAAAACCTAAAAGGTTTGGGACCCTAAAATGTAGAGGAGGAGAAGGAAACTTAAAGAAGAGTGGTTAGAACAAGTCTTTGAAAAATGCTTGATAGAAATATTGGTATAGTGTTCTTGAAATAGTTAATTGCAAACAATTATATCCATATGTTTCCAAACCATATATCCAAATCTATTCCCCGACAATATGAACGTATTCCCCACAAATGGCAAGTTATAAAGTTCACAATCTTCTAGGCAATTATTGAAATCCTCAATTGCACCAACATCTGGAGTAGTTGAACCCAAATATTCTTCAGTAGAACAAATGGTATTGAAGTCTCCTCCAGTCTACCAGGGAATATTAGGATAATTCAGTTGTCTGAGCAAAGTCCACAAAGCTCTTCTTTCTACTTTAGTGGATTTAGCATAAATGAATGAAGCATTGTAATCAGAAGCCATATTAGGTGAAGAAACCCTAGCATGTACCAACTGATCATCATCTTTAATCATTCTCTTAAAGAGATACTAGAATTCCAAAATAGCCAAATTTTACCAATAACATTAGAGTAAAAGCTAGGAAACCCTAGCTTAAAGCAACATGTCCAATATTATTTTTGTCAACCATAGGTTCAAGAATGCAAAGAATTTGGATTTTATGCTACTTAGCTAAAGACTTTGTTATGTGAATTGAAGATTTATTTACCAACTCCATTCCCAATCAGCTAATTGGGGGACTTACATACACTTTTGGTTCTCATGATGTGAGTTCTAGGCTAAATAGTCAAACCTCTTCTGCTAGCTCCCTGGAATATGTTTTAAAGATTCTCATCAATGCTTCTTACTTGCGTTTGGACAACTCTTTCATTCTACATCCAATGACCAGACTGAGTTCCGTTAATTCCTCCTGAGCTAGGGGTGCTGTGTCTTTAGGGGATTCCAAGTTCGAGAAATAAGAGATATAATCAATTGTTTGCTTGATTTTCTCCAAAGCTATTCTATCATCTCCTTTTGAATTTAATCCTACTAGGAAGTTTATCTGGCAGATTATCAATAAGCACCTTATCTGCTGGATCAATCTATTGAGCCCTATGTTGAAAACCCTTATTCAATTTGAAACTGCCTGGTTTGAATCAGTCAAAGCCAACTGATTTTTTGAGTTTTGTTGAGCTTTCTTCAGGTTGGATGACTTCTAGTTTGACTCAATCACCATTGCTGGCTCATTTGCAACCTCTAAATTGATCAACAGTGATAGATCACCACCACTCTTGGTCTGGCTATTAGCTAGAATAATTATAGGTTGTACTGGCACTTGTGTTGGAACTTCAATACCATTTACCTTTGCTCCTAATGTACCTGGAACATCAGACTGATGATCCTTGGCCATCACTATAGGATTGAAACTTTGTTTTCTTTAATAAATCCGCCTAACTCTCTGCTTCTTCCTTTTGAGTTGCACTTTCCCCTTATATTGTTCAACTGCTTTTTTTTCTTGATTTGGATAGCTGTATTTTCCTTTTGTTGGGAAGTACCCATATAGCCTTTAATTGATCATCAACCTTCAAAAGAGCTTTTCCTTTTCTGGGAACAACATCCCTAGCCAAACACTCAGCTTCTGCATAACCTTGCTTGCTGCATAATGTACATTAATCTGGCAAATTATCATACATAATAGCCTCCCATTTTCCTTCTTCACAATTTCCTACCGAAACTCTCTTAGGCAATTTGCCTTTCAAGTCAACTTCCATACAAACTTTAGCATGGCTTGGAGGAGAAATGGTAGCAGTGGAAACATTCATTTTGAATGAAACCTCCACTAATTGTGCCACTGAGTACAATACTTCCTTACAAAAACAAAAATATGGCAAGTTCTCAAACTGATCCACACAGGTGCAATGGATGATTCTGTATTAGGACAAAATGATGGACTTCATTTAAAGATTCGCATAGGAAAGCCATTAAAATGCCAAAGACCCTTAATGCAACATTTAAGAAATCGTCTTTTGAATTGAATTTGATGAGAACATGTCTAGGATCTATTAGACCTGAGTAATTGTAAACGAGCTTTTGAAACCAATGGTCTAAAAAGCTTGCCTCAATGTTTCCATTTTTGGCCTGCTATGAGAAAACTTACCAATAAGGGCTAGCTTAAATGGTTCAAAAAGTAATTCCACTTCTTCCTTGGGATAGAAAACTGATGGCTCTCTTTTTATTATTCCAACAGGCTTGAGAAAAGAATGTTTGTTTCCTTGCTTCTTGCCCATCAGGACATCAGCAAAGGATTGAGCATGAATTCCATCATCCCATGGCTACGGGGCAGCAACCACTTCCATGGAAGAAGGAGCCAAAGGTTTGAAAGTTTAAGAGAGAAGTTGGAAAGAATTTTAGAGAGAGAATTTTGGTTTGAAATTTTTTTGCAATTGTCAAGTCTTTGAGTTTTTAGGTTATTATATGTGTTTTTGTTCTCATTTTACTTTTATCTGTGTTTAGGTATTTCTTGAGTTTTTTTGTGATAATTATTTAAATGTTTTTAAGTTGTATTTATGTTGTTTAATGTTTGGGTGTAGGTTTGGAAGAAAATTGAAGAAACTATACCTTTTTGGCATAAGAGGTTGATCGTCGGCCCAGTACATTAGGCTTGTGACAAACAAGGCAAGGTTGGTGCACCATTAGTGCATCACTGAGTAGTAATTGCACCGGCGGTGCACTATTAGGGCAAAAGTGGTACGCCTCTAGGCACGAGAGTGTTGATACCTATTTTTTTATGTTTGTATAAAAATGCAAATAAATATATTTAATTCCTTTATATTTATCCTATCTCTATCATCATCTCTATCACCGCTTTATTCTACTCTATAATTATCTTTCTCTTCTCTATCTCTATCACTATCATGTCCATCCCCATCTTCACCTTTATCCCAATCCTATTCTAACTCTATCTCTATTTTCCCAGAATCCCAATAAATACCTCATTATTCCCATCTACTCGGGAGACCACGGAGATATTCATTCTCAATATCGCACTCACTTACCATTTCACAATCACACAACTCATACACTAGTCATGTAATATAGTGCTATTAGAAAGTATGTTAGAAAAATGCTCCACAATTTTTGCAAGGAGGAAAACAAGGAGTTGCCATAATCATCATCACCGAAGTCCGAATCTTGCCATTCTTATTGTCTAAATTCATCAAAAGTTTGTAAGACTTTATTTATTTTTTCTAAAATGTTTATGATATGAGGAAAAATAATTGCTCATTTATGTGACTTTATATGATCCTTGACATGTTCTAAATTCTCTTATAAATCTATTCTTTGTATGTTCGTAAATGAGTTGCAAAAACTCAGTTTAGTTTTGGCTATGTATTTTATTTCTTTCTTTATTTAATTTTATTTAGAACTCATGTGAGCCCATATTGTAACATAAGACTATGTAATTGTTTTATTTTTATTCTGTCTTTTTTTTTTTTTTTTCAATTTTTACTTTCTTATTTCTTTAGTTGTCAAGCATCAATCAACTCACTTTCTAGCTTTAAAATTAAAAGATTAATTTAAACTTGCAACGGTTTCACTTGGGTGAAAGGATGCCTAGGTTTCTTGTAGAGTAGTCTAGACTTCTCTTTCCTCAATAGGACTCCTAAACCCAAATTTTGAGCTTTTCGAAAGACCAAGAGTCATCTAGGTAAGGGTTTAAGTATATGAGAATGACCAAATCTTGGTGACTTGGTACACCGAAAATCCAATATCAAGTGGCGACTCATATTTTTAGAAAAACCTTTTTTCGTATATTTATTTAATTGGGTCTACTGTCGCATTTTTTCTCATTCCCGTTTTAAGCCCTCCATCTATTTTCAATTTATTTTGTATTTTTATCCATTTTGTTTTAAAAATTGGGTGCAACAGCTTGGCGACTCCTAGGGAGGTTAGAGAATTCGAGCATTATTTATATTTATTCTTTTAATGTTAAGCCTTTTGAGTTGATTTTTTTGTTTTTTTGTGTGTTTTGTGTTTTATTTCCATTTTTATTTTTTAGCTAAATATTTTTGCTTTTGTTGGTTTTTTAATTGTTATTTGTAAACATCTTGTTTGACTAGTTTTAAATTACTCCGCCTCCAGGAGATACATCATGCATCACTCATTTGCAATAACCCTATGGGCTTCTCCCATGTTTTCCTTTAGAATTCGGACATTATGTTGATGTGCGAGTCTGAGATACAATGTGTCTGTACTAATGTTGAACAGGTTCAACTTGAACCACTGACTTGGGACCCTAGGAATTGATGGAAATGCTACTTCTTGGGTCCCTTAGTCTGAAGGTTGGGGAATCGAAACCAACCGAGTCTAAAATAAATGCATTAGTGAATCTCAATATCATTGTGCTTGCAGTCAAATAATGTGTATTTGCTTCTTTCTCGAATAGTTTGAATTTTTGCAATTCCACTTATTTAGAATTTATATTGTTGTTCTTATTGCCTAGAAAAAATAAAAATAAAAGGCATTTTTTTAAAAAAAATAAAAAATTCATAATTGCATTACTATTTTTTTGTTTGTTTTGTTGCACAATAAAAAAAAAAAAGAGTAATTCATGCATTATTTTTCTTTAGATTTTAAAAATAAATAAATAAATGAAAAGAGAAAAATCATCATTGCATTCATGAGCCTTAGATAAGAGAATTTCATTGATTTTATTTAGGGTAAACCAGTAGATCACCCTTAATTGCACGTTTAAATTTTGTCAATATCTAAATGGGTAGGGTACAAGGTAAGGTAATGACTTGATCCATCTAATACAATATTCATTCTTAGGTCAGATCAACAGGTAGGTATGTTGCCCTACTCACAAGGATATCATCTGTTAGGTAAACCCTTTACATAATAGGGCACCCCATAGGACTTGCATCTTTTTTTTTTTTTCTAACACAGTTACTAACTCAATTATTTTCTTTTTTCTTTTGCATATATTGCATTAAATTTGCACATGCATGCATTCATTTTCTTGAGTTTGGTATATTTTGCATCTTATTTAATGTTTGAGAGTTTTCAGTTCAAAACAAAGAAAAAAAAAAGAGATTCTTTTTTTATCCATCTTTCCAATTGGAAGCATTCACAATTTCTTCCATATCATAAAGTATCAAAGCAATCTTCAAAGTTCATCCCAAAGGAATAGCTTGACAATGTTATCTCTCTAATCCAAAAATGTCAAGAACTTGCAAAGAAAAGTTTTCCACATTGTTGAACAAGTGTCTCATCTGAAACACAAAATCTCAAATTTCATCCAATTTTCAAAAAAGTTGATCTATATGAATCAAAAGGCATTCTTACTAATACAATCTTGTCATTTGCAACATCCATGAAGTGGTTGTAAGGATGTTGAAAAATCTTGTTCTGTTAAAAGGAAAGTAATCTCATAAGTTTTAATCTCACAAACGCATCCATGCACGAGTTTCACAATAATAGGATAAGAGTTCTCAAGAGCTAGTTGTTTCTAAAGGATGATAGAAAGACGAGCGAATATCATTTCTGCAATCCAAACACTATTTATATTTTACTAACCCCTTTGATCCTTCAAAAGGATTTTTTGTTTCTTAAACCTATCTTGATGATCACACCTTGTCACAGTGGGGAAAGTCATGAAAGAATTTAGAACCCCACACTAGGACAAGTTTTGTAGGTCATTTTTTTATCATCCATATTGGAACAATTTTTTTAATGTCATTTTTTTAGTCTAGAAACCTGCATGGGGACAAAGGTTCTGTGTCCCACAATAGGGCAAATTTAGAGGTCTCATTATTTTTAGTGTATATCTCGAACTAAGAAGATTATATCGATTTATTTTATGATTATTATTAGGGAAAATATTCATTGATGTCAGTTGAGTTAGTTTGAAATTAATTGTAAAAAAAAAAATTGTAAATACAATAATTTTTGAGTCAAGTTGTAAGTCAACCCAACATCAAAAGTGGGTATTCTTTTTTTGTTTTCATTCAATTTAAAATGAGAAAGAGCGAGCAAGAGAGAGAGAGAGAGAATTTGCAAAAAAAAAAGAAAAAAATAAAAAATAAAAAAGAAAGAAAAGGAAAAAAAAGGAAGAAAAAATAAAAAAAAATGAAAAAAATGAAAAAAAAACAGAAGAGGAAGTTTCTGTGTATTTTGTCTAGTATGTGTCTTTCCGGGATAGATATCACAAGATTTTTTAGCCCACTCAATAAATTTTAGGCCTTTATATTATTTCTTTTGTTTCCCTGAAATCCCTAACCACATTACAACCCAAGGTCCACTCTAACCGGACAAAGGAAGCAATTAGTTTATGAGAAATTAAACCCCATATTTTCAAAGATGTTTTTGGGATCAAAATTATTCTTGATATGAGCTTATATTTTCTTGAAATAAAAACATGATTTGTCTTTATAATTGTATTTCATTTCATTGATTTCAGAAGAACACTTGAAATTGCAATGATATTAGAAAGATATGATAACTCAAAATTGAATCTAAAGAAGAATAAATTGCAAATGTCAACCAAAATCGAAGTTCGAGTACAGTTCCCAAACATCCTATTCAAAAGTTTGACTTTTCCAAAGTGTACTTGAAAGAAAAGAATTGGGTCCCCAAAAAAAAAATGAAAAAGTAGTAAAGTTCTAAAGAAATTTTCAATCACACCTGTTCTATCATGCTTGTTTTCTTTTGAGATAATTGTAGTTTTGGTCCCCAAACTATGAGTAGTCCTCAAAACTGGTTCCCCAATCTATGCAAAATTGTGATTCAGTCCCCAAACTATCAATTATGTGTGAATATAGGACAAATGATGGAAAAATCCAAATATCTAACACTTTTGGTCATGTGCACATGGCCATTAATTCTAAAAAAGTTTTGTCAAATTTCATCAATTGTGTGCTAAATTGATCCCCAATCTTTATGGATTTTAGCTAAACAGGTTCCCATTCTAGGATTGTTTGTCAGATTATAAATAAGTTAAATGACATTCAGTCTGTATATTAGATCTTATAACAACATCTTAATACAATTCATCAATTATTAATACCTAAAAAATGAACCAAATGGCATTTATACCATAATCGGCCACCCAAGACTGATTTTGTAGTAATTGAGACATTTTTTGACCTGTTTGTTCCTAAAAACCTCCCTAGACAAAGATGTTGTTGTTGTGTTGTATAATATATGGATTAAATGGCTTTTGTTTAAGTTATTTATAATATGGCAAATTATCCCAAAATGGGGACCTGTTTAGCTAAAATTTATAAATATTGGGGACCAATTCTGTACATAATTGCATGAATTTTGACAAAAACTTTTAGAGCTACACATGACCAAAACTATTAGGGTTTTGGAGTTTTTCGTCATTTGTCTTATTTTTGCACATAATTGATAGTTTGGGGACTAAAATCGTAATTTCGCATAGATTGGGGACCAATTTTGAGCACTACCCATAGTTTGAGGACTAAAACTTCAATTCTCCCTTTTCTTTTTAATAATTCATCATCAAAATCTATTTTTATCAACATTTTTGCTTTAATGTATGAAATAATGGGTACTCAATCAAAATTTTGAAAAACAAGAGAAGAGTCCATCACATTTTGTATGAAAAGCATGTTGCATGAATTTTATTTTTCCATGGTAGATGAAGAAGATTTAGACAGGCAATCAAAACATTGTTCAGTTTCTAGTTTTGTCAATATAAGGTTGACTAGTATCATTTACTTTGCAAAAGTTTGTTCAATTGAGCTGTCGATTAAGGAGCTCATTGTTGAGTCAAACCACGATTAAGAGATCATTGTCAGGTCGAGCTAATAATTAAGGTGCTCAAGATGGAGTTATTGTCCATTGGGAGAATAGTATCCCTTATCCACTGGGAGGACAGTATTCCAAATCACTTTTTTTTTTGAGTTTCAGATTAAGGAGTTCATTGTTGAGCCGAACCACGATTAAGGGGTTCAGGTAGGTTGAAATCCCTACTAAGGGGTTCCATTATCAAGTCGACCTACAGATTCAGGTACTCAATGTGGAGTCATTGTCCATTGAAAGGATAGTATCCCTCGTCTATTGGGAGGACAATATCCCATATCATATTTTTTTTATTTGGAATTTGGATTAAGGAACTCATTGTTGAGTTGAACCACGGTTAAAAGGTTTGTGTTTGAATCAAACCACTATATAAATTAAGGGTTCATTTTTTTAGTCGAGCTACCGATTAAGGTGTCCATGGGGAAGACAGTATCCCTTGTCCATCAGACGGACGGTATCCCAGATCATTTCTTTATTTGGAGTTTCCGATTAAGGAACTTGTTATGAGTCGAGCCGCGACTAAAGGGCTTATTGTTGAATTGAATTGCGATTAAGGTTTATGTTCGAGTTGAATCACGATTAAGGGGTTCATTTGTAAGTCAAGTTACCGATTAAAGTGCTCAATATAGAGTTGTCCATCGAGAGGACAGGATCCCAGATCATTTTTTAATTTGGAGTTTCCAATTAAGAAACTCATTTGTTGAGTCGAACTACTGATATATATTCATTTAAAACTACTGGAGTGTTCGTTTGGACTGAAAATATTTTCAGAAAAAATATTTTTCAGAATTTTTTTTGGTACCAAACACCGAAAATTATTTTCCGGTGTAAAATATTTTCCAATTTTCTTTCCTCTGGCTGAAAATAACTTATAGAATTTTTGAGCGTAAGTTATTTTCCAGATAATTCAAAAGTGACATTAAATCTCAAATACTTACTTTTATAATTTTATTTGCTAAACTTATTTTCGTTTTCAATTCTTTTCCATTCGTTTTTCTCTTAATCATGGGTCCCACACTAATATAACTATCATTATGCATATTTTACTACTACATTGTACTATCATTTAATTTTAAATAAAATCAATCTTTTATTAACCACAATTACTTGTAAGGCATTTATTACCATTGTTATAAGTTTTTTTAACTAGAATTCATAAAATTAAAGATGAAATTGTTAAAAAACTTTATTTCAAAATATTTTCATTTTGCCAACCGAACACCGAAAAATTGTATGAAAAATGGACTTTTTCTTGTAAAATGTTTTCCAAAGAGGAAAATATTTTCAATCCAAACGAACACACCCTAAATTTATCATTTTATATGGTCTAATGTTTTCTAAATTTCAATGCATATTTTTCCTATTGTGTTCATTTATTTGTACTGATATTCTATTTTGCAAGAGATAGGGATAAATTTGTGCTATATTTTTCAAGAAATAGTGAATAGATCAAATAATTTCATCTTCAAAGAGAACCGAATATCAGAGCCAAGGGCATTGTCAATGACCTCGGATCTGCAATAAAGTGTCGATGAATCAAGTAAAGGTCCAACCTAGATTGACTCTTCCATGGTCAAGGCAAAAATCCTGGTGTCTTAAAAGGTTGACGACAAGGATTGTTTTGGTATTAGTCAAAGGACAAGCAAAATACTTCATGATCTTTATAGCACAATTGATGTCAGTAGAATTTTGCAGCAAAAAGCATTAGCATAGATTTTTCTTATAATTTTACTTTTTCTTGATACAATACATAAGAAAAATAAAAGGTTGTGATGGTGGCGGTGGCGGTGGCGGTGGCAAATGATGTCCTTCAAACATGGTGGCATTTTATTCTCTTTCCAACACTATTCTACATCCGAATATGTTTGTTAGTGTCTACTTCTTTATTTAGAACCGATGCTTTGCGCTCCTGACAAAAAAGGGCAAAGTGTAGACACCTATTTTTTTTTTTTTACTTTTTTTTATAAAAGTACAAATAAATATATTTATCTGCCTTATATTTATCCTACGCATATCTTCATGTCTATCACCATCTTATTTTACTCTATCATCATCTTTCTCATCTCTATCTCTATTACTATTATGTCCATCCCCAACTTCACCTCTATTCATTTTCTATTCTACCTCTATCTCTAGTTGCCCAAAACTCCTATAAATAACTCTCTATTCCTCTTTACTTGGGGAACGATGGAGATCTTCATTCCCAATATCACACTCACTCAATCTCTCACAATCACACAACTCATGGACTAGTCAAGTGCTATTAGAAATTTTGTTAGAAGAATACTCCACAATTTTTGTTAGGAAGAAAGCAGCTGCTATAATCATCATCATCAAAGTCTATTGTCTAACTTCGACAAAAGTTTGTAAGTTTTTATTTATTTTTTTGTAAAATGTTTATGATATATATGAGGCAAAATCATTGTTTGTTAATGTGACTTTGTGTGATTATTGACATGTTCTAAATTCTCTTGTAAATCTGTTCTTTGTATATTTGTATATGAGTTTGTGAATTTACAAAAACTTAGTTTAGTTTTGGCTAATGTATTTTATTCCTTTATTTATTTAGTTTTATTTAGAACTTATGTGAGCCCATTACTGGGATAGGACAATGTAATTGTTTTATTTTTATTCCGTCTTTTATTATTTTATTTTTTACTTACTTATTTCTTTAATTGTCGAGCATCAATCAACTCACTTTTTGGCCTTAAAATTAAAAGATTAATTTAAATTAGCAACTGGTTTTACCGAGGGATGAAAAGGTGCCTAGGTTATTTGTTGAGTGGTCTATCCTTCCTTGTACTCAATAAGACTCCCAAACCCAAATCTCTAATTTTTTGAAAGATCAGGAGTCATCTGAGTAAGGATTTAATACTGAGTGGTGACTCGGTATACTGAAAATCTAATACTGAGTCCTGGCAACTCCTATTTTTTAAAAAACTCTTTTTCTTAGATTTATTTTATTGGGTCTACTGTCACATTTTTTTTCAACCCGATTTTAGACCCTTTCTTTTCAATTTATTTTATATTTTTATCCATTTTGTTTAAAAAATAAGGCATATAATAGACAAGGAGTAGTAGATTTTTTTAGCGTCTTGAGCTTTTTTTGGCTACATTTTTTTGCTCCCTATACTGTACCAACTATATTTATTTGTTAGGGTCTCATTTCCTATCCTCTCCTATTCCCTCCTATCTTATCTTTTTCCTCCAACTTGGAGAGGAACTTTTGTTAGCTTAGGGTTTTAGGTTTTCAGTGCTTTCTTAGATTTTGATTACTTTAGTTTTAAAGATTGTTTACTTTGTTAAACTCTTTATACATGTTAAAGTTGCTTAAGTTAGTTATTTATTTCATATTTGTTAGTTTAATGCTTTATTAGCTTTGTTTAGTTTATGCCAAGTTTAGTTTCAAGTTTTATTTAGTTTGTTGTGTAAGAAAGCAACACATCTTCTTGTTTTTAATTGTGCACTAATTAGTTATGAAGTAGTATTTTTTTCATAAATTGTTAGGGTTTTGGGTTAACCTGGGTAATTACTTAATTGGGTGATCTTGTTGGCTAATTATTATTGGAGTTTCTTGGACAGGTATGGTAATCAATCACTCTCAATTCTAGTTTAGTTGGTTAGAGTGATACCAGGAGGTAATTTTTTTATTATAGACTAGATAGTAGTTGTTTGTTCATAAATCACAGAGTAACATGTTCCTTTAGATGTTTACTATAGTTGTCTTGAGGCATTATGTGTGAGTTAATTTCAGCTTCATGTTACTTGGATTATTCGTTTCTTATTACCATTAGGGTGCAAACAAATTAGAAGACATATATCTATTTATCTATACTTTATAGTATAGGAAAGGGGTGTTTAGTGAAAAGGCATAACAAGTTAACATTAACATGTGGCATATTATAGATACGAAAAAAATGCATAGTAAATAGTGACATGAAAATTGAAATACAACTGAAGTACCTGTATTGAATTTAAATTAATTTACCTAAATCTTATTTTTAACTATTTTTATTTATTCAAAATTCTCATCTTATGTATATATATCTCTCATAAATGATTGTTTCTTCGCAGAAGAGTTATGAAAATAATATTGTATACAGATTATTATATAAATATCACTTATTATCTATACTTGTTAAATATAAAATTTTATATATATATATTTTCTATTTTCAAACCCACACCTCTCTCTCTACCCATAGTGATTTAAGCCCATGACTAATAGACTAGAAGGAAATGTCTTATTATATTGTTTATAATAAGTTAGAAGAATAAATTTTTTTTTTTTGGAATACTATAGGTACATAATAGTTAAATAATTATTTATAATAAACTAAAAGATGACTAACCTAATTATGTATGAGTAGTATCATTCTTGCAACCAAATTAAATCACCGTAATACTTTTATCAAAAAATTTTGGATTCATTACACTTTACCCCCTGAACTTGCAACCCCTAAAAATGACCCCTAACTCGAATAATATACATTTTACCCCCTCTAATAGATTTCATAATATAAATAATTATATAAGGATGTTTTAGATATTTGTATTGACAAACATGCCCTCCAAAAATTTTTGGGCAAAGTTACACACCTTCTATTTCATTTATAATTATTTCATATTTTCTTTTTATTTATTTATTTATGACTACAAGAGAACTTTATGGATTGTTAGAATTTTCTTATTATACCTACACTTTATTTTTTGGTTTATAAATCCAAGAATAAAAAGCATAATTTCACAATTATTTTCTATTCATTTTTCTGCACAATAATTAAACATATGAAATATAAAAGTAGTATAAATAAAATATATTTTACTTACTAATTTTATATTTACTGTGTTTTAGTTGTCCAAAAATGAAGGAATAAAAAGTAGTTGTAAAATTTTCATTTTTGTATTTACTTTTATAAATGAAGAAGATAATGAATAAGTTGCTTAAAGAAAATTTGACAATTCATAAAGTTCCCCTATAGTTACGAAATACAAATTTAAAAAGAATAAATAAAATGATTAAAAATGTAATGAATTAAAAGTAACTAATTTTGGAGGGTACTAACTAATTTTGAAGGGTCTTTTCTTAAAAAAAAAAAAAAATCCACAACATTATTTTGTATTTAGTTATATTATAGAATCTTTTAGAGGGGACAAAGTGCAAATTATTTAGGTTTAGGGGTTAAAGTGCAACTGTAGTATGAGTTCAAGGAGTCAAGTGTAATTAGTCCAAAAAAATTATAAGGAAGAATTGAAATTTAGTAAAAAGTAAAAAACTATTTCTAAAATTTCTTGAAGATCCCTCATATTATTATTATTATTTTTTAATTTTTTCATTCCTCAACTATTCTTTAAACTAATAGAAGTCTAAAAATGAAGTGCAGCTTAGGTAGTACGATGCTTTGCTACGATCTATTGGTCATGTGTTCGAGTCATGAAGGATAAAGGGAATGGTGGGTTTAAAAAAAATAGAGATCTCCCATTTCTTTCTTTTTTTGTGTAAACTTTTTTTTTGTCCCTCAATTATTTTTATAATCTATAGAAACCTCACATTAAACATGATAGAGAGGGAAAAAAAACTTGAGGGACCTTTATGGTATTATTAAAATAGTTGAGTAAAAAAAAATTTAAATAAAACTTGGAGACCTTCTTGAAATTAAAGAAAACCTTTGAGAATTTTCATCGGATAGACATATGATTAAGAGATAGAAAGTTGAAATTTTTTTGGAGGTCTTTCTTAATATTTTAAAAACACTTGATAGAATAAACATGCTATTATCTCAATTGATAATCTACTATATCACATAAAGAAACAAAGTTTTAAGATTAATTTTTCTTTAGACATTTTTCCAACATTATGTTAATCAATAAATAACAATTCAATATTGATAGATGTTATTTTTATGTGAGAATATTGATAGATGTTATTTTTAGGTGAGGATATAAACATGTTATGTTAAAAACTAATTTTAAAAATATTTCTTCTCTACTTTTTAATTGTATTTTCGCGTCATCATATTTGCATGTATGCTTTATACGCTGAGGTGTAAAAAATCAATTGTTAGAAGTGTTTTATTTCATTTCATTCATATAATAACTCACAATTTCATTTGTATTACATACAAATGTGGCATTTTTACTTTTTGTAATTGTGATGGAATGAAATACTTATTTTGATTTTGATGTTATAGTCCAATATAGAATTTTGATTTTTTTAAGTTTACCACGTAATATTTTAAAAATCATTTTATTAAACAAATATGAAGTTTTAAAAGAATGTCATATAAATGAAATAACATCTATGATTAAGTAATGTATATAGCAATTAAAATTAACAACCAATTTCTATACGACAAGAATATAGCAATTTTAATAGCATATAGTCTTCTCTTTCTCTCTCTCTCTCTTTAAGTTTATAACATTGTAGAACTTACTAATTAAGTTACTTAGTATTATCTGTCTTTATTTAATTAATTAAAAGTTTCAAATATCAATCAACTAATGCTATGTATTTTCTTCTGCAAATTGAATATATTTAACTTGCTACATAGCATGGGTTATCAGCTAGTACCATATAGGACAATAAAAGGCTGATTTGTGAGAAGCAATAATATCATACCATTTTTCATTTAATTTGATTTTTTTAAATAATTAATTAATGATTATTTTGTGGTCATTATCAAATTGTCCTTAATATAAATGCAAAAGTTAGTTAACTCAATTTAAAATCTAAAACTTTTAAAAGAGAATTTTATACATTTTAAATTTTCAAGTTCAAAATTTTTGATTTTTCATCTATATTTTTTAAACATTTGATTCGACAATAGAGATAAGAAGTATTGCAAAACCTGAAAAGGATGATGACTTAATTCATTTTAAACTTTCAACTTTAAATCTTTTCCTTTCCCCTTTCATTCAAAGATAATATGGTTCATGTTACAAATTTTGTATATAGTGGAAGTCTACCTATGTATTTGAATTTGATAAGTTGTAGGATTTTAAATATATAAGTGAATTAGTAACTATAACTCAACAATGTCTAGAATCAGTTCCCAATTAAAATTATGTGAGGAAAATATTACTGATGAAAATATAATGGAAAAAATATTTTTTACTTTTCACGCTTTGAATGTGCTCCTATAGCAGCAATATAGTGAAAAAGGTTTGACAAGATATTCTCCACTAATTTCATATCTTCTTGTGGCTGAATCAAATAATGAATTATTCATGAAAAATCATGAATCTCATCTAACTAGATCTGCTCCACTCTCGAAAGTGAATGCAAACATATCTGAATTTGCTGTGTTCCCTAAAGTGAATCAACTATACATAACAATTCTAAAAATAATTATAGTTATGATAGCCGTGGCCGTGGACGAGGTCGTGGCTATGGAAAAGGTCATAATAATTACTTATACCATCAAAAGTGGATTAACCCTAAAGCAATGAGAAAGGAAAGGAAAAGGTTGGTCAAAATAATCCCACCAAAGATACTGAAGATTTGTGTTATCAATGTGGCATGAAAGGATATTGGTCACATTACCTGTCATACTGCTAAGTATCTTGTTAAGTTTTATCACGCATCTATCAAATGAAAAGAGAAAAATGTGAAAGCAAATATGACTTATTAATGTGATGGAGTTATGACAAATTTTACTAGTAAAGCTGATAACTCAAATTATGATGCTAGTGACTTCAATGGCCTTATCGATATAACACATCTAGATGCAATAGGTTTTTTTGAAAGTTATGAATAAAGAATTGGGTAGGAATAAAACTATGTGGAATTTTTTAAAAGTTTATTATGCTTTTTCTTTTTTAGTTTATTCAATTTTTTTTTTTTAGTTTAAATTGTAATATGTATTCTAATGTAATTTGTTTCTTTTTGCAACATTTCTTCTTATATAAGTTATTTTTCTTTTAATGAAGAATATGAGTATTTTGCATTCAATTCTTGGATTCAAGAATAATAATGAAAACTTATGTCTTGCTGATAGTGTAACAACACATACAATACTCAAACATAAGAAATATTATGTTTCTCATTTAGTAATGGGTAATGTCAATGTTAATACAATATCAAGTAGTACTCAATTAATTGATGCTTTTGGAAGAGCCACTATATTATTACCTGCGGAAACAAAATTCATTATAAATAATGCATTATTTTCTACTAAATGTCAAAGAAATTTATTAAGTTTTAAAGATATCCATCAAAATGGATATTATAATGAGACTTTAAATAAGAAAAATATTAAGAATCTATATATTACAAAAATATCTGGAAAGAAATGTGTTTTGGAAAAGTTGTCTACTTTTTCTTCTGGTTTGTACTATACATATATTAGTACAATTGAATCACATGTTACAATAAAACAAAGTTTAGTGATTTAAATACTTTTATTATTTGGTTTGACAGGTTAGGCCATCTCGGGAACAATATGATGCATAAAATAACTGCAAATTTACATGAACATTTATTGAAGAATCTGAAGATTCCTCAATTTAGTGAATTTTCTTGTGCTACTTGTTCTCAAGAAAAATATAATTATTAGACAATTAGTAGCTAAAATCGAGATTGAATTCGCAACATTTTTGGAATGTATACAGGGTGCTACTGTGGGCCCATTCACCTGTTGTATGGACTATTTAGATATTTTATAATTTTGATAGACGCATCTATTAGATTGTCTCATGTATGTTTATTATCATCTTGTATCTTGGCGTTTGCGAGATTACTTGCTCAAATAATTTGATTAAGAGCACAATTTCCAAATTATGCAATCAAGAAAATTCGTCTTGATAATGCTGGTGAATTTACATTTCAAGCATTTAATGATTTTTGTATGCAATTGGTATAACTATTGAATATCTTGTAACACATGTTTATATTCAAAATGGTTTAACAGAATCATTTAGCCTCTAATTAATAGTTAGATCATTACTTATGAGAACAAAATCACATGTTCCACCACAACTATACAAATATAAGTCTTCAAAGAAGGTTGGTAATAGATGTTGGGTATGAGTCCTCCTCTATAATTAAATATTCTTGACTATTAACAGGGAATTTATTTACGATGCGTTTTGTCGATTGTCATTTTGATGAAAATATTTTTCCAACAGAAGGGGGAAAAGATAAATAGTTGGATAGAAAAATTCAATGGAATGAACTATTATTATTGCATTTTGATTCTCGTATAAAGCAATGTGAACTATAAGTTTAAAATATAATTCATTTACAAAATATAGCAAATCGACTGCCAGATTTATTTTATTGACCTAAAAAGAGTTACTAAATCTCATATTTCAAATGAAAATACTCTAATTAGAATTGAAATTCTAGTAGAGCAACTCATCAATAGAAATGACAGTAAACTACGGTTAAAGTGTAGTAGACCAATCGGTTCCAAAGATAAGAATGCTTGTAAAAGGAAAGGAGCAACTATTCAAGATAATCATAAAATGGAGGCGAGTGCTCTTGAAGAGACTCTAAACATAACTAATCATAAAATCTCATAAGTGGATCAGGAACCTGAATCTAATAAAAATGAAGATATACTAGATCTCGATAAGTTATATCTCTACTGGAAAAAGATGGAACCGAAAAGATATTGTTGTTGATAACAACTTTGTTTATGATGTAGCAGCTAATGTTTTGAATGAAAATAAGGATCTTGAACTTAAATGTGTCAAAGAATGTCAACAAAGAGATGATTGGCCTAAATAGAAAGATGCAATTTAAGTAGACTTAAATTCACTTTCAAAACGTGAAGTTTTTTTATTGGTAGCCCGAACACTTAAAGATGTAAAGTTGGTGGGGTACAAATAGAAATTTATACGAAAAAGAAATGAGAAGAATGAAATTGCGTGATACAAAGCACTCTTTGTAGCATAAGAAATTTCACAAAGACCCAGCATTAATTATGAAGAGACATATTCTCCTGTGGTGGATGCAATCACCTTTAGATTTCTTATTAGTTTGGCAATTCATAAGAATCTTGAAATTTGTCTAATGAATGTTGTGACAGCAGATTTATATGGCTCACTTAATACAGAAATTTATTTATGAAAATTCCTAAAGGATTTAACATGTTTGAAACACACAAAGCTTCTTGTGAAAATTTTTCAATAAAATTACATAAATCCTTATATAGGTTAAAGCAATCTAGGCGTATGTGGTATAATCAGCTCAATGAGTATCTCTTGAATGAGGGTTTCAAAAACAATCCAATTTGCCCATGAGTTTTTATAAAAAGAACTGGATCAGAATTTGTGATGATTGCAATATATGTTGATGATATAAATATTATTGGAACTTTTGAAGAGTTTCAAAATATAATAAATTGTTTAAAGAAAGAATTGAGATGAAAGACCTAGGCAAAACTAAATTTTGTATAGCTCTACAATTTGAGCAATTAATGCATGAAATTTTTATTCATCAATTAATTTATATAGAAAATGTATTAAAACGAGTTTATATGAATAAAGTACATCCATTGAATACCCCAATAGTTGTAAGATTGCTTGATGTGAAAAAGGATCCTTTCCGTCCTCGGGAGAATGATGAGGGCAGAAATTCTTAGTTCCAAAGTATCATATCTAAGTATTATAGGAGTATGAATGTATTTTGCTAATAATACACAACTTGATCTAACATTTTCTATAAATTTGTTAGCAAAATTTAGTTCTTCTCCAACACGACAACACCAGAATGGTGTTAAGCATATATTTAGATACATCCGAAAGACTATTGATATAGGTTTACTTTATTCAAGTGAATCTAGTTTATAGTGACTATGCAGATGCCGGATATTTATTTGATCCACATAAAGATTGATCTCAAATGAGTTATTTATTCACATGTAGAGATACAGCTATATCATGACATTCAATAAAACAAACTTTAGCCACGACTTCTTCAAATTATGTAGAATTAATTGCTATACACGAGGCAAGTAGAGAATGTATTTGGTTAAGGTCATTAACCCAACACATATTAAAGATATGTAGTTTAACATTAGAAGAGAATCTGCCAATAATATTATATGAAAATAATGTGGCATGCATAGCCCTTTAAGAATTAAAGGCAAGTTATATCAAAGGAGATAGAACAAAGTGTATTTCTCTAAAATTTTTCTACACTCATGATCTTTAGAAAAATAGTGATATTGATATTTAACAAATTTGTTCATGTGATAATCTATTTGATTTACTCACAAAGGCACTACCAACATCAACATTTGATAAGTTAGATTGTAATATCATAATGTGTCATCTCAAAGATATCAAGTGATGTTTTCATGAGGGGGTAATAGTATACACTGTATTCTTTTTTCCTTAACCATGGTTTTATCCCAATGAGTTTCTTAGGCAAGTTTTTTTAATGAGTCAGCATGTAAAATATACTACAAATATTGTGTACTCTTTTTCCTTCACCAGATTTTTGTCCCATTGGGTTTTTTTAATAAGGTTTTAATGAGGAATATGTTTTAACTAATTGACATCCAGGGGTCTGTTACAAATTATATCTAGTGGATGTCTACCTATGTATTAGAATTTGATAAATTATAGTGAAAATCTGTTCTAATATGTCTATATCCAAATATCTGATAAGTGTAGATATAAGTTCCGTTATTTACATTACGTAACTTATTGGTCGTTGTACTCTTATAAATACGTGCACTACATGAAAAATAAAAGAACAGATTATCTGGTCTTCTATATTTCTTTTCTGTCTCTCAATTCCATATATTTTCTTTAAGTCTGCACATATTTTTATCTAACTTTTATAATAGTTCATTTGAAAAAAAAAATTCATTATAACAACAACTATAAACGCATAGTCAGACGTTGTTAAAACTCGACCCCTCTCCCTAAACATGATAACCTTGAAAGTAATAAATTAAAATGTTAGGAATAAGTATCTTTGTATAAATAAAAATGGCCTTTTTAAATGATTTTAAAATACCTTTCCTTCTATGTTTAACGTTTTACAAAAATTGTGTTGTAAAAGATCAAGCACACCAAGTTCAACAACAGACATTGAATGTAATGAATTAAATAAGTTACTCTTGTGGACATATTTCACATATTTATTTGATTAATACTCCCTTTATCCTATAATTTTCATTATTTTTCGAGAATCTAACTTGTTAAGAATAGTGTATTGATAGTGATAAATTTTTAATTTTTTTCTATTTTACCTTCCGAAATTCAAATTTTGAATGATGTAGCATTTATCATCAGAAAAAGACACAGGATAAAAGTGGAAAAGAAGTAATAATTATGTTTTGAATTTTTGAACATGACAAAAATTTTGAAACAATGAAAAATGAGAAACATGATATTTTCAATGAGACGAAGGGAGTAACATACTACCATATAAAAATTTCAAGCACAATTTATTACGTTCCTTTAGTTTCTGGTCGTGTGCCACTTACCAAAATTTCTACTTTGTTTTATATGCGGTTTAATTATTAAAATTCTATATTATCATCCCAACTTATCCTAGCTACAATTTGTTGGAAAATTATATGATCCCACTAGGGTACCATATCATTTTTTTTAAAATACTTATATAGTATAATGTTCTATACTTTGAATTGTTTGTACATTATAAATTTTAAAATACAATGGTGTGATACCTTAATGGCATCATAGAATTCTCCCAAATTTATTAACCGTGGTATCTCTTTTCATTTTTAACTTTTGATTCCTTGGATATATCAAATTTCATCTCTTTCCTTTGTTAAGTAACCAACTAATCTCGGATCTTTAGATTTAAACTCATTTATCAATTATCCAAATCCATCTAAATAGTATACTTTTTAAATTTTGAATTTAACCTTTTAGAAAAGTCATTATCTCTAAATCTTCTCCACGAGATGGTTAAGGAAAGCAATGACACTATAAAGAAGATTGATTTATTTTTTATGTTCATATTATCACTAATGTTTTCCTTCAAAGTTTTGTGCTTCTATGATATAGGATTATAGTTTAGACTTGTTATAGGGAAATTCTATGGTCCCTTTTAGGGAACCATTTCTTTGTACTTTGAATGCTTGTATAGTACAATATTATATGCTTAAAAAGCTTGTACTGTACAAAGTATACAAAGAAGTAAGCCTTCTTAAAGTTAAGAGAATGGTTCTCTAAAAAGGACTATAGAACTCTCCCTTGTTATATCAATAAGACTAGGGTGATGATATTTGTACATCCTTTTTAACTTGTTGCACACCCCTAATAATGTTTATTTATACAAAACATTCATGGTAAAGAGTTAAAAATGGTATGTAAAAAGCTAATTATAGTAATGAATAGTCAAAAAGATATGTAAGAGATTAAAAGAGATGTGTAAATATCACCACCTAAGATTATGGTTAAAATCTTTCACTATTCCTGTGTAACCATTTCTCAAAATATGTTACTTGGAACAAATGAGATTTTTGCTACGAAATAAAAAGTTTTTTCTCAATTATTGTGGAGTATCCTCTCGAAGCAATGCAACAACTCAAATAAAAGGATGTTAGGTTTTCATAATTTTTTTTGGTTAACTTATTATTTTTAAATTCATATTTTCATTTCCGTGGCGTTCGATGAAGTTATCAACATTCATAAGATTTCTTTTGGAAAATTAATTGTCTAGATTATATACTGTTGATAGTAAAGTTTTTTTGGGGGCATTAAAATGCACTATTGATTTTGAATCTAAGTTAGGTTTGCTTCTTATTTACAAATACTTATGCGACTTTAGAAGGGCATCCGTAATTTGATTATCACCGCTTTGCAATTAAATTAGATATGGCTATCTATTTATACTATATATGTATTTATTATTGTACAATGATTAATTAACACACACACATATATATATATATATTCTTTGATAGATATATGAAATCAAATTAAAATTTTTAACTACATATTCAACAATTATATATGTTCTTTAATATTATTCTTTTAATTTTTTTAAAGTTTTTGGTGTTGAACAACTTGCTAATATTGCTAGGTTGTTTATTTTTATTTATTTAATAAACATTTTATACCATCAGCATCGAACTAATATTTATTTTATTTTATAAGTTATACATATTCGTTTATCCGTACATAGCACGAGCTTTATGCTAGTATTTGTAAAAACAAGTGATGGCACGACAAGGTAAATTAGTAGTGTCTAGGAGTAGAGGTGTTCATCAGCTGGTTTTTGGTTATTCAGTTATAAAATATCACTTTTTTTTTAAATTTTTAGTGTAAGAAAATCAAAAGCAAATCCAAGCTATACTTTTTTCGGTTGGTTAGTTAACCAAATATTGTTTCGGTTTCAAATTTTTCTTTATTTGATTAACTGACATTTATTAGTTAATTGAAAAACTAAATATAAAATTAAATACAAAATTAATAAACTTCTCAATGCACATTAATCTTAATAATTCCAATAGGAAAATGAATCATTAAAAATAGAAAATTTTAATTAAAAATGTAAGCAATTTGATTAAAAAAACATATGAAATGAAACCATAAAAGTGTTTTTATTCAAAATATTGGCGATGGAACCTACTATCTTTAGTATTAAGTAAAAATAGTAAGTTTTTTGAAATAACATGCGAATGGAAATATGTAATTGGATACTAAAAATTAAAACTAAAACTAATAGTAAGCAATTTAAGTAACTGAAGAAAACCTGAAACTAATAAAACTAAAAATAAAAATAATTTCAAATTGCGAATACATGAAAATATGGAGCTCGTTTCTAAAAACTAAAACTAATAAAAGTAAACATTCGGTTATTTGATTATTAATTTTAAATAGTCAAATCCAAACTATAACCAATCTTTTTATTGGTTCTTATTCGATTTATCCGAATACCGATTATCAAACACAAAAAACTAAACTAATTTGATTTGATCAGTTTGTTCGGTTAAATCAATCTATAAACACACTATCTGGGAGTGTTGGATGTTACTGTATGTGTATAGGTGTGTATAGGGTGTTTGGGTTAGCTGGTTATACACCAAATTTTCTAAAGAGTTAAAATCAAAATGTCCCTACCAATTTTCATCTGAGTTACAAAATGTGCCTTCAATAATTTTAATAAGCATTTTACGCTCTTAACCTGTAGTGAAGTAACAACAAATATGACTTCGGTAGCTTGCTGTATTCTATGATTCAAATGATCATTGTGCCCTAATACATTAGTTAAATGACAAAACGCTCTTTTTTTTTTATAGAAATTATAATTTACTCCTTTAATTTATATCTAATAAACTTATATCCCCGTGTTATATTTTGGAACAAAATTACTCGTATTATTTTGCCATAGTTCTTTGTTTACCTTTTTCCTTTTTATTTCTTGTCCATCCTCTCTCTCTTCTCATGTTATTTTTTTCCTCCTTTTTTGCCACTACTAACAATTATATTACTTATAACAATTTGATTAACTACAATTCGTAATTTTTTTACTTGCGTCTAATGATTTAGTTTTTAAAGTACATATGTTTTGTAATACAATGCATTTTATTGTAATAGAGAGTTTGTAATGAATTATTAATACTAATTAAAATTAAGAAATAAACAAACTACAAAAAATAAGGGAATGTCAATGAAATTAGAAATTCATTCTATATATATATATATATATATATATATATATATATATAAAAACTGTGCATGCAGGGCCCATAAGATGATATATTTTGGCCCAATTTGTAAACTGTCCATACAGGGCCCATAATGGACAGTATTTTGGCCCAAAACGTGTCCATCCAATCCTTGTGTTATGTTTAACCGTAGTTATGACATATATAAAAAGTTACGCATGAATTCTCATATTATAATTTGGAAAAATTATTTTATTAATTTCTCACATTATGTATTGATATTTATTTAGTTCTTTACTTTTTAAAATGATAATTTTTAATTTCTGACAAAGGTAAAATGATGAATTTTTGTCCCTAAATCAAATCCCAGAAATTTTTTTGCTTAAATTTATTATGTATTTTTCACATAACATATTTTTCGAAGGTAAATTCACAAATTCGTTTATGAGAATGAAAAATATGAAGTAAATGATTGATTAATAATGGATTTGTATTTGATTGTGCTTAAAATCATTTCAAAAACTGAATTATGGTATTTTACGACCCAATTTGATGCTCAATCTTTGTACTGGGCAAGGAAAAATGAATTTTCGAATTTGTACTTGAAAAATATGTCATATAAATAGCACTTGACTAATTCAAACCCAAAAGTGTTTGGGTTTTGATATAGGGATTGAAATGCAACGTTGTATGTTTGTGAAGGACAAAAAATCATCATTTCAAAAATGTGAAATTAAATAAATATGAATAAGCAATGTGATATACTAATAGAATGATTTTCCTTTATAATTTTAACCAGAAATATTATTAAGGAAAAACAATTTTAATATTCGCTCACATTTTACATTTGTACTTTTTAGTCTTTCACATTCAAAATGTAGAATTTTAATCCCTCACAAATACACAACATACCATTTTGGTTCCTCAACATAATTACAGATATATTTTGATTTGAAATACTCACATGCATATCATATGTTATATTTTTCATAGACAAAATTGACAATATACAAATTTTAAATACTAAACAACACTACCAAAACCTTTCTCACCCACTATCCCAAAATTCTCACCTATATTACTATCACATCGCCATCTCTATTTCTCTCCCTTGTCGTTTACCTCTGCTACTTCCAGCCTCAATTATCTTCTTTTTGAGACAATTTAGTATTTAAATTTATATGGGACAATTTAGTATTTAAATTTATATGTTGTGATTTTTCTCTTAAAAAATATTACATGTGGTACGATCAACCGACTAAAATAATACTTTTTAAATTTGAAAAAGATTAAAATATATTATTTTAAATGTGAGAAACTATATAAATATAAATATTAAATGTGAAGGATAATTAATATTATTTTTTTATTATTAAAAAATAAAAATAATTAAATCCAGCCACAAGTAATATCAACATATATGATATATGAATGGATGGGTTTCCTTATCCAATACGTCCCGCAAAATCTCCCCTTCTAGATTTTTCACACACAATACACACTCGAACCCAATATACAACCACCACCACCACAACCACCCCAAAAAAATAATACCACAACCAACAGTTATGGATGTTGCTCTCTTCTTAAACTCACAGCGACCTCTCTCCTCCTTCACCCTCAAACTCTCCAAAAAACTCCCCCACCACACTAATTTCCCCTCTCAATCCCTCCCCCAAAAGCCTACCATTGCCATTTCCAATCTCTCCGTCTCCGCCACCCTCCAAAACCAACAAGAAAAACAGCCGCCACTTCTCCTAAAAGACCAAGAATTCGAAGACTACGACAAAGATGAAACCTACGGCGAAGTCAACAAAATCCTCGGTAGCAGAAAAGCATCTCTTCCAAACGGAGCCCAAGTCATGGAATATTTAATAGAGTGGAAAGACGATCATGCCCCTACGTGGGTCCCTTCCGAATTCATCGCTCAAGACGTCATAGCCGAGTACGAAACCCCGTGGTGGACGGCCGCCAAGAAAGCCGACGAGTCGGCTCTCGAGAAGCTTCTAGAAGCCAACGACGGTCGCGATATAAACGCCGTGGACGAAGATGGCCGAACGGCTCTGTTGTTTGTGTCCGGGCTCGGCTCGGAGCAATGCGTGTAGGTTATTAGCCGAGGCGGGAGCAGATTTGGATTATAGAGATAGTAACGGCGGCTTGACGGCTTTGCATATGGCGGCTGGATATGTGAAACCGGGAGTAGTTAAGGAGCTGATTGGATTGGGTGCGGATCCCGAGGTGGAAGATGATAAAGGACGTACGCCGTTGGATTTGGCACGAGAGATCTTAAAAGTGACGCCAAAATTGCAATTTGCGAGAAGATTGGGGTTGGAAAGTGTAATTAATATTTTGGAAGGGGAAATATTCGAGTACGCAGAGGTGCAGGAGATAATGGAGAAGAGAGGGAAAGGGGATAAAGTTGAGTATTTAATCAAATGGAAGGACGGTGGAAATAATGAGTGGGTCAAAGCTGGATTAGTTGCGGAGGATTTGATTAAAGATTTTGAGGCTGGGTTGGAATATGCTGTGGCCGAGTGTATTGTTGATAGGAGAGAATCGGAGGGTGGGAAGAAAGAGTATTTAGTTAAGTGGACGGATATAGAAGACATATGAGCCCACGTGGGAGCCTGAGGAGAATGTGGACCCCGTTTTGATTCAGGTTTTTGAGAATGATAAAAAAGAAGTGAGTTCATAATTGTAGTAGTACGCAAGAGATATTAGTTTTTGTCAATCAATTTTGGCTTATCCTCGGAAATTGGTGATTAATTGGAGAAACTATTGTTGTACACTATGAAATTGTCATTGTACATTTCGTTGCTTCAAAAAATGGAACTTGCTCTGACATGGATGCATTTTCCTCGATCAGTTATTGGGGATTACTAGTTGAACTTTTAATCCATGGACTAGTTTTTTCTTGATTTTTTTTTTTTTTTTTTTTTTTTATCTTAGGCTGCTGTTTCATATATATATATTCCATCAGTTTGGTTAGAAGTTAGATCTGACAAAATTCGTTCATTTGACATCTTGCTTTATCATCTTTCGATCTTTGGATCTGTTTATGTTGGGGAACTTTAGAATAGATGCTTTATGTATGTTAATTCCTGATCTGCCTTACCGTTAGTTAGAGGAGGTTTTATAATCCGATAAGAAAATATCACATTGTATTTTAAAAGTTATACAATATAATTTGTATACAAATTTTAAAAATAATGAAATGGTAATACTATGGAATTTTCTGTTAGTTATAGCATAAGGTGCCATGTTGCTTAGATAGTAGATTTCTGTTGCACAGAATTTTTACGACGTTGATTGTTAGGCATTAATCTTTGACAAGAATGTGTGCTTGTTCTATTAGAAAATTTTATAGTTTTGTTAGAATATCATATAATTATATTTTGAATGCTTATACAATACAATACTCAAGTTATTTGGTAGGCATCAATCTTTGACAAGAATGTGTGCTTGCTTCGTTGAAAAGGGAAAATGACCTTAATAGTCTTTCACATTTTACATTTGTAATTTTTTAGTCCCTTACATTCAAAGTGATGCATCTTAGTCCTTCACAAATTCAAAACGCATCATTTTGGTCTCCCGACATAATTAACATATTTTGACATAAATTAGCTCACATGCTTATCGAATATAACATATTTAAGTACAAAATTGACATTATATAATTTTAAATACTAAATTGTCCGAAAAAAAGAGAGAATTGGGGTTGTTGGAGTAGGGGTGGCGGAGGAAAACCAGTGAGATAAGGAAATAAAGGTAGTGATGGTAGGTGAGAATTTTGGATTGGTGGTGGAGGAAATTTTAGGTATCATTGTTTAACATTTAAAATTTGTGTGTTGCCAATTTTGTTAATAAAAAATGTAACACTCAATGCCCATGCAAGTATTTCAGACCAAAATATGTCGGTAATCGTGTTGAGGGACCAAAATTGTGCGTTTTGAATTTGTGAGGGACTAAAATGCATCATTTTGAATGTGAGGGAATAAAAAAAGTACAAAAGTGAAATGTAAGGGACTATTAGGGTTGTTTTCCATATTGAAAAATTCTATGATCCCGTTAAATTGCAGTACACAAAATCATGTATTTTAAATATTTGTACAGTACAAGCGTTTCATAATTTAATAAATTATTCCTTCTATTTAATAGGCTGTCTAAGAGATTATTTATGGTTAAACTCTCAGGCATCGAGATCCGGAGCATTTTGTAATGACGATGCTTTGCCCATAAGCTTATCTAGCCTCGTTAAAGTATAATGATATGGTATTCTAACGAGAACATAAAATTTCCTTATTATTATTATTATTCAATTTTACATATATTTAATAAATGGCCAAATTTTCAATTGACTACCTCAAATTAAAAAACTAAGAAATTAGTACCCTAAAGAGAAATATTATTGTGATTAACCCTAACTAGAAAATGTGTACATTTTAGTCCCTCTGATTGTAAACTAACAATGTCTAACTGTCTAAGGGCCAAATTACAAGCTTCAATGGCAGATTTTGTCTGCGGTCATCGGTGGCGTAGCCATGACCAGTGCTGGAATATTTTTTGTTACAAGTGGCGTAGCCATAACCGCTGTCTGAATTTTTTTGGGTCAATATTCCATAGCAAAAGTGCTATTTAAAAATAATCTGTATTCTAAGAAATAAATAAACCTACGATGAGACCAATACTGCATAGTATGCGGTTTGCAACAGTATGTGGTATGGATACAAAAATGGGGTACGGTCATTTTATAATTTGTAATACATTGGCTTAATTGGTACACCTTTTTGGATCGCGGTAGGGTGGCAGTGTACTTGTATTAAGAAATTTAAGTAGATATAATGTATACAAATAAGTTATTATTTAATTGTACTAGTATTTGAATTGTATTATAGTTTTAGTTATACTAGAATTTCAAATATATTAGAATTTCAAGTATGTTTGCTTACTCTTGAATGAGAGAATTTTGGAATGCTATTATGACCATTTCAGTATACGAATGTTGTGTTCTGGTATGCACATACTAATGCAAAAATCGGACGGGAAAAAGCGTATTAAGTAACACTGAATGAGACATCCATCTCATCTGGTCCATAACAAAAGTTACATATCTCAACTCAACTTTTCATGTCAGGAAAGGGATGGGTCGTAAGGTCTAGATGTGAAGGGCTTGTTTTCGAAAAAAGCTCGTTGATGGGGTATGGAAATGGGGAACTGAAGGGAGAAAGAGCAGTGGGTTCCATAGGTAGGTGTGGGGAAAGAGAAAAGGGTCTGGATGCGAAGGGATGCGGGGAAGAAGGAAGGGTTGGTAAAGAAGGTGGATGGGTTTCAGGGGATGAGAAGGAATGCTGGGGGGGGTTAAGGAGATGATGGGTTCATGGGTTGTGGGGGATGGCAGAGAGGAAGAAGAGGAGGTTGCAAGAAGAAAAGATAGGGATAGGGTAAGAGGAGAGAGAGGGGAGGGATATATGATGATGGCCTACTTTAGTCCTAAAATGAGGAATAACTTACTTTCTTTTTTAAAAATTTTCTTGTAAAGAAAAAAAAAAAAACAAGATTAAGTAATTTGAACTTCTATTCTATCTAAAATTTTGCTCATATTGAGATGAATTACTTCATGTGAAACCCCAAAATTTTGGGGTTATTTTAATTTAAAATATAAAAAAATTTAAAATAATTAGGGAACATTAGGAAATAAGAAGAATATTTTTGTTAAGTACCTAAACCAAATTAGGAAAATAATAATGGGATTAATATCCTCTCAAATAATGGGAAATCAAGGAAAGGTTTTTGAAAAAGAAAAGAAAAGGAAATAATAACCCCAAAATTGTAAGAAAAGACTACAAATCTTGGGAGAAAAATAGAAATAGGAGGAAGAGAAATTCTGCAATAAACTAGTAAGTTTTCTTTATTTTATTTTTATGAACTAATATTTTAATTTTCATAGTTATTTTTAAACTTCAATTTTATCATAACCTATAAGAGACTATGTCTAGATTATAGGTGTAGATTGTTAGTATAATTTTATGGGTTAAAGACACATTATCTGGGTAATTTTTTGTAGGATAAATAATTTGAAGTTGGAGTAAATACTTTGGATAAAAATAAAATTCAATGGATTAGTTTCTTATATAGATTAGATCGGAAATTAGGCTTATTTTTATGCAAAAGAAAAGAAAAGAAGAAGAACAGAAAAAGAAAATAAAACTTCAAAAAAAGAAAGAAAGAAAGAAAAAAGAAGTAGCAGAGATGGAAGGAACATTAAAGAAGAGGATTTTTGGTGATTTACAATTTTGTCTATTAAGTTTTATATAATTTTTATAAAGGCCCAATCGATTTTTTAAAGTCACAAATTGGGTCCCAATAAATTTCTAAAAATTAGAATACAATCCATCGTAGTTTTGTTTAGTCAAACCAAGCCCAGAATTCCTAGAATTTATATTTTTGAACTCCTAAAGTTTCTAAAAAATTACATACTAGCCCAAAATGTTTTTAATGTTTCATATTTATCCTTTTTCAACTTCTGAAAAATCATTAATTAGCCTAAGTGATTATGAAGAGACATTAGCAGTCCTTGGGGATTTTTTAAATTATATGTTAGTCCCTATATTTTGGAAATACTTTATCTAGCCCCACAAAAGTTTCTATAAGTGACAATAACATCCTTGAAAGTTTAATAGAGTTAATAAAAGCTGACCTCAAAAGGTTTTATAAAGTTCACAGAAACCTCAATGACATTTGGAAATGATCAAAATAGCCTCAAGTATTTTTGTGAGTTACACAAAGGCTCTAATAGTTTTCTAAAGTTACAAAAAGACCCCCATTTTTAAGTTTGTATAAAGTCCTAAAAAGTTTTATTAAACTCAATTGGAGTCCAAGAAGCTAGCAAAAAATTATAAATGTGATTTTTCAAATGTAGCAAAAACTATATCAAAATATAGTAGTGACTTAAAAGTACTTCTTTATAAAAGTACTTCTTTATTGTAAAAAAATATATTATTCTATAGTAAATAATTTTTACGAATATTAGGGACAAGTATAGACAAAATAAATAGGTGAAATTTTTAATAGATTAATTATAGGATATTTTCAATAATTAGCTAACATATTAAGTAATGAAATTATGGATTTTTTTTATAGGAAATAGCAAAGAAGAGCAAGTATTGGCATGTGGATCTTTAGCGTATCGAGGTAGGTAATCACTACAATTTTACACCTATATTTCGAAATTGTTTTACGAACTCGTACAACTCTTAAAAGGATTTATAAACTTGCATGTATTTGCAAAGTTGTATTAGTGAAAAAGTGTTGGTTAAAATAAATTATTTTTGTTATAAAAATCTGGATCATGTATGACTATGTAGGTTGCATGGTTTTTAAATTATAGAAATGTGATAGTTATATGATTTTTTATTTCACATGCTTGATATGTATGCGTTATATGGGTAATAACAAGAGGCCGTGGCCTTAAACGAATATGAAATAGTTGGTATGAATTATAGTTCTGAACATATGATATGACAGCTGTAGAAAGTTACAGTACGGGACAAGTATAATATATGATAGTTACAGTGCATTACAGGTTAAGAGGAACTACATATTTTCTTGACATCCCTTTCTAGTGGAGATAATCACTAGACTGAGTATTTAGAGCCGAAGACGGCGTGTTTTGTTTTAAGCTACCATAAATTGATACATGATTTGAAAATGTATACTTCATTTTGTAACTTATTATAGATTTTAGAAAAATGACCGTAATAGTCCCTCGCATTTCACATTTATACTTTTTTAGTCCATCGCATTTAAAATGATACATATTAGTCCCTCATAAATTTGAAATATATCATTTTGGTCCCTCGACACAATCACCGACATATTATGGTTTGAAATGCTCACATGCATATTGAATGTAACATATTTAAGTGCAAAATCGACAATATATAATCTTAAATACTAAGTCCCAAAAATAAAAAGAAGATGGGACTGTTGAAGTAGGAGTGATAGAGGAATTAGCGACAAAGAATGAGATTAGAGGTGCTGATGGTAAATAAGAATTTGAAGGTGGTGCTAGAAAAGATTTTTGGTAGTGTCGTTTAACATTTAAAATTTGTGTTGCTAATTTTGCTCATGAAAAATGTAATATTAGATATACATGTGTGTATTTCAAGCCAAAATATACCTGTAATTGTGTCGAGGGACCAAAATACTGCATTTTGAATTTGTATATAAATAGAGAGACTAAAACGCATCATTTTGAATGTGAGGGTCTAAAAAATACAAATGTGAAATGTGAGGGACTATTAGGGTTGTTTTCCCATAGATTTTCTGAAAAGTACATGATATGTAATTTGATACAGTACAAAACAAAAAGTTACAATTTACAAGACATGATTTAAATTACTTGATTACATGAATTTTTAATTTGAATTACAACATGAATTTTTAATAGTACACAATTTGAAAAGATAATTTAAACCAAAAGCATGTGCATGTGATAGTGTGAAATAATTTTAAAATATATGTACATGTAACTTCATGATCCAACAAGGTATAAGTACTACCTATTGGGCAATTTGTTACTCATCCTGTTATAAATACATTTTATAAATTAATTAGAGATTATAGTTGTTGGAATTAATGTTGCATAACAAATCCGATCAAGTATGAGAAGTTCAGTTTGGACATTACGAGGAAAAAAAATTGAAAGCTATAGATTGAATCTTGCTAGGATAGGTCAGGAGTTGTATTTTTAGTTTTTTAGATTTTTATGTACCGCACAAAATTAAATTGTTATTTAAAAATAGTTTCTTCCGCTATTGTAATATATTTGTGATTTGTTAATACATAGGGTAGATGTCTTGTATTCGTAAGAATACAGTTTCACGAATATAACGAATGGTACATGCCTGACAAGTGCGGATCAAGTGACACTTCACATGACCCTTCGTTAATCAAGCTGGATTTGGAAAGTTAAAGCTTCTTCCAAAGTTAAACACTTCCTATGGCTTCCTTCCTAAAATAGATTAGCTTCTAAGGATTTTTTTTTTTAAAAGGACAGATCACTTCTAATAGCCATTATGAATCCTGCCTCCATCCCACGGAGGATAGTGAATACATCCTTAGATTTTGTCCCAAAACTGTTTGCTTGTAGTACAGTTTAACTGTCCCCTAAACAAGCCTGATATTTCTCAACTGGACTTCTTAAGTGGCTCAAATTTGGTTGTTAACTTCAGTTGAAATTCCTTTGGTTTAGGCATCCCTAGCTTCTCTCTCTCTCTCTCTCTGTCTCTATTATTAAGTCTTTGATTTGCTGGAAATAAAGAAACCTTTGAGCCTTTAGGCAGACCTCCCAACCTGCATTCTTCCTGCCTTTCTTTAGCCCGAGTTATATCATCTTGGTCCCTCCAAATTCAATGCTTCTGCCCACCAGGAATGTCCCACTGGCTGGACTTCTCCACCCCATCCTTTTATTAAGTTAAATATTGATGGCTCCTTCTTAAGAAATCCAGGCATTGTAGTTTTTGGAGATGTCTCAAAAATCATTTTGGGAACTCGCTTCAACAGATCAATTGATTTTGCTTCAAACAACTTGGCTGAAGTTTGTGCTTTTAGTGATGGTCTACAATCGGTTATATATTACAGTTACACTTATTTTCTTGTGGAATCCAGCTCTCAAACTATTATCCAGCTTGTTAATAATACTTCAACTGATATTACCTTCTTTCTCCCCATCATTGTGATTGGTGAGCATGCTAAAGTAGCTGCAGCATGTAGAAATTAAGCACATTTATAGAGAAGCCAATCACCTAGCTGATATGGTATGGCTAAATATGGAGCTTCCATCTAGCAGGAATTTTTTGTTACCTTTTTTTATTTTTTATTTTTTAATCCTCTTACCTTTGTTGGACGCTTATGTATTTATGATATTAGGAGAGTTGAATTTTCTCATTGGAACACGAAGAACTAATATTTTTATTCTACTTTATTACCAAAAAGTAATAAATTGTACTAACTTCTCAAAGTGTATTTGTCACGCCCTGGTCCCGGGGTCCCGTGACTGTCGTACCCTCATATTTTTCCAAGAACACTAGGCTCAACATAAATTCCAATTTTTGATCAAATCCCTTAATCGATCGATTCTATAATTATAACTTGCAAAAATATTAATATTATGGGCTAAGCGACAAACCACTCAACAAGTAGCTAATACCTCATTTGTTGAACCAAACAAGTAATTTATATATATATATATATGTGTGTGTGTGTGTGTGTGTAGGTATATATATATATAGGTATATATTTATATATATGTACACACACACACATATATATATATATGTATACTTATATATATACACACACATACATATATATACATACACACACATATATATGATATACATATACATACATACCTATATATGTATATGTATATATATATATATGTGTGTGTGTGTGTATACATATATATGTCTATATATGTATACATATATACCTATATATATATATACACACACACACACGCACACACACACACATATAGCATATAGTAGTTGTTGCCACCAGAGTTATAGAGAATAATAGAAGGGATTCCGTCCTTTATAATGTGGGGTTTGCCGTATTTTAAATTAGAGTACTAGTTGTGCTAGCTTCCTTTTAACTCTTTTAAGTGTTTTAGGTTTTGTGGGGCGACGTCATCTATGACATTATACAGGGTCTCTCCATCATGTTCACGTATGTCAACATGACCGGCATAGTAGTTGTGGCATCACGACTAAACTGCATACCCAAGAAGTTTTGCCTATTCTGGATGGGCCTTCGATGATGAGGCTATTGGGTCTGTGCGGTCTCAGCTTGGCTTCTTTAATGTTATTTTGCACTCATTCTTGTAATTCATTTGGGAGTTGATATTCTACTGGGAGACTGGAGGCGGTTTAAAAAGATCCAAATGATAATTAATCTTCTCATATCCATATCGTAGGGCCTCTGAAACACCTCATCAAAGTTGGGCTAGCTCTATTTCACTGGACTCTCTATCCAAAATAACGTAGATGCCGATAAACCCATTAAGAGCATCATCTTCTTGTTGTCCAGGATCAATTTGGAAATTCCCCAATATGTTGTACTACCACAACTTAATCAAATAACCATGGCGCACATTAGATCCCTGACCCAAAGAAGGCATGTTTACATTAGTCTTCCAGGGTTCAGATACATTGAGTTTCTGTTGGTCCCTATCAGTACTCGTCACCTTATCAAATATCCCGCAATCGGGCACACTTGATCTCTGCGAATGACGAACGGCCTTATGCCTGAGCAATGGCCGTGGAGGGGCAGAGTGACCACCTAGGGACAAGCGTCGCCTCACCGGAGCACAACTCTTCCTGCCAAAGAAGAGCCGGATCTAATCCTACTAGATCCTATAGCCCAAAACCCCCAGATCTACAGGTACTTAGTCCAACAGTAGAAATGCTATTTATAAATGCTCCACCTCAGCACCCAATTTTTAAAATTTATACTTTGACCTACTCCTTCCGTCCCTCTGACGTACAGTACCCAATTTAGTTGCAACTTTAGTCCTTCCTCTCAAAAACAGTACCCACGTGCTCTGACCCAATAGGTGTGAAATGATCGACAAACCAGAAGCTTCTTCAATACGTTTCCTTACTGTAACCAGTACAATGTGGGGCCATCCTTCACAGATGAACACCACGCCAGCACACCAGATTAATCAAACGGCTAAGATATCTTTTTTAAAAAGATTCTCATCCTGACACATGGGCCCCACATGGACTATTCTACTGTGCAAATGACCTGCGGTACCCTTCAACCTACTTTTTCTCCAGCCAATCAACAGCTGACACGTGGCAGGAAAGGGGCCTCAGTAATATTATAGGCTTCTTTATGCAAATAAAAAACTACTCCTTCCCTCCTTCATTATATATGGGTAAAGTTGGGGAGGGCCAAGAGAAGGAATGACGTCACCGTGACGTCAATTAGATGGCTACTATTACACCAGAGCAATCTAAAGTCTATATAAAGCACTAATTCCTCCTATACCCGTTACTCATTGTCCTCACTGCAACCTTCGGCATAGAAGCTGATAATCAATTAATAAATACAGATGACTATAAAACCGGAATCATTCAGATTTGGGCCTAATCTTAAGCCCAAACAATCAGGCTGGCCATGCCTTTTATGGCCTTTTTAAGGCCATTGGTGGGCAAATAAAAGAAAAATAGATACTTGTATTCTCATTTACACCCCCAATGCCCAATTAACACCATAGGTACTGTACGTGTAACTGTATAGATGTGTATAAGAGTGATACTAGGCTCACCGGAACAAATAGCTGACAGACAAAATTTGCTTTTTCGGTGACATATCCCATAGAAATGACTTACTACGGCACATCTTATGCCTCTACCAAATAGGCAATGTGTCCCTGGATAGCAACATATCAATTAAAGTACAGCAACCTAAAATCCAATTCTAGATACAACAAAATTAGGAGGTGCGTCAAATTTGCAACGAGCAAATTTCCCGAATCTGATAAGCTGCAAATGCCAAGTGTGCGCATTATGTCTGACAAATTCACAGCCTACCAGGTCAACGTTTGGCACAACAGACCAACAATCCCAGAAAGGGCTCTATGCAGGTCCTTTTCCAGTACTCATATAACCCAAAACACATCTAACATACTTATTGCCAGTGCAAGACAGGCTGCCTCAGAGATTGTAGGTCCACATCATCTATCCGGAGAAAGATTCTTACTGCACAACCTACAATCAAATAAGCTAGAAGACTGGGACTCTGGGCCTTCCATAAGCAAATTGATGCGGCTTTCATAACTCAGGCCAACATATACAGTTAGACCCAGATCAAATGGGCCACCTTATAGGCTCTATTGTAAATGCCATAAAGGTTGAGTGCTTAAAACCGATAACTTCAAAACCCAAATGTTAATTATCATTTATAACTTCATTCATAATTACTTTTTGTTTCTATTTCTGCAATTTCTTCACAATTATACTGCGGTAGCCTTTTTCAATATAGGTTTAATTGAAACCATTCTTTAATGACAAAAAGCCTTATGCCGACTTGGCACATCACATCTAAGTCGACGATAATATTTCATTTTGGTAGTTATGATAAACTGTAAATTACATTCGCTGTAAAATTCCCAGACAATGTAAACTAATATGGCATTGTGCTTCACATTTGTAAAAACTCCATTAGTAATATGTTATCCATGAACTGCGTAACTATCTTGTTACGACTACTCCTAAACGAAAACTATCTACTTCACGGGATGCTTACCTTCGTTGACTGTTACTCTTAGCTCGGAGAGTTTAAGATGCCCACATTCTTTTAGGGGAGATTACTATGTTTGTGAGGGAAATAGGACCACTGTGGCTGGTGGCCTGTTTAATTTGCTTCAGTCAGAAACTAGGCAGATATGTTTCAGCCTTATTTACTGTTTCGCTGGTTAATCGCGTTTGGCATGCACATGTTTAATCACATTCGGCATGTACCAGTTTCGCTGGTCAGACAGGCCTGAATAATGGTCAAACTTGAGTTCCACTAATGTCCATAAGTTAGTCTTTAGTATAGGATAGTTAGTTAGAAATTATGTAATTGGTGGCCCTTGGTGGGCTAGAAAATTTATAATTCATCAGTTGACAAAAAGACAGTTAAAGATAATAAAAACTTTATTGAAAATTAATATATTGTCTTGTACATTAAACAGAAGTTACGACGTGGTAGCTGCTAATAACATACTCAATGGATTTAATATATAAATCAATACTGATTATTCCTAGGTTATTTAGGAATTTGAGTACAAAATGGTAGAAGTTCAATCTCATAGGTATCTTGGAAGGGTTCTGGATTCTCGGGTTGATCCATATATGCTATGTACAGAAGAAAATGGCCATTTTCAGCTCTTTTCGAGTGTTGTAAATGCCGCAAAGGTTGAGTGTTTAAAACCGACAACTTCAAAACCCAAATGTTAATAATGATTTACAACTTTATTCATAATAATTTTTTGTTTCCATTTCTGCAATTTTTTAACAATTACGTTGCGCTAACCTTTTCCAATATAGGATTAACTAAAGCCATTTGTTAATGACAAAAAGCCTTATACCGACTTGGCACATCACATCCAAGTCAATGATAATATTTCATTCCAGAATTTATGATAAACTGTAAATTACATTCACTGTCACACTCCCAAACTATATAAACTAACATGGCATTGCGCTTTACATTTGTATAAGCTCCATTAGTAACTATGTTATCCCCGAACTGTATAACTATTTGTTACGACTGCCCTTAAACGACAAATATCTACTCCACGGGACGCTCACTACATCCTTCGTATCCCTCTCCATAGTCCCGAGAAACTGTCCTCACATCACGCAAGAGTACCTTAAAATGGCTCAGATAATGAAACTTTATAAGCAACCCATCCTGCTCCAGTACAGGTCCTGATCCATGTCGTAGGGCCTCTGAAACACCTCATCAAAGTTGAGTAGTATAGTTAGTTGGAAATTATGTAATTGTTGGCCTAGGTTAGAAAATATATAATTCATCAGTTGACAAAAAGACAGTTAAGGAAAATAAGAAGTTTATTGAAAATTAATATATTGCCTTGTACATTGAGAAGAAGTTACGACGTGGTTGCTGCTAATAACATACTCAATAGATTTAATATATAAATCAACACTGATTATTCTGAGGTTATTTAGGAATTTGAGTACAAAATGGTGGAATCTCATTGGTATCTTGGAGGGGTTCTATCTTCGCACTGATCTATATACGTCATGTACAGAGGAAATTGGACACCTTTAGCTCTTTGCGAGTATTGTAAATGCTAAACGTAAAGGCTGAGTGCTTAAAACCGACAAATTCAAAACTCAAATGTTAATTATGATTTACTTCTTTATTCATAATAACTTTTTATTTCCATTTCTGCAATTTCTTAACAATTACGTTGCGCTAGCCTTTTTCAATATAGGATTAACTGAAGCCATTCTTCAATGTGCCGACTTGGCCTACCACATCCAAGTCAATGATAATATTTCGTTCTGGTATTTATGATAAACTGTAAATATTACATTCGTTGTCACACTCCCAGACTATGTAAACTACTATGGCATTACACTTTACATTTGTTTAAGCTCTATTAGTAATTATGTTATCCCTGAATTGTGTAACTATCCAGTTACGACTGCCCATAAACGACAAATATTTACTCCACGAAACGCTCACCTTCGTCAGTCCCATTCCATAGCCCCAAGAAATTGTCCTCACATCACACAAGAGTACCTTAAAACGGCTCAGATAATGAGCTTTATAAGCAGCCCATTCCTGCTAGATTTTCTAGGATATTTTTAATGGTTTTAACCATATTGTAGGGTCTTTGAAACATCTCATCAAAGTTGGAAGCTCCATTTCACTGGACTCTCTGTCCAAAACAACGTAGATGCCGATAAGCCCATTTAGAGCATCACCTTCCTATTGCCTAGGATCAATTTGGAAATTCCCTATCATATTGTACGACCATAGTTTAATCAAATGACCATGGCGGTCATTAGATCCCTGGCCCAAAGAAGGCGTGTGTACATAAGTCTTCCAGGACTCAGATATATTGGGTTTCTATTGGTCCCTATCAGTACCATCACTTGATCAAATATCCCGCAATTGGGCATACTTGACCTCTGCGAACAACGAACGGCCTTATGCTTGAGCAATGGCCATGGAGGGGCAGAGCGACCACCTAGGGACAAGTGTCACCTCACCGGAGTCCAAAAAGAAGTATCTGGAGCATAACCCTTCCTGCCAAAATAAGAGCCGGATCTAATCCTACTAGAGCCCATAGCCCAAAAATCCCAGATCTACAGGTACTTGGTGTTTTCCAATAGCAGAATGCTATTTATAGATGCTCCAACTCAGCACTCAATTTTCAAAATTTATACTTTGACCTATTTCCTCCGTCCCTCCCACGTACAGTACCAATTTACTTGCAACTTCAATCCTTCCTCTCAAAAACAGTAACTACGTGCTCTGACACAAAAGGTGTGAAATGACCGACAAACCAGAAACTTTCTCAATACGCTTTCTTATTGTAACCAGTACAATGTGGGGCCATTTTTCACGAATGAACGCCACGTCAGCACACTAGATTAATCCAACGGCTGAGATATCTTTTTTAAAAAGATTCCCATCACGACACATGGGCCCCACACGGACTCTACTATGCAAATAACCTGCGGTACCCTTCATCCTACTTTTTCTCTAGCTAATCAGCAGTTGACACGTGGTGGGGAAAGGGCCTTAGTAATATTTTAGGCCCCTTCATGCAAATAAAAAACTACTCTCTCCCTCTCTCCTTATACATGGTTAAAGTTAGGAAGGGCTTCTTCCAACAGAGAGGGAATGACATCACCATGACGTCAACTAGATGGCTTACACCATAGCAACCTAAAGTCTATATAAAGGACTAATTCCTCCCATACTTATTGCTCATAACCCTCATTGCAACCTTCAGCATAGAAGTTGATAATCAATTAATAAATGCAGATGACTATAAAAGCAGAATCATTCAAACTCGAGCCCAATTTGAAGCCCAAAAAATCAGGCTGGCCATGCCTTTTATGGCCTCTTTAAGGCTACAGGTGAGAAGTTAATAAATTAGATATTTGTATTCTCATCTACACCCCCAATGCCCAATTGACACCACAGGTACTATACCTGGGAAGAACGGAGGGACTTTCCTGTAGCAGAGAGAGAATTAGTGGGACTGTAGAATTCAAATTTCAAAATTTGAATTTTCAAATAAATCCTTTGGGCCCATGATGTAATGTAAAGCTGTTGTGTATATATGTATACGTATATATACATATAAACACATATATATGTGTAAATATATATATATATATTCATATATATACACACACATAAATATGTGTATAAATGTATATATATGTATACATACATGTATATATATACACACACACATATATGCATATATATGTGTGTATATATATACATATATATATGTGTGTATATATATACATATATATATGTGTGTATATATGTGTGTGTGTATATATATATACACACACACACATATATATAAAGATTTTAGAAAATAAAAAAATAAATAATGATTAGAAAAATAAAAACTATGCTTCTTTACCTCATCCTATAAATATACACACACACACACACATATATATATAAAGATTTTAGAAAATAAAAAAATAAATAATGATTAGAAAAATAAAAACTATGCTTCTTTACCTCATCCTATAAAAGACAAAATTTGTAACTTCCATCAAAATTTTTCTTTTAAAGAGGTTTTAAACAATATAAATCAAAATCCTTTTAATATACTTGTTACCATTCTTATTTGAAAAAGAGAAGTTAATCAACCAAAATTAGATAATAAAGGATATAAATCATAGGATGACGTAAGAAAATATTTATTCTTTGAAAAAGATTTTTCCAAAAGAAAATTCCTTGGAAGAAAAGCCTGAGTCATCTTCTTCTAGACATAATGAAAAATTTGACAATGATTTCTTAGAGATTTCATCATTATATTTTGCTCAAAAATATTTTATACAAGTTACATTAGTAATTAATAAAATTTATGTTTTTAATTCAGTTGCTATGATTGATTCTGGTGCTGATATTTGTAGTATGAGAGAAGGTTTAGTTCCATCTGAATTTTTTGAAAAAACTTCTATTGTCTTACATGCTACAGAAGGATCTCAAATTTATGTAAAATATAAACTTTCAAATGTTTGCATATTTTCAGAAGAAGAAAACTATATTTGTTTACCCTTTGTTTTAACTACTAATATCAATGAACATGTTATATTAGGAACTCCATTCATTGTTCAAATGCATCCATATTATTGTGATGGAAAAAATAATTCACAATGAAGAAATTATGAGGGTTTAACTTTTGAGTTTGTTACTCAGCAACAAGTTCATGATTTAAATTCTTATTCTATAAATTCTTTGCATGAGAATATTAGATTAAAAACAAATCAAATTAAATTTTTACAAATAGAATTTTTTATTCATAAAATAGAAAATTAATTGCAGGATCCTATTATTCAAGACAAAATTAGACAAATAAATGCCAATATTGTTTTAAAACTTTGTAATGATTTACCAAATGCATTTTGGCATAGAAAAAAGCATATTATTTATCTTCCTTATGAAAAAGATTTTGATGAAAAATGATTCCTACTAAAGGTAGACCATCTCAAATGAATAGTGAAATGGTTAAATTTTACAAAAAAGAAATTAATGATTTGCTTTCAAAAAATATCATTAGAAAATCTCATTCTCCTTGGAGCTGTTCAGATTTTTACGTTAATAAAAATTCAGAAATTGAATGGGGCACCCTTAGACTAGTTATAAATTATAAACCATTAAATAAAGTTTTGAGATGGAACTTAGATACCCTATTCCAAATAAAAAGGATTTGCTTAATAGAATTATTGATTCAATTATTTATTCAAAATTTGATTTAAAATCAGGATTTTGGCAAATTCAAGTTACTGAATGTGATAGATATAAAAGTACATTTACTGTACCAATTGGTCATTTTGAATGGAATGTTATGCCATTTGATATTAAAAATGTACTATCTGAATTTTAGAACACTATGAATGATTTATTCTCTTCTTTTCCTTTTATTATTACCTACATAGATGATATTCTTATATTTTCTCAATCAACAGATCAAGATTTGAAACATCTAAATATTTTTCTAAATATAGCCATAAGAGATGGTATCGTTGTTTCTGCTTGCAAGATTAAGTTTTTTCAAACACTAGTTAGATTTCTTGGTTATGAATTAAATAAAAGTTATATTACTCCTATTGCTCGATCTATTGAATTTGCTGATAAATTTCCTGACAAAATAAAAGATAAAACCCAATTACAGAGATTTCTTGGGGACGAACAGTTTAAATTATACTGGAGAATATTACAAACATCTTGCACTGGATTGTAAGCTTTTATATCAGAGACTTCAGAAGAATCCTCCACCCTGGTCTGATGCACACACAGTTGCTGTTCAAAGAATCAAGAAAAAAGTTAAATATTTGCCACTTTTAAATTTAGCAAATTTTAATTAGATTAAAATTGTTGAAACTGATGTTTCTGATATTGGTTATGGAGGAATACTAAAACAAAGAAATCCCAATAACAATAAAGAATAATTAGTTAGATATACATCTTGTATTTAGAACAATACACAAGAAAAATATGCTACAATTAAATAGGAAATTCTCAACATTGTTTTATGTGTTTTCAAGATGATTTATTAAATTAGAAATTTTTTATTAGAATAGATTTTTTAGCAGCAAAATATATTTTGAAAAAAGACGTAAAAAATATTACTTCTAAACAATTATCTGCAAGATGGCAATCAATATTATCAGTATTTGATTTTGATATTGAATATATTAAAGGAACATATAGCTAACTCTCTTCATGATTTCTTAACTAGAGAATTTCTCCTTACAAGAAATTCCCATAAATCTTCCTCCAGGAAGGGGAAGAAGGGGTAGAACCCCTCCACAAGGAAGAGGTATGCAAGGGAGAGGAGTAAATTCTCATTCCTCCTCAATTATCGGACAAATAGGCATGATTGGTTATGGGCATATGTCCATTACTGGAGAATATCCTCCCATAGCCTCCTTTTCACAAATCCTAAATAGTCAAAACCCATCTCCTTCAAATACAAATCAATCTCCATCTCCTTCAAAAATGACTATTTTAGGAAATATTCCTAATCCTTCTTCTGATGAATTTAAACCTAATGGTCAACAACTCACATTTTATATATTGAACCCGAAGAAATAAATCAAAATGCTTATACCCTTATGTCTAAAAAAATATTGTCCTGGCTTCTATCAAAGTTATTATACTGCAACTGGCCACCCTTTGAAATCTAGACATGTTTAGGCCAGTTTCTTAAATTTTATCATCAATCTTAATTTAACAAGACAATATCATTCAAAATGTTGACCATGATCCGAAAAATACTATAGGTTGCATCCCTTCTGAAAGGGATTATGAAATTAAATTTTCAAAATTTTTTATTAAAAAGGTACCCACCATTCAAGAGTGGGGAATACCTATTGCTTACCTTCGATTCACTTCTAATTTAATAATCAAATATATTGTTTCACATATTATGATCTTATTTCTTCATTCTTTAATACATTCTATTACCAAAATAAAGATTATAAGCTTTCTTGGTGGATTCGTTTAAGTCCATCCATTTTGGAAAACAAAAAATCTCTTCCCAGTTGGTTCCATGTGCTTTAAAAACTTGTACTATACAAGCTTTTAAAACCAAGGGAATGGTTCCCTAAAAGGAACTGTAGAATTTTTCATGTATATATATGTATGTGTGTGTGTATATATATACACACATACATACATACACATACATATACATATATATATGTATATATATATATGTATGTATATATATGGATCATATATATGTATATATATATATATACATAATTTACAAAGTTTTAATACACAGTCATACAAAAGTTTTTCAAAGATTTTTTTTGTTTGACATCCAAGCAAAAATCAAATTTCACATAATCACAAAGATTCCTTTTCAAAATGTCTTTTCAAAAAACAAAATGTACATTTATAGCAAGTGACATTATATCAAAGATTTGCAAAACAGATTTCACGGATATAAAAAATTCAAAATCGAAATCAAGATATAAGAATCAAAATTCATAATCAGAGTTCGAAAATTTAGAATCAGAATATTAGAATCAAAATCCATATTCAGAGTTCAAAATTCATATCCTGGCTTATTATAGACTCATAAAACAAACACGCTATCATCGGCTTACTAAGTACTCAATCTAGTGTTAAGAGACCCCACTAGAAAAGGTTGTTAAGGGTCTTATGAAAACCATCATAGCCAGAGTTCGAAGGCCAAAAGTTATTTTATCTGGCAATTCAGAAAGTGCAGAACTATAGCTAAAAGTATGTTCCTACAGACTGTTCATGATTATTTTAAGAGTTTTCGTCCATTATTATTTACCAAGCAAATATTCCATGCACATACACATGCAAAATAATCATACAATGTTCAAATAATGCCACTTATATAAATTTATAATTTAAAACAATTCAAGTATCCAAGTAAGATCCAAGTTTAATAACTAAAATAATATGTTGCCAAAAAATAACATTTACACAAAATATTTTTGAAATTACAAAGGGATAGTAACCACTTATTTCGAAGTAGCACACAAAAATCGTAGCAAAGGAACCAACTAATTTCTTAAACAAAATTATCAAATATTAACTAAGATCAATTTCAAAATCAATCAGTTCGTATATAGACTATCATGCTTTCGGTAATATAAGAGAAGTTATAAAAATATTTAATCATACTCATACTAAAATATATATCCTTCTTAATTATATAAAAATATAATAGTTTAAATATATTACTAATACCGCAAAAGTACTCAATAAGTTATTATAATAAAATAGTTCTTTAATACCTTTAAATTACTTATACAACAAATATCCAAGTTTCCAGTCCTAAAACTAAATCTCAAAAATCTAAAGGACTTACCATGCAATGTCCTAAATCGATACTACAAGTCAGGGACCTATAATGTAATTAACCCAACCATTGGCAAACTACCTGCCAACTTGTCCCGTCAACTACATTCTCTCTATTCCTTTTATTTTTTTCCTCCTTCCTAGTCAATTCATCTCCTCTCTCCTATTCGTCTGTTTTTTTCTCCTATTCCTTTCTTCTTTCTCTCTCTTCTTCCTATTCTCCAGCAGCCACACTCCTCCACTGTTGATACGGGCAGCGCCAACCAGTAGCCGCGAAGCATCCAACAACAATAGCAGCCATTCTCTCTCTCTTTTATTTTTTTGAAAATTCTGATTTTAACTTTTCAAAATAAATACATAATATTTGTAAAAAAAATACATAAATAAATTTTTATTCTTTGAATTAAATCTCAACTTTTAACAGAAGAAATTAAATTTATTAAATTTAGTTCATCGAATAATAATTATCAAAAAAACACCAGTTCAGGCATGCTATTCCATTTATGAAAAATACATATAAAAAAAATGGAATAATTGAAAATTTTTGGGTGGAAAATTATACCGAATTTGATACACGACGAACTTCTAAGATGCATGAATACTCCTCTCTCTCAAAACTCAAAATTCCAGCCAACAAAAATAACTATATTACCCTATGAAATCCTCTATTTATACATATTTTAACTCCTAAAAGTTTTCGAACTTTAACTCCTTTAAGTTAGTTAAATTTTCCTTGCATCCTACTATTATTGGGTAACTTAACTTGGCAAAAAATTTAGCCTAAAATTAATTATGAAAATTAGCAAATAATTAGCAAAAGATCTGTACGTAAAATGAGAAATATTTTTAGACATAAGGTTGGTTCAAATTAGATAACACAAGACGAATAGGAAAATCTGGATTTACAAGAATTAAATCTTCTCATATGAACAAAATACCACATAACAAATTTTGTCTAACAATAACAAGTAATTCAAATCTAAATAAAATCGAAGTATACTAGATATTGTCAAATATTAGAATTATTTTTATATTTGTTTAAAAAAAAATTTACTGGGATTTACATTCTACCCTCTTTACAAAAAGTTTCGTCCTCGAAACTTGCATACCTTGATCAAAGGAAACATGTTTCTCGTCCATATATCTTTTTCTTGTTTCCCTATCGCTTCTCCCACATTTTGACTTGTTCAACGAAACTTCACATGTGAAACTTATCTCCTTTGAAACTTTTGTCCCTGCATTTTATAATCTTTAGTGAAGACGTTTTTATAAGAATGCCCTCTAATGTCCAATGATTAAGACTTGATCACATAACTCGAATTAGGTACATCCTTATATAGTTGCGATAGTTGAAATATATTATGCACTTTGACAAATTAGGTGTTAAAACAAAATTAATACACTTGTTTTTTGATCTATTTCGATATCTTGAATGGCCCTATTAAATTGCCCATCAACAGCTTAACCCAAATAACTTTTATATTTTCTAATTTCTTTGTCACCAAATCGAATATAGAAATTAATTTTTCTCCGACTCAATTCTAATATGGGGAGAATATACTCTTGCATCCATATAACGCTTCAAATGGTGTCATTTCGATACCACTTGGTAACTCTATTAATGATAATAGTCGATCATAATTTCTTCCAAAACCTAATGCATATATTTGTAACATATTTTCTAGTGTTTAGATGATCTTCTCGGATTGACTGTCCATTTGAGGATAAATGGTATTACGTCCCAAATCCATTCTCATAACCTTTTAGTACCAAACCCAAAACAAGAAGTAAAATGACGGTCTCGGTCTAATATTATACTCACAGTAATCCTTGCAACTACACAATTTACCCACATATACTCCACTAACTTTTCATGTTATCTCATTATGCATAGATATTAAAATGCATTTGTTTAGTCCAGTGGTCCACCATTATCCAAATAGTATCATTACAGCGATCTTCATTTTCGGAATTTATACTATGAAAATTTCAAAAGTCTAAACCAATCCATTGGTCATTAATATTTGACCTTAACTTGTTAACATTCAAGTACTTTGTCACATACTCAACAATTGACCTCTTCATTTTGTTTACACCGAGGATTTCTCTTAATATCTTAATATATCTCTGTTGTACTGGGATGCATAAATAACCTGGAATATGCACCTGCTTCGTGATTTCATTCCTCAAACTTATTGCTAGGTACCAATAGTATCCCATATATCAATAATCTATCATTACACCTTACACTAAAATCGAGCATAGTGCCTTTTCTCAATTCCTTGAATCTTTTCAAATTTCCATTCTCTTTCTTAAGTGAACAAATATTTAAGTGTATTAAGATCAGTAAATATCTCCACATTAGTTAAACACTATACCCGTCACTTTCGAGTCCTGTGCAAGTTAATTCTTCTCACAGAATTCCAGTCGTCTTTATGGTTAAACCATTACCTCATCGTTCAGCTTCAAAACACACCATCTAATCCATTCTTAAACTCATCTTCAGAATTACAAACCTTCAAGTTCCAAATGATAGGGTTAAAACAGATAATGTTATCAACACCTCTTTTGAATTTTAAAAATTCTTTCCTCATCTCAAAGATCACACCAATTATACTTTTTTTTATGCCAACCTTTCTCATGGTGTTATAATAGGTGAAAAACATTTAATGAACTTTTGACAATAACTAACTCATCTGAAAGGTTTCTTACCTTGGTAATGCTTGTAGAACTTGGCCAGTCCACTTTATCCTAAATTTTTAGGATCCACTAACTCCTTATATAAAATCACGTGTATTATAAAATTACCCTTATATAAACCTATCTTCCTTTAAAATACGAAATATTTCTCTTAAATTTTTCTCTTAAGCTTCCTTACTTAGAAAATAAATCAAAATTTTATCAATAAACACTATCATAAATCTATCTAGTTGAGGCCAAAAACTAAACCTTGAATCATGTACGAGGTTAAAAATATCATTGGTCAAACCAAATGATATTACTATTTTTTTTATAATGTCCATAATGTATCACAAAAAAAAAATCACCTTTAGGTATATCAATCTTTTTAATCTTTAATCAATAATATTCAATACCTTCACACTTTTAAATTAATCACTAAATCATCATTCTATGGAAAGTATACTTATTCTTGATAATAATCTTGTTCAACTCTCTATAATCAATACAAATCCTCAAAATCCCAACTTTCGTCTTTACAAACCAAACGGGCACTTCTATGTAAAACACTTGGCCTAGTAAATTCTTATCCAATAATTCTTGTAATTGCTTGTTTAGTTCCTTCAACATAATCAAACCATTCCTTATAGTGTTTAGATACTGGAATAGCCCCATGTACCAATTTTATCTTAATTCTATTTTTGTTTTATACAACATATTCTAAGCAATTCTTCCATAATCAATTCGAAACATTCCTTAAACATGATCATTAAGTTTCCTTGTCTACCAGGATAGAAGTTAAGTCCTTAATAACCTTTTTTTAAACTTTATTGCTTGAACTGTCCTCATCAATATTCCTTGAGGTGTTTTTCTTTTACTTTTATTACCTTGACAAGTCAATGCTACCCATCCAGAAAAAATTACACACTTAATTCTACAGCCCACCTTAACACCATGTTTAGCTAACCAGTTCATTCCTAAAGATAGTTTCAAAATCACTTATACCAATCTGGACCAATTTAACCGTAAATTCTTTTCCATATATTGATATGAGATATCAAAATCCAATATTCCATAGTGGCTATACATAAGATTCTTCGAACCACTCAAGTCGTACAAAAATATATTCCAAAATATTCTCAAAGTTTGAGTTGCGAGTATTTATCCATTTTTCAGGGTCCTACATTTAATAACTTAATTTTAATCCTACTATGATTTCATCTTCCATAACTTATTATTGGTCATCTTAGTAGGAACAAACCTTCCCAATACCACAAATAGTGCTCTATAATCGGCAGGTAGAACATGTTGGGTACAAGATTTAGCAGATCCCATAATTAGCAGTATTTGTTTAAATCAGGTATCAATTTAAAGAAGAAAATTAATTTTATAGTTTACACATATAACACAAGTATAGATCTTTTTTAATATACTATTTTCGAAATATTACATTAGTACAGAAAAATGCTTTTACAAGTAAAACAAGTTGTAACAAATAAATCATACTTTTATAATCAAAAGAAGTCAAAATAACACATAATATATTCTAGAATGTATTCTTAATTAACAATAATGAACATAACAAAATGATGCTTCATGAATACCAAAAATCCATCAAATTCTGTAACAGTCCAACAATTTCCAACAAGAATAATTAAACAAAATTGAGAATAAACAGGGCAATTTCCATTGATAATCAACTGTTCTTCAATTTCAGTAAATTACAGGGCAATTAAACAAGTAAAATAGAGAATAAAAGTGGGATGGCATACGGAATCGAAGGTGAATAAGACTGAAGAAAAATAAGAGAAACACGAAGCCCAATTGAGCTAAGATTCAGGGGACAGCAACCACAATTTTCAGAGCAAAAACTAACTCTAAAATATACCAAAATGGACTGTAAAAAGGAAGGAAACTTCATTCCCAAGATATTCACTCAGTTGTTGCCACGTGTCTAGCCAACTCCTGTTTCTTCCACATCACTTTTGGAAAGTGGAGTTTTGTTTCAAATCCTTCCCCTCAAAATAATCCTTGTCCTCAAGGATAATATGAAGCTAATGATTCTTGGATCCCAAATCAGATTTTCTGATTTAAACTTGAGCTTTGTATGCATATTTTCCGATGCAAGTAAATCCTCAATATGCTTTTTTACTCTTCTTTGAAGCATTTCTCTGCTCAAAATTTGAAGAAGTTACAATAGAGAAGCTCAACATCAATGAGAACCAAGCCATGGGATCAACTATTGACACCCTTGAGGACAAATAGGGTAATTTAAGGGGGAAAACTGACTGTGGATATCTTTCAAGAATGGAAAATCGCTCTGGGAAAATAAAGATTGATGTCGGAGGTGAAGGATTAGCAGATTTCCTGAATAATGAAACTGAAGCCAACCACATGTTCGATGAATTGGCAAAGGGAGATGATGAGAACCAGCCTTCAAACAATTTCCATTCGAAGGGCAAAGTTCTTCTAAATTGATAGATAAACTAGTATTTGGCTTTGATAGCAATAATAGGTTGGGCTCTTACTCAAATTTGATCACTAGATTGAGCGATGAGGTTGATGATTTAAGTTCCAATATGGTGAAAGTTATTAATCCTAGTGATCTTAAGGCTGATCAAGATGTTGGAAATTAGGAAATTGATAGAAGCTTAGAAGTTCAAACTAAAGGCGATCAAGTCTGGTATACAGTCCAAACTTTCTTTCTCATTAGGATCATCTTAGGCAAGTTTTTGAACTACTAAGATCTAATCAACTGGTGGCTAAAAGAAGTAAGTGTTCTTTTGCACAAAGACAAGTAGAGTATTTGGGGCATGTGATCATTAGATAGAACACAGAAGGAGTTGCTACAGATCCAAAGAAAATTGAATACATGGTGAAATGGCCAAGGCCAGCTAATTTCAAACAACTTAAAGGTTTCCTTGGATTAACTATCTATTATAGGAAGTTTGGCAGAGGCTATGGAGCTATTGCAAAGGACAACTTCCATTGAAATCTAGCTACTGAGGAAGCCTTTGAAATGCTCAAGTTCACTATGAGCACTACTCTTATGCTGGCATTACCTGATTTTACCAAGGACTTTGTAGTAGAGACATGATACTTGTTATGGGGAAATTGGAGTTGTGCTGATGCAGGACAAAAGACCACTTGCTTACCTCAATAAAGCCCTCAACCAAAGGAACCTTGGGTTATCCATTTATGAGAAGGAATTGTTGCCCTAGTAATAGCTGTTAGCAAATGGAGGCATTATCTAGAGGGTCATCACTTTATTATCAAAACTGATCATCATAACCTCAAACACTTGCTAGAGCAGAGGATTACAACCCTATGCAGCAAAAATGGTTGATTAAGTTGCTAGGGTTAAATTATGAAATCCAGTACAAGTTTGGGATGGAGAAAGTGGTAGCTGATGCTTTATCCAGAAGGAAGAACTAGAGCAATGTGCTCCAATAACTCAAGTGGTTCCTACTTGGGTAGCAAAAGTGATTAGTAGTTATGAAGAAGATGGGATAGCTATCCAGATAAAGAATGAATTGTTGTTGAATTTAGAATCAAATTCAAAATGGAGTTACCAAGATGGAGTGCTAAGACACCAATGAAGGTTGTATATCGGTAATGGATGAGGAATAAGGACTAAACTCATAGATACCTTGCAATCTTCTCAACTAGGAGAGGAGGGCATTCTGGGATTCAAGCTAGCTATATGAGAGCCAAGCAACCATTTTACTGGCCAGGAATGAAAAAGGAGATCAAAGAAAGAATGTTCAGTTGTGACATTTGCAAGAGATTAAGGATGAACATAATCTTTATCCTGGCTTGTTACAGCCTTTACCTGAACCTCGAACACTCCTGGTACCATATCACTATGGACTTCATTGAAGGTCTTCCAAAATTTGAAGGTAAGGAGCTGATCTGGGTGGTGGTGGACAGATTCACCAATAATGCACACTTTTTTGGGTTAACACATCCTTATGCTGTTGCATCTATAGCTAGAATGTTCTTGGATAACATCTACAAGCTACATGGAATGCCACAAGCTACAGTAACTGACAGATATAGAATCTTTGTTAGTCAATTGTGGCAAGAATTCATTAGAGTTTTGGGAGTTGAATTGCAATTAAGTACAACATATCATGCCCAAACGGATGGCCAAAGTGAGAGACTGAATCAGATCCTAGAAATGTATTTGAGGAGCATGGTTTTTCATAAACCAAAGACCTGGCACCAGTGATTATCACTTGCTGAATGGTGGTACAATACTAGTCAACACTCATCCATTCAGATGCCCTTTGAGCATTGTATGGGATCAAACCTCCTCTACTAGCTTTGGGGACCTACATTCAAAGCAACCAGGTAGCCATAGTGGAAGAACTAGTCCAAGAGAGACAACAGATTGACACTACTTTGAAGGAAAACTTGGCCAAAGTAAGGGCTAGAATGAAATCATATGTTGATAAATATAGAAGTGAAAGAGAATTTGTTGCTGGAGATTGGGTTTATTTGAAACTCAAGCCAGATACGCAGATGACTGTTGCTAGGAGGAGCAATGAAAAACTTGCAGCCAAATATTATGGACCCTATTTAATCTTGCAAAGAGTTGGAAAAGTGGCCTATAAACGGAAACTCCCTGAAGCAGTCAAGATTCATCCAGTTTTTCACTTGTCGTTGTTGAAAAAAAAAAATCAGCAGCAATGTAGTTCCTGTCCTGGATTTGCCATGGATGGAAGACATGAGAAGAAGACATTTCCCATGACAGTGCTGGACAAGCAATTGTGCAAAAGAGGTAATGCAACAAGAGTCAAAGGGCTGATTCACTAGGCAGGAAAATGAAATAAAAAAGCTACTTGCGAATGGGCTGATGATGTCATAGAAAAAGGGTTTCCTGATTTTGATCCTTGGGGACATGGATATAATTATAGAGCGGAACATTGTTATGAACTTGATTTAGCAGAGAAATTAGAAAATTTGAAAGGTAGTTAAGGGAGCTAATTGGGAAATTAGTAGAATCTGACATGGACAAAAGAGGAAATAAAATGATGACGTTTTAATTATGAAGAGGGAGTAAATGATCTAGGGCTCGATCTAGCAAAATTAGGGAAAGAATTCATCCTATAAACAGCGTCATTTTGCTCAGCAATGGGAAATATTTGCTGATATCTAAAAGAACATGTGGCTTGAAGAGATTGGCCGAGAAGCAAATATTCCTTTTCAACTTTTATATATACTTGTTTTTTGGTAGAATTAGTTAGGCATGGTTTTGTGTGCAATCATTAGGAGTTTCTCTTTCTTGTCATGCTCGTTTGATATGATATTTCTCTTTCCTTCAATTCTATCATTCTCTTTCTCTCTCCATCTTAATCCCCTCTATTTTGGAGTTCTTCATTCTAGTTATCAATGGAAATAGCATCAAATTCTCTAACTTGAGTTATTATTTGTTTAATTGCTTAATTAAGTAAAATTACTACCCATCAAAATTTAAATACTATCGAATTTCTCAATTTCTTTACTCTTTATCATTCTCCAAAGTTATTTAAAAACATTAATGTTATCATGTCCTTTCTCCTTAATAGAGTTACCATCTTGATATTTCATTAACATTTTTACCTTAATCTCAATTCTTCATTTTCTTACCACGGAGCACTTCGAAATCCTTATTTTAAATATTTGACCCAATAAAAATCAACCTAAAGTAGGTTCTAACAACAGACATTTACTCCTTGAAGTTCGTCTAACCTTTTTCATAATTGTCCTTAAATTCTAAATATCTTTAATTAGTTTCTTTTATCCGTAATACCTTCATCTTCTTTCTTTTATAAAACTAAATCCGACACAATTACTTCAAATCACAAGTCTAATTATTATCAATTTAAAAATATACTATACAAACTCATCAAAGTAATAATTAAGCTCAATTCTAATCCTTAACAGTTGCCCCATAGATTCTAAACCTTGCCTCTGATACCACTCTGTCGTGTGCTGCTCCCGGGTCCCGTGACTGCCATGCCCTCACCTTTTCCTAAGGACACTGGGTTCAAAATAACTTTCAATCCTTGATCAAATCACTTAATCGAATATATGATTATAACTTACAAAAATATTAATATTATGGAGTAAGCGACAAATCGTTCAGGAAGTAGCTAACACCTTCATTATTGGACCAAACACGTTATATATATATATATATATATATATATATATATATATATATACACACACATATTTTACAAATCTTTAACACACTGTCATACAAAAGTTTTTCAAAAAGTTTTTATTCGACACATATTTTACAAAGCTTTAACACATTGTCATATAAAAATTTTTCAAAATGATTTTTATTCAACATCCAAGCCAAAATGATATTTTACATAATCACAAAGATTCCTTTTCAAAATGTCTTTTCAAAACACAAAACGTACATACTTTTATAGTAAGTGGCATTATATCAAAGATTTGCAAAAGATATTTCACAGATATAAAAATTTCAAAATCAAAATAAGGATACAAGAAGCAAAATTCATAATTAGAATTCAAAAATTCGGAATCAGAATATCATAATCAAAATTCATAATCGGAGTTCAAAGTTCATATTATGGTTCATTATAAGCTCATAAAACAAAATTAGATATTTAGACAAAATATTTTTGAAATTAAGAAGGAGTAGTAACCACTTTCCTCAAAGTAGCACAAAAAAATCGTAGCACAAAAATTTCGAACTTTTATGAACTTTCCTCCAAGTAGCACAAAAATTTTATGAACTTTCCTCCAAGTAGCACAAAAATTGTATGAACTTTTACCCAAATAAATAATAAATAAATAAACACTTTTCCTCTCTAAAATTTTCCACGCTCAACATCAACATTTTGATTTTGTAAACATTCTAAGGACAAAGGAATGGATGTTTGGTACACGAGCATGAAATACACGAAGGAGAATCAAATGTAATACTATTTATATATGTATATTGTTTGGTTGAATATTATAAAAATTATTTTATGTAAATAAAATTATAAGAAAATACCTCTTTGATATTTTATTTGTAATTTGAATTTTTAATTAATAAATTTATTAACATAATGACACTCGTTTTACTTTCAAATCAAATAAATAAATAGAATGATAGATATTCATACTGTTGGTGAGTTTATAATTTTCATTTTAATTCTCGTGTGCGAAGCAAATAATTTCAAATAAAAATTATACAAATTCATATTAGTAATAGAATTTATATTTCTCATCTCAATTTTTCGTCTCGAATGAAAACCAAACATTAAGAGGTGTTTGGTTCGCATTCAGAAATCGAAATCAAAATCAAAATCATAAATTACAATATCAGTATCAATTTATATCATTTCTTCTTTCTTGTTTACTTTGAAATAAAGATGAGTCTAATCATGTATTGATAAATTTATAAATTTGAAACTTATGTCACATGTGAAGAATAAAATTAGATATTTTTTTAATACTTTTATTCTTATAGAATAATTCTTATATTATTTAACTAATTAACATTCATAAATATCATTAATTTTAATTTTTATTCATCCCTGGTACCCATAAATCAAACGCCTCGTAGAAAATACTAATTAAAATTTCTTCGTCATCCGTCTATTTGGGAAAAACTCGTTCTATCAAACCCACCAACTTTGAAAGTTGACTGGACTTGAGCCACACTCCCCAAATCCCAAATCCTCAAGTATAAGGGGCTACAAACACGCATAACACCTTCATTTATCACTGTCTCCGTGTCTCGTGCTGTTTTCAGTGACATCTACATCTCCTCCCTTTTGTGATTCATCAATGACGTCTCTCACTTTCAGCACCCCCGCCGCCTCCCGCCTGCTTCCTTCCGCCGCCTCCACCTCTTCTTCCTCCGTCAAACTCTCACTCTCCTCCTCCGCTATCACACTCCTTCAAACTCCTCCGATCTTCTCCGCTCGTCTCCCACCTCTTCCTTTCCCAGGTCTTTCTCCCTTCCGCCCTCTTTCTCTCCGTTCACGCTCGTTTTCTCATTTGATTAATTTACTTGTATCTGTTTCTACTTTACTTACATCTGTTTTCTGCTTGTCGTTTTGCAGAAGAGAGCTCCGGCGAGTAGATTGTTGAGGAATGGGAGCTCAAGTTACAGCGCGGTGTCGGCGCCGAAATGCTTCGCGTCGGACCCTGAGCAGTTGAAGAATGCGAGAGAAGACATCAAGGAAATTCTCAAGACTAATTTTTGTCATCCTATTTTGGTAATTTCCACAAAATTAAAAAAAAAAAAAAATTTATTTGTGTGTTTAATTCTGTCTGAAGTCTTGGTGAATCTCTGATCAATTTGCATTTTTAAATTCGTATTCTTGCGTGATACATGCCGAGTTGTTATGTAGCTGGAAGTGAAATATGATCAAAGTATTTATCGTTTGTTTAGATGATTTTTTAATCTAAAGTTTAGTATTGCCGGGCGAATTGAATATAGTAAGAGTAGTTATTTTAAATCAACAAGCTGTTTGCCTTATTATGATGATTTTTTTAGTTATTTTCTCTATTTTAATAAATAAATATAATGTTGAGGTTAAGGTTGAGGTTATCTAGTTGAGAAAGCGATACTTTACCGAGAAACCATGAGAACTGAATAATTGTGAACAAATTGGTTTAAATAAGAAGTTTGCTATCTCTGCTGCTGCCTATGAATTAAAGCTCATATAGTTTCTTCCATGTTTTTTTTTTCCAACATTTGACTCTTGATTCTAGGATAAACGTAATGAACTTTTTATTAAAATGCTTTCAGCTTATTTTAGACACTTGATTGTCAAACAAATTCTTGATTTAGTTGATTTGCTGTGAGTTCAGAGAATTCCTACCTTTGCTTTGTGCTATGTACAGTTCGGATAACTGATACATCTCTCAATAGACAGTTAAAACCATACGCACCAGATTTGTTGTCATTTAATTTTGCTTAAGATTGTGGGAGAAAGGGAGTGGAACATTTTATAATCACATGTCACTGCGAGGTTAACCTTCTTTGCATCTTCAACATCACTTCCAAGTGGGAAAACCACCCACCTTTTTTTTTTTTTTGGGGATAGATATCCTACCTTAGGATTGTCACCACGTCTCAAGTTTTTAGAAGTTGTGCATGGTGTTTAAGAGTTTAAGACATTTATGCTTTTTTCGAAGCAAAAAGAATTACCGTTTAAGGTAATCAAGTACTAATCTGAATAATTCGAAGAAAACTCTTGTAATTGAAATGGACGAAATATCTAACTAAGAATATTTGATGGTCAATAAATGTATAGTACTATGTTTTTGGAGTGCATAAGCGGGTAAGTTAAAGTATTTAAATGTGGAAAACATGTTTTCTTACTCCAAACAGTTTCTTATTATACATTTTAGGAATAGTAGTTAAATATATTCTTTTGCCTTTGCTTTTCATTAATAATTTGTGTATGAAATTTGGGTAACTTCGTAATACCAGCTCCAATTAATTATGTTGTCTACTTTTAGCCAATTTATGATATTCTCTTATTCATATTTATTTTTTTGAATTACATTTATAAAAAATTTAGAATATAAGGGATGGACCATTCAGATTTCAAACATTCAAAGACTCGGTGTAGACATAAATATCCTCAGCTCCTTCCCTGTGGGAACCACAGTGTTTAATGGTGCAAGTGCTCTAAAGCACAAAGGCCTTTCGGGCCCAAGCACAAAGTGCATGCTTTGGTGAAGTGAACCAGAAGTCTATAGAAAACGCATAATATTCATTATATCTTGTTCTTGTGGACACAATGCTCAATCACATAGAGAACAGATTTATATTTATGGTTCAGAATCAACGATTCTAGTTCTATAAATATATTTATGGTTCCATGCTATTATTATGCTGCCACCAAAGCCAATGGTCTTAAGATAAAAAATAGGGTTACAAAAATATAAGAGCATAAAAAAGGTACAAAAATAGTTAAGCATGGCTTTTCTTGGTTCTCGTTTGCTCAAGACTGCACCTTAATGTGCTTTGTTTAGAGAAGCACGAGACTTAACTGACACTTCGCTGCATTTTGCACTTGATGAGGATCTTTGTGATTCCGTAGGAGATAAATCAACCTTCCTTCCCAACCAAGGATGGAACAAGAACATGAAATAGGGAAAAAAAGAAAAAAGAGTGCGAAAAAAATAGAGAATGGAAATACATTTACAGATGCACAATTAGGAAATCACCAATGTGGTTGCAAAACATTTACTGTGACTTGTTTAGAGAATTAGAGATTCCTGAAATATAACCTGTAGTATTTAATGCCAAAAGGTTCGTCTGGGTTGGCATGATGCTGGTACTTATAACAAGGAAATAGAGGAGTGGCCACAAAGAGGTGGAGCTAATGGAAGTTTAAGATATGAAGTTGAGCTGAAACATGCTGCAAATGCTGGTAATTATTCTTTTCAGTTCCACATTTTCTTTTTCTGCTACAAATATTTGGTTCCTAATAAGATGGTAATGCAGGACTTGTAAATGCACTCAAACTTCTTCAATCTATCAAAGACAAGTACTCTGGCGTGACTTATGCAGACTTATTCCAGTTGGCTAGCGCTACTGCTGTGGAAGTAATTCCTCTATTGTTGTTTGAAATAGAGAAAAATACTTGTCAGAACTTGACTTACATGTTACCTTGAATTATAGGAGGCTGGGGGGCCCAAAATCCCTATGAAATATGGAAGAGTGGATGTCTCTGGACCTGAACAGTGTCCAGAAGAAGGCAGGCTTCCTGGTAAGAAATATAACTGTTCCAAATGTGCTCATATTTATTTTTTGTATTTGGTAAGAGCCTCCTACATGACATTACAAAGTAAAATATATGCCTTCCAAGAAAAAGAAAAATATAAGAAAAGGTTCAAATGTGGCAGTATCCTTAAAATATTGATGAGTGAACTTGTGGATTGTCAAGTTGACTGAATATCTCCCTATTTCAAAGAAGATGGCATTTGGTAGTCATATGAGAATTAACTCAGTGCAATCCTGAGGTCTTTTCAACTCTATTTCAACTTGAATGTCAACAATGACTTGGCTGAATATTTTACACAAAAGACTTTGTACATTTTTCGCTAAATCATCTTATTGATGATACTTTGACATTGACACTTGTTATTTTAGCAATAAATAACGTAAAGGAGGTGCATGGATGAGAACACAAACTTTTTCTTTTTAGAGAAATAAGACCTGATATTGAGAAATTTCAGTGAGAATTAAGCATTGGGAAGAAAGAGGACAAGAAATAATAGCTAGAAGATGTATATTAATATTACACTTTCATAGGCAAAGGCTTTCTTGACGTTCTCAAAACCAATATTGCTAAATATTAACTTTACTTTCACAAAGAATGTACTAAAATTTTTCCGTCTCAGCTATCTTTACCTCATTTGTAGCACCTAAAGGGGAATTTGGTGTCCTTTTGGTCCGTAATGGATTAGCATAGTTCTCACACCAGTTTCTTCTATTATACTCTACATCTCTTTTTGGTAATTAAAGAACTTGTTTGCTCCGTGAAATCTAACAACTAAGGTGAATGCTAACTAGTGGAGGAAGGCAAGTGGATTTTGACTACCTTGGTGTGGGCAGCCTTACTCCTATGCCTAAAGTTTGACTCCAACAGAAACCCTGCTTCCTGATATTACCCTGTCTGGTCAACTGATCAAAAAAACATCTTTTACTACACAGCTGTGTCCTATTTCAGCAATTTCTGAAATTTCAGAACTGCCTCCAAACCCTAAATTTGTAATACATTGACACACACACACACACACACACACATATATATATATATATATATATGTATATGAGTACTGTATCACACACATACATACATATGGGAAAAGACCAATTTGGTCCCTCGTTCTTAAAATAATTAACCAATCTAAGCTTGTGACAGAAATTGTGAACAAACTAACAGAGTTGTTAACAATACATCTCTTGCAGGTTATGTTAACAACTACGTGATTATCATGTGGTTTGCTCCATTAAAATAAGTAAAATAAGTATATATATATATATTACTTAAAGTGCATCACTAGAAAAAAGAGGAGTCAAAGTAGTACATGTAAAGGAGATGTATAGGGATATGGTTACAAGTGTGAAGACACCAGGAGGGTTGGCCAAGAGTTTCCCATAAATATAGGCTTACACAAATTTTTACTTAAAGTGCATCACTAGAAAAAAGAGGAGTCAAAGTAATATATATAAAGGAGATGTATAGGGATGTGGTTACAAGTGTGAAGACACCAGGAGGGTCGACCAAGAGTTTCCCATAAATATAGGCTTACACCAAGGTTTAGCTTTAAATCCTTATTTGTTTCCATTGGTCATAAATGAACTTACAAGGCACAAACAGAAGGAAATATCATGGTGTATGTTGTTTGCAGATGACATTGTTTTAGTAGATGAGACAAAAGAAAGGGTCAATGCTAAACTCGCGGTCTAGAGAGAGGCTAAGAAGCACTTGAGTCAAAAGATTTTAGACTTAGTAGATAAAAAACAAAATACATGGAATTTAATTTTAGCAAGAATGCACGTAGGAATAGAATAGGGGTTAAAATCAGAGATCAAGAGATATCCATAAGTGAAAATTTTAAGTATTTAGGTTCAGTTCTTCAAAGTGATGGTGGTATAGATTGAGATGTTACACATCGGATACAAGCGGGCTGGACGAAATGGACAATAGCATCAGGAGTATTATGTGACCGCAAAATTCCTTTGAGACTTGAGGGTAAATTTTATAGGACAGCCATTAGGCCAACGATACTTTATGGGTCTGAATGTTGGGCAGTGAATTATACACATGAACACATGAGCAAAAAATGAGAGTAGCAAAAATGCGAATGTTAAATGGATGTGTGGGCATGCTAGGATGGACAAGATGCGCAAATGAGCATATTCATGATAGGATTGGAGTAGCATATATTGATGAGAAGATGAGATAAACACGCTTAAGGTGGTTAGGATCATGTGCTGAGACAGCAAGTAGATGCGCTTATTAGGCGAGTAGATTTTAGAGGGTAGTCAATGTAAAGAGGAGTAAGGGAAGACCGAAAAAAACTTGGTGGGTAACTTGTAAGAAAGATATAGCTCATTTAGGAATTAAAGAGGATATGGTTCATGACAGCTCATGGCATAGCTGGATTTATGCAATCAACTCTACTTAGTGGAAATAAGGCTTGGTTTGTTTCTTTGTTTGCATCACTAGAAACAGGTAGAAAATCCAGAAGTCTATCATTTTATGGGACTCTCCAAACATAGTTATTCACGTCCATGATTTGCATCATACATTTGCAAATCGAGATAAAAATTGAACAAGAACACTTAATAATGTTTATATCAGCTAATTGAAAATAAATGATAACAGGCTCTAAAACATGTTATTAGGAGATAATGAGCCAGAATTAAGTGTTCTACTTCCAGTGGAATGTAAATGATTAAGAAAGTTTAATGTAAAAAACAGATGTTATCAAATTTTCAGTTGCTATGAATTCATGGGGAAAAAAATGCTTCCTTGCTATCTATATATTGGTGTCAATCATCTTGTTCCCTAGCAAATAATTTTTTCAATTGTGCAGATGCAGGCCCCCCCTCTCCTGCTGCTCATTTACGTGAGGTCTTCTATAGGATGGGACTAGATGATAAGGTAATAGTTGTCACACCATCTCCTTTAAATTGCTTATTGAGACGGGTAGAATGCTGTCTTTTTGATGCTTTTCTTTCCAGGAAATTGTTGCACTTTCCGGTGCACACACATTGGGAAGGTCCAGACCTGAGCGTAGTGGTTGGGGCAAGCCAGAGACAAAATACACGGTATTGGTTTATATATTCTTATATTAAATAGAAAACACTTAGACATGGGTATAACTTCTGTTAGATTTTCTGTTTCTTTCTTTTACATGAAACATCAGCTATAGCCACATTGAAGTATATAGATTTCAGATGCCCTCTCAATGACCAATCTTCTTCCAGTACCTAGCTATTTGGCCATTAAATATTTTGATTTGTTTCAGAACCAGTTGAAATATTTAATTGACGTTGACGGAAGCGTGAGAAATAGAGAAATCACTTTGATCCATGACAATAACCAAAGATTCGGTTTTTAGGAAAAACCTGTAGAAAAACCTTGACAGGGGGCTTATTCAGCACACACCCTTAATTAGTTCTTGTACAGTTCTTGTAGAAGAACTAAAAGAAATGATATTTTGATAAATGTCAAAAGCTGAATTACAAAATACATTAGACTATTTATAGAGGTCTAATCCTAATCTAAAAACCTAATCAGATAAGTTAATTGGCTATCTTATCTTCATCTCCAAAAAACCTATCCTAATCAAGACCTTTATCCTCTTGGCTTATCATTATCCTATTTTAGCAGAATTTATCCTGCATCAGTTCTCCATCAAGACCTTTATCCTTTTGGCTTATCATTATCCTATTTTAGCAGAATTTATCCTGCATCAGTTCTCCTTGGGTTGGAGAAAAGAACTTGTCCTCAAGGTTTATTTTTACTTGCCACGGTCGAAAGGATTTCCAGTCAAACCTTCCATTGTCTGACAATGGCCCTTCGTCAGAATCAGTAAATACTGAACTGTAATTGTTGTCTTCTTAGGGTCCGAAATGGCTGCTCCGAGCTTTACTTCCAACTTCATTGCTGGATAAAACTGCATTGGATATTTTAGGAGATTATTTGAACACCGCTAAACAGCCCAAAAGTATATTCTCAAATCTTTTGTCAAATAGTTGAAGAAAATTCCTTTCCTTTTTAAGTTTTAAAGATGTCCGAAAAGAATATCGATCAACAGCAATATCCTCATCTGGATAGACATCATAGATTGGTGGTGTATCCCAATCCACCAAATGATTCTACAAATCAATATCGGAGTCGTAAACAAAAATATTTTCTCTGTGACCACCTTCTGGTATGTCCGATGAATTAAAAATGCCATATTGAATCTCCTTATAAATCGCGAATGTTTCTTGGCTGTTCATAAGTTGTTCAAACCTTTGGGATAATCGCTGAAGTTACTCCTTTACATCTTCTACTCTTGGTTGCCATGTGGATTTCATTCGGCTCTAATACCAAATGACACCAAGCGTGAGAAATAGAAAAATCACTTTGACCCATGACGATGACCAAAGATTTGGTTTTTATGAAAACCAGTAGAAAACCTTGACAGGGGGCTCATTCAGCACACACCCTTAAACAATTCTTGTAGAAGAACTAAAAGAAACGATATTTTGATAAATGTCAAAAGCTGAATTACAAAATACATTAGACTATTTATAGAGGTCTAATCTTAATCTAAAAATCTAATCAGATAAGTTAATTGGCTATCTTATCTTTATCTCCAAAAAAACCTATCCTAATCAGGACCTTTATCCTCTTGGCTTATCATTATCCTATTTTAGCAGAATTTATCCTGCATCATTTAGATCTGTTGATCTTCTCTTTTACCTAGATAAGACATCATAGACTTGCTGTAGCTTGATGTCTCAGTTGATGCAGTCTATGAAAAGTTCAAGGAAAACTAAGATAGATTTTCATTACTTCTATCAAGTTCCAATTTGACATTATTTGAGGATTACCGGCCTAATTGGGAGCACAAATATGTCAAAAGAGTCCTTATTTAGGTGTCACCATAGTTCTAATTCTATGAGTTTAACTAGTTATTTAGTTATATTAGGAAACTTATGCGTGCTGTTGTTTTTAGGGAAAAGTTCTAGAAGTATTTTGCTTATGTATGTAGAATAGAAGTAGAAATTCTGTCTTTGACCATAATAGAATTCTTTTTTTTGTTAAGGTAAGTTTATAGCTTATAAATACTCTTGTTACTAGGTTATTTTACACTTGGATGGATCAATAAAGAGTTGAATTGTTTTTTTTTTGCTTGTTTTATTCTTCTTCCTCGAGATTCCCCCAGTTTCTCTGCTTCTTTACTCCTTTTACCCTTGTTACAATTCACGAGTATCGTCCACAACCGCAAAAAGCCCCACTTTCCTACTAGTGATTTTAAGAGAGATCATTTCAATCTCATCCACATCAGCTTGGTAACATATTTTTTTCTTCTTCTTCATCAACAAATATGGTTACCAACACAAAGCTCTGCTCAAAATATGAAGCTTTGTCAGGATTTCTAGGGTTTTAAGGAAAATATCACTGCACTCAACCATAAAGTGCAAGGTATTGAGAAAAGTTAGAAGTGTTGCAATTGTCTGTTGCTGGATTAGACATCACAGCCGGCACATTGGATAAATTTGGAAGGTTGTTTCTACATGATTCAACAGAATTGAGGCTGTATTGCTGGGAAAACAACCGATTGAAGCAGTTCTGCATCATATAGTAGTTCTAGAAAAATTCCCCCAGTTCCATTTTATTGTTCAAGAAGGAATATCCAGAAACCTTTACGAGGAAGGTATTGTTTCATCCAAGAAGGCGAAGCAGATAATGCTGGATGAGTTTGCTTTACCAGAATATTTGAAAGGGGTTGTAGTGGGATCAAGGAACAAATTGGACAAGTTCCATAGCAAAGCCAAGAGACGTTCTCCAATATGGTCACTCCAACAATTAAATTTATCCTTCAAGAGTTTCACAATATTCAGCCTATGAAGTCCTAGCTTTGACCTGTTGCTCCCTCAAGTAGCCGGATAGAACAATTTTTGGAATTGTAGTTCTCTTTTCAACTTGTTTTAGATCTTTGGTTTCTTTAACCTATAATTCTTTAAAACTTGAGGACAAATTTTTTTTTTTTTTTTAAGTAGAGAAGAATGATGCAGTTTTTCTCAAGCTCTAGTTTAACATTCTTTGAAGATTAGCAGCATTTCTCAAGATTCCCCTAATTTCCCTCCTTTACCTCTTTTCCCCATTACCATTCACGTGTTCAGGATACTGTTCACAGCCCCAAAAACAGCCGAAATTCCCTCTATTCCTCCGCTAGCATTCATAGGAAAGAATACCCTGATCTTGTCCTACATCTTTAGTTATACCACTCACTCCATCCAATAGCAGCCCAATACAGGTGTCATTATCCAATCAAGGTTAACAAGTAGGTCTAATGATTAAACCAGAGCTCACCTTCGCTATGATACAAACTGTTCACAAATGGTAGTAAATATGCTACTTTCAGTTACAACTAGTAGGTCAAATGATTAGATGAGAAGGTACCTTAGCCATAATACAAGCATTAACTAATGGTGGGAAACATGCTGTAAGTTGTCAGTTTTAAGAACTATACTGCATCAACATAAAGATATGGTAAACTATGCTAAAAATATAATTTGAAGTAGTGTTTTTTTTTTTTTTGGTGATAGATGAACAGTGATATGTTATGATTACCAGAAAGTTATTAATCTGTAAACGCAAACAGAACTTTATTAGAATAGTTGTCCATTTCATTTATAAAAGATCTAAATCTAATAAACCTGAGAGGTTGGCCAAGCCTGGGTTGGTTTAAATTTTAATTTTGAGAGAGTAAGAAGATATTTAAGTTCAGACTTCTTGTTCTGAATTAAAGCCTTCGGAGAGTTCTCTGAAAAGTTCAACAATAACCAACTAGGGGAAGAAATAAAAGAGATTAGTCCCTCTGGTGAGGATTGTGAAAGTTTAATTATCTGATTTGGGAGATACTTCTAACTGACTAGTTAAGTCTCTATCTGGAAGAGATTTGTTTTCCCAAGTACATGTCTGCTTAACCTTGAAGTCAAAAAGTAATTAATGTTCCTCCTTATTCATTACAACAATCATTGTGTTGTAAGGAGAAAAGAATTGAAATCATAGGAGGGTGAAGAATTCTATAAAGCAAAAAGTAGTATGACCAACTACATTCTAATACTTCAAGGAACTAAGTTTATGTGAATGCGTAATAAACAAACAAACAAACCAAGCCTTATTCCCACTAAGTAGGGTCGGATGCATGAATCCTGTTACGCCATTGTGCTATGTTATGGACCATATACTTCTTAATTCCTAGATGGACTATATCTTTCTTACACGTTACCCACCAAGTCTTTTTCAGTATTCTCCTATCCCTCTTACATTGACTACTCTCTCTAAATGCTATTCGCCTAACAAGCACTTCTACTGGCCGTTTTAACACATGACCTAACCACCTTAAGCGTGTTTTTCTCACCTTCTCATCAATAGGTGTTACTCCAATCTTATTATGAATATGCTTATTGCATATCTTGTCCATCCTAATGTACCCGCACATCCATCTTAACATTCGCATTTCTGCTACTCTCATTTTTTGTTCATTCAGACCCATAAAGCATTGTTAGCCTAATTGCTGTTCTATAAAATTTACCCTTAAGTCGTAAAGGAATTTTGCGGTCGCATTATGTTCCCGATGCCATTCTCCATTTAGTCCAAGCCGCTTATATCCGATGTATAACATCTCGATCTATACCACCATCACTTTGAAGAACTGAACCTAAATACTTAAATTGTCACTTCTGGGTATCTCTTGATCTCCAATACTAACCCCTATTCTATCCTATGTGCATTCTTGCTAAACTTAAATTCCATATATTCTGTTTTTGATCTACTAAGTCTAAATCCTTTTGCCACAAGTACCTCTCTCCAAACCTCAAATTTAGCATTAACCCCATCTTTGTTTCATCTACTAAAACAATGTCATATGCAAAAAACATACACTATGGTATTTTCTCCCGTATGTGCCTTGTAAGTTCATCTATGACCAATGCAAATAGATAAGGATTTAGAGCTAAACCTTGGTGTAAACCTATGTTTATAGAGTTAACTCTGGTGTCAACCCTCCTGGTGTTCTCACACTTGTAACCACATTCCTATACATCTCCTTTATTGATTCTATATATACTACTCTGACTCATCTTTTTTTCTAAAACTCTGCACATAACTTTTCTAGGGAGTCTATAATATGCTTTTTCAAAATCAATAAAAATCATATGTAAATCTTTTTCCTTATCACAGTATCTTTCACTAAGTCTCCTTAATAGATGTATGGCTTCAGTAGTCGAACTCCCTGGCATGAAACCAAACTGATTATCTAACACTTTAGTTTCATAGTTCTTATCCTTCTTTCTATCACCCTCTCACAAAGTTTTATTGTATGACTCGTTAAGTTAATACTTCTATAATTCGCACAATTTTGTATATCTCCTTTATTTTTGAGAGTACTCTTCTTCTATTGGTTGGGCATCTTTCTTTTCTTCAATATTTTATTGAAAAGATTGGTAAGCCAACTTATGCCTTTCTTTCCTAAGCATTTCCATATCTCAATTGGAATATCATGGGGGTCAACTGCTTTTCCTTTTTTCATCTTCTTCAAAGCCTCGTCCATCTCTAATTCCTAAATTCTTCAATAATACATTACGTTTCTATACTCCTCAGACTTATCTAACTCTCCCAAAATAATATCATCTCCATTGCTTTCATTGAATAGTTGATGGAAATATCTCTCCCACCTTTCCTTAATTTCCTCATCTCTTACTAGCACCTTATTATTTTCATCCTTGATGCACTTGACTTGAGTTAAGTCTTTTGTCCTATAGGCTCTTGCTTTAGCAATTATTATAAATATCTCGCTCCCCCCTTCTTAAATTCAAATTTTTTATAAAAATCTTCAGAACCCTATACCTCGCTGCACTTATAGGCTTTTTTGCCTTCTTTTTAGCAAGCTTATAAACAAACAAACAAACCAAGCTTTAATCCCATTAAGTAGGGTCGGCTGTATGAATCCTTCTACGTCATTGCACTCTGTCATGGACCATGTCCTCTTCAATTCCTAGATGGGCTATATCTTTCCTACAAGTTACCCATCGAGTCTTTTTCAGTCTTCCTCTACCTCTCTTATGTTGACTACTCTCTCTAAAATCTACTCACCTGATAGGCGCTTCTACTGGTCGTCTTAACACATGACCTAACCACCTTAAGTATGTTTCTCTCATCTTCTCATCAATAGATGCTACTCCAATCTTCTCACGAATATTCTCATTCCGTATCTTGTCCATCCTAGTGTATCCACACGTCCGTCTTAACATTCGCATTTCTGCTACTCTCATCTTTTGCTCATGTGTGTGATTTGTAAGCATTTCTCTCATCAAGCTTATATTTCTCAATATTGTCTTCACTTCTATAACTTATAGAGCCTCTTATAATTAGCCCTCTTAACTTTGATTTTATTTTGTACACCTTCATCCCACAACCAAGATTCCTTGTTCATGGGGGCATAACCTCTTGACTCTCCAAGTATCTTCTTAGTTACTGTTCTCACTCTAGTTGTCATGTTATTCCATAAAGTGTCAGATTCTCCTTGTAAGTCCCAAATACTTTGCCCTGACAAATCTTTACTAAAAATTTCTTCTTTTTCCTTCTTTAAATTCCTCCACTTAATTCTAGGTAATCTAGATAAGTTCCTTCACCTAATGTGATGTTTAAGCCTCAAATCGACCACCAAAAGCCTATGTTGTGAGGTTAAACTTTCTCCAGGTTTGATTTTACAATCTCTACAAACCTTTCTATCTCTCTTTCTTGTGAGAAAGTCAATCTATGACTTTGTTGAACCACTTTTATAGGTAACTAAATGTTCCTAGCCTCTTCTTGAAAAAAATATTGATAATGCAAAAGATCGAATACCATGCCAAACTCCAAGATTGATTTTCCTTCTTCGTTTTTTCCCCCATACCCATATCCACCATGCACTTCTTCATAATCCTCATTATCTCTTCCCATATGTCCATTTAGGTCACCTCGTATAAAAATTTGTTTACCTTGGGGGACACTACCTATCAGCTCATCTAAATCCTCCCAAAACTTAGCCTTAATAGACTCATCTAGACCTACTTGAGACGCATAAACACTAAAGATATTAGTAGTTTCACGTCCTAAAATTAGTTTGAGGGACATAATCCTATCTCCTTTCCTAGTCACCTGCACTAATTCGTCCTTCATCGATCCATTTACAATAATACCTACCCCATTTCTAGTCCTGTTTAATCCTGAGTACCAAAGTTTAAATCCTAAATTATCTAATGGTCTAAAATAAAAGTGGCTGTACATAAATTTCAGCAATTCCTGAACAGCTGATATACCTGCGTTGTTATTGCTAGTAGTGAAGTTATTAGGTCATATCCCAGTCATCCTTGTCTCACTTCATATTGACTTCTGATGCTGATTACGTCCCAGATTCCCCCACTCCCCTTCCCCCGGGAAAAAAAAATGGAAATTGGAAAGAAATATGCTAGAAAGAAAGAGTCAGAAAATCTTTTAAATAATCCTTCTGCTAGATTTTGACTCCTAATTATATAATATTTCCAGATTGCATGATTCATGGTGATATGAAGTAATGATGCTTAAGTTGTCAAGATGAGCTTAATTTCAAGAAAGATGTATAGTTAAGCATATGGCTTCTCCCCTCTTACTTCCATGTAAAGTTCAATGTGCTTAATGACATATGCTTTCTGATTTTTCTCATTTTCTTTCACCTTTTCCTGTTCTAGAGACATTTGTTTTTTCTGAATCTAAGAGTTGTGTAACAGTTTTAACATCCAATATTATTATTGCTCAGAAATAACAAAATTGTAAAGAACTGCATAGTGAATTTGGAATTGGCAATATAAAGTCTGTCAAATTGCCCTTTATTACTTCTCTTTGTTGTTTGTAGAGTTAAAAACTCTCTCTCTCTCTCTCTCTCTCTACACACACACACACACGCGTGCACATATCGCTTATTGAGTCCACCATTAAGCAAAAGCCATACTATACCGAGTTTTTCTTATCCTTTTTGAAGTTTTATTTAATGTGCTTGTTGTTTGATAGAAAGATGGCCCAGGAGCGCCAGGAGGACAATCTTGGACAGTCCAGTGGCTAAAGTTTGATAACTCCTACTTCAAGGTGCAATATTTGTGGTAAACATATATGTCACCAATTTAAAGAAGAAACATTGGCTATAATTCTTTCTAATTTTATACTGATCAATGTAGGATATTAAAGAAAGAAGGGATGCTGAGCTATTAGTTTTGCCAACTGATGCTGTTCTTTTTGAAGATCCTTCATTTAAGGTGAAATAAGTTAGAAGTCAACCTTCAATAGAAATTTCTTTTGGCGTTATATAAATCATAGGATCCTATCCCTTCACATAAATTTATATACCTGCAGGAATATGCTGAGAAATATGCTGCTAATCAAGATGCATTCTTCAAAGATTATGCTGAGGCCCATGCTAAGCTTAGCAACCTTGGAGCCAAATTTGATCCTCAAGAGGTGTGTTGCCTTAGTAATTTATCATCTTTTATTTGAAGAATCTGTCCATGTCAACCATTATTTGAGTTGGATTTTTTCCGCCGAATAATAAATCTAGTCATGAATAACCCTGACACATCCCTCTCTCTCGAGTGTTTACATGTAATGTTTTAACGAAATCAAAAGGACTGGAATTATTTCCAAAGGAATACTCCTGCATCACCTGTTTTCTTAAGAAGTAAAAGAGGGAGCGGGGTACATCAAGAACCGCTAACATTAAGCATGGCATTGCTGAAACTGTTCAGAAATTTAATGCACAAAAGGTCTTGAAACTTTTTGTGTTGTTAAATTTCTTTATTTTTTTTCCAGCCACCCATTCTATCTATAAGTTCATATTATCGTTCAATTCTCTCAGTTCCCAACAGGATCTTACAGTTAGTAAACAACCATATAATATTTTCTTCTTGTTTGAGCTTTCTGTGATCACCTTCTTCTGTATCTCACCGTTTGTGTAAATTTGCAAGAAGAAAAATTGTGTGTTTGGTGGATATACTAGGTGCCTAAGATTTGCTGAATTCTTTTTGATAGGGTTTCTCCATTGATGAGGGTTCCTCACAACCTCAACCAGAGAAGTTTGTAGCTGCCAAATATTCGACTGGAAAGGTTGGAAATATTTTTGTCATCATAGTCTTTTTAAAAATATTTTCTCCTTTTCTCTTGCTTTCTAACTTCTGAAGAGAGATATATGCAGTGTTTTACATGATATACTTTTTATGGTTGCTGCAGGATTAGAAATACAAGTGTCTACTTTTCTAGTGCCGTTTGTTTTAATAACACAAGATGAAGCTATTTCCAAATCCTGTGAACTCAATTCTAAATTTTGGAAGTTCTGTCTTATTGAAGAAGAAGAATAAATTCAATTAGTGTTACCTATTTGAATTGCAGAGAGAGCTTTCGGAAGCTATGAAGCAAAAGATAAGGGCAGAGTATGAAGGACTTGGGGGAAGCCCAGATAAGCCTCTCCCAACAAACTATTTTCTCAATATCATGATAATAATAGGTGTCTTGGCAATTTTGACATCTTTGCTTGGAAACTAAAATGACTTGGGAACTTAATTGAAGTTAACTTGTGTAGCATTGTGTTTTTGTGGGTTTTTCTACTCATTTGCAAATCATGGTACAAATCCGACACCAACACGGCTTGTGGCTTTTGCTTTGGCTGAATGAAATGCTTAATTGAACAAAAGCAGAGTGAAGAGACCACTTTAGCAACCTTGTTAGTAAGTTGATGGCAATAAGTTGACGATATGAAAACAACAATTGAATGAGTATATGGCAATCAATGGACACCTAGAATGCTGTTGTCAATCAACAGTTTAAGAGGTAAAGGGATAACTTATTACAAAGGAAGTGAAAGGTCTTAATATTACTGAACATATTTGACCACTCAATTGTGGGAAATCAGTCCTGATAGAAGAAATTATAACACGTTACCTCAAATTTTAAATATAGTGGCAAGAAACAATTTAGTAATGGAAGAATTTGTAGGACTAAACAATCGGTATGATAAGAATTTTATCATCCAAATTTTTTTTCTTTCTTTTTAAAAGAAGATTTACATTGGGTTTCCAACTACCCTTAGTGACTCAAACCCATGACTTAGGTCATAGGGGAAGCGCACTCTTACCATTTGAGCTGCACTTCATTATCATCCTAATTTTGTATGGAACAAATCCCTCGTATGTGCTTGAATAAGTTTTTGCATTCAAGTCTGAATTGGTTTTATGAACCTGGATTTTACCAGCCAGTTGGAACTATATGACAAATTCAGTAAGAAATAGAAAGTCTGGTGCCATGATTTATCCAACTTTTCATGTTTATTTTTCGTTAAACTCCACTTGATACATATAATGGGATATTATTTTATTCTAAATGTTTCTGTAGTGTTTTTCCGTGGTCGTATTTCTTCCGGGAAAATATTGTAGTTGTCAAATGTATTTTATGTACTTTACCTTTTTTTATCTAGTAGTTCATTCTCATTTGTTCATTCTGCGCAAGCATTTCAAGTTTGGTATACCGTATACATGTTTTGATTTTAGTTTATGAATGTGCACTTTGTTTTTGCAAAATGTACTTATTTATTGGACGGAATTGCATCTGTCATTGTTTGGTTATGCTCAGATAGGAAAGTATAGGTTTAACTCGATATCAGTTGGAAATTTGTATTTTATGTAGGTTTGCAAGGAATGTGATTTATTTTATGGTTTTTTGAGCCTTAATAACTTTTTGGCTTATACATGATCTTCTTAACGGATTATAATCACTGGAAGAAGGATGCGCTTTAAGCCTTTGCTTTGCATAAGGTTTAGCAGAAAAAGACCATGAAAAAAGTTTGAATGTGCTAATTACCAAAGTGGGTGCTGCAATTTCGCAAATATTAGTCCATTCGACTGAATCAGTGTTGTGGTGAATTTGGTGGACTCCTTAATCAGTCATAATTATATACTAGTATTGTGGTGAATCTGGTGGACTCTCGTAACTACATATAACATTTAGCTTTTAATCACAGCTAATGTATGATAAATTAGTGCCGCTAAAATTATGGAATGTTGTGAGAGTTAAAATTAGGATTGCACTTCCAAAAAATGAAAAAAAAAAAAAAAAAAAATCCCATTTGTAGACACTAGATAAAGTGGTTTAATACCGTGTAGGTAGAAAATATATATTCATAGATTTTGAAAATATTTAGCCTTCAGTTGCCTTGTATTAACATAAGATACTATGCACTTCCAATAACTACAGCATTGAGGGTATCAAGGGTGTCAATTTGTGACACAATTATGGTTGAAATTTTTAATGCTTGATACGATTGTTATGTAGGGGAAAAAAAGAGGCTAAATATGTGAGTAGAATGTTATGCATGCCCAATATAACAACAAATGAGAAGTTTTTTACGATATATTTTTCAGTGGTATATTATATAGTTTAAGTATTGCAAGTAATATTGAGATTATATATGTAGATAATGTATATGTAGTGCCCCATTCCATATCGAAAAATATGGGAAGATTGATTGTCTAATAATATTCAAGATCGTGGTCTACTAATAATTTGGTACAACTATTTTGATTCAATGGTTTAGACTATTGGGTTAACCCTCTAATTTGGGTGTTTGGCATGAAGCGAACATCTTGTCATTGTTATACGGTAAAACTGATATAATGGTATGGAGCCGTAATTATGTAAGGAGCGCAAGAAGTAAGTATTGTATGTAGGTGTGTATTGGTTAACCGATCGATTAATTGGTTAATAAAATCGGTCGAAATTCAAAGAAGGGTTTTGAAATTTTTAATCAATTTCGATTTCAAATTCAGTTCAGTAAAAAATTTGGTTAACTAAATTTGAATTTTGTACTTAGTTTTGAATTATTCGATTAACCAAGTTCAATTCGAGTTCATTAGACCCTTGACATTAGATCAAAATTCTGTAAAAAAAATTATTTTTCAAGCAAAAATTTCTAATTTTAATTTATTTTTACTACGGAATTTGATATGTTGTGTAAATTTTTGTTGATAAATGATTCAAAAAAATAATTTACAAAAAATTATATCATGTAACTTAATTGAATAATAAGCAATATAATTAAGTACGATATTAGTATCGTATAATTTGCAAGTATTAATAAAATACGTATCACAAGATTATTTAATGTGATTATGGATACTAATTTAATAATATAATCAATGATGAATTAATGTTATAAGACATCTAGCAATTGTACAAAGGTAAGTTAAAAATAAAGATAATTATAATAATTAGCAATAAATATATTTTTGTCGAATAACTAAATTTATACTAAACCATGAACTATAGGCTAATACAGGCTCAAACCTTATTGGATTTAATTTTAAATTCTTATTGGTTTTTACCCTATTAACTAATCCAAAGTCCATAATTTAGATCAAAGGCGGCAATAACCCAGAACCATCCGCCACAATCCACAAACCCATAAATTAGATCTAAACTCTTTCTTTTAAGATTTTCTTTAATAAAGAGTAATCTCGGCTTTAGGTAAAATATTTTACCTTAAAATTTTCTGTCTATGAAACTCTCTTACTTATTTTGTCATGGTGCCTTATTTCCCCTAAACGCCTTTCTCATGAGGCTAAACGGGTACTTCCCAGGCCAACAACATAAATTAGGTAGAAAACATGACTGAAAATTTTAAGAACCATACCAAGAAAACTAATATTAAAAAATTTTGAAAGAAAGAATTTAAAAATAGTTTAATTAGAGTCAAAATCTTAAAATAAGATAACAATCAACATGATAAATTTAGCCTGACATATGTCAGGTAAGAACAGAAATTAAAAGGGAAAGGGAAGAAGGTACCTCAGAAGAGGCTTGAGAGGAATACCTCGGTCTTCTTCTTCTTTTTTATTAAACAAATATATATTATTTACAAAGGAGGGAGTATAGATGTACAATAGGAAGAGGAGAGAGAAAACTAGGAAAGAAAAGTTTTGAATGTTTTCTGCCTTCTCCAGCTATACAAATGGGGTTTTATAGGCAATTTTCGGACTTCAAAACAAAATAATTATGTACAGTAGGATTTTTGAAATCCGCACAGTAATTTTACTGTAGTTGTATATTGAATTTACTGTTTGTAGGATCCACTTTGATTCTGACATATGTCTTCAATAATTTTGACACATAGTAAAGATGTGTCTTCTCATTCTTTAACTCTTCTTTTCTTTAAGAGTGTTTAAAACACTTTGAAGAATATCTTCAGGTTTTTCAATTGGTTGAGATTCTCCAGCCAATTTAAATGAAGAATTATCAGAGTCCATGAAATTTTCCTTTGAAGAACATGAATCATTGTCATCTATAAGATCAATAGATAGATCCTGTTTAACATGTTCTTTGATTTGTTCTTTAACTTGCTCTATATAGGCTGCAATAATTTCTATTGGGTCCTTTGTCATAGTGCATTGCTGCACTTGTAATTTTCTAGCAATATGTCTAAAAGGATTAGGCTCCATAGCTCGGGTGATTGAAATAGTGTCCATATAACTTCGAATTTTTTCTCTTATTTGGTCCAATAATTCTTGACCAAATAATTGTTTTGTTTCTGGGTCAATTTTCATGAGTTTATCCCAGAATTTAGTATAATAAGTTCGATATAAACAAGGAAAATGATTAGGAGTATAACCCATTTATAAATCCAGGGAATTGAAAATTCAAGAAAGAAATAAATAGTGGCTATTTCTATAGGTAAAGGAATATTTTCTTAGGAATATAATTTTTTAAGAGTGAGTGAAATTTTTACCCAAGAATGCTATAATTGAAGAAATTGGTCGGGCAAAATTTTTACTGATGGTCCATGAGTAGTCCACCATTGAAGAAACCAATTGGGTATATCCTGAGATAAAAGGTTTGAACAAAGTTTTATAATCCAAGTATGTTTGTGTTTATAGTGTTTCATAATAAAAAATTTTATGAAAATTTTGAATATAATCCCAATATGTATAAGCAAGTGGTTGTTTTTCAACAAAATATTATTTTTCAGCAAGGGTAGAAATTCTCCATTCATCAGAAGATATAATCTTCTTAATAATAATTTTTGAAAAGTTATAACAATAGTTGTAGCCATATTAGGCTGAAAATGTTGAATTTCTGCTGACTCACTAATAGTGAGAATTTTTTCATAATATGATCGGGTCTTATATGATTCACCCGGAAACATGACTTTATCAGTCAAATACCTTTGGAGTATTTTCTAAGGTTGATTTTGCCATTGACGATCTTTTTCATCCAGAAGAAATATAATTTCTTTTTCTGGTCTTTGATAATAAGTCTTAGAATCTAATTCAGATTCTTCTTCAGTAACAGAAGCATAGGTATTACCTTTTTGATTTTGCAAAAATTCTTGCAATTGAGCATATAATGGATGATCTTTTGGGATATTTCCCAAATTAATATTAGATGAGGAATTTCTCTGAGGATGTTTCATAAGATCCATATTCTGATAATTCAGATATATCTGAATTAATTAAAGTTCTTCCTCCCCTAGATATAACTGGAGATCTTCCACCACGACCTCGTCCCCTATAAGGAGACTGGAAACCACCTCGGTTCATTAATTCTTTAAAAATTCTCTAGATAAGAAATTAGGAAGAGAATTCTCATATCATTTTTTATAAAATATTTCAAAATCAAATGGAGTTAATTGAGCTTGCCATCTTGCAAACATTTGTTTAGAAGCATCATTTTTAAAATCTTTGTTAAACATAAATTTAACTGAATGAGAATCAGTTATAATTGTAAATTTTTTATTATATAAATCATTTTGAAATTTTAAAACACATTTAACAATTGCTGACATTTCATGAGCAACAGTAGCATATTTTTTCTGACTATCAGTCCATTTGCCAGAATGAAATCTAACTGAATAGATCTGTTTATTATCCGGGTTAATTTGTTTTAATATATCACCAAATCCTATATTGCCAATTAAAGGATGCATCAGTTTCTATTATCTTAGGCCATTTAGGATTAGTTAATGTTAAACATGGTAAAGTTTTAACTTTAAATTTAATTTGTTTAATTAAATTAGTTAAATTTTGTCCAAGGAATACCATTTTGTTTAAGTCTATCGTATAAAGGAGCTAAATCTTTAGAAAGATTTTTATAATAGGGAGAAATGTAATTTAAACTTCCTAAAAATCTCTGAAGTTGTTTTTTTATCTATAATTTCGTTTGGAAATTTAGATGCAAATTCTATTGCCCTATTTATGGGTGTAATTTTTCCTTTTTCAATAAAATGTCCTAAAAATATGATTTTTGTTTTAAATAAACAAATTTTTGGTTTAGATATTACTAATCCATTTTGTATGACAATCTTTTTAAATAAATTAAGATGTTTAAAATGTAATTCTAATGTTTTACAATAAACAAGTATATCATCAATATAAACAATGATAAAATCCATATAAGGAATAAAAATATCATTCATAATTTAGAGTCCTTTATACTGAAATTCAGAAGAAGCATTTTTTAAACCAAATGGCATAACATTCCATTCAAATTGTCCAAAAGGAACATTAAATGCAGTACAATAAGTATGTTTAGCAAAAATTTTAATTTGCCAATATCCTGATTTTAAATCAAATTTAGAAAATATATTTACATCATATAATTTTTCTAACAAATATTTTTTATTAGGAATAGGATATCTAATCCATTTTAAAACTTTATTTAAAGGTTTATAATTTATAACTAATCTAGGAACACCTCTTTCTTGTTCCGATTTATTATTAACATAAAAAGCGGTACAAGACCAAGGAGATTTAGAAGGTTTACTTAAAGCCTTTTGTAATAAAACATCAATTTCTTTTTACATAATTCTAACATTTGGTTCAGAATAATTTGACATGGTCTAGCTTTAGTAGGAATATCTTGTTCATTAAAATTTTCTTCATATGGAAGAAAAACACATGTTTCTTTCTATCCCAAAATGCACTGGGATGATCAGCACAAATAGTTTGTGAAAATTGTTCAGTAATATATTTAACTTTTTATTGAATTTTTGGTTGTTTCAAAATATCATCAATAGAAATACTATAAATTTCTGAGGTTAATGAAGATAAATGTAAATATTTTGATTCAATAAGAGAATTTATATTTCTAGTAATAGGATCAATTATAAACTGAAAGTAAATTTCTTGATTAAGTACCAATAAAATCATTTTTATCCAATTGTTTAATAGAATACAAAGCATTTATAAAAGGAGTTCCAAGTATAATAGGAGGATTCATCAAATTTTTAACAAGTAAAAATGTTTGAGGAATACAAACATTATCTTGACATATATAAGCAGATGGAATTTTATAATCAATTTCTAATTTATCACCAGAAGCAGAACGTAAAGTATGAACTGTTTTTCTATAATATTTAGTTGGTATTAATCCTTCTTGAATGCAACAAAGATCAGCACCACTATCAATCATAGCAATTGATTCAGCTAAAAAATCATTATCTATAATTAGAAATTTAATTTTAATATATCATCTTTGAGATGTTACAATTTGCATAATATTTAAAAAATTATCAATTTTACTAGTATTACTAGAAGAAGGAATAGAAGATTCAATTGGCTGAATAATTTCTTTTCCTTTATTAAAAGATTGGTCAACTAAAGAAAGTCGATTATCTATAAAAACATTATTTTATTTTAATAAACAAATTTCTGTTTTTAAATTCTTTACTTCATCATGCAAATTTGTTAAAGTAATTCCTGTTTCAATCACCCGAGCTATGGAGCCTAATCCTTTTAGACATATTGTTAGAAAATTACAAGTGCAGCAAGGCACTATGACAAAGGACGAAATTATTGCAGCCTATATGGAGCAAGTTAAAGAACAAATCAAAGAACATGTTAAACAAGATCTATCTATTGATCTTATAGATGACAATGATTCATGTTCTTTAAAGAAAAATTTCATGGACTCTGATAATTCTTCATTTAAATTGGCTGGAGAATCTCAAACCAATTGAAAAACCTGAAGATATTCTTTAAAGTGTTTTAAACACTCTTAAAGAAAAGAAGAATTAAAGAATGAGAAGACACATCTTTACTATGTGTCAAAATTATTGAAGACATATGTCAGCATCAAAGTGGATCCTACAAACAGTAAATTCAATGTACAACTACAGTAAAATTACTGTGCGGATTTCAAAAATCCTACTGTACATAATTATTTTGTTTTGAAATCTGAAAATTGCCTATAATACCCCATTTGTATAGCCGGGGAAGGCAGAAGACATTCAAAACTTTTCTTTCCTAGTTTTCTCTCTCTCCTCTTCCTATTGTACATCTATACCCCTCCTTTGTAAATAATTTTGTTTAATAAAAAAGAAGAAGAAGACCAAGGTATTCCTCTCAAGCCTCTTCTGAGGTACCTTCTTCCCTTTCCCTTTTAATTTCTGTTCTTACCTGACATAATATGTCAGGCTAAATTTATCATGTTGATTGTTATCTTATTTTAAGATTTTGACTCTATATTAAACTATTTTTAAATTCTTTCTTTTAAAATTTTTTAATATTAGTTTTCTTGGTATGGTTCTTAAAATTTTCAGTCATGTTTTCTACCTAACTTATTTAACCTGGCCTGGGAAGTACACGTTTAGCCGCATGAGAAAGGCGTTTAGGGGAAATAAGGCAACATGACAAAATAAGTAAGAGAGTTTCATAGACAGAAAATTTTAAGGTAAAATATTTTACCTAAAGCCGAGATTACCCTTTATTAAAGAAAATCTTAAAAGAAAGAGTTTAGATCTAGTTTATGGGTTTGTGGATTGTGGCGAATGGTTCTGGGTTATTGCTGCCTTTGATCTAAATTATGGATTTTGGATTAATAGGGTAAAAACCAATAAGGATTTAAAGTTAAATTCAATAAGGTTTGAGCTTGTATTAGCCTATAGTTCATGGTTTAGTGAAAATGGTATCAGAACTTTAATTAATTCAGATATATCTAGATTATCAGGATATGGATCTCATGAAGCATCCTCGATCCTCATCCTCATCCTCATCCTCATCCTCATCTAATATTAATTTGGGGAATATCCCAAAAGATCGTCCATTATGTGCTCAATTACAAGAATTTTTGCAAAATCCAAAAGGGTAATACCTATGTTTCTGTTACTGAAGAAGAATCTGAATTAGATTCTAAGACTTATTATCAAAAACCAGAAAAAGAAATTATATTTCTTCTGGATGAAAAAGATTGTCAATGGCAAAATCAACCTTGAAAAATACTCCAAAGGTATTTGACTGATAAAGTCATGTTTTCGGGTGAATCATATAAGACCCGATCATATTATGAAAAAATTCTCACTAATAGTGAGTCAGTCTCTTATTCACATTTAGATGTGTATGGCTTCAACTATTGTTTATAACTTTTCAAAAATTATTATTAAGAAGATTATATCTTCTGATGAATGGGGAATTTCTACCCTTGCTGAAAAATAATGTTTTGTTGAAAAACAACCACTTGCTTATATCAAAATTTTTTTATATAAAACTTTTATTTCTAATTATTGAATTTAGCAATCGGTTGATCGAATTTGAAAAAACTTCTCTATTATTTTAGAATTCATTAATCGTATTTATGAATTCAATTAATCAATTTCTGACCAAATTCAAAATTAACCGAATTAAATTCGAAATCGATTACAAATTTGATTAACTGAATACCTGTACAACCTAATTGTATAGGCTAAGCACCAAAAAATTTTATTATAGGAAAGTTTTACCAAGTGACATATTAAGTAATATTCCTAAACGAGATTTTATCATTTTAAATAGTGGTTAATTGGTAGACCTACCACTTTAAAGAGTGAAATCTCATTAATTTAAAAATATCACCTAATATGTTATTTGATTAGATATTCTCATAATAAAGTTTATCTTAACCACCACATCAAAAGGTGGGAGTCACGTCTGGATGCCAAAGAGCCCGTAGGCCCTGTACAAGCTACTTATAGAATCTTATACAGTCAACTATCGTCCAAACTCGGGCTTTGCAAGCACGGAGGAGTTAAACGGGGTGAATGTAGCGTCTTGCTTCACACATTGCACGTTGGAAAAGTTTGGGGATATCGATTGATTGGTAATACTCAAACTTTTGGTTATTAATAATTTGAATTAAATATTTCGGACTAGTGATTTAGAGTTTAGAGTTTAGAGTAGAGTTTAGAGTTTAGAGTCAAATGCTTAGTAACATCTTTAAGTTGTGTACTACTAATAAATTCGTTTAAACATTTTAATTTATAATTTATGTCCAAAAGTTGTTCAATTGGTATCAGAGCACTTAGTAACTTAAGCTGGAAGCACTTAGTAACTTAAGCAGGGAAATGATTCTCCGACTGTTGAGAATAGACTATTAGGAAATTGAATTTTAAGTTGTGTTTATGAAAGTTGGTGTTGTTGGGATTCATTAGATAAAAGAAGTTGAATTGCAATTGTGCAATTCTCTCAAGGAGAGAAAAGCGTGATGACCCTCAATTTTAGATTTTGAGGTTAGCTATCTTTTGTATTAGTTGATTTCCATTTAAGTTAACTAGATAAATATCCGTGCTATGCACGGGACGAATATGTATATTTAATTTTTATAATAAAATAATAATATATGTTAATTTGTGCAAAATGTACATGGTATTTTGTTTTAGTTTTTCTTTTGTGATTTTTTTTTAAAAAAAAAGGCAAGAGAGAGAAAAGAATATAACAGGACACATAAAATTGTATTTAAAGTCTTATGTGTTTAATTCAAAAATTACATAATAGAAACTTTTGATAAAAAAATTATCATCTCTAGTAGCTAACTCGTGCTTTGGCTTTGCACAGGAGTATTGTGTTTACAAACGCCATTGTATACATTAATTTTATGTTTGTGTATTTGTTAAAATCTTTGTTTTTATACAATTTAGAGGTAGGGCAATTAACATGGCATATCCTATGTTGAGGTAAATTTTCTCAAAGTCCCCATCTTATGATTCTTAATTATATTTTCCATTTTAAAGTTTTAACTAATGCACTAAAATTTGATAAAAGTGTTTACGTGCTTTTTTAGATTATAAATGGATACATATTCATATTGATCGAAAAAAAAAAATTTTTAAAAAAAATTGTTCTAATAACAAAAGAAAAAAACAAAGAATTCAAAACTTTGACATCAATTTATACTAAGAGAAGTGGAAAATACATCTTTTCTATTTAATCAATGATATAAATACCATTATTTCATCGAATCCTACAAAGATGCATGTCATCTTATAAGAAGACAAGAAATAGGTGGTCACTTGCTAGTTGTCAGTTACATTTATTTTCTTTCATAAATAATGATAAAAACTTTATTATGTCAAAACAAAATTACAGCCAGAAACTCCAAAGAAAATTTGATGTTGCATATTTCCATAGTGCATTTGAATTGCATTTGGCATGGTACGTTGGGAATTAATGGAATTTTTATTCAAAAATTTTATTTTGCAAAATAAACTCTAAACAGCAAGCAATTTTTTGGCACACAAGCTAATCAATTGCCAATTTGATTAAGAAACTCAGTTACACACTTTACGATAGCTCCTATACCATAAGACTTCACTTTTTAGCCTAGTCATTCATTAATTTATAACATGTAGTTAAAATTGCCCTCCAACTCAAAAAAGCATTATAATGCTGCTCAATGCATATATCAACAACCTTGGCTCAAAAATTTGAGAGATTGTAAAGTCATAAAAAAAAAAAAGAGTGATGAATAAGATTGTTAGTTGTATTATGAATTTGATTGTATGAAGTAAAAAATGTGAATAACTAAAATGTCCTAAAAGAACCTTGAATTACATGTAAAATATCAATAGTCTTACTTAAATATTTTTTGTTAACTAAATCCTAAATTATCATATAATCAATTCATTTAATAAATATAGATGTAAATAACTCTTAGAATGTGAAAAATACTTAAAACAAAATAAAAGATAAGGAGTAAGAAACTATAAAGATACAACATGATGAGTAATAACAAAGTCATTTCAAGATAAAAATAAAAACTATCTTTTTTATGAATGATGCCAAGTTGAGACTTGCCATATATATTGAAAGAGATTAACAAAATACTGAAGCAGAGTAAATAGAACATTTTAAGTAGTTAGATATCTTTAGAGGTTTTTTTTTTTTAGTACGCATTTAAAAAATATGAAAGTTGGGATAACATCTATGGTGAGGTTAAATTTTGATTTAAAAAAAAAAAAAAAAAAACTTAAAAAATTCAAGAAAATCTTGAAACTTTGAATTGAGATAAATAATTGTACTTATCAAGTTGATTGTGAGTTGAGAAAATGGTATATAATATCAAAATATCTAACAAACTAATGGGTAGACCTATATAATCAAATTGACCCATTAATTTTGTTTGGAAAGATAATCCATCTAGATGAGCGAAACCATCTTATTAGAATAAGATTGTTATGTACTATGAAAAATATGAGCTATGCAAGATGATTAACATATATTCAATCTTTTGGTAATTAAATCAAATAAAGTAAAATAAAATTAATTAAAAATATTAATTAAGTTGTAGCCGTAAAAACAAATAATTAATGAACGTCAATATTTAGTATCCACTTAACATCATTTGAATATTTAATATTTATCAAGTTATAGATATAGATTGTATAAATAGATAGATACATGAGTAACTTTAATTTTTTTTTAAATTTTAGTTTCTGATATTGTAAACTTATTAACTGTATTACTTTGTTTGTTTATCTGTATTGTCTTAAATACTAAAAGTCTTATGTCATCATCATTATTTCACTAATGTATAATTTTACTGTAAAAATTAAATGCATGTGTATGGGTTTTTAGCTACTTAAGAAGTATTTACCAATCCGTAATTAGTTTGCACTACTTTTTGTGATTAAAAATTACTTGATAGTTGTGAAGGGAAAATGAGGTTTTTGAACATTTAAAACTTATTGCATTGATTATTTATTGAATTATAGTAATTAGTTTTCGTTACTTAGTGATAAATAGAAAGGAAATAAAAAAAACCAAAAAAAAACCCAAAAAAAAAAGTTGACATTCATATATGGCATCTCTTGATAGCTTCTCACTAAAACCCTTTTTGCTATAATATATACTAGCTAAATATCCTGTGCCATGCACAGGAGGACGAATAGCTATATATTTAATTTATACAATAAATAACATTAGTAAAATAATGACGACGATATGAACCTTTAGCAATTAAACTATAAAAAATGCAAACAAAATTAAGTAATAATATTTATAAAGTTTACTGATTATAATATAAAACAAATAAAACAATTGTTAAGTATGCATTTATCATGTTCATATTCTTGTCATATAAAAATGATTGAAAAACAATATGGTTTTGTTATATATATAGTATAGATATAGATTTTTTTTTCAAATTAATAGTATTTATTTTTCTAACCATTGTTAATAACAGCTAATTATATGATGATTTATAATAAATTTTTAATTTTTAATTATTTTCATATAAATAAAACTACATCGATAAAATAGACTATATAATTTGACAAACAACAATTTTTTTAGGGAAAAGTCTACAAAAAAGAAAATTAATAAAAAAGTAGACGAAATAAAATATTTTTCAAGAATAATCAAGAAACTTATAAATGATTAAATTTTTATCAAAATTTTGAAAATAATAAGAAAATGATAAAAATTTATGAGAAAAAAAAAATGGACAAAAAGAAAAGACGTAATCTTCCTAACTAGAAATAGGAGGGGACGATGTTTTGAAGTAGTAGTTTTTGTGGATAGACATCTATTTTGTATAAGAGTAGGGGTGTTCATCCTGACCTATTAACTCGAAAAATTCGCTGAATCGATCCAATCCGAATCAGAAAAAGAGGATACCTGAACCGCATTCAGAAAGCGGTTCAGGTAGAGGGTCACATTTCTGTGACCCGTCGGGTGCCCGACCTGGTCATTTCAGGGGTAATTTTATAAATTTACCTAATAAGATTTCTCTTATAAGTAAATACTTATCAGGTTTATTGGTAGCCTCCTATCTCTTCTTTTTCAATTCCTTGTCTTTCCTTCCTTTTTCGCCTCAATCTATCTCTTCCCTTCCTCTCTCTCACATCCTCATTTCTTATACTCGATTTTGCGATTTAATTATTGTTGCCATTGGCCTGTTGCTACTTTTTAGTTTGTTGCTATTGGGATGTAATATTGGGTTATATTTTGTAACTTAGATTTAAGTGTTGTTGACTTAATTGTGAAATTAACTTGCTTAACTATGATTATTTAAATTTTTATATTTTGTTACTAGTGAGGGTCGGGTACCCGGTCAACCCGACCCTCTTTTGAGGGTACCCAGTAGGCCGGGTACCCGCTTTGTATGGACCGATTTGAGGGTCGAAATTTTCTTGACTCGGTCAGTAAGGGTTGGGTACTTTTTTTAACTTATAAACCGGATACCCGGTCCATGAACACCCCTAGTAGTTTGTAGAAATGATTTGGGATACATATATGATAGTATGAAAAGATAAAATAAAGAAACGGAGAGAGTAGGTGATAAGCGATAAGTGATACTAATATATTAGGAGAGTAGGTTCATCTAGGGAAGGGAAGCCAGAAGGAAAAATTGATATTATTTTTTAAAAATGTACCTTAATACTAGTTAAGAATAACATTCATTGACATTTAAATGTTAATTATCAATAAATATATAGTTTTAAAGAAGATGCAAAGAATAAATTGATCGATTTAGTAGTTATTATTTTTCTGTGATATAGTAGTATTATTTTTATTTTGATAGAATCTATACTATACCTAAAGAATAAACAACTTTTTTTAATATTCTATATTATATGTAATTAGATTGAAAAAATAAGTGGTACTATGTGTAATTAATTGGTACTAATATATCATGGGTTCGAGTCACTACAGGGTAAGGGGAGAGGTAGATTTCAATATATATATATGGAGAGTGAGATCCATCTAGGAAAGAGAAGTCAAAGGGAAAAAATGATATTATTTTTAGAGAATGTACCTTATTAACATCTATCGTCATTTAAATGTTAACTATCAATAAACATAAAGTTAGAAAAAGGTGCAAAGAATAAATCGATGATTTAATAATATAGTAATTATTAATTTTTTTAAATATAGAATTATTTTTTGTAATATATTAATTATTAATTTTTTTAATAAAATCTATACTATATCTATAGAAAAACCACTTTTTATGAGAAACATTAAATAATTTATATTATATGTAATTAGGTTATAAAAACAATATTAATCAGATATATTTAGGCTAAAGCCTAATATCTTCCTTTTTATGAAAATTATTAGGAGTAACATTTTAAATTATATGTCTAAGTTCTTTTTTAAAATTAATATATATTTATTATCTTAACTTATGTTAGTAATTGATAATATATTATTATTTCTATTATATTTTTAATTTTATAATTATTTTGGAAATATTCAATCACAAGAGGTATACGTGCATAAAGTGAGAACTTCGAACAGATAAAAATAGTTAGGATAATACTTAGGTAATTAATTTCAATTTTTTATTATTAATTATGTAATTCATTTTTCACTGTCATTATGTACTATATTAATAATTTTTTCTGGATTTTATACTGTAAATCTCATCTTATTTTTATGGAAGTTATTAGGAATATTCCTTTAAAATATTATATTTTTATTTTTTCAAATGATTAATTTATTTTCCTAATTTTTTGTTAATAATTGAGAATTGTATGATGCTTTGTAATATATTTTTATTTTTGTAGGATAAAAATTTAGTTATAAGAGGTGTATAAAGAGATTTTGACATAGCCTAGCCGGATTTTAATCGATCCAAGTTTGTACTTTCTAGTTCGGCCCGTCAAAATTGGACATCTCACAAAATGGAATTTTGATATACTATATAGCCCATATATAGCTTATGCTAATATGAAATGACAAATGAAGTACTAAGTCGTGAATATTATCGGCACAATTCACTTGCTATATCTAGGTGTATGCGCATAAAATGAGGATTTCGAACAAATTAAAATAGCTAAAGATAAAATTTAATAATACATTAAAATTGCAATATTAATTACGTAATTCATGTTTTACTTCCGTTATATTATTCTTAAGTATCTAAACAAATAAATGTAGTTAAAAATAAGATTAATTAATTAATATGAATTTCCACTGTAAATTATGTATTCATTTTTTTTGGAGTTTACACTATTAATTATGTAATTCATTTTCTACTTCTATTAATTAACTGAAAAATCAAAGTATTAGTTAAAGATAAGATTAAGGTAATTAATTTGAATTTGCACTATTAACTGTGTAATTTATTTTTTACTTTTATTTTTTTTTATCTACAAAAGTAAAGTAGAGTTAAGGAATTTATCATGCCACATGTCAACTATTGACGGCTTCTCACAAACATCCCTTTCGCTTTAATATATACTAGCCTAAAAACCCGTGCTATGCATGGGTCTAGAAACATTATGAACTTTAACTAACATATAATATAGATTGATAGTATAAATATTTTAATAATTAAATCAAATGATGATGAGTAAAAGAAAGTGACAATAGTATTAGGTTATATAACATCAAAAACTAAAAAAGAGATAAAAGCAACACACAATGATTGTGAAATGAGCACTTCAAAATATTTAGAGTTCAATCCTGGGAAAAAATAAACCAAAATTAGTTATAGAAAATAAATATTAGTTATATAAGATTTATATATTATAGTAACTTACATATTAAATTTATTGTTTGGATATTTTCGCGAACGCACATGCATTCTTCTTCCCAATCAACTTTAAGGACAAAAGATGCTACGGATTGATAACTAACATCATGCATAATTTTCGGTATTGGGATAACAAAAGTAAATAGTTTTTCCTTCAATGTTTGTATAATTTTTTGAAGGAGTTCTATTCCATTTTCCTGTCCCAATTGTAGCATATGAGAAATTTACATATAAATGATAAAAATTTTGACAAATCTAATTTAAACCTTCATCAACTTACCTGTAATGTAAATTCTTTAATTCATTTGCAGTATATTAGAAATGCATTATGCTCGAGTGATATTTTCCAAACCTTATTTTGATGATGACAAACAGTTATTGAATAACCAAACATTATTTCCAATCATGTATATCAAAAATCAATAGATATGATTAATAGCACAACCAACAATTTTATCCAATTCTGTATATCAAAAATCAACAAATATTATTAATAGTACAACCAATGATTTTGCATATTCCTACTCCCCTTTTTGACATCATCAAAATAAGCTCTCCTGAGAAAGTGCACTATAACAACCGATAATAACATCAAATTAGACCATTACATGATAATAACATCATCAATCTATTTTAATTCCAAAACCAAAATAAAAGTACTACATAATAGTAATATCGAAATACAGATTAATGATTCAAGAAGGAACAGAGAATTTAAGTCTAGTCATTTTTCTTCTTAGAGCATTTTTCGATTTTGCACTTTTTGGTAGGTGCATCATCGCCAGTAGCTTCATTATCGTTATCTCCTGCGTCGTGTCGTTGCATGATAAAATTCAATGTATCATCAATATCCTCGTCGTCGCCCTCATCAGCATCAACAGCACCTTGAGTAGGGGGTTCTTCACGAGTATATTCATCCTCTTCTTCAGCATTGTCATTGTCATCACTTTCGGTAGAGGAGTCAAGGGTGTACTGCGATTGAATATTTGCAAATTGAACTTGAGCTGAAGCAGACATGCCCAAGTTGAGTGCCTCTTGCAGGATCATCTGACGAGTTTCAAGACGCTTTAACTGGCGATTAGTTCGACGTTGGAAGGAATTCACCTGAGTGCTCAAGGAATTGAGAAGGCTGCAAATGTGTGAAAGGGAAGGTTCAAAGGAAGAAGGGCGAGGATCATAGACTGGTGGAGGTGTTTGACAAGGAGGGGAATGGGGAAGTGCCAGACTAAAGTTAGATGCTTGAGTTTTTGATTTTTGAATATCATAAACAGCTTTAGTTAACTATTGATCATTAAAAAAACGCAACCCCTTTCGCTCAATGTAGGCTTTGTTGAAGTAGGGAGGGTATTGATTTTTCCTGGTGAAAGGTACGTTAAGATATTCAAAAACTTTTGTGAGAAATTTGTCGAAGGGAATGTTTCGGCGAGTATCGGTTAGAAATAGTTCTCACAAGAAACAGAAAAGGTACCCAAAATCAAGAGAAATCCCTTTAAAAATGTAGTAAAATAAGTAAAGCTACATTTTTTAGGATTCGGTGCGATGCCCGTCAGTTGGTAATAACAAATTTGTGACAAGAGTGTATAAAATGTTCATTTCAGGAGTGAGCAAGGTAGTCTTGGCTTCCGAATCCTGTTTGAAATTGATATTAAAAATTGCTCTAACCTCGTCAATATCAAAACTAGTGTTCAGAGCGAGCTATTTTTTCAAAGAAAAGAAGTAAGAAAATTTATTCAGGGATGAGACTTCACATTCAAAAATGGTATTTATGATTTTGGAAGAAATTTTAAAATTTGTGTTGTTCATACGAGAAACTAGTGTGCGAATAGTGGAGCCTTTTCTAAGGTTGGCTATGAATTAAAGCATTATGTCATGATAAACAGGTAAGTCAATGTGAACTAGGTGACTCCAATTTTGTTTTCAAAACAACTAGATTTGACAATTGAAAGATTAAATTCATCAAAAATACCTTAGGAAACAGGTCTTTGAACATTGATAGATTTGTTAAGAAAAGATGTATACCGTTCAGATGCCTTGGCATCTATCAATTTAGATAGAGGTGGATTTGTTGAAATTTGAGGATTAGCTGATGATTCCCCTTGCACTAGAGCTTTTCCTTTTGATTTACGTCTACAAGTTGTTGTTGAAGAGTTTCCACGAGATCGAACCATTATGAATTGAAAGTATATATAAAAGAAGAAAAAAAGTGTGATTTTTGGGAAGTTTGCAGAGATTTGAAGAAATTAGATGGTAGATTGGTGAAATGGAATGCAATAAGGGTAACGACCAATTTGGGAATGAAGATTTCTCAAACAATTTGGCAAGAGAAGGAAGAAATTGTAAGAATTTTGAAGGGAAAGACTTTTCGCCAGAGGAGGGTTCAGGGATTTGGGTGAGTCTGAAAGGGGTAAAGTGAACAGTTTTAAGGGAGCAGAGTGAGTAGTAGTTCGAACGTTCAAACGATTTGTATGCGTTCGATCGTGTGTCCAAAAGCTGATGAACGGACTGTCAAAACTCAGAGTTAGTGCATACGATATTTTCTCGGATGATGAGGAGCATCCGATGGGATTTCAGTGTGTAAATGAAGAAAGTGAGGAGAATTCGGACGATCATAAGCGTCCGAGGCAGAAATGAGGTTTTCGAACGAGTGAGAGCATCCGACAAAGGGTGTTGTTCAGAAGAGCATGTGCGTCCGAACTAAGAGTTTATGCCGATGTGAACTTTAAAATCCCCAAACGATTTCTGAGATATTCAAAATGATCTAAAGCCAAGGGTTTAGTAAAAATGTCAGCTAGTTGATCTAATGTAGATACAAATTCAACACATATTTTCTTTTTACAAATAAGATCTCTAATAAAATGGTGTTTAACATCAATGTATTTTGTTCTAGTGTGAATTACAGGATTTTTTGTAAGATTAATTACACTAGTGTCGTTACACCTTATAGGTGTCACAAAATAAAAAAGAATGCCAAAGTCTTTTAAAGTATGTTTCATTCATAGAAGTTGGGTACAACAATTTTCAGCAACAATGTATTCGGCTTCAGTCGTAGAAAGAAAAATAGAATTTTGTTTTTTGTTAAACCAAAACACAAGACAATTACCCAAGAGATGACACATACCACTAGTATTTTTTCTATCAATTTTACACCCAACAAAGTTAGCATCAGAAAACTAAGTAAATCAAAAATAGAAGATTTTGGATACCACAGACCAAAATTTATTGTGCCCTTTAAGTATCTAAAAATCTTTTTTACAACTATTAAATGCGATTCTTTCAGGCAAAATAGCATAAAAATCGTTCGGACGTCCGAACTATCACTCTGCTAGCTTAAAACTGTTCATTTGTTCCCTTTCGGATTCACCCAAATCCCCGAAATCTCCTCTGGCGAAAAGTCTTCCCCCTCAAAATTCTTACAATTTCTTCTTTCTCTTGCCAAATTGTTTGAGGAATCTTTATTCCTCAAAATGTTCGTTACCCTTATTGCACTCCATTTCACCAATCTACCATCTAATTTCTTCAAATCTTCACCAACTCCCCAAAAATCATACTTTTTTTTCTTTTATAGATACTTTCAATTCACAATGGTTCGATCTCCTGGAAACTCTTCAACGGCAACTCGTAGACGTAAATCAAAAGGGAAAACTCCAGTGCAAGGGGAATCATCAGCTAATCCTCAAACTTAAACAAATCCACCTCTACCTAAATAGATGCCAAGGCATCTAAACGGTATACGTCTCTCCTTAGCAAATCTATCATTGTTCAAAGACTTGTTTCCCAAGGTATTTTTGATGAATTTAATCTTTTAATTGTCAAATCTTGTTTTGAAAAACAAAATTGGGGTCACCTAGTTCGCATTGACTTACCTGTTTATCATGACATGGTGCTTTAATTTACAACCAACCTTAGAAAAGGCCCCATTATTCGCACACTAGTTTCTCGTGTGAACAACACAATTTGAAATTTATTACTCTTCCAACATCATAAATACCATTTTTGAATGTAAAGTCTCATCCCCGAATGAATTTTCTTCTTTTTTTTTGGAAAAATAGCTGCTCTGGACACTAATTTTGATATTGACGAGGTCAGAGCAATTTTTAATGTCAATTTCAAACAGGTTTAGGAAGCCAAGACTACCTTGCTCACTCCGAAAATGAACATTTTATACACTCTTGTCACAAATTTGTAGTTATCAGCTGACGGACATCGCACCGAATCCGAAAAAATATAGCTTTACTTATTTTACTACATTTTTAAAGGGATTTCTCTCGATTTTGAGTACCTTTTCTGTTTCTTGTGAAAACTATTTTTAACCGATACTCGCCGAAACATTTTCTTCGACAAATTTCTCATAAAATTTTTTGAATATCTTGACGTACCTTTCACTGGCAAAAAACAATACCCTCGCTATTTCAACAAAGCTTACATTGAGCGAAAGGGGTTACGTTTTTTTAATATACAATGGTTAACTAAAGCTGTTTATGAATATTGAAAGATCAAAAACTCAAGCATCTACCATTAGTCTGTCACTTCTCCATTCCTCTCCTTGTCAAACACCTCCACCAGTCTATGATCCTCGCCCTTCTTCCTCTGAACCTTTCCTTTCACACATTTGCAGCCTTTTCAGTTCCTTGAGCACTCAGGTGAGTTCCATCCAACGTCGCACTAATCGCAAGTTAAAACGTCTTGAAACTCGTCAGATGATCTTGCAAGAGGCACTCAATTTGGGCATGCCTGCTTTAACTCAAGTTCAATTTGCAAATATTCAATCGCAGTATACCCTTGACTCCTCTATTGAAAGTGATGACAATGACAATGTTGAAGAAGAGGATGATCGTGAAGAACCCCCTGCTCAAGGTGTTGCTGATGCTGATGAGGGCGACGACGAGGATATTGACGATACATTTAATTTTATCATGCAATGATACGACGCAGGAGATAACGATAGTGAAACTACTGGCGATAATGCACCTACCAAAAAAACGCAAGATGATTCGAAAAATGCTCTAAGAAGAAAAATGACTCGACTTAGATTTTCTGTTCCTCCTTGATACATTAATCTGTATTTCGATATTACAATTATGTATTAATTTTATTTTGGTTTTGGAATTGAAATAGATGATGATGTTATTATCATGTAATGATCTAATTTGATGTTGTGATTGTTGGTTATTTTTGTACACTTTCTCAGGAGGGGCTTATTTTGATGATGTCAAAAGGGGAAGTAGGAATATGCAAAATTGTTGGTTGTGCTATTAATCATATCTATTGATTTTTGATATACAGGATTGGATTGGTTGTGCTATTAATCATATATGTTGATTTTTTATATATATGATTGGATATGATTGGATATGTTTGGTTATTCAATGACTGTTTGTCATCATAAAAAAGGGCGAGCTTGATATTTTTCAAATACACATTTTGATGATGACATAAGCACTAAATTTTGAAAATAAGCTGTGTAGGTCTGCTATCTTTTCTGCTAGAAACAGGTCCTTCGGACATATAATACAGTTCATCGTCCGAACTATGATACTTTTCTCGAACGAACAGGAGCGTCCGATACAAACTCACTCTGACGCATTTCACCGTTCAAACGGACAGGCAGAAAGCAAACTTCTTCATGCACCTGCAACGGATGCATGGTCATATCCGAGAAAATATCCCTCTAACGTATATTTTCGTCCGATTGATAAGATTCAAGAATCCTAAGCTTCTCAACGGACTTATACAACTGTCCGAACAAAGCTTGCTTCGAACGAATAGAACCGTCTGAAACCCAGTCTGGACGATGAAACGGACGCATGCATGGCCGTCCGAACGACATCTTTCACACAACTATACTGAGATCGGACGCTGTGTCGGACGTACCATCTTTATCTCGAACGTCCGAAACCCTTAACGGCTACTTTTTGTGCATTTATTATTGAGCCGTTGGGAAGTAGTTACAACCAGATTTTATTGCTCCTATAAATACCTATTCTATTGTTATGTAAGGGGCATCTAATACATTGAATGTAAGAGTCTTAGAAAAGAGCAATTTGAGTGCAAATTGGCTTAGTGCTATATTGTATTAGTGTGTAGTTTAGAGTGTAATTCAAAATTTTGAGTATACAATAATCTTGTACAAAAGTGAGGTTATGAGTAAAATTCTTGACTCAACTAATAGAGTTTTAGTGTGAGTATGAATTGTCGTACTTTGCAAAGATTATTGGCTCACCAAATTTGTGAAGCATTCTAGTGGATTAACATTTCAAGCTTGTTAGTTTGGAAGTATTGTTTGTTTAATCTCCTTTCTTACTTTTTTTACATTCCTTAAACTTTATTGATTCTATCTTCGTTATATTATTTGTTAGTGAAAAAGTCTCAATAAGTTTAATCTTTATAAAGTAATTTTAGAAATCTAATTCACCTCCTTTTAGATTACTTTGGAACCAACATTGAGTACCATATAAAATGATATCTCTCATTCCAGTACTATCGTTTATAATCATTTGCACTCATACCTATATCAACATAAGTAATCCATAATTTAGTAGCATAATATTTTTTTTTTTTTGGTAAAATAAATATTGATGACAAAATTAAATTGGACGATATGTATCTCTGGTTTAAAAAAAATTAAATAGCCGATAGAGAAAACATTAAGATATTATTATTATTATTTTTTAAATATGCAAGTTGCAAGATATGATCAATAAATTAGATGATAGATATTTGGTGTTTCAAAAATTAAATATAGTTGTAGAGTTAATTGTTTAAAAAAAAAAGTGGAGTCAGAAATAGATTCAAATAAAATATAGAGATAATCATTGTTTGCAAATGGAGTTAGTTGTAACATATAAGTGAGAAGATAAGTTAAATGATTTAGTTGTTAATTGAGTGACGATAGGTACTTTTTTTTTTTTTAAATGTTAATAATTTGCTAGGATATCTGATTAGTAATAAGATAAAGATAGAAAAAGTAGTTCAAAAAGGTTAAAAGAATGTTTTGTTAAAAGATATAAATTTTTTGGAAAGAAATCATATAAAGATAATTAAATAGAAGGAAAGCATGACAAATGTCATGCTCTTGTTGCCTATTGTTTAACACCTCCTTTGCTATATATATATATATATATATATATATATATATATATATATATATATAGATCTAGTTAAATATCCCGTCCTATGCACGGGAGTACGAATTTCTATGTGTATTTTTTACAATGATATTAAATTAATGATGGTTGCATAAAATTTTTAATAATTAAACAAATAAATACAAACAAAAGTAAGAAATAATATCTTTAAATTTTACTAATTATAAAACAAAAATGAGGGGAAAAAAATTATAAATATAATTAATAAGTATGTATTTGAAATGTTTATATTTTTGTTATATAAATGTGATTGAAAAGTAGCTATATAACTTAATTATAAGTTGAAAAAATGAATTAGTATGTATATTATACTAATGAATTACTATGGCCTTCTTTTTGATATGTAATGATATTACTATGATATAGATTTGTGATTGTTTTGAAAATCTATAGGTCTATCATATTGTGTTCCATAAAAGAAAAGAGGATAAAACTTATTTTCTTTAATGGGAATGAATATAATATTTTTTAGTTGTAAATGGTCAAAATCAAATTCAATATTTAGAAGTATTATTTGTTTAGTATGAATTAGTTTGATCTTATCGATATATATCATCAATAAAAATAACATTTTTGAAGTATTTGTCACAATTTTTAATTAGTGGTATTTTTGTCATAATCAAAGATACTTGATATATATATATATATATATATATATATATATATATATATATATATATATATCCTAATCAATGATTATTTGGTAGTTATACGATATAATTCTTAATTAATGTTAATCGATCAATTTTTCCTATCTAAGTATTACTTGATAATATAAAGATAAATTAAAGTTTTTGAATATTTAAAGTATCGGGTTAGTTATGTGCTTTATTATAGTAATTTTTTAGTATGTAAAGAAGGATGAATATTAAATTTTAATTTTTTAATGATTAATTTTTTTAGTTTACAGATATGAAAAATTGTGCTATGCATGGGAAGATAAAAATATTTATATGCATATATATTATTCTTATTAAGATTGTGCATATATATATAATTTTTATAATAAAATGATTTTAGTAAATTAATAATATTGGCATAAAACTTTTAGCAATTAAATCAAATAAAAATAAGTAATAATATCAAAAAGTTTTACAATACCAGATACTAAAAGTAAGAACATGATATGATTATTAAAGTTGCACTTAAATCTTTACGCTTCTTTCCTAGGTAAAATAATTATTGAAAATTTATGTTGAAATTAATTATATTCTGAAAACTGCATTAGACATATGCAGGATAAATAACGACATACTATGATTTATTATTCTTAAGAGTTTGAATCTACCATGTTTCTATTATACATATTTGGAAATAAATTAAAAGTTTGAATCTACCATGTTTCTATTATACATATTTGGAAATAAATTAACTTAAAAGCGTATATATATAAATGATCAAAAAATTAAGATGTCAAAAGATCCTTAGTTTGTTAGTGATAGATAGAAAAAAACATTAAAACTATTGTTGCCAGCAACATTTTTCTCTTCTACTTCTCAAAAAAAAAGAAGAACATTTTGCTAGTTTTAACGTATGGTACGAAATCAAATTTATCTGTTATAACCAATATTGAATCTATGCTGGAATTATATTATCTGTATACTATAACCAGTATATTATCTATGTTGGGACGAAATAGTGCAAGTGACTAGGAAAGAAGATAGGATTATGTCCCTCAAATTAATTTTAGAATGTGAAACTATTAATATCTTTAGCGTTTATGCGCCTCAAGTTGGTCTAGATGAGTCCATTAAGGCTAAATTTTGGGAGAATTTAGATGAACTGATAGGTAGTATCCCCCAAGGTGAACAAATTTTTATAAGAGACGACCTAAATGGACATGTGGAAAGAGATAATGAGGATTATGAAGAAGTGTATGATGGATATGGGTATAGGGGAAAAAACGAAGAAGAAAAATCAATCTTCACTTAGAGTTTGGAATGGCATTCAATTTTTGCTTTATCAATATTTTTTTCAAGAAGAGGAGGAACATTTAGTTACCTTTAAAAGTGATTTAAC